>CM039678.1:448585610-449789360 GCA_022496015.1 Hordeum marinum | reverse complement strand
TAACTTATACCATGTTTTGTTTAGACATGGTCGGATGAGCAGTAAATTCCATGGTCCTTCGTTAGAGGAACTTGTGAATGATTATGGTCTCCGTCATCGTGACATGATGACTGTTAGGCTTAAGCACTATGGAACTATGATAGTGTCGATTTTCATCGGGATGGTGTTATGTTGTTTCCTTTACCCCGTGTTGGTAAGTTCTTTGTTTGACTGATTTTCAGTTTTGTTTCAGCTTATACGTTTTGCTGTTCTGCTCAGTTTGTGAAATTACTTTTTTGTAGCTCTTGAGGATCTGAGTGAAACTCAGAGGGAACTTGTTGACAGCTATTTTTATAGTCGTGGTGTCACTCTGAATTATCATCGAATGTATGTCATGTCGCGACAGCTCTACGATGACAACTACATATTGTGTACTCCTTTTGTTCATATGATGGATCGCATGAATGTTATTTCCCAACATATGATAAGCTTTGGTTTCCGGTATTTTTTATTTATTTGTTCTTTGTGGTATCATAATGTTTTAAATTTGTAAGTTGAATATCATATAACTTGATGTTTTTTGTCAGGTTATTCCTACCATGGTTGTGAGGAGTTTGAAGGAATTTGTGTCAATTCCTAGGACTGGTTCTTTAACTCTTGAAATTACTTTGGATTCTGAAGATGATGATATATTTGTGAGCATTCCTTGCTCCTACTTCATTGGCTTGGGTGATAGAATGGTGTTGAAGAAGGAAGGTTTCGGTAATTTTCTGCTGGCATCGTCTATTGAAGTCAACAATTTGGTGCTCATAACCTTCAAACAGCATGAACAGGAGCTAGTGGTTGTTTTCAGCTATCTGCCACAGTGATCGTATTGTCTCACCCTACTATCCCCCGTTTTCTTTTCCCGCCCTACTATCCCGTCATATTCTTTCTTGCCATACTCTACCGTCACTTTCTTTCCCGCCATTCTCTACTGTCATTCTCTCCCGCCACTTTCTTTCCCGCCATTCTCTTTCTGGCCTTTCTCTCCCGCCATTTTCTTTCCCGCCTTTCTCTCCCGCCATCTTCTCTTGTGAACCTATATAACCACATCCACAGTAAGGTGGGTCAGCAGGCCCTTCCTTTCCCTTTCGCTCCTGCCATCCTTTCGTGGAGATGTCTCATCCTCACTATCCTTTTGATCATAGTTTTTAGTCTGGTATGTCTGATCGTCTTCTCCGTCTAGCTGACAATTTCAAGATGGATGATAGAGTAGTTCCATGGGAGGAACTCATTAGTAGTGACACCATAATGAATGAGTTGGCTCACTCATTAGCTAGGAGTGGGTGGCCTCCCAGGACTTTTGAGGAGATACAGAAAGAACTTCTCAGGTTCCATGACAGATGGCAAAAGCAACTGCATAAGGGTGATGTAGCGACCCGACCTGAAAGGTCGAATCTCCGGTGTTTCCGTACCATCCCAAGATCATGCTGGTACACACACGGTACATCAATGTATATATCAAAGGGAAATCACACAGCATTATATCAATCGAAATCTCATATCGAGTCCTTTATTACAATAAAAATTACAATAAAGTGGCTGAAAGCCAACTCATGAGAATATCTAAATCTTGCGGAAGCGTCGAAGGTAGATGAGTCCATCTGACTGCAAGGGCATCTCACTGAGCATAGAACGTGTCCTCACTCCTGGTCGGAAAAGTACTCTGCAACATGATACGTTGCAGCCGTGTAGGTCAGCATATGGAATATGACGGCAAAGTCACAAAAGAGGGGTGAAAAGATAATCATCTAGTCTACATGCTTATATGGCAGGTGGGGTGGTAAGTTTTTGCGTAAAGCCAATTTTTCCTACATCAAGAGAGGGCTAAGAAAAAAATATTACTAAGTTGGTTGATTAATGAGATGGTTCCACCAACCAATTCTCATACCCAAATTGTTAATACCCACATCATCATATTAATTGCGTTGAGAGTTCTGAATGTTTCAGTTCCTTTGGCTCAAGTCGTCCATGACCGTGGACACGGCTAATCGATAGGTTTGAGTACTCTGCAGAGTTTTGCACACGTTCCCCACAAGATTTGGTCGCCTCCGTTTGATTTCTCGCACTTCAGGGTGTTTGAGAAACGGATGACCAAAACATGGTCTTCCAAAGGGTTTCCCTGCGACTCTGTCGGTGCCCATCCTTTCCTACCGTTCTTCTACATCTCGTAGCACCGCCTGTCCAGGGTCACCACAATGTCCAACCAAGCCAGAGCCCATAATGACTTGTGGCTGTGCAGGTAAGCCTTGGGTCTTGAAGCACCCATCCATCTCTTTGTGCCTGGGTGGATCTTTCCGCGTGAATACTGGCCATCTCCAGCATCACCTAGGCAATTCCACTGGTTTCTCCAGGGTGCCGTTCAACCATCATCCACCCAGAGGTATGTTGAAAACTCGGAGTCTTGAAATCTTGATCATTATGTAGGTCTTGAAATTATTAACTCTCTTAACTCTCATGAATCACACAACCAACCCCGTCTACTAATAGCATAGCAAAAGTAAAACAACGTTTCCCGGGGCCAATGTGTCAAAGAGTTTGAGGGGGTACCTACCACATGATACTACTACAATGTAACCAAGTTTCCAACTAACCTATCTTGCATGCAATTGGGGAAGATGGTATAACTAATGCATATAAAACATGGGTAAACATGGTCAAAGTGACTTGCCTGATTGATGATCTTCGTACGCGAGTGACTCTAAGTAACAAGCTTCGCACTCCGGATAATCTAACGAAGCAAACAAGAGCACTCAAATAAGCATACAACAAAATATTGTAACTCGCAACCATCAACCAAGAACTAGTAACCAATCAAGACAAAACAATGCATAAAAAATCACAAGCAAGAAAACACACAAAGTTTTGTTTACTAAGATATGATTGATAAAACACTACTAACATAATAAAACTATTTTTTAATAACAAAACAATTGTTGACAGCAAGGAAACAATAAAATATTTTATTAATAAACAGAAAAAAATCAATTTAAGTTTGTTAGGAAAACTTTAGTAAAATTTATAAAAGTTTTGATTAACACTATATGAATCAACTATAGTTTTACTAACAAAAGAACCAAAACAAAACTTATTACTTATTAACAAAACATGTTCTTAACAGGGAAGAGTTTACAAATAAACTTGTCTTAGAAAACAAAATTAAATAATATAATTTTGTTTGAAAGCAAAACTATTACTAACTAGTTGTTTTAATCAAAATAAACCTATTTGAAAAGAAGTTGTGATTCCTATCTTAACAAGGAAATAAAATAAACAATTTTATATTTTTATTAACAATAAGTAAAACACTAGGTGTATAATCAACAGAACCTACTAAACAAATTAAAACTAAATCTAAGTTAAACTAACTAAAACTAAGTAAATGAAACTATACTATAATACTAGGCAGATTCTGTTTATAGCTAGAACACTAATCAAAATCATCCTAAAAATCCTCAAACTAAACATGGTAATAGTCCTAACCAATATCAAACAGTAGCAAAAAGATTTATATAAAAATCTATTTTCAAACTCTAGTTATTCAGATTTGAAGATTTTGAGCAAATTTGATTCAATTCAAATTTTATAGTTCAAATTTGAAATTTAAAAGTACAGTGTGAAACTACATGAAAAATGTGAGCTATTGCAAAAAGAATCAACTCAAAACATTTAATATATTAAAAGTTATAAGCAAAAGAAAATTTGGATTCACTCTGTTAACTAAAACAAAAACAGAAAAGAGTGAAATCTACCGGACGGCCAGGGGGCTACGTGGCACTGTCCTATTGGCTAAGGGGGTGTGCGCGCGAGTGTTTGTGGGCGGGTGACCGGTCGGTAGGGGATACCGGTTCGGAATTATTTCCGATCTAATCTCAGGCGTTGATTATAGATCCGACGGTCCAGGGAGCTTATGGAGGAAAGGTCGCCGGCGTTGGAAGTCTCCGGTGGATCCGAAAGCGGCGAAGACGACGGCGAGGAGCTCCGGTGGTCGAGGGAGTTAGCGAAGGGGTTCAGACGATGGAGGGCGAGGTCCGGCGTCGAACGGAGGGGTCGGAGAGGCGAGGGGACGTCCGAGGCGACGGGCACGTGGGGAGGGAGCTTCGGTGGTCGGAGTTACTCCGGCGAGGAATTGCGGCAACGATTCGGCGAGGGACAAAGGGGGCTCGGGGAAAAATGGATGCGGGGAGTGGCCGGCTTATATAGGGGCGCTGGGGAGTGCGGGGGAGTAATGGGAGGCGAGATCCGCGGGGAAGAAGAAACTGCCGGCGAGGTCCGGCGTCGCGTGCGGGAGGAAGAAGGCGTCCGTGCGGAGCAACGGTCGGTCGACATGGGGCCCGATGTCAGTGAGAGAGGGGGCGTCCGTTGCGCGTCGGTCGGCCGACCGGTAACGGTCTCGGCTTTTAAAGCCGTTGGGCCGGCCCGTTTAATACAGGAAACCGTTACCATTTCTTTTAATGATTTTCCAACGACATTCAAAAGATTTTAAAACCTTCAAACCGTTTATAAATATAGGGGTATTATATATCAAAATTAACAGAATAATAAATTCTATTTAATGAACATTTTTATTCTGTCATTTGAACACTTTGAAAAAATAATATTTTCAGAAATTGCCTAATTGTTTTTAAATCCTTTTTGCAAATATTTTCAAAATAACTCCTGGTTATTTTTGTTCAAATAGATCACCAAGATGACCCTGGTGTGGAGTGTCATGTTACTCCCCTCTTATTTTGAACATTTTACCAAGATTTCAAATAGGTGAAAGCAACACATTGAAAGTAGAAAGGGGTTTCAGAAATTCAGAGAAGGCATTTCAACTAACACATACATTCAAACAATGGTGATGATAGATGCATAGCTATAAATCATAACATTCCAAAATGTAATTTTGGGATGTTACAAACCTACCCACCTTAAGATGAATCTTGCCCTCGAGATTCGAGTTGGCTAGAAAATAGGTGCGGGTGGTCTCTACGAAGATCTTCTTCGCGTTCCCAGGTGGCTTCTTCCTCGGTGTGGTGATTCCACAAAACCTTACAGAACTTGATGATATTGCTGCGGGTAACTCTATTGGCAGTCTCGAGGATTCTGACAGGCTTCTCCTCGTAGGTCAGATCATTGTCAAGTTGTATGGCCTCTAGGGGCACTGTATCTCTCAAAGGAATATCAGCCATCTCAGCATGACATTTCTTCAGCTGGGACACATGGAACACATCATGAACTCCGGATAATCCTTCCGGCAATTCCAACTGGAATGCAACTTCGCCTCTACGTTCAAGAATTTTGTACGGGCCTATGAATCTGGGTGCTAATTTTCCTTTAACACCAAAGCTCTTGATTCCTCGAAGCGGGGACACACGAAGATAAGCTCGGTCTCCCACTTCATACGTCACTTCTTTACGTTTGCTGTCAGCATCACTCTTCTGTCGAGATTGAGCTATCTTGAGTCTATCGCGAATCAACTTGACTTTCTCTTCAGAATCTCGGATAAGGTCGGGACCAAAAAGTTGTCGGTCTCCAACACCATCCCACGTCAGTGGCATTCTGCACCTCCTTCCATATAAAGCTTCGAAAGGGGCCATCTTTAGACTGGTCTGATAACTGTTGTTGTACGAGAATTCTGCGTAAGGTAAGTTTTCATCCCAACTAGATCCATAATCTAGCGCACAAGCTCTCAACATGTCTTCTAGAATCTGGTTGACTCTCTCAGTCTGTCCATCTGTCTGTGGATGAAAGGCTATACTGAACTCTAGCCTTGTACCAAAAGTTTCATGTATCTGATGCCAAAACTTTGAGGTAAACTATGTTCCTCTATCTGACACGATACTCCTCGGAACTCCATGCAGACATACGATCTTGGTCATATATATCTTGGCTAGCTTAGCACTGGTATAGGTGGTTTTCACTGGAATGAAATGAGCTACCTTGGTCAAGCAATCTACCACTACCCAGATGGAATCATAACCTGAACGGGTCCTGGGTAATCCTGTGATGAAGTCCATACCAAGCTTTTCCCATTTCCACTCGGGTATCGGCAAAGGTTGGAGTAACCCTGCTGGTTTCTGATGTTCTGCCTTTACTCGCTGACAAACATCACATATTGCAACATGTTCCGCAATATCTTTCTTCATACCTGTCCACCAATAACTTTCCTTTAAATCTAGATACATCTTGGTATTGCCTGGGTGTATTGAGTAAGGTGAATCATGGGCTTCCTGAAGTATCAACTTCCTGAGCTCTGGGTCATTGGGCACATAGATTCGGTTCTCAAACCACAAAGTTTCGTGTTCATCCTCACGAAAACCTTTAGCTTTACCATCTTCCATTCTCTGCTTTATCTTAGATATCTTCTTGTCCGATTTCTGGGCTTCTCGAATTCTTTCAGTCAAGGTGGACTGAATCTCCAGTGTGGCAACATATCCTCTTGGGACTATCTCTAGCTTGAGCTCTCTGAGATCATCGGCTAACTCTTGGGGTAATCCTCCCGCTGTAAGTGTGTTTACATAAGTTTTCCGACTCAAGGCATCGGCTACAACATTAGCCTTACCGAGATGGTAGTGTAATCTCATGTCATAGTCCTTGATTAACTCTAACCATCTCCTCTGTCTAAGGTTCAACTCTTTCTGCGTGAAAATATATTTCAGGCTCTTATGGTCGGTGTAAACATCACAACTATTTCCGATAAGGAAATGTCTCCAGGTCTTGAGTGCGTGCACTACGGCTGCTAGTTCCAAATCATGGGTGGCATAATTCAACTCATGAGGTCGTAGTTGTCTGGATGCATAGGCTACAACCTTTCCATCTTGCATGAGTACTCCTCCAAGTCCTTGACGTGAAGCATCACAATAAACCTGGAAGTCCTTCCGAATATTGGGCAAAATCAACACTGGGGCAGTGACCAAACGTTTCTTCAACTCCTGGAAACTGGCTTCACATTCCTCAGTCCAAACATACTTGGATTCTTTCTTCAACAACTCTGTCATGGGCTTGGCAATCTTTGAGAAATTCTCAATGAATCTCCGGTAATATCCGGCAAGTCCAAGGAAACTGCGGATTTCCTTAACTGAGGTGGGTGACTTCCACTCGGTGATGGCTTCAACCTTAGCAGGGTCTACGGCTATTCCTTCTCCGGAAATAACATGTCCAAGGAATCCAACTTCCGTCAGCCAAAATTCACATTTGCTGAACTTGGCATATAACTGATGCTCTCTTAGCTTCTCCAGAACTAAACGCAGATGTTCCTTGTGTTCTTCCTCGTTCTTGGAGAATATCAAAATGTCATCGATGAACACCACGACAAACTTGTCCAAAAATTCCATGAACACTTTGTTCATCAAATTCATGAAGTAGGCAGGAGCATTAGTCAAACCAAAGGACATGATAGTATACTCGTACAAGCCATACCTTGTGGTGAAAGCTGTTTTGGGTATATCCTGTTCACGAATCTTCAGTTGATGATACCCTGATCTAAGATCGATCTTAGAGAATACTTTGGCGCCTACTATCTGATCAAACAAGTCATTAATCATCGGCAGAGGGTACTTGTTCTTGATAGTCACCTCGTTCAAGGCACGATAATCGACTACCATTCTCAAGGTTTTATCCTTCTTCTCCACCAAAAGAACTGGGGCTCCCCAAGGTGAAGAACTTGGGCGTATATAACCTTTGTCCAATAACTCCTTAATTTGCTTCTTGATTTCCAACAGATCATTTGCGGGCATCCGATAGGGTCCTTGGAAATTGGTGATGTCCCTGGCTGTAGCTCTATTAGGAACTCAATCTCCCTATCTGGTGGCATGCCTGGTAATTCTTCCGGAAATACATCCAGAAAGTCTTTTACCACGGGTACTTCCTCCTGAACAACTCCTGTGAGAGAATTTAATCGAGCACTCATCTGGGTGCGTCGGGATACATACTTAATCCTCTTGTTTTCCGGGGTGGTGAGTGAAACAGACTTGCTAGGGCAATCATGATTTCCTTCATACTTGGTCATCCAATCCATGCCTAGGATTACATCCAATCCCTGGGATTCTAAGACGATGAGGTCGGTGGGAAAAACATGGTTTCCTATGTGAAGTTTCAGGGCATGGCATCCTATTCCTGCCATCATCATACCTCCTAGGGAATTGACCTTAATGGACTGTCTAAGGGTTTTGGTGGGCAAACCATACTTATCCACAACTACCCTTGATATGAATGAATTAGTTGCACCAGAATCAAAAAGTACTGTAACTGGATGTGAATGCAATAAAAACTTACCAACCACAGTCTCGGGTTGATCATAAACTTCTTCCACGTCAAGGTGGTTCACCTGGGCACGAGGAAACGGATTTGGCTTCTTGGCTGTGGAGTTGCCGTTTCCATTTCCCTGCTTGCTCTGGGGACACTCAGTAGCATAGTGCCCTGTCTTCTGGCACTTGAAACAGGTGATGTGGCTTAGATCCTTCTGAGTAGGAACGTGACGGTGCTGGTTGTTGTTCCCATTCCCATTGTCAGTCTTGAAATTGCCATGGTTGGGACGGGCATTCCCATTTCCTCCATGGTTGTGGCCTCCATGGTTGTGCACGGCATGAGTGTGCCTTCCAAACTTACCGGTCCCTGATCCGGTATTCCCTGAGTACGGGGAGTAGCGGGGCTTCTGATGAGCTCCAGAGTTAAACTTCCCCTGAGTGTACTTCCGCTTGCGATTCTCAATTTGCTGTTGTTTACCCTCCAAGATGAGGGCCTTGTCCACCAGCTCTTGGTAGTTGTTGAAACACAGGTGACTGAACTGAAGTCATGAACGGTTGCGACTGGCTGCCGACTGCAGTAAAGTAAAACATGTAAAGAATGATTGCAGTAAAATTGATTTACGAGGCTACAATTTTTAAAAGAATGTACAAAGTAAAGTTACCTAGGTCCATATGATGAAGCCAAGAAGAGCCCTAGGGTTGTGAAGGAGGTGGCTGCTGGTAGAAATAGCCCCCGGGTTGTGAAGGAGGTATCTGCTGCCAGGAGGAGTCCCCGGCTTGTGAAGGAGGTGGTTGCTGCCAGGAAGAGATACCTGGTTGGGAAGGAGGTGCCTGCTGCCAAGAAGAGACCACTGGCTGCGAAGGAGGTGCCTGCTGCCAGGAGGAGCTCCTTGGTTGTGAAGGTCGAGGTTCCGAATGCTGCACAGAGGGGCGTGCCGGACGATGTGTTGCACGAGTGTTACCATTAAGCAATGGATACGAAGCCATATCTGCAATTAGAACATAGTCCACACATATTACAGAATAAAACATAGTCCATCATATTACACATTACAACATAGTCCAAACTTATTACAAAATAAAACATAGGTGTTTGCATATTACAAATAAAAACATAGTCGACATATTACACATTAAAACATAGTATAGACATATTACAAATTAAAACATAGGCCGACACATTATGTAGCTTCTGAGTTATTCCTTCCTCGTCCGCCCCTTCGGCCTCGACTGCCACGTCCACCACGACTGCCAGGACCTCTTGTTGCTGTTGTTGTCACACTCATCAATGTGGAAGCACTCGTCAATGTGGAAGCACCGTCTTTCTTCAGGTCGGGGCAATATTTCATCCTATGCCCATAAGCCGCGAAGAGCAAACATTGTCTGGTTGCTCCACCAGCTTCACATTGGTCCATATCATTTCGGATGCGCTTTACCTTATGCCTGCCCCTGCTAGTTTGTCAAAGTCCAGGATCCGGGATGTATACTCTCTCACCATAGTTTACCTTGTTAAAATTGCCGATGACTCTAAACCCTGTCATCTCACATGTCCAGACAATGAGTACTACCTCTTTTGAATAGTACGGGGACACGAAGGAGATAGCGTACAACTCAATCTGGCCACAGGCAGCCAACACATGTGAGCAAGGCAGGTACAATAACTGTGGTTTGTTACATGTACACTCACAAGTTGGATAAAATTTTGTTCCAATTTTAACCACATGCGTCTTCACCTCATTTGCAGAACCAAAACCATCAGTAGGAAGCTGAACCTCATACCTCCTTTCCTGATTACCTATGAGTGTGATAGTGTGCTTTTTTTCTTTCTTTATCTTCTGAGCCATGTACTCCATGACACAACTACAATAAGGTGTGTTCTGATTATCTGTGATATGCTTCTTTGCTAACTCGTGCCTTTCTCTAAAATATCTCAAAGTACCATGGAATGCACCCTCCACAATAGCTGTCAGTGGTAGTGCTCTATTCCCTCTGAGTACAAAGTTATACACCTCTGCAAGATTGGTTGTCATGTGGCCATACCTAGCTCCATGGGTGTCATGCAGCAAAGACCAATTCACTGGAGGCTCTTTCTCTATCCATTCAGAAAAATTCTTTATTGCCCTGCCCTTTTCTCTTCGTATTAGGAGGGTCAATTGCTGACAAGTCACAAAGACCAACTGGCTCCTCAAGCTCTGCAAGGAGTGCTGTTAATTTAACCTGGTCTTTTTCCATTTTCTTCCTAGCAAGGACCTGCTTCTTAGTAAACTCATCAAGTTTTGACCAAATAAATTCGTATTTGCGCTGCTGGTTCTGCTTGCATAACTTTTTGAACAAGTTCATCAACCGTTTGTTCTTGAACTGTGAGAAAAAATTTGCACCCAGGTGGCGCATGCACCACCGGATTTGCAAGTCCTTCCAAGGTGTTGGCTCGTGAGTTGTTGGATTACTCAGTGTCTTCACAGCCTTCAATATACCAGGATGTCCACACACATTTGTTCGGTCCTTCACGATCGCAATTTTAACTTGTCGGAAGAACCATACCCAGCTCGGAAAGTTCTCACCCTCCACAAATGCCATGGCTAATGGGATGATTTGGTTGTTCCCGTCCACACCAATAGCAGTTAGGATTTGCCCTTTGTACTGACCAATGAGGAATGTACCATCCACAAATATCATAGGAGGACAATGCCAGAAAGCTTTGATGCACATACCGAAAGAGAAGAATACTTGTTTCAACACCTTGTAATCTGGTATAATCTCCAACCGCAAGTGTTGTATGTTAACATAAGTGTCGGGATTCCTCTCCTTCAATATGTTACGGAGACGGACAACATTATCATATGAGTCAAAGAACGTCCCAAACCTTTCCTCCATAGCCTTCTACTTAGCCCTCCAAGCCTTCCCATATGGAATGTCATAATTCCATCTGACCTTCGTTGCTTTCCGGATATGTTTTGCTTCCATGTCTTTCTTCTTAACTATCTCAGTATACATGAGTTGCACTATGAGAGTTGAAGCCAGGTTTGGATGCCGAACCAACAGGTTTTTCCTCACACAGTTATGCGGACCACATTGGTGACAACCCAGTGGATGTTATACTTTGGCACGTGGCCGTGCAACTTCGCAGGACAACCTGATTCAACACACTTCATGGTATATTTTGTTGGACTCGATATGTGTGTCCAGAAAACCCTCTGCATAGACATAGCCCACTTTATCACCGCATACTTCAATTTTTTCTTTGTGTCAAACATAGCCCCGATCTGGACTTGGTTCAGATTATATTGCCATGGAGTCTCATGGCCATCGTTTACAGTAGTGCCGACGGATATGTCCTGATCCCATGCAGAAGGAATCGGTACCTCCACTTCATCCTTGGAATTTTCAGAATCGAGATCCTCCGCAAACCCATCCTCATCCTCTTCATCCATCACCCTCTGCATTTCATCGCCTTCCTCATCCCCATCAGCAACACTCGAGCTAGCTAATACTATCGACTGAATACTCTGCCCAGTATCATGACCACTAACATTGTGTGACACATAATCTGACTCTTTCTCGGCTTGGCTATCATCCACATCCGGTGGTTGTGACTCGGATACATAAATCTCATTAGCCACTTGACTACCCTGGCCTGGTTCATACCCCACGTTGAGTTGTATGATATTCTCCTCCTTCGCCACTGGTTGCACTAGGGCATATGGGTGGATTCTTTGGTCTCTGCAACAACTTAACAGGGACAACCAATGGTGGCTCCTATCTATCGGAATCAACTCCCACTTGACATTTTTACAGGATTTGGTCCACAATGCATGAATACTGATGGAACAGACTTCAGGATCTAGCCCAAAACTAGTAGTCAACCAGTGCTTCAACTGCCTAATGTCCAGTCTCTCCGGGTCTTAAACTCGCTAAGATCAACCCCCAACTCATTATATCGAACAGTACCAGGTCCGTAATACACAATGAAATTTAGGGATTCAGACATTTTCACCTGACAGATATTGCCAGCTTCTCATTATTCGCAACGAACAAATTTACACTAAAATAAACCTACACTACAATAAACCTACACTAAATAAACCTACACTAAAATAGCAAGCTTCCACTAAAAATGACTACACTAACTTAACTAAATAAACCTACACTACCAACACATACACTAAAATCACTACACTACATAAACTAATTTTATGTACATTACAAAAACTAACCTAAACTAACAAAAAAAGGTATACCTTCGATGCGTGTGTGCCCTTCTTCTTCCTCTCTACCACACCACCTTCTCACCATTCACACCTCCAACAGCCCACCATGTCTCCTCCAAACGAACAAAAAACTACCCCCATTGCAAAAAATGAGACCGTACGGCGGTGGAGATGGGTACGATCTATTGTTTCGGTGGATTGAATAGGAAAATGGGTGGAGGATGGAGGAGATCGGGGGAGGGGGGATTTCGGAGTACAAAAATGAGGGAGATATAGGATGAGCAGCCAGCGAGAGAGGAAGAAGAAGGTCCTGGCGTCGGGCCTTATCCATGGGCTCTTCGGCCTCCCGGAGGCCGACAGGCCCTCTTCGGCCTCCTGTGGGCTGACAGCAGCCTCTTCGGCCACCCGTGGGCCGATGGGCCCTCTTCGGCCACCAGCAAGCTGACATGTCCCTCGTCGGCCCACCAGAGGCCGACGGGGTGCTACTTTTGCTACTTTTCATTTCCGACTGTCGCTTTTCGAATTTGGTGCATTTTTGGTACTAGTTTTGAAAAAAAATGTTTTCTTTGTGTTGTTTGCTTATTTTGATGTATCTATGGATTGTATCGGGGGTATGAACCATGGATAAGTTATGATACAGTAGGTATTACACAAATATAAATAAAGAATGAGTTCGCAATAGTACCTAAAGTGGTGATTTATTTTTCTTATACTAACGGATCTCATGAGTTTTCTGTTGAGTTTTTTGTTGTGAAGTTTTCAAGTTTTGGGTGAAGATTTGATGGACTATGGAATAAGGAGTGGCAAGAAACTAAGCTTGGGTATGCCCAAGGCACCCCAAGCCATATTCAAGGATACCAAAAATCCTAAGGGCATCCCCTCTTTCGTCTTCAATCCATCGGTAAATTTACTTGAGGCTATATTTTTATTCACCACATGATATGTGTTTTACTTGGAGCGTCTTGTATGATATGAGTCTTTGCTTTTTAGTTTTCCACAATCATCCTTGCTGCACACATCTTTTGAGAGAGACACGCTGAATCGTGAATTTATTAGAATACTCTATGTGCTTCACTTATATCTTTTGAGCTAGGCAATGTTGCTCTAGTGCTTCACTTATATCTTCTTAGAGAATGGTGGTGTTGTATTTTATAGAAATTATTGAACTCTAGTATCTCACTTATATTATTTTGAGAGTTTCTTAAAACAGCATGGTAATTTGTTTAGGTTATGAATTTAGTCCTAATATAATGGGCATCCAAGAGGGATATGATAAAAACTTCCATATTTAGTGCATTGAATACTATGAGAAGTTTGATTCCTTGCATATCGTTTTGAGATAATAGAGATGGTAACATGAGAGTCATGCTAGTGAGTGGTTGTGAATGGGAAGATATACTTGTGTTAAAGTTTGTGATTCCCGTAGCATGCACGTATGGTGAACCGTTATGTAACAAAGTCGGTGCATGATTTGTTTAATGATTGTCAACCTTTGTGTGAGGGTCGGGAGCGCAAGATGGTTAACTCCTACCAACCTCTCCCCTAGGAGCATGCATCTAATGCTTTGTTTGATAACTAATAGACTTTTGCAATAAGTATGTGAGTTCTTTATGACTAATGTTGAGTCCATGGATTATACGCACTCTCACCCTTCCACCTTTGCTAGCCTCTCTAGTACCGTGCAACTTTCACCTGTACATCAAACCCACCTTCCTCGAAACACCCACCATATATTTTCCTCAAAATAACCACCATATCTACCTATTATGGCATTTCCATAGCCATTCCGAGATATATTGCCATGCAACTTCTACCATTTAGTTTTTCATGACATGCACCATCACTTCATCTTCCATATAGAGTCATATTTTGTTTTAGGTATCGAGTTGTAAGTAAATAAAAGTGTGATGATTTTCATTAATAGAGCATTGTCCCGTGTGAGAAAAGGATGATGTAAGCCATGACTCCCTCACAAGTTGGGATGAGTATCCGGACTTTACAAAAAATAGAAGACGCCAGCAAAGCCCAAATAATATGAAAAAGAGGCCAAACATGCCCACCAAAATAATAAAAATATTTAAAAAATAAGAGAAAGAGAGAAGGTACAATTGCTACTATCTTTTTCCACACTTGTGCTTCAAAGTAGCACCATGATCTTTATGATAGAAAGTCTCCTATTTTGTCACTTTCATATAACTAATGGATATTCATCTTGCACGACCACTTAGTTTTCTTTTTGAGCTTTCATACACTTATAGCTCTAAGTGCATTTGTTGCATGGCAATCCTACTCACTCACATTGATATCTATCTATGAGCATCTCCATAGCCCGTTGATAAGCCTAGTTGATGTGAGACTATCTTCTCCCTTTTTCCTTGCACCTCCTCCATATTCTATTCCACCTATAGTGCTATATCCATGGCTCACGCTCATGTATTGCATGAGAGTTGAAAAGGTTTGAGAACACCAAAAGTGTGAAACAATTGCTTGACTTGTTCATCGGAAATGTGCATGATTTAGATACTTTGTGTTGGGAAGATGGAGCATAGCCAGACCATATGATTTTGTAGGGATAACTTTCTAAGGCCATGTTATTTCGAAAGGACACGATTGCCTTGTTGGTGTGCTCGAAGTATTACTGTTTTTATGTCAATATTAGACTATTGTTTTGAATCTTACGGATCTGAATATTCATGCCACAATAAAGAATATTACATGGATAAATATGTTAGGTAGCATTCCACATCAAACATTCTGTTTTTATCATTTACCTACTCGAGGACGACTAGGAATTAAGCTTGGGCATGCTTGATACGTCTCCAACGTATCTATAATTTTTTATTGTTCCATGCTATTATATTATCTGTTTTGGATGTTTTATATGCATTAATATGCTATTTTATACTATTTTTGGGACTGACCTATTAATCTAGAGCCTAGTGCCAGTTTCTGTTTTTTCCTTGTTTTTGAGTATTGCAGATAAGGAATATTAAACGGAGTCCAAATGGAATAAAATCTTCGGAATGATTTTTTCTGGACCAGAAGGAAACCACCAAGCTTGGAGACCAAGGCAGGAGAGCCGCCGTGTGGCCACAAGCCACAGGGGCACGCCCCCCAGGCTTGTGGGCCCATGGCAGCCCTCCTAACCCTAATCTTTGGCCTATAAATTCACAAATATTCCGTGTATATCAAAGAGAGCCACAAAAACACTTTCCTGCCGCCGGAAGCCTCCGTTCCCGAGAGATCCAATCTTGGAGCCTTTTCCGGTAATCTGCCAGAGGGGGATTCGATCACAGAGGGCATCTACATCAACTCCATTCCCCCTTCGATGATGCGTGAGTA
Source organism: Hordeum marinum (assembly GCA_022496015.1). Classification (NCBI taxonomy): domain Eukaryota; kingdom Viridiplantae; phylum Streptophyta; class Magnoliopsida; order Poales; family Poaceae; genus Hordeum; species Hordeum marinum. The sequence continues at coordinate 449,773,558 of CM039678.1, read as the reverse complement.
GTTCAAAACAGACCTTCGGGTCCATAGCTAGTAGCTAGATGGCTTCTTCTCTCTCTTTGCTCTTCAATACCATGTTCTTCATGATCTTCATGGAGATCTATCCGACGTAATACTCTTTTGCAGTGTGTTTGTGGAGATCCGATGAATTGTGGGTTTATGTTTAGATTATCTATGAATATTATTTGAGTCTTTTCTGAATTCTTATATGCATGATTTCATATCCTTGCAAGTCTCTTCGAGTTATTGGTTTGGTTTGGCCAAATAGATTGGTAATTCTTGCAATGGGAGAAGTGCTTAGTTTTGGGTTCAATCTTGCGGTGTCCTCACCCAGTGACAAATACATGTTACTCTCACTCAGGCGGGACATCAGGATGCCCATTGCACTGAGTGTATACACATAAATTATGTTGAGTCCACTACCACCGTCCATTAAGACCTTGCGCAGTCGGACCCCATTCACATCTGGATCGACAACCAGCGCCTGCCTACCAGGGATGGCTATGTGGGCTGGGTGATCGGACTAATCAAAAGTGACAGGAGTCTTTGTCCAATTGAGGTGCTTCATGGCAGTCAGAGCTACCATGTTCACCTCTCGATTGATGACCTTCAATCGCCTCTTACTCTCGACGTCTACAAAGATCATGTTTAGGACCTTGTCGACGTGAGAGTATTCTAGATTGCCCTCATCTTCTTCATCGGAATATTTCTCTCCCGTCTCATGTTTGAGCAATCGGCATTGCCGAGTGGTGTGCTTCGGGTAAATGACATTGTCCTCTTCATCTTTTTTCGTGTGGATCACGTGGGGCTGATCCATCACCTCAGAGTTGTACTCGGGCTTCTTTTTGTTAGCCCAATCTTTTTCTTATTTTTCTTGGGCTTTGGCTTCCCTTGGCCAGGAACAACAGCCACTTCAGCCTTTCCCGGAGGATCAACTTTCCGCTTCTGCTTTTTGTCTGTGTTCCCAACCGAATGACGGATGTCGCCTGCTCGTCCTTTGCCGCTTCAGAGGCGGTATTTCTCTTCACCGTTGGCGTACTTGCTGGCAATTTCCATGGCTCGACTGAGAGACAGATCTCCTGGCCAGCCAAACTTCAAGACGAGCTCACAGTATGATGTACCAGCCTTAAAGGCACAGGCAACCCGATGCTCAGTGACGTTCTCGACTGTGTTGTGCAGTGTAGTCCATCGCTGAATATACTCTCAGAGAGTCTCGTTGTTCTTGTGGACACAGTGCTGCAACTCAGTCAATCCACCCAGGCGCTTGTACGTGCCTTCAAACGTCTTGATGAACACTCGGGCCAGATCCTCCCAACATTAGATGCTACTAGAAAGTAACTAGTTCAACCACGCCCGAGCGGATCCTTCCAGCATGAGGGGGAGATGCTTCATAGCCATGAAGTCATCGCCACCTCTGATCTGAACTGCTACTCGGTAATCCTCGAGCCAGGTTTTCGGCTTGGATTCACCATTGAACTTTCTGATTCCGGTTGCTAAATGGTAGTTGGGAGGTATCTCAGCTTCTCGGATATGCCTGCAGAAGCACTCGAGACCCAATGTCCCCCAACCGCTCACTCGGTCTCTGATCACTCGGTTCCTATCCACCATCTTTTGTGTGATGGTAGACCTGGCGTTGAGCAGCGAGGGCCACCAGCTAGCTTCCTCATAACCTTGGGGCCGAGGGGGAGTCCGATTGCGATCTTCTCCGTAGTGGCGGTCGTCATCGAACGGCCTCTTGCCGTATGAACCACCTCTCGGAGGACGAGTCTGACTGACGTCTCACTCATCTCGCCAACACCCTCCATACTGACCTCTCGGAGGAGGAGGAGAGTGTAAGTGTTTCCCGTACATGTGCGGGCTATGAGCAGACTGTACCATGTCCGCCTGCACGGACCTGCCATGAATCCACAATGATGATTGCAAAACTTCCGAATTCTACTTCAGTGCAGTCTTCAACAGAGCTTGGATCTACCGAATGCCTTCGCCGGCTGTTGACCTAGACGGTTGAATAGATTCAGCGATCCAAGTGGCTGCAACAAGGTTCTCTATAGGCGTGCGCATCACCGGGACTTTAGGTGGTCAGCTGTTCTGGAATAGCAGACACCTCAAGTTGCAGGAACTTGGTCTGTCCCATGTTGCGCGCTTGTCGAGCAACTGCTCGAGGCGCTCAAGTCGCTTTCGCTCAGCCAAAGTGGCCAAGCGCGTAGCCTCCAGGGCTAACTCCTCCGGAGTGGTCGCCGTGATCGGAGTGAGGACTTTGTCGTCCCTCCTCCTCCTCCTATCTTCCCTCTGCTCCCGAGTGAGAGGCTGGGGAATGTAGCCGCTCGTGTTGCCACGGTGGCGATCACCATCATGACCATAAGGACCACCCCCAAGTATCTGACAAGCCTGTTGCAGGTGGTGTTGGCCATCAGGACTCCTGCGGCATCTCCGCTGCTCCTGAACTCTGACTCGTCAGACAATTCATCCCCGAAGGAGGGGAACAAATCGACGATGGGCTCGTCGGAATCGAGCACAGCCACCTGGGCGTCAGACGGCTGGTGAGCCATGGCATGCTCGACCCACCGCTGCCACCGAGAGCGTCCGGAGCGCTTGCGGTGGACTCCAGAGCTGGGAATGGACGAGGAGCCGTAAGACTGACGGCTACCGAAGGAGGATGTTGTGCACCGCAGCACTGAAGTGTGTTGCCCCCCGCACGGGGAACGAGTCGGGATCCAGCGGTGCCTCATGCGTCCACGCCGAACCGTCGGCGACTAAACACAAGGTGTCGAGGAGGATCTCACTGCCGAGTGCCAACATGGTGAATGAAAAAGGTTTCAATCCACTTACGCCAGAATTCGCTAGACCCTCCGCCCCATGGTGAGCGCCAACTGTCGTGGGAGTAATCCTGACAATAGTGTGGGGGTACGAATAAGTAGGGTGAAACCTAGCTACGGAATAAGTGTCACTCTCGGAATTCACGAGTTTGGACCCCACTCGGAAGTGGTAATAGTCCTATGTCTCGAGCCCTGGGGCGAAGTGTTTGCTTGGTATAGTTATTTGATTATAGGGAGTTCATAACCCTTGTGCTGGCATCGGGGGACGGCTTATATAGAGTGCGCCTCCACCAGCCGAGCACCATCACTAGGTTCATTGATGCTAGTAACTGTGGGGGTTACTAGAAACTGCTAAGTTAACTACATCCATTACAGGTAACATGGTCTTTACAATACTTAAGGCGTATTAAGTCCCTCGAACATTGTGTCTCCCACGACGCTCCTTCTCCTTTCTATCCGAGTGCTAGGGAGGCGCCGAGTGATTAGTGACGTCCGAGTGACTTTCAAGGAACCTAGTGCATCTTGTGCATTCGTCGGAGTGTCAAGGTAAGTCAAGGACTTACATGAAATTGTAGGACCCCGGGAGTGTCCTAGAATAGAGGTACATGACCCTACCTAGGGTAGGTGACCTCGTCACAAGTTAAGAGCTTTATTTGTGTTTTGAGTCACTCCAAGTTTGCTATCCTTTTATTTGTCTTTTTGAACTTGGAGCGTCTCTTCCCTTTGTCGGTTTTTGAGTCTCCAACCCAAGCTGTCTCTCCTCTACAAACATCTTATATTGCATAAGCCTCCTTCTGTCTCTTGTTTGTAAAGGTTGGTATCCTAGGTAGTACTACCGTTGGGTTTGGGCCGTACTACTCTTATAAGCGGTATTACCGCCTCTGCCCGCGATACTACCGCTGGAGCGATACTATGCTACTTGTAAACTGCACTGGAATTTTCCCTTAATAGGAGAAGAGATGCATCACAGTAGAGATTTTCCCTCGGTGAGAATCAAGGTTATCGAACCAATAGGAGAATCACGCAAACTCCCGTCGTCAGCACCTACACACAAAAGAGCAAACACTTGCACCCAACACGGGCAAGAGGGTTGTCAAGCCCCTTAAACTCGTTACTTGCAAGGAGCCAAGGATTAAATAGTGATAGATAGATAATATAAATATAAAACAAAATAACAGAAAATAAATGGCAGCAATACTTTTGTAGTTTTTGTAATATATTTTGTGAAGACCCAAGGGCCATAGTTTTCGCTAGAGTCTTCTCTCTCGAAGAAAGCATATTGTGGGTAGACAAAATACTATTGGGTAATTGATAGAAAAGAGCATAGTTATGAAATATTTATTCACGGCAATGATCATGTATATAGGCATCACATCCATAAGCAAGTAGACCGCCTCATGCATGCATCTACTAAAATTACTCCACCCATCGACCGCTATCTAGCATGCATCTAGAGTATTAAGTAAAAACAGAGTAATGCTTTGAGCAAGATGACATGATGTAGACAAAGTAAATCCAATCAACATGAATAAACCCCATTGTTCACCCCTTATTGGCAGTAATATAATACGTGTCTTGACCCCTTCTGTCACAAGGATAGAGCACCACAAGATTAAACCCATCACAGCGCACCACTCCTGCTGAAGACAAATCAATCTAGTTGGTCAAACCATACTGATAGATCAGAGAGAAATACAGAGTTATAACAATCATACATATAATAATTCAGTAACAACTCAATATATTTTCATGAATAATCTGACCATAAATCTACAATTCATTAGATCTCAACAAACACATCGCAAAGAAGATTACATCGAATAGATCATCGTGGGAATCGTGGTGAACTTTGTATTGAAGATCATAGAGAGAGAGAGAGATCTAGGTACTAGCTATGGACCCGTAGGTCTATGGTGAACTACTATAATCATGGGAGCAACAAGGTTGATCTGGAGGCCCGAAGTGATCGATACCCCCTCCGACAGGGCACAGGAACAGGGCTTCATATAGGCACACGGCAGAACAGAGACTTGCGGTGGCGGAAAAAATATTTTTACTGTCTCTCGCGTGTTTTCTTGATTTATGAGAATTTATAGTGGCGGAGTTAGGTAAAGAGGCGTCGGGAGGTAGTCCTGAGGCGTCGGAGTACCCCCCCCCCCCCGAGGCGTGCCCTGTTGGCTTGGCTCCACCTCTAGTGGCCTCCAGTCTCCCTCCGAAGGTTCCAGGTCTTATATTTGTCTAGAAAAAATCATCAAAACGTTTTGTGGCATTTGGACTTCGTTTGGTACAGTTTTCCTGAACGGCCAAAAACAAACAGAAAACTACAACTGTCATTGGGCACTAGGTTAATAGGTTAGTTCTCAAAAATGATTTAAAATAACATATAAATGTATATAAAGTATCCAAGAATGATAATATAGTAGCATGGAATAATAAAAAATTATAGATACGTTGGAGATGTTTCAGCATTCCCAAGCTTATTCCTGCTCGTCCCCGAGTTGGTAAATGATAAAAACAGAATTTTTAATGCGACATGCTACCAAACATGTAATCTATTTTAGGTATGATCTTTGAGAAAAGGTGAACTAATAAACATAAACATAGTAATATATATAAACATAAACAACATAATCATTAACTTTAAAAATCTACAGTACTTAAAGAATGTTACTCCCCACTTGTTTTATCATATTAGCATGGCATGACTCTATCTTCACCACGTAAGTACAAATCATGAGCACCATGGTGTCAAGTCAGGCAATTGGATCGTATTTCTAACGCGCTTCAACATTTTCAACATCACCCAATATATGAGCGTGAACCATGGATATAGCATATGGGTGGAATATAATATGGTGGTAGAGATCAAAAGGATTCAAAGTGGAAAGCAAGTCTCACATCAACTAGGCGGACCAACGGGCTATGGAGATGCCCATCAAACGATATCAATACGAGTAGGGACTGCCATGCAACGGATGCACTAGACCTATAAATATATGAAAGCTCAATGGAAGTTAAGTGCGTGTGCATCCAACTTGCTTGCCCATGAAGACCTCGGTCATTTGAGGAAGCCCGTCATCGGAATATACAAACCAATTCTATAATGAAAAATTCTCACTAGCATATGAAAATGACAACTCAAGGGACTCTCTATATGAAGAACATGGTGCCATTTTGAGGCACAAGTGTGGTAAAGGATAGTAGCAAAGTCCCTTCTTTCTGTTTTTCTCATTTCTTTTTTTCTTTTTTGTTTCTTTTTCTTGGTGGGCTCATTTGGCCTCCCTCATTTTTTTCATTTTTCGTCCGGAGCTCATCCCAACTTGTGGGGGAATCATTACTCCATCATCTTTCCTCAGTGGTACAATACTCTAATAATGATGATCGTCACACTTTTAATTACTTACAAATCGATATAACAACTCAATGATGAAAAAGAAATGACTTTATAAGAATGCATCTCGTATGTGCAATGATCTAGCGTAACATGTAAACAATGATGAATGGTGGCTTTGCCGTAAATATTATGTCAGCTATATGATCATGCAAAGCAATATAATTATGAATACACAAGTCATGTGATTTAACGGTCGAAGTTGCATGGCAATAAATCTCGGAATGGCTATGGAAATGTCATAATAGGTAGGTACGGTGGCTGTTCGTGGAAGATTTAAGGAGGCTTATGTGTGATAGAGTGTATCATATCATGGGGTTTGGATGCACCGGCGAAAGTTGTACCGATCCTCGAGGTGAGAGCGGGCAATGCACGGCACCGAAGAGGTTAGCATCATATGGAAAGTTAAGTGTGTGTAGTTGCGTACATCCATGGATTCAAATTAGTCATAGAGAACTCATATACTTATTGCAAAGCCTTATTAGCTCTCTCGAAGGAAAGTACTACCGCATGCCCCTAGGGAGGAGGTTGGGGGAGTTAACAATTGCGTGCCTCCGACCCGAACGGCACTAGAGTTTCAACGAGGAATAACAATTCTCACACATCATCATCATGCCATAACCAATCTTTAGATGAGAAACAAGTAACACACTTTAACTACCAATATTTCTACTAACCAACAGTCATGTACTCATGCCCTATTACTACATTAATATCTTCAACTCACGATTTCACATCTAAGGTGAGCTACGTGAAGGTTTTGACTATACACTCCTTGAATGCATATCCTTTTTGGACTAGTCTTATAACCCATGCAAATTACCGTTACTATATATTAGACGCTCAAACAAGTTTAAGTGAAGCACAAGATTTCGGTTATTTCTATAAAATATACACTCCATCGTGCTTATAAAGATATAAGTGAAGCATTAGAGCAACTGCTTAGCTCAAAAGATATAAGTGAAACACATAGAGTATTCTAACAGATTATGATGAACATGTGTCTCTCTCAAGTAGGTGTGTCCAACAAACAATGATTGTGGCAAACTAAAAATAAAGCAAACGACGCTACAAGCAAAAACACATACCATGTGATAAATAAAAATATAGCTCCAAGTGGCATACCGATGGAATGGAGACAAAAAAGGTGATGCCTTCCGGGACATCCCCAAGCTTAAACGCTTTAGTCTTCCTAGAATTTACCTTTGGATGCCTTGGGAATCCCCAAACTTAGTCTCTTGCATGTTCTTATTCCTTCATCCATCGTAATCACACCCACTACACAGTGCAAGGGGTGTCCTATTTACCGCGTACCACGGTAGGCAGCAACCAGCGCAAGTTCCTACGAGCGTTCGCATGCTATCGAGTTGGCCCGGTACGGCTGGCTGGGTTTTTCTTCCGTCGGTTTTGGGAAGGTTCATGAACCATTTTGTCCTTTTTACATTCTAGTTTTTTCTTCCTTTATTTTTTTTGTTTTTCTTTTTGTTTTTCATTTCTGTTTTTGTTTTCTTTTTTAAGTCCAGAAACTTATTTTCAAACTCGTGGACTATTTTAAAGTAGTGAACATGTTACCTGTTCCGCAATGTTGTCTCAAATCTATGAACCTTTTTAATTTTATTTTTTTACAAAATCTATGAATTGGTTTGAAAGGTATAAACAAAATATTTTAATACAAAAAAATTAAAATTCATTAGTCTGATTATGTAAACATCTATTGAAATTCAGGAACATTTTTAAAATTCATTATTATAAAGTTGTACAAGAGCTGCGCCATTTAATCCAAAATCATTTTTGAAATTTGGGAACATTCTCTTATATTTACGGACATTTTTGGATCGGCGGATATTTGCTAAAATTTAGGAAGACATTTTTAAATTCGTGAATATTTTTTTATTTGTGAACCTTGACAATTGATGAATGTATTTTGAAATTCATATTTTTTGAATAAGCGAAAAAAAATCATTTTAAAAAAATGAAAAGATTTTCCAAATTCATGAAATCCCAAACATTTTTTTGGAGTTATAAAATTCAAAAATAAAAGAAAGGAAGGAAGAAAACATGGGTGCCATGCGCCTGCACATGGACCGACTAAATCATGCGAGGGAGAGAGGGAGTGCACGGTTGTGTGCTATCTTCCGCGCAAATCGCTGAATAGGAAGACTCCCGAGATAACTAATCCATGGCTAACCCCTAGAGGGGCTCTCCAGCGGGCAATCTGAGCCGCCATTTGACACGCGCTAGGCGCATCTTCCATCGGAATGATTTTTTGTTCTGTTTTTTGGAGGGTTCAATTTTCCCCTTTTCTTTTTTTTTCTGATTTACGGCTTTTGTTCGCATTTTTTTGGGGTTTTTTCATTGTTTCAATTTTTGGATTTTCCCCTTTTTAGTGTGAAAGCATAACTGTGCTGACAAAAAAGTGCAGCACAATTGTGCTTTCGTGTAAAACACAATTGTTGAAACTAAATGTCACTATAAAAATATACACAATAATCTAGTGTTTTTTTTAAATCCTTTATTTTTGAAACGAGGTAAAAGACTTGTCGTTTTCATTGATTAAGAAGAAGAGAATTGCTCCATTAATTGATGAAAAAACGGGCTAAAACCGATACATCACAACCCACATGACATGGGCATCACCAGCCAACCTGACCACCGACATGGAACAAGCCACAATGGCACATGCCAACGGATGGACACACGCGCAAGCAATCGACAGCTCCGACTTAGACGACGAGCAACAGAAGGGAAATAAGCAGGACTTGCGCCGACCATGCCCACCGCAAACGACCACCGAATGTTTGTCATCGTCACCACTGGACTCGCTCCAACGCAGCTCCGACTTCAAAGCAACCCAGCAACCACGGAAGAGCACCTCGGACACGTCATGAAGAACCGACTACCGAAGACCACGCCACGACCCAAGCTCCTCTCAACGCCATCATCGTTGCCAAACAAAAACCAGCGTCCCACCTCAGCCTCAGCAAACCACGCGGCGAAGATGTTGCCATCGACGACGAAGATGCCATCATCCTTCAGACTTTCAGTCGTAGCCGGCTCCGAGACGATGCCCCCAAGGAGGATAAAGACGCGAAGACGCCTCCATCGCCCAATCCAGCGGATCTAAGGTTTCCCTCCGGAGCCCAAGCCGTGGGGAGAAGGTGGAGCACCTCCATGCCGACGCTTCCAAGAAAGAACGTGGCACCCGCGGGCGCCGCCGTCGCCGGCTCCGGTGAAGACCGGAGCAAGGATTTCTCCCGAAGATGTGTCGACTACCTTCCACCATCGACCGACGCCCACAAACCACCACCCCTGCCGAGGTCAACTCCAATCTAGTCACGGGACCCCCTGATCCGCCGCGTCCAGAAACGCTCCGACCCTGGCCGAAGCCGCCACCACCGAACCCGGGGCCGTTGCCCCGGCAATCATAGCCCACCACCGCCGACGACATCACCACCAAAGGAGCCTAACCAGGCCCATCGGACCGGAGCCCACATCACCAGATCCAGAGGAAAGGGAGGACCTGACCAGATCGGAGACCTCGCTCCGGGCCTCACTGCGAGATGGCCGGCAGGCAGAGAAGCCACCGGGAAGCCGCAGCCTCGCGCGACGCACAGCCCTCCGCCGTCAGATGTGTCCAGAGTCACATCGAAGGATGGGGAGGGGGGCGCCGCGGTCGCTGGGCCCCAACCACACCGCAAGGCACGGCCACGCCGACGCCGCCGCAACAGCCGCGCACCGCACCGCCAGCTCGAGCCACCGCCAGGGGAGGCTGTTGTCGCAGGGGCTCCAGATCTGCCACCATCTCCTACCGTCGTCGGACGAGAGGAAGAGGAAGGGGAAGACCCCGCCGCTCCGCCGTCCGGGCTTAACCTGGCGGCCTCCTCCGGCGACGGCGAGGGAAGGGAGGGGGGCGAGGGGGGCGGCACGGCGGCACGGACGAGGGCTCGGCCCGAGTCTCCAAAGAGGCGACGCGGGGACCTGGAGAACCATTTTAGACATGTTGCTCTACTGCTAGACATGTTGATGTGATGTTGCTTGTTCAAATGATGAAAAAAATTAGATGTGTGAATGGGGTGCATTTTTGTCATATGTTTCTTCTGAATTGTTCTGCGTTGTGCAGTTCACTAGGTGGGTTGTGTTGTTGTTTTCATGTCTGTATTTCTGAGAAAAGTTCGGAGTTTTTTAAGAGCCTAAGTTCAAAGAATATTTTAACAATACATTGATAGTATCGAACTAAGAACCGGATACATTGGATGTCCCCGCCTTGTTCACTAATTAAAGAGGCTAACTGAACTAGATAGATAGAACTGAATATATTGATAGCAAAGAAAAATTCTAACAAACTATTCTCCGTCTCATAATATAAGACATTTTTTATACTAGTACTGGATAGAACTGGATGTAGGGACGTTCTCCTCCTCGATGTCGTCAAACGAAATGACTGCTTCTGTTGTCTGGCGCGTGATGGTCGTTGCCTGCGCCATGGACAGGGACGCAACGCACACTATGCCTTTTTGTTGTTTTCCAGAGTTTCAGATTTGCAGATATTACAAGTAAAGTTCCAGACAAACAAAGTCTAAGATTTGCCTACAAGGGTTTATGAACGCCTCTTGGCTGCGGAGTTCGTTTGCTGCCTCTGAGATTAGAGGTGAAAATTCCTTCGAACACAACCTCCAGGAATAAACTAAGTTATAAAAAGAGACTTAACTCGACAATTAGGCTTGTGGTCGGGTAGTTTGGTCATCCGGGTTTAATTTTCAAAATGGATGCATGATACTTAACATTGTCTTTTCAAACAAATTCTGTGAAAAATATCTTGATACTTTTATTAAAATGTCACTGAGAATTATGGGCCGGTTTGGTTTGCAGCCCAATTTTACCACGCTTAACTTTAGTCATGCCATAACATCTTAGGCATGTGTTTGCTTCACTTTCATACTTGTAGCTTATCACACTTTTTTAGCTATATTATCCACATGTCATAGGTTTAACTTTTTGGTCAAATCTTATCACATTTGTGATGGGCGGTCATACTTTTTATGACAGCCACACTTTATCTAAGCTCAATTGTGGTGAACTTAGTCATGAACCAAACGGATCCTAAGCTTGTGCGTAGTGGGACTAGCAATCAAGATGAAAATACTAGTACTCATACTAAGAAAAAGTTATATGCATTCTTAGTAGGTGTTTCAATGATGTTTTAACAGTTAGATCCATTTACAGGGATCTTATAAACACGGTCTTTCTTTCACATGCAACACATATGGAAGACTGAGTGTTATGACCGGTAACACGTACCAAAAGAGGAGGCCCAATGGGCAGGATTAGTTACGGGCTTAGCCCAAGTTATCTTAGTTTCCAAGTTATCTTAGTCGTCAGTCGTGAGATTATATAAACCGATGTAAACAACTCTTTTGGAATTAAGCAATATAGTCATAACTCTATTGCCCGGCTCCTAGAGGAGCCGGAACCCTAGCCGCGCCGCCGCCTTCCACCGCCGGCGCCTCCCTCTCGCGCGTAACGGCGCCCCGCCGACGGCAGCCACGCTCCAGCCCTTGCCAACCCCGCTTCATCCCCTACAACCTCTGCCCTAGACCCGGTAGAACCCTAGTTGTTCCTACCAATTTGGTATCTACAGACTCCAGGCCGATCATGTCGTCATCGTCGGCCGCCACCACCATCCCACCCGCCGCCACCCTTCCGATCGTCACCACCGCCCCGCTGCAGGCCCTCTCCACCGCGCCGCTGGGTACGGCGGCCGCCTCTGCCGCGCCGGCTGCCACTGTCGCCCCGGCCCCTGTCGTCTACACCCCGGAAGAGGTCACGGGGGCCCTGCGCGACCTCGCCATCGCGGTCCAGGGGATCCGCCAGCATTTGGCCGGTCCCTACGGTCCGCCACCGGCGGCGCTGTCGGACCCCGCCACCAGGCTGCTGCTGCTTCCATGGCCACAGCCATCACCGTCGGGCCCCGCGATCGCCACCACCCCGCCTTGGTCGCCCTGGCCGACCCAGGCACTCGCAGCATCGGCCACGCCGGCCGCCCCCGTCCAGCAGCCGTTGCAGTTGCCGGGGCCGCTGTAGTTCAGCTTCGGGCCGCCTTTCACAACACCAACAGGCGTCCCAATCCAGCAGGTCCGGTTCCCATCCTAACCGTCCTCACTTCCGGCCTAGTTGGCTGGGTCCGTTCCGCCGTCGGTCTACACGATGGCGTCGGAGCAGCCGACGGCCGTTGTGCGGTACGAGGGACTCTCAAGCTCTGCAGGCCCCTACGCCAGCCACGACGGGCCGCCTTTCCCCGAGGGACCCCCGGTGGCCACCGGCCCGGCGTCGTCACCCTCGCCACTCCGCACCGCTGAGCCGTACGGACACGGCAGTCCTACGCAGACACCGCCACGCTTCACCAAGATTGACTTCGCCACCTACGACGGTGCAAAGGACTTCCTCAAGTGGCTCAATCAGTGTGAGCAGTTCTTCCGGGGGCAACGCACGCTCGTGTCGGACCGCACTTGGCTCGCCTCATATCACCTCCGAGGCGTCGCACAGACATGGTATTACGCCCTCGAGCAGGACGAGGACGGCATGCCCTCATGGGAACGCTTCCGCGAGCTCTGCCTCCTTCGCTTCGGCCCTCCGATACAAGGGAGCCGGCTGGCGGAGCTCGGCTGCCTGCCCTTCACCTTCACGGTACAGGACATCGCCGACCGGTTCCAGGCCCTGGCATGCCACGCGCCCGGCATGACGGCTTAGCAGCGGGTCGAGCTCTTCGTCGGTGGTCTGTCGGATCACATCCGCGTGGACGTGGAGCTTCGGGGGCCCCAAGACCTCCAAACGGCCATGTACTACGCCCGGGCCTTCGAGCGCCGCGCGTAGGCCTTGCAGCAGGCGGCGCCGTCTCGGAGTGGCCGCCAGCCGGCCAAGGTTCCCCAGACTACAGCTGTGCCGGGCCGCCCGCCCCCGGTCCCTCCTACGACTACCACTTCGGCCTCGACACGGCCCTTCCATCGGCTCTCCCCGGCCGAGCAGCTCGAGCGCCGTCACCGGGGGTTGTGCTTTAACTACGATGAGCCCTACGTGTCGGGACACGTCTGCCCGCGCCTCTTCTACTAGAAAGCGGCCGACTACGTCGAGGAAGACACGCCCACCGACAAGTTCAGCGACTTGCCCGCACCAGCTGCTGCGGAGGTTGCATTGGCACCGACGACAGCTCTCGTGATCTCCCTACATGCCCTCGCGGGTATACGAGAGGAGAAGACTATGCTCCTGTCGGTGATGATCCACGGTGAGCGCCTCCTAGCCCTACTGGATACGGGCTCCACCCATAACTTCCTGCCCGAGTCGACCATGCGCCGCTTGGCACTTCAGCCGACGGGCGGGGAGCAGCTGCGGGTCACCGTGGCTAACGGCGACCGTCTCTGATGTCAAGGGCTTGCACGAGATGTTCCCATCACCATCGGCGACGAACACTTCACCATCACATGCGCCGGCATCGACTTGGGATGCTTCGACTTCATCCTCGGCGTCGACTTCTTGCGGACCCTGGGTCCCATTCTCTGGGACTTCGATGCCATGACGATGACCTTCTGGTGCCTGGGTCGCCGCATCCGGTGGGAGGGCGCGGGTGGCGCCCCACCAGCGACGTCATAGCCGTAGCTGGCCATGACTGCTACCGAGTCTGAGCACCCTCTGCTGGATCATCTCCTGCAGTAGCACAGAGACCTCTTCGACGAGCCTCACGGTCTGCCGCCGGCCCAGGTGTATGACCACCGCATCCATCTCCTGCCAGGCACGGCGCCGGTGGCGGTGCATCCCTACCGCTACCCCCAGCTCCAGAAGGACGAGCTGGAGCGGCAGTGCATGCTCATGCTAGCCCTAGGCATCATCCAGATCTTCACTTAACCGTTTTCGGCGCCGGTCCTCCTCGTCCGCAAGTCGGACGGCTCGTGGTGCTTCTGCATCGACTATCGTGCCCTTAATGCCCAGACGCTCAAAGACGAATTTCCCATTCCGGTCGTCGATGAGCTCCTGGACGAGCTACATGGGGCGTGTTTCTTCACCAAGCTCGACCTTCGTTCGGGCTACCACCAGGTGCGAATGCACCCGGACGATGTCGCGAAGACAGCATTTCGGACTCATCACGGCCACTTCTATTTCTTGGTGATGCCTTTTGGCCTCTCCAACGCCCCGGCGACTTTTTAGGCCTTGATGAATGACGTCCTCCGTCCCTACTTGTGTCAGTTTGTGCTCGTTTTCTTTGATGACATTCTTATCCATAACAGGACATGGGCGGAGCATCTTCAGCAAGTCGTCATCATCTTCAACGAGCTTCAAGCGCACCATCTTCATCTTAAACGCTCGAAGTGCTCGTTCGGGACGCCTTCAGTCACCTACCTCGGCCATGTCATCTCGGTCGAGGGTGTTGCTATGGACGCCGACAAGGTGGCGGCCGTTGCGACCTGGCCGACGGCGCACTCCCCGTGGGCTCTCCGCGGATTCCTGGGCCTCGCGGGCTACTACCGGAAATTTATCCGGGAATTCGGCCTCATCGCGTCCCTACTCACGCGCCTGCTCTGAGCGATGCCTTCGCCTGGGATGCAGAGGCCACGGAGGCGTTCGAGGCCCTCAAACGGGCCCTCACGATGGGTCTCCTCCTTCAGATGCCCGACTTCGACCGGCCGTTCATGGTCGATTGCGACGCCTCCGGCGCGGGGTTCGGCGCCGTCCTTCATCAGGGAGACGGGCCCCTCGCGTTCTTCAGTAGGCCTTTCGTCGCACGCCATCACAAGCTCGTGGCCTATGAGAGGGAGCTCATTGGTTTGGTGCAAGCCGTGCGCCACTGGAGGCCATATCTTTAGGGACAGTCATTCCGGATTCGCACAGATCACTACAGCCTCAAGTTCTTATTGGACCAGAGGTTGTCTATTGTGCCACAGCACCAGTGGATCAGCAAGCTCTTTGGCTTCAATTTCACCGTCGAGTATCGTCCCGGCCGCCTTAACACCGTGGTCGATGCCTTGTCCCGTCGCGACGACCACGACACTGACGCCGATGCCTCCGACGGGGGGGGGCTCTGCATCCGCTCCGGGCCCTCGTTCATGCTATTCGACGCCATCCGCCGGGCCACCACGGACGCGCCCGACGTGCAGCTCCTTCGGCAGCGCCTAGAGGAAGGCAACCTGGGGGAGTCATGGCATTTGGCGGAGGGCCTGCTCCTGCATGGACGCCGCCTCTTCGTGCCGGATCATGGCGACCTCCGTCATCAGGTGTTGCTGCTAGCCCACTCGGCGGGCCACGCGGGTGTGCAGAAGACCCTCCATCGTCTCCACGCCGACTTCTACATTCCCGACGATCGGACTCTGGTTCGGGACTGGTTGTGGTCTTATGTGACGTGCCAGCGTAACAAGACGGGGACATTGCGACCGGCAGGGCTGCTACAGCCCTTGGAGGTGCCCTCTCAGGTCTGGGCCGATATCTCCATGGACTTCATCGAGGGCCTTTCCAAGGTGGGCGGCAAGTCCGTCATCCTCACGGTGGTCGATCGCTTCTCCAAGTACGCCCACTTCATCGCGCTTGGCCATCCTTACACCGCCACCTCCGTGTCCCAGGCCTTCTTCGACGACATCGTTCGCCTACACGGGTTTCCCTCGTCGATCGTCAGCGACCGGGACCCGGTGTTCACGGGGCATGTCTGGCGCGATCTCTTTAAGATGGCGGGCGTGAAGCTCCGCTTGAGCACGGCGTTCCATCCTCAGACGGACGGCCAATCCAAGGTGGTCAACAAGGTGATTGCCATGTATTTGCGTTGTGTTACAGGTGATCGTCCTCGTGCTTGGGTGGACTGGCTTGCGTGGGCGGAGTACTGCTACAACACCTCTTATCACTCCGCCCTGCACGCCAAGCCATTCGAGGTGGTCTATGGCCGACCGCCTCTGCCCATCCTACCAGTTGATCCGGAGACGGCTAGGACGGAGGCGGCGGGTGACCTTCTTCGCAGCCGCGATGAGATGCTTGCCGAGGTGCGCCAACGCCTCGTTCAGGCCCAGCAGTTGGCTAAGCGCTACTATGATGGCCATCACCGTGAGGCGGAGTTCGCGGTGGGCGACTGGGTGTGGCTACATCTCCTTCACCGTTCTACGCAGTCCCTTGACCCGCGCGCAAAGCGCAAGCTGGGCCCATGCTACGCCGGGCCATTTTCCGTGCTGGAACGCATTGGAAAGGTGGCCTACCGCCTTCGGCTTCCGGCTGGTGCTCGCATCCACGACGTCTTCCATGTGGGGCTGCTGAAGCCTTTCCGTGAGGAGCCACCGGCGGCCACGTCGGTGCTACCCTCGACCTCCGACGGGCGCTTCCTTCCCGGGCCAGCAAAGGTGTTGCGGGCCCAACTACGTCGCGGGGTGTGGTACCTGTTGATCGAGTGGGAAGGCCTTCCAGAGGAGGACACGACTTGGGAGCAGCGTGACGAATTCAGTCAGCACTATCCAGACTTCCAGCTCGAGGACGAGCTATTTGCGTAGGCGGGGAGAGATGTTATGACCGGTAACACGTACCAGAGGAGGAGGCCTAATGGGCAGGATTTGTTACGGGCTTAGCTCAAATTATCTTAGTTATCTTATCTTAGTTTTCAAGTTATCTTAGTCAGCCGTGAGATTATATAAACCGATGTAAACAACTCTTTTGAAATTAAGAAATATAGTCATAACTCTATTGCCCGGCTCCCAAAGGAGCCAAAACCCTAGCTGCGTCGTCGCCTCCCTCTCGCGCGCAACGGCGCGCCGGCAGCCACGCTCCAGCCCTCGTCAACCCCGCTTCATCCCCTACAACCTCCGTCCTAGACCCGATAGAACCCTAGCTGTTTCCTATCACTGAGTATATATAAAATCGAGATTTTTGCGTGGTTTATACACCGAAAAATCATTCCCACAGAGGATAATCTCTAACTTGCAAACTAACGTTTACACGGTAAATCTTTGTATAGTTATAGAACCGTGAATGTTCATAGAAGAACTGTCAAATCTATTAATTAGAAAGGGATATTACAAAAAAAATCTCAAAGGAGGAAAGCATAGCTAAGAGGCTAGTAAAAGAAGAAGAAATGAAATGGCGTTTCGGAGAAATGAAATCTGTTAATTTATTGAAGGTAAATCAGGAGAATGGCGTTTTGGCACTCAGCCACCATGGAGATCGCAATTTTTTTTAAATCAAAATTCAAAAAATTGGTTTCAAAAAATCTGGAAAAAAAAGTGTACAACTAAATAAGGGTGTGATCCGTGTGTGTGTAAAATTTCAGTCCGAAATACTTTGAAACACGACTTGTACAAAAAAGAAAAATTCATGATCTGAAAGAATGAATAGTATCATGTGTTAAAAAGCCTAAAAAAATTGCATAGCCCTCGTTTCAACATATTTAGTTCTGAAAATTTACACAGTTGTGTATTATACCTTCATCTATCTATGTATTTTTTCAGAATTTTTTGAAATGATAAAATACGAATTTTTATGAAATTTGAAGTTTGCATTTGGAGGCCTCCATGGAACTCTTCCAAAAGCAATTTCCAGTAAATCAGGCTGAAACCTGAACAGTGACAAGCCATACCTATCTAGACTAGGTCCAAAGGACCATAGACAGTACAAGACCCATGTAAGATTGACACCACACAACACACAGCCGGGCAATCCAGCGTCACCTACGCCGCTATCAAAATACACACCGAAACCATGAAACCATCGCATTGCTCCGATCTGCTGTAAACATATTCGCCAACCTCGTCGACACCGAAGAACGACATGCCCGGAAGAAGACCCTATCAGTAGATCAGTTCGTGCAAGTGGGTCCCACCACCTGTACAGATGCCCTCAGTTGAACTTTGGTATTTAAATTTTGAACCTTATGCCATGTAATTTCACGAGATTATCTGAAACGTTCGAATATGACAGGCATCGAGAAGCAACATCGTGCACTTTGGCAGGTCCAAATAAATTTCATTTGATTCTTTGCTGATAGAAAAAAAAATATGTATGGTCATATTCTAACTCACTTGAATAGAGTTTGGAATTTATAACTCAATTTGTTTGTGGCATCCGAATACTAATATTTCCAAAATTCAACAAATGGGAGCAAAACGAAGTGTACACTTGATTGAGCTGATATGCACGGATGCACCCGTGCTGGAGAGGTTGACTACCTTGATGTAAGACAGAAAATATGACTATTAGCCAACAGAACATCATATGCAGTTGAGGCCATCAGCAAATAATTCTATGGGCAAATATTTTCCATGTATATTATTGACATGACGATCAGTGTATTTCCTTTCCTTCCCCCTCATTTTCCTAAGACGATGTAGGTGTATATAATCTAGCCCCTATCCTTTCCTTTCTCTGTAAGAACTAAGAACAAATTACAACAAAATTGCTACAAGCATACAGAGTTATGAGAATCTGCGGTCAAGTTATAACATTGTATAGCTGCACAGCGCCGTTACTAGCAATACAAACATGGACTTGTGCCACTGAAATCTCCATCCAGATGAGATATCATGTGCGTTCACAGTGTATATTGATCCAGTCTCGTCATCCTTGATTTTAATGCTTGAGGAGCCTGAAACCAAAATGAGCAGGTTCGACATGAACTTTTGTAGTAACGGAAAACCGTCATATTTTTATCAACCACTCCCGTAGTGCAAGATGGTTCCTGGTTGAGTGCATAAAGAACATCGTCGTATTTTCACAGAAAAGCACAAGAAACTTACAGTTGTAATCGGTCCATCCAATAACTTGATTTTCTAAATCGTACAGAACCAGTCTGTTTGAAAATGCTAGATCTGAAAGGAAGTTGGTAAAAGTTAGATGCAGCGTATGGACAAAACTACTAATTTAATAGTTGAAACCAACATATACCTCCCAAAAGCACCATATCTTTCCCATCCTTGGTTTGTAATCCACCAGTTTGGAACCCCATGCAGTACAGGTCCTGCATAGCAGGAAATCTATTCAGTACAAAATATGTAATATGACAATAACTTTATTAACTGAATGTGATTATATAGCAATAACTTAATTAAAATGGAATTGAAAATACAAATCGCTCCAATACATAAAAGACTTGCGGACCAGTGCACAAAGAGAAAAGAGAGGTCTACAGACCCATGGCTCTCAAGAGAGGCCACACACCCAGGTACAACGAGGCACTACTACTCTCCGGGGATGATAACACGCAACCGTAATGCACCAGCTCGGTACCAAGCACAAGCTTCTTCTGGATATTCCAGCCGGCAGTCCTTTGAAGGTGCAGTAATTTCAATGCTTCCATAGGAGCGAAGCACACAGCATTGACAATACAGGTAAAATCATCTTACAGGAAACAATCACAAGTAGCAACTTATATACATATATTAAGAAAAAGGGTTGATGGGTTGCACACCTATTTGTCTATAATCCTTACAATGCGAATTAAACTCCAAAATTTTCCCCGCCTATTTAACTATAAAGAAATGTAGGGAAAGGCTGCGTACTATAGACCCAAAGTGGTCGGACCCTTCCCCGGACCCTGCGCAAGCAGGAGCTACATGCACCGGGCTGCCCTTTTTTTTATTTAACTATAAATAAGCATGTCCATAAGAGCCATCCTGTCCTTTAGGGAAAAAATAGCAAATAAAAGCGGAAACCAAAATGATGCCTTCTGGAAATAACTCCGGGATAATATTGCAACTTGTCATCCCAGAATCTGAGTCGTCCTGCGAACAGAGGGACGGAAATATAGATACTAAAACAATCTCTTAGTGAACTTCTAAATTCAATATCAATTAGGCTGAGACCAGTACAAGCAGCTGTTGCGAGTCGGGATCATTCATGTTCCATTACCTCAGAATCCCTATTCACTAGTGGAAGGGACAGAAGACGGTTTGAAAAAAAAATCAATAGTTGAAAGGGCAAGCTATCGTGTTATGGAGGACAACTTTTCCTGATCAATGCGGTGCCGACCAATCTACCAATGTGCATGTTGTCCTTTTTAAGGTACCTATAAGGAGGTACGCAAACGGATGAAATTTAGTACAGATCCAAGTTTTCTAGCAAAGTGGAAATATTGGTTAACTGGAGCATCATTTGTAGACTGAAAGTTCAAGGCGGACCTGGAATGGAGGATCTGAGGATAAATAAACAAATATATGTGTGCTTGCAATTCAATCTGCTAACGAAAGATGGGGTATGACAACAATTGTTAGGAAATAAATATCTCCACTCCAAAACACCGTCACACGTTTTTGAATTCAAAGGACTCCCCGTTCTGGATGGGCCTGTTAAGAGTCAAAAGATAATTTCTGTTGTCAGGTATGACTGAACAGTATATTTGGAGGCATCCCGGGCCGGAGGGTTAGTCTGTCTAGAGGGGCAAACCCTCCGGTCCTCGTAGACTCCTGGCGCTTAGCGGGCGGGACTCAAAGGGACAATGACCCTTGTAGGTGCGGGCAGCACGCGACGCTTTTCGGAAACCCTCGTCTGGATCCTTGATCTAGCTTTCAACCTCATGGATGGGTCTTTGTCCTCAATGTCATCCGAGGGTCCTCACCGATGACGTCGTTCGGGGTGGAAGCCCACTGCCCGCGACAATTGTCCTGCTCCCGTCCAAGCCATGGGGCCAAGGTATCCATACTGTGACGTTGCCTTGCCCTTGATTCGGGTCGCGCCTAGCTAGCCAGGGCAAACCATCGTCTAGATCCTTGATCTAGCTTTCAACCCCATGGACGGGTCTTTGTCCCCGATGTCGTCCGAGGGTCCTCATTGGTGATGTTGTTTGGGCTAGAAGCTCACTGCTTGTGACAATTGCCCCACTCCCTTCTAGGCCCACATGGGGCCGCAGTATCCCTATTGCGACGTTGTAACGCCCCGGCCATAGCCACCAGTTCCCGGCCATTATGCCTAGCGGGATCCAAATAGGGGCTCCACGGACCAACACAAGTCTTTATTGCGCACTTTGTCCTCACTCGTGCGCACACGGGATCAACTTCCCAATCAGTCACCCATGTCCTCAAATTGCTTCAAGGCAAGCACGCTTAACTTTGAGGTTCCTTGCCAATGGGCTCCCAGAAAATAAGGAATTCCTTGTTGATATGAGTAGTCTATATCATTCCTATTAAGCCAGCCAGGATGTCACATACACCCACTCAAAGGAACCGACGTCCTCATCGGCCCAGCAGGATTGTTCACTCATCTATTCATGCCAATGCCAGCATCCACATGTGCTCATGTCGTGTAACCGCGAGGGTTGGCTCTAATATCATTTGTAACGCCCTGGCCACAACCATCGGTTCCCAACCGTTGTCTTGTGGGGTCTAGATTGGCCCCACAAACCAACACTAGTCTTTTCTGAGCACTTTATCGTCACTTGTGCACACCCGGGATCAACATCTCGATCCGTCACCCATCCTCAAATTGCTCCAAGCCAAGCATGCTTAACTTTGAGGTTCCTTGCAAATAGGCTCCCTGAAAACAAGGAATTACTTGTTCATATGAGTAGTCTATCATTCCTACTAAGCCAGGATGTCACACATGTTGCCTTGCCCTCAACTAGACTACACCTAGCTAGTCTCGATGTTACCTTGTTCCAAGCCTAGGTCGTTGAGTCTCGTGCCTCCTCCACTCCTTTCTTGTTCATATGAGTAGTCTATCATTCCTACTAAGCCAGGATGTCACACATGTTACCTTGCCCTCAACTGGACTACACCTAGCTAGTCTCGATGTTACCTTGTTCCAGCCTAGGTCGTTGAGTCTCGTGCCTCCTCCACTCCTTTCTTGTTCCATGCGCCAAGGCCCTCAACTCCATGCGCCAAGCCCCTCAATTGTACTACACCTAGCTAGACGGGGTGTTACCTCGTTCCGGCCTAGGTTGTTGAGTCTCGTGCATCCTCCAGTCCTTTCCTTTTCCATGCGCCAAGAGAGAGAGCTCAAGTGCCTCCCCCTCCCCTAAGTGAGAGAAGGCCCTCTATTGACAAGGGTAGGAATTTTGCAAGAGGAGCTCCTGGGCTTTTAACAAACAATGCCTTGCCTCTTCTCTAATCTTAAAGGTGGGATTGGTGGAAGGGGTATCCTTGTGATGTCGTTGTAGGGTTCTAGTGATTCCTCTATTTACCATCCTCCCTCATCTCTTCATGCATGAGAGAGAGAAAGAGAGGGCGTGTGTGATATGATATCGGAAGAATGCCCTCCTAGGATCTCCCTCCTCATTTTTCGAGGTATCCTCGAATTCGAGGACCTTCTACTATCCAACTCCAAGAATACTAATGTAGTGTATGCAGGATGAGCTTTGCATCCATATGCTTGGTCGGACTACTAGCTTTCAGGCTCCGATTTAGGGCTCTCACATTTTAGTTCTCGTTTGGAAGTCTTCTAATCCTCGACATTGATTTACGTCAACTCTTGGTGACTCGCCTCGCTCCTGGCTCCGTCTTGGTGGTTGGGTCGTAGCACTCCAAAGTTGCGGGCTTGTCGTGAACCAGCAACAAGCATGATGGGGCCCGTGAGGATGGGTGCCAAAACTCCCATCTCCTAGGAGTTCACCTAGATAGTCATGATGGGCAGAAGGTGCGTGTGGGTATTCTCACATATCTAGATCACTTTGAGTATGACGTTTGCATCGGTAGGACGTGGACCCCTTAAACCACAATAGCACCTCGACAATCCGGGTGGTTATGCAATGCCCTTCCAAGTTGCCGCATCACTCTCGGAGAGTGATTGTGGTTTGGGCATTATAGGGCAATGGTGTTTCCTCCCTTTTCCAGCTAGGATGGCAAGATGGAGTCACTGATGGTGATCCTCTTGCTACAACGTTCTTGAGTCATGCTGGTGACTTCGTCATTTCATCAGACATTTCGTGCATCGGGTCATCCACAAGGTTGCGCCGCTTGGGGCAGTTTGAGTGTCATGTTCCTTCCATGTAGGGTTGCTGCAGCCCGACTCTCTTGAGTCACGCTGGTTGACTTCATCATTTCATCAGACATTTTGTGTGTCGGGTCATCCACAAAGTTGCACCGCTTGGGGCAGTTTGAAGATATGCAGTTCTCCTTTAAAGGACCATCATGGCTTGATGTGGTCTCGGGGCATTGATCTTTTCTCACATGATCTCATGTGGCTTTACGTGATCTTAGCACCCTCAGGGAACCCTACCACAGGGAACGATGTGTCTCTTGCATATCTTCAACGTCATCCAATGGTATGGTTCCCAACCATGGTGGCATCTTGAAGGCACTCTGCCGCCACGAGCAACGTCTCTTGCATATTTCAACGTCATGGTTCCCCATCATGGTGGTGGTCTTGGTGTCTTGAAGGGCCTTGCCGCCGCCGGTGAATCTTCTCACTCTTCCTCCGAGTTGTCATGGTTCTGGTTCCTAGTCCCAATCTTCTCACTCTACCCACCGTCGCATCATTTGGTAATTCTGGCTTCATGACCCCGACTATGGCACTGTGAGCTCCTTCGATATCCTAGTCTAGGGTCATGAAGTTTGGTGAGACATGGTGAAAATATCCAGAGACTTGGTGAAGGCAACTTCCGAGACAGAATTTCACGTCTCTCATGTAATTTTATATAACCGAGCAGATTTCAAGGCATCGAACATGTAGCCGTGTTATTATGGAACTGGCAAACCAAAGTTAATCTATCAAAGCTGACAAAAGTCCAAATCAAACAATTATGGAAGCAAAGAGGGCTGACGTGTGTTGAAGAACAGCTGGCAGTATTTGACTTGCTTGAGCCAACTGTTAAATGTTTACCTCGTGTCCTAAGCAAAGACTAGCAAAAAAGGAAATGGCATGGGATAGCTTGTCTGTTATGTTTTTTACTCAAGAAAGATGTAATTACGAAAATGTGGATTCTGGAAGCAAGTTACCATTACAGTCAGCTAGCAGTGGCGATGTCTACTAGTAACAGTTAGTAACTTCATGGAGCCATGAAGAGAAGTTGAAAACTTTATTCCTCAAAAAAGGTCAAATTTGTGCCATTTCATTTTAGGAGAACAAATCCCACAGTTCAAACTAATTGAACATACTCTGAAACTGAAACAGTTCAACAGGCAAGCATGGTACAATATTACGAGTACGTGACACTGAAGATAGATAAAACACAGGGTCAAATTAAAAACTACAGAAACGTAACTCACTATGCGTCGGTAATATACACCATATAGGACATGGGAGGGAATAGAATAAGTCACAAGCACACCACATGAGTATCACTAACAACCGAGGTATGGAATAGGAATATATTATTGATTACTCAGAATATAGAAAACCTCATGACATTTTGTACAGTCAGAAAGCAAGGAAATCATAGAAGGAAGTAAAAAGGAGCAAAACATAAATCGTTATGTCAACCTTAAGGATACTAGCAAACACAGAGGCATGAATTTCGTGTTTTTATTTGGAGCCAGTTGAAAAGTTTGTTGATGCAGCTCAACAAATTGCTAAACAGACTTTCTTAAAAACACAAGACTAAACAAATCAAGGAGGAACATAAGCAAGCATGACAACAATTGACTTGTGCGCTTAAATTGTATATGTAATGCTGCTAGTTATATACTATTTTCCAAGAAACAGATCAGAGCAATGGTTTATTACCCCATTTTGAAAAAGATAGTCATGTGGATGAATATTCAGTGGAAGGTCGCCCTCAAAGTGAAAGGTGATTATAGGAAATCCATCGTCTACACTGCAAAAAATTGGGCAGAAGTATTAGAAACATAGGACGATAAAAATATCAGAATAACAATCTTTATTTAATCCTGACATCCATTTGCCCTAGTTTCTTGTTTAGTAGAAAAAAGAGACCACATGAGGAGATAATCCCTTTGTATCGTGCATAAGGCCACTATCGATATCTACCATCTAGTGTGAACTTCATGGAGAGTGAGTGTATAAGCGGACACAATCAAGAAGTGAGCATACCTTCCAGAATATCTGAAACATTGGAAATCTTGATCATTTTTTAAGGGCATATCTCCATACTGAGCAAATACCTATAAACGAGCAAGTGAAGAAGATATGATGATTAGGACAACAAGCCCTCCAATGCAAGAATTGGTTCACATTATCACATAGAAGATTCCATACCTTAGACATTATAGCATTATAAACCACCTCTGGTAGATATGCCAATGTTGTTCCACTGTCAATAATGGTACCTTTACTTTCCTCTATACCAAAAATATTCGTTGGAAGCTGTAGCTTAACACCACCAACATCAATTGCTTCCAAGTTGACATTGTAATGCGGCCTACAAAGTAAGTTCTCATAGGGTGTGACAAATACAAAAAAATCAGTGACTTAATACATGGCAAAAGTATGCTTTAAATGTACAACCAATGTATGTTTTCTAAAATTATATTATGATAAGATTATTTGTCCTTGACTAGTCTCCTAAATTATGTCTAAAGATGGGTGGTTTGTCCTAGAGCCTTACTACTCCCTCTGATGTGGCATGTTAGAAACTAGATCTCTTGTGTAAGTCACATTTCGTTTTCCTGGTGTGCCATCTTAGAAACCAGATCACATCCAACACCACTAAAGTCACACCTCATGTACTCGGTCTTGTTCCTATTAAGTCTAAACACCATGGATCCCAAACTCTGTCTCCATAGCTCTATAGTTCCATATCATCTACTAGCACCACATCATCAGCACAGAGCACACACCAAGGAATCATGAAGAAACATTCAAAGGAAGTAAACATGGAACAGTAAGATGACATACATGCCGGGCACCAACGGCGTTGTGCTCACTTTGGGCTGCACGACATCCCCAATAGCAAAAATTCCTCCACCATTTATGGTGTCCAAGCAATGCGCGAAGACCTTCCTCACTTTTCCTGCAGCTGCTAACTGTGACAGCATGGATGAATTTGACTGACCAAATCCAAGAATCCCATCAAGGGCCTGGTTTGACGACCCCAGATCTCCACCAATCTTAGCACCACACCTACAAATGAATGGCAAAATTACTGCTACCAGCTTCCAGCTCCCTGCCAAAGGAGTTGAATTAAAACGTTTCCTAGAGAGCGTACCCAAACGTGATGCTGGTGTTGGCCAAGGTGGTCTGGCTATTGCCGGACACCTGGTTGTACTGCAAGAAGTCCGTGACGAAGAACCCGGTGGTGGAGCTCCCGTCTCCGTATGAGATGCTGTACTGGCACGGCGCGGCGGGGACGCAGGACGGGATCACGCCGCCGTGAGTGGCGACGCAGAAGTCCTGGCCGCAGGTGACCCCGGTGCCGCTCGACGATCCACTCGGGTCGTACAGCGTCAGCTCTATCTACAACCCCCCACCGCGGCCGGTCGTCAGGATCCAGGAACCAAACCAAACGCTAACGCCTTGCGGAGCAGAGCAATTGCAGGGGAAACGGGAGAGATGTGAGTACCCCGAGGCCGCTCTTGCGGGGGCAGGTGTCGCAGGAGACGCAGTTGACCCAGAGTATGTCGCTGCCGGTGTCCACCTGCACGTAGTAGCTCTTGGCCGGCGTGCCGATCCCAATCTGCGTGAAGTAGAGCCTGCAGCACTTCCCAGTCAGACTTGCCCGCCGCGCTCGCCGGAGGAGCGTACTCTATGTAGTAGTGCTACAGTAAAAGGAGCGGCGCGGAGCGGGCGGTCGAATCGATTGATTGATTACCCGGTCTCGGTGGGGAGGCCGTTGCCGCCGAGGCGCAGGTCGACGGCGGCGGCGGCGAGGGAGCGGCCGTGGCGGCGAGCGTCGTGCGCCCGGAGGTCTGCCAGGTGCTTGCCCCCGCCGGCGCCGCTTCCGCCGTGGCGCGGGAACCTGCGGCGCACCCCGAAGACGCCCGTGGCGGCCGCGCGGCCGGGGGCGAGCGCCGCCGACAGCGCGAGGAGGAGGGGGAGGAGGAGGAGGGGCAGAGGAGCGCCGCGGGGCGGCTCCATCCGTCGGGCTTTGCTTAGCTAGCTTGCTTAGCTGATCCGCCGCTCGCTGGTTGCAGCGCGGAGGAGGAGGAAGACTGCGGGAGAAGACTCCGCGTTAAGGCAGCGGGAAAGGGGGAAGCCGAGCCGACGACGAAAAGAAAAGAAGACAAGGCTGGTACGGTGGAGGAAACGAGGCGATGACCGACGGACGGAGACATCGAAATCGGGAATGGGGTGTACGTATATTTTAAACAGCGGCAGATCTCCTACGGGCTACGGGCCGGAGTCGGCGCGGCGCGGCGCGTTTCCGTCCGTGGGTCCCGCTGGCAGCGTGGATGTTCAAAGCGTGTGCGGGCGGCGGTGTGTGCGGATTGACCTGCTTGTTTGGTTTTTTTGGAACGGCCGATTGACCCGTTTGGTTGGTTGTGTTGTGTGTGCGCACGTCGTCTGCTCGTTCGCCTTTCTCGCTGTCTCTTGTCTCTGGGTGGGTTTGGCCGACCTGGGTTGGGTTCAGTTCACTGCTTCGCGTGCGGGGTGCCGGTGGTCGGCGTCCGTGGCTCCTGCGCGGTCGTCCCGGGGAAGTGGGGAGGCTGCCGAGACTGAGTAGGTCGCCGCTAGCACTACTTACTTGAGTTCCTCCGCCAAGGGCCAACGTTGGCTTTCCTTTTCTGGTGATTTTGGGGCCCTTCCGCCGCGGTGCTTCTAGTTCTACGTGTGTGGGCCGATGCCAGATCTGGTGTGGCAAAACTGCTGGATCGGGGAAGGTTGCTTTCAAGCATCTCCAATGATTTTACTGATTACTACTGTTTCGGAATAATTACCGATAAAATCAATAATCGTGTAGGTGCAATGCACGCTGATAGTAGACATCAATTGCGTTGCATGCTAGTAAATTACTAAAATTTTATTTGACAATATCTTAATTGCACGCGGATAGACGGTCTATTTGGCACTTATTCTTCACCTTGATCATTCGACAAGCCACATTTTTAATCACAGTAAAACGTAATTTTCTAGCATGTATGTTGTAAAATTACCTCAATTCTTGTTGTAAGATTACCTCATTTTCTCTTGTAATTTACACCAGCATAGTATGATATTGATGCGTCATATTTTTTCTCACATGCGAAAAATAACTTTTTAGCATGCATGCTATAAAATTACCTCGCTTGTTATTGTACGGTGGGAGACCAATATCCCTCCTCCCAGTTGTAATATTAATTCATGTTACTATTTTCTCGCCTTTTCAAGTTATGTTTCGTGGGATTAGACTAGGGTGAAGAATAAGAGTAACTCTAGCAGACCCCGTTAAATGCAGACCCACGTAAGCCTTTTGCAGTTTGCGGAAAAGGGTATATGCGGGTCGGCGCGGGCAAGGTCAAACTCAGACCCTGCAAAACGGATCCATAAAAAAGGATATTCGGTGAATATGCTCTTTTACGGGTCGGCTACGTGGGTCTGCTCGGGCGCCGCCGCGTCGACCCGCAAATCAAAGCCGCCCAATTATCAAATTTGACATCGATTCCGACAAATAAGTTCAAAGTCAAACAATAAAACACAGTTCACACGCAAATAAAAGCTTAGTTTTGTAGGACAAATGCAAAAGGGGGTCTTGCAAAAGTGACAACCAAGTCCGGCATCATCTTGGTCGATCTTCACTCCGCGCCACCGAGTCCATCGAGGTCATCGCAACCACCGAGTCCACATCCGGCACTTGTTCCAACTCCGACACCGAAATCATCGGCTGGTGCACTAAACGCATCGGCGACATTGGTTCCAAACCCCGTTGAGAAAACATCTCCAGCACTGTAACACGCATTGGCCGACGCAAGCATTCTCCTCTTCAAGATATCTCTTCTTGCCATGTCATGCCATTCTTTAGTAAGGTCGTCCATGTCATTGCGGTTCAAGGTCATGATCTTGTTCTCTTCGGCAAGCAACTTGGACATGGCTTTGTTCTCTTCGGCACGTGTTCTTCTCTCCTCAACGTCCGCTTTGTGCAGTCGCTCGTCCTTGAGCAATTGCCATTTTTATTGCTTCTCTCGTGCCTTCTTCTCGGCCAACTCTTTCTTTATGTCCAATGTCTTCTCTAACATCAACTCATTTGATTTCACCATGGCATCAATCTTGTCCCGCAAGCCCGATGCTTCGTGCTCTCTCTTCATCTTCTCCTTAGTCTTCTTGTCACCATCGGGTTTGTTCAAGTTTCTTGGGCCATCCTCATCCTCATCTTCATCCATGTTCGTAAGTGAACCTCTCTTCGGTGGGATTCTTTGTGAATCAACTTCCACTTGTCGCGCGCTTTGAGCAAGTCCCAACAATGCTCTAGTTTGAAGAATTTGCCTTCCGAAGCTTCCATGTCTTTGTATCTATGTTGGGCAATTTTGTCCTACACAATTTAAACAAAGTCAAATGATGCAATCATTTCATATGATGCGATATAATGTGCACAATTTGGGACGTGAAAATGAACTCACATGGTCGGATTCCACGGTTCCACTTGGAGGTGCATTGCGTACTTGTTCCAAGCAAGCTGCCCAACGACTGCAAATCGGCTTGATCACGTCCCAACGCCCTTGGGAGTGACCTAAAAGTTCGCGGAGTCCTATTAGAATACTTTGCCATCATGCGGAAGTACTGATCTTCAATCCTTTGCCAATACCTCTTGGCGGTTTGAGACGTACCCGTGGAAGCATCAAGAGAAACTGTACCCCAAGCCTTGTCCCGGTTCTAGAGCCGGGACTAAAGGGTCGGGGCTTTTAGTCCCGGTTGGATTACGAATCGGGACTAAAGGGGCTTCGCGTGGCAGCTTTCTAGAGCGGGACCTTTAGTCCCGGTTGGTGTTACCAACCGGTACTAAAGATATTTTTTAAAATATTTTTTTATTTTTTTGATTTTCAAATCTTTGAATTATTTGACAATTTAATCTCTAATCACCCATCCGCACTCCTCTGAAATTATTTGACAATTTAATCTCTAATCACCCCTCATTTTAAATCGTCTAACTTTCCGTCCGGTCACCCATTCTCTCATTGCTCCAACCCCAGCACGCTTAACTTTCGAGTTCTATCACCCCTACTTTCCAAGTGTGCACTTGTTGTTTTCTTGACAATAGTAAGTTATCAATCCTATTAACCCTTAGGTTTTGATGTAACATGATTTAATTTTTTGAATTCCAAACATTATTAAAATAAACAACAATGATTAATTTTAAAACTCCAAAAAACTTCAAACAAGGCAAAAATTCAAAAAATCTCTAAAATTCTCAAAAAATACGAGAAAACCAAAATAATAAAAAGTTCAAAATAAAATAAGTAATAATAATATTGAATTAAATGAAATTAAAATAAGTAATACTATTATTTTATTATTATTTTGCAATTTATTCATTTAATATGGCATAATTAATGTCTTTAAATCTATAAATCGAAATTCGACAAATAATATATCCATTATTATCAAAAAACGTGAGGAATCCAAATATGACATCATTTATTTTAAAAATAATAATTTTCCATAACACTTATTTTCGACATTGTATGCAAAAATTATAGTTGTTTTACTTTTTCATAACACTTTTTTTAATCTTGTTTCAACTCCAGACTTTTTGACCGTTCAACATGCACCATCTAAAGCCACATCATCAATTTTCAATCCTTTCCCACTTCATTCGCTATATTTCATGCATTTATTGTTATTTTTCAGCTAAATGACCCTGAAATTGAAAGCGCTACAAATAAACTCTCAAAAGGTTGAAACTTGACATGATATCATCATTTCGCCCACATAGCATGTGCTAAATAGTTGAGAGGGTTACGGTAAAAATTAGATGCACTCTGTGTACAAACTGGACAATCTCTTTCGAAGTATCAGAGTTTTGGACAAAAACTCATCTGTTACAAAGTCATTTCATTTTTTAAAACTTATTTAAACTCTAGACTTTTTGTGCGTTCCACATGCACCATCTAACATGTGCCTAGGAGCAAAAGGAATTAAATTAAAAACTATTTTTAAACTCAAGTTTTTCACAATTTAGGGTTTGAAGCAAATTTGAACAAATTCAAATTTAAATCATTCAAATCTGAAAACTAATTGCACAAACACAAACTAGATAGAATTTTGAATCTAATGCAAAAAAATCACTCAAAAACACCAAATATCCTAAAAGATATAAGCAATTTAAAACAGAAACTAAAAACAGAAAACAAATAGAAAAAACAAAAAAAACTTTCAAAACCCTTTATTCCCGGTTTGTATCTCCACCCCCCAACCCCTTTAGTCCCGGTTGGTGTCTCCAACCGGGACTAAAGGTCCCATCTAAACCGGGATTGATGCCCGACCGGCGCCCTAACCGCTCGAACCGGGACACATTAGTCCCGGTTCATAATGCAACCTGGACTAATGTGTAGGTCGAGCTGTGATGAAAGCCCTGTGCTTCTACTAGTGCTTCTTCATCACCGTGATCATCCATGCCGCCCTCCGTTTCATTGTAATCGAATGCAACAAACGGGGCTTGATCGATGTCACGGCGTTGGTGTCCAACAAATTCACGAACTTGGCAGTGTCATTGTTCGAACCACCGCTATAGTGAGTGACAACATGTCATGAGCTACCGCAATGGTGAAAAGCAAAGAAAATTGAAGGGACCGAAGAGGCATACCTTCCGGCCATTTCGTCAAACACCTCGCTAGCGGGGGAAGCAGCATCGCGGGGGAACCTCTTGCCGGGGCGGAGGGAGTGGATGAAGGAGCCAAAATCCTCTTTGTAGCAGCTATCCTCTTCCACTTTACGCCTGAGACCTTGTCGGCCTTCTCTGCCGCCGACCAGGATCGCGCAGCGGCGTTGGCGCCCGGAGCACGGGCTTTCCCGGTGGGGCCAGCCGGATTCCCACCCTGCACGACCACGTTGCCCTGCCACTTGTGGGCAGGCACGGTGGTGCCTTGGGCGACGGCGGGGCCAACATGGTCGGCGACGAGATCCGCCGGAGGGGATCGAGCGTGCGCAACCTTGACGGTGACGGGGGACGGCAGGGAGTCATCCATGGCGGCGAAAAACTGTCAGGAAAGATGCACCGGAGCGGGCGGTGGCGGGGGCAATGGTGGCAGAGGGGTGGGGGAGCGGGAACGTCCGTGCGGAAATGTCCCTCGCGCCAAATCTCGCTGCGGATAGGGGGTGAGCTCGGTTCGGCCTCCCACCCGGTGAATCTAAAGGTTAGGGGAGATCTTTTGCCGTGCCCCGCAAAAAAAAATTACGGGTCGGACGTGTTTGCGGTGTGAGGCCGGGCAGGATTTTTCGCGCCGACCCGTATTTTGACGGTTATTTTGCGGGTCGCGGCCATATACGGAGTCTGTTAGAGATGCTCTAACAATTCTTCTTCCCCCAGGGTGACAAATAGTCAATCCCTTGCACGCGAATATTATGTAAGGTGTGATTAATCGCTACCACTCGTATGAATATTAGGTATGCTATTAATTAGGAGAGGATCATGTGAGGATTATCGTGGGGTAACACTTTGTTTGGACGTTGGTATTGAACTGGACTAAAATTCCAATTCAATGAGGAAACTAAAATCACATGAATACAAAACTCCGCAGCTTTGGTTGTTTGTTGAATTGGCCATTGAAATGCCTATGAGGGTTCAATAACAAATCTTGTTTGGACGACAAACCTTGAAAATAAATAGTTACATTACCATGGAGATTATATCTTGTTCTACATGACTCAAAAAATGGAATCTGCTCACATGTGCTTATAATTGAAGAAATATATAGCGAAAGAAATGAACAACAACAACAACAACATTCTCTTACGATATCGTAACACTATTTTCTAATAGATTTAGTTAAGTAGATGAAATTAGAGGATGATGGTTCTCCTGTGTACATTAATATTGATGGGTTTACAAAAATTGCAACTAGTGCTTTTATAGTAGTATAGATAGAGATACTATCAACAAAGAGTGTATTATACAAGTAGTTCAATAGTTGTGTATCAATTAAAAGTCTTGCTCGGTTTTTTTTACTCCGCGTATTAAATTTGATAAATTCAACCAAATTTATATTAAAGTGTCAAGATCTGCAATACTAATGTTATAGGATGCATCTAATAATGTTGATTTCGTATTGTGAATGTTGATATTTTTTCTTATAAAATTGGTCAAACTTTACGATGTTTGACTTCAAAAAAACATTACACGCAAAGTAAAAAGAAGCAGGACACACAATGACATGTGGAGACAGTTTGTCATAGACACATTGCCGCAAATTGCCTTTGGTGACCGAGCACACTCAAATTTCATCATAATTCATATTTTTACATTTCAAAAAATTCTTAAATAAAGTACATATATACATGAAGGCATAACACGCATGTGTGTAAATTTTCAGTGCAAAATACGTTGAAATGAGCGCTGTGCAAAAAAGACAAATCTGAAGCTGTTTAACACATGATACTATTCATGCTCCCAGGCCATCAATTTGCCTTTTTTGTATAGGTCGCATTTCAGCGTATTTCATCATAAAATTTTACACACATATTGGTTACATCCTTACATACCTGCATATTTGTGTTTAGAATTTTTGAAACATAAAAAGTTGAATTTGATTTTTTTTTAACATATAAAGGCCTTCATGGAGCTTGACCTCCAAAAGGTCATTCTCACACATTGCACACTAACATACGTACATGTATATGTGTACTAACACAATTCGCGTCCACGTACACATGCACATACACGTACACTTACACACATGCAGCACACACACGTGCACACACGTACACATGCAGCACACACGCCTACACGTACAAAAAAACACGTACACGTACACACACACACGCATACACGCAGCGCACGCGCAACACACACACTAGTACATGGACCCACCTGTCATTGAGACAAAGTGAGGCTTGTTAAAAATTTACAAAGTGACCTTTGGCTTGACAAATATGCAAAGTATGGGTGCAAATATAGCAAGCTTTGTAAAAAAGTTTGGCAGGGACCACTTATACAAAGGCTGTTGGAGAATGTTTTTTGGCCAAGATTTGTAAAATGGCAAGTGAGTGCAAATATACAAAAGCTGTTGGAGATGCTCTAAGAGAATATTATAGCTTGCTCTTCTTCTTTACCTTGAAGCTTGTGCACAAGTTGTTGATTCATGGTCATACAATCTTACACTTTCTTTTTTTTCATTAATTGACACACCATAAAAAATGTCTACATGGTAAATTTATCAATAGCCGTCTTACAAATATTGAAGATGCTTGATTTGCCATTTTACCTTTTGGTGATATATTCTTCTTAGTTTGCGGATCTGTGTTCGGAGACGATTCGTTGTTTTTTGGTTACTTTTCACTCCTTTAGGTGTGGGCTCTATACTAGATCTGCATTTTACCAGTCATATTCCATATTTTTTTCCGAGTCTGACAGGGAAGATAAACCCCATTGCTTGTTATATTCCAACTCGAAAGATGACTTGATAGTCAATACAAATACATGAGTGTGAGGTGCAAAAGGAACAGAGAGGGGCTCCCAAGACGAGAGACAAACACAAGAAAAGAAGACAAAGACGGAAGGGGAGGATGGCTGAAGAAGCCCCCTACAAGAACATCCAAGCAAGCAGCGTCCGAGCCACATGAAGTTAGCCCTACAAGAACAAGACACCAAAGCAGGCGCGTGCCGAGGAGCATCAATGGCACGATCGAAGAGCGTCGGATAGCCGAGATCATGCGGTGGCACCGGTGTGCCACCGAAGAAGCCAAAGGACAGAACGCAGCCGAGACCATGTGTGCCACCGAAGAAGCCAAAGGACAGAACGCAGCCGAGACCGAAGGACGCAACACCGGTGTACTACCGCCAAGGTCGAAGGGCGACGTGCCGCCGCGGCCACCCAGGACGTCCAGGCAAGAGCCACCCGGGTCGCCGTCAAAAGCCCAGCCAGGATCCAACTTGTGAGGGGCGGCGAAGCGGCGAGAGAAAAACAACCCGGAGCAGCACGATCCTCAAGACGATGCCCAAGGAAGAGATAACGCAGGGGCATCAACATCGCCCGATCCGAAAGATCGGATCTGGGATTTCTCCCGAGAACTGATTGTGAAGGAGGGGGAGGAGGACTATGCCAAACCGCCAGTTTCTCCTCCACCTCACAACCGGAGAAGGCCAGCAACCACACCTCCGAAGCTCCAAACCAGAAGTACAGGACGCACAGGACTGGCGGAGCGGAGCTACAGGAGGGCCAAAACGCCATGGCAACACCAGAAACGACGTGCATAGACCACCAACCAGAGGCAATCAACGAGGCCAGGGTGGAGGGCGCGCACTGCACGCCGGGAGCACGGCGTCGAGAAGGGAGCAACGTCCAGGGAGCGCCGTTCCGGCCACAACGCGCGGAACCGGCAGGACGCCGGGCGCCGCCGTCACTGCCTTCGCCACAGGCCGCCACACGCGGGCGCCGCGCCGAGCCCAGCCGCAAAGCCAACGCGGGTCTACCAGCAGCACCGCACGACGGTCCCTCGGGACCGGAAACCGCCGGATCTGGCCCGTCCTCGTGCCGCCGCTCCGCAGCCGTTGTAGATCGATGCCACACGCCACCGCCGCCTCACCACGAGGCCGCCGTCACCGCGTCGCCACGAAGCCACGGTCACCGAACGCGCGCGCACCACTGGAGCACCCCGCCGCCACCTTCATCGGGGCCAGAGCGGGCTTAGCCGGCGGCGAGACGGGGAGGAGGAGGCGGGGGGTTGGCGGTGGCGCGAGTTAGGGTTCCCCCCTTGTCGCCCTCCTCTGGTGGCGGGGGGGGGGGGGGGGGTCATATTCCATTTAGGCAAAATTGTATTGATTTGTAGTATTAACATGGTGTTTTCTCAAACGGATCTGGTATTCACACTCAGATGAGAATGGATTAACTCTCGGTCAACATTGCCACCAACTCTTGTTAGGCTTGAAGTTCGTTCTTTCCACTCTCGCAAGGCGACTGGGGCGCAACCTTTTGGCCCTCGATCTTTGTCGACGAGTACATGGATTCGCCTGCTCTCTGCATGTTGCTCTAGCGGAAGGTGGAGCAGAGAGGAATTGTGGTGCCTTGGCTTCGGCTAGCAGATATGTTATGGTTTTAGTCTAAGTAGGAGCGGCGCTCGGCGGATGGCGACATTGCGTCTTCTAGTTGGCCTCCTAGGCTTCGATCTTCCCCGAGTTCGTCCATCGAGTTGGATTAGACGGAGATCCAGCATAGATTCCTGTCGGTTCCTTTGAACGGCGACAAGTTTTTTCGTTGTGCATACACGATGACGAGATTTGATGTCCAGTTCTTCGTCTAGACAAGATTTCAACGGCGATGACTACGTCTTCGGGATGATGGTTCCAAAGGGCATGCGCACGACAACTTCCCTGCCATCATCAATAGGGTTAGGCCAGTTTCGATTAGGAGCGGCGACAGAGGCGTGTCGATGGCTCGTTGGCCGTTCGGTGATCCATGAAGTTTGATGTAAATTTATATATGTTTGAAATGCTTTATACTTCGAGTGAACATGTAATAGAGTGAGTGCTTCTCAGAAAGGCAAGAGTGTGTGCTTTTCAAAAAGGCAAATCTTAACATTCTCAGTCAACATTAACACCGTCCAACTCAGAATCAAGATCTGTGCAAACCTTGTTGTCCTCGTTCGGGCTAGAAGGTACGGTCTGAACTGCCGGAATGGTACGGTCTGTCTCGAAACTCAATCCGAAGGAAGTCAACTGTTGAATCGTGGTGGAGCACATTTTTTGAAGTCGGACAGCAAAGTAAAGAAACAGGGTTGCATGATGATACCAGCTTCCTCTATTTATCCCTGGTGATAAACCAATAGAGTTGCGAACAATGCTAAATACTTCAATTCTCCTGGAAAAATATAATGCATAGAACTTCTCCTGCAAATGGATCCGATGATTAGGGGTGGTACAAAAGGCCGTCCGTTTCATGACCCTGAGTACTTCCTCCGTCCGGAATTAGTCAGACGCTCTAGATACATCCGTTTAAACTAATTCTGGACAGAGGAAGCATATTAAAACTTCAGAAGAGGAATCCACTTCGAGGTAACAGCAGAACATAAAAACAC
The DNA here is from genome assembly GCA_022496015.1 of Hordeum marinum. Classification (NCBI taxonomy): domain Eukaryota; kingdom Viridiplantae; phylum Streptophyta; class Magnoliopsida; order Poales; family Poaceae; genus Hordeum; species Hordeum marinum. The sequence continues at coordinate 449,736,376 of CM039678.1, read as the reverse complement.
AACTACGCAAGGCATAAATTGACGCTGGAAATTTGAATGGCCTTTCTAGCAACAGTTCGCTCATGTGCTGAGTCAGCAACCCAGATACACACAAAATAATCTTACAAGTCATTTAACCGCTTATGTTACTGCTTTTGCCGTCTGCTCCTTTTCTTCGTGCGCATTTGGCTTTGCTCCAATAGTTTCTTCTCCTTGAAAGCCTTCACCATATTGTAAACCTGAAGTGAAGCACCCGAGTTACTTACAGTTCTGAACAAACTCAGAAAGTTTTGACATTCCAGATATTTGAATTGTGATTACCTTCCGAATTCCCGATGTCAAGCCCATGGAATCGATTGAACTTTCATCGACAAGTTTCAGTTTCGTGCTATCCCGTCCCTTGTTGCATACTTGACCCACATCACCTACAATAGAATAATTAATTAGGCTGCTACATTAGAAGCCAACTGCCAGTGAGGACAGCACATGACCCACCTTTGATCTTGAAAACCATCAGCTCCACATGCATCGTCAAGCGAATGTGGGAGAAAACGTGAACATGCTGACCAACATCCTCCCTGAGGATGAGATTGGATTCCTGTTCAACATCTATGTCAACCAACTGCTTCAAATACCTATCCATCTCCTTTCTCCTGTTTAGCGGATCGGTCTTGCATTCGTCAACAAGAACCGATGGGAACTCCCAGAGCCCTGCAAGCAGACCCTCTTCTGGCCTCTTTATCAAGAGAAAGAAATTACATTTGTCGGCTGCCAGCTCTTGCTCCATGCCTTGTGCAATTTGAACAACACAAACAGCGGCGAAATCACGACGCGGTTTAGCTTTGGGTACCACCCGAGGATAGTCTGTAACTCCGACCAACGGATTTTCATGGGAAAGCGCAAGCGCTTGGCAGTGGCTAGAGACAGGGCACTGGGAGCAATCAGGCTTGGTCTTGCTGCACAATGTCGCTCCTAGTTCCATCATTGCTTGGTTGAAGTCTCCTGGCCTTGATGGATCGACCAGTTGACCAGCAAGCTCCCTATGTTCCAGCAATGTATCAATATGGAACCAAAACTGGATAAAACTTGCACTCAAGTTGGATGGAGATTGGCAGCCACAAAACAAGCTTATAAATTGATACATCAGCAATTGGTAGTATCAGTTGAGGGTATAGCACAGTACTATGCCGATTAGTTGTTTGGTGTGGAAAATAAAAATGACAATAAATTACCATACTGATGCTATCTTACACTAAATGTTAAGCATTATTGCAACTATATGACAACGTAAAAAATTTACTACGACGGTCAACTCTTCCATTGCTCTCCAAGGGATCAAAGAGGATCGTTCTACTTACCAGAATCTCTTTACTGTTGATGATTCTTTTGGGTTATCAGCAATAGCAAAAAGTCTGCTGATAACACGTACAACATTTCCATCCACAAGTGGGGTGACCTACAGTACAGAAATGAAGCATAATCACTTGAATATGCAAAAAAGCATGAAGATGCTTATTTAAGACAAGCTATATGGTTGCACAACCTCATTGAAGGCTATGGAGGCAATGGCGCCTGCTGTGTAATCCCCGATGCCGCGAACCTGACGAAGTGTTGATGCTGTGCTAGGGAATTCCCCCTTTTCCGCAATCTGCTTTGCTCCCTACTTCCCCATAAATAGAAACACGTCATATCCTTAATCCACTATGCTGCAACGTTCTATGACCAAGAAGCACTGAAGATATTATTATTTTAGGATTCCACTGAAGATAATTTGTAAGATGAAACGTAAATCGGAAGAAAAAGGCTCTGTTACTGAATACCCATTTCAACAATATATCCCTCCTGAACTAGCCCAAACGCTATCTGATGAGCTGACAACTTGGCACTGGCCAATAGCCGTAATGCAAAATAAACTCATGAGTTAGCACTAGAACCTCCCTCATTTGAAGGGAAACCGAGAAACCGAATCAAGTTTCAGGCTCCCCCAAGCAAAACGTCGAACAGGACATGGGCACTGTGAAGGTTGCAGAAACTAGTGAACAGCGCCACAATGGGCACCCCTTTCCTAGGGTTCTACGCGTAACAGCCTCCAAATCTTACCTCCAGAAGAAACCGTGCCCTCCGGTAGTACCCAAGACCGGCCCACATCTCGTTCACCTCCTGCAACAAGGAACCCCGAATCAACTATTCGATCTCCACCCGCAAAATATGCATCAAAGATTGAATCTTTCGCAGCACACAGGAGGTGAGCACGTTTCTCGCGTACCTCCTGCGTGGCGGCGGCGAGGGTCTCCACGGTGGGCCACCGAGCCATCCACCGGGAGTAGTAATCGATGACGACGGGCACCCTCGTCTGCTGCAGCATCACCTCCGACACCCACACCGCATACGCCCTCTTCTCTCTGCCCTCGCGCCCCGTCGCCGCGGAGAATCGCCACGGAAGGTCGCGCCGGTGCGCGTCATACCACCGGAGCAACCCCGAACGGAGCGCGGGCGCCGCCGAGGTGGGCCCCGCCAGGACACCCGACGGCGCCAGGTCCTCGATGTCCGCCGAGGGGGGAACGGCGGCGGAGCGGGCCCGCGGTTTTCTGGTGGGCCGCCGGCTGGTGGTCTCCTTGGGGTCCTTGGCCATGGACTCGACGCGGCGGAGCGCGATTTTGAAATGTCGAGGGGTCTTTGGCGCCAGTAGGGATTTGGAGGAGTGGGGAGCGGAGAAGAAGAGTCTTTTTTGGAGGGCAGTGCTAGGCGCCGGTCGGCCGGCCCAAATTCAACACACAGCCGCCCCATTCCCTTGTATACAGCCGTTGGATTTGACCCTTTCCCGTCGTCTTCTTCCCTTCACCGCTCGCGAGGGAAAAAAGAGGAAATCCCGTCGCTCCCCACGCACAGAGCACCGCCTCTCTTCCCCCCCCCCCCACACGCCCCATGACCGGGTACAAAAAAGTCAGCGCCCGGGCCGCAAATTTTAAATGCGCTGGCTTTTGGGCTGCATTATTTGGGCGCCGTTACGCGCGCTAGCCGTTGCGAGTGGGGCCGTAGGATTGGGCACTGTGTTTTTGTGCATCTGTGAAGAAAAAAAATCCTAACGTCGCGCTATCGCTATTTCGGGACTATAAAAAACGGCTAGCTAGCTAATTGTTCACATAGGTGTATACAAGCACTAGCCAAATAGATCATAATATTCTATTCGCTCCGTCCGAAAATACTTATCAAAAAAATGAATGTCTTTAGACATATTTTAGTTTTAGATACATCCTTTTTTTCTATTTCTCCAACAAGTTTCGAACCGAGATAGTATTATTCTACTTATATTCAATACCTTTTTTACAACCATACATAATTAAAGATAACACGTAGTATGAAGTTAATTGTTCCCCCGCGTGAGTTGAATTCCTAGATCCGCCATTGCATGACCCCACCGTCATGGCCATGGCCGACGAGCTCCGGCGAGGTCTCCTTCATGGCTGGCCGGGCAGAGCTGTAGTTGCTAGCAGCAGAAAAAACATAATCATCGCCATGGATGGGTTTGCAGGAAAAAAAGACCTCGATCTCCTTCCCCAGTAAATCTCTAGATGCTCCCAACACCTTGGTTGAAGAAACACCCTCACATCGCCGCTGCAGCTCACCGCCGTTTTTGGTTGTAGCTCTTATTCACAGGGGTATGAAAGCAGCAAACGTCAAGCCCGGTAATAGCAAAAACCGACGGTAGTTGCAACAAAAATCACATGGTCGCGGATCTTGGTACCCTCATAAAAAATGTATGTAACAATCGACAACGCGGTATTAGCAAAAGCCAAAATGTTTGTAGCAAAAGTGGTACAATGGTTCCAGCAGAAGAAGACAACGCAACAAGAATTTGATCGGTTCCAGCAAAATTTGAAGACGGTGGTAGCAAAATTTGAAGTCGGTTCCAGCAAACACACACTTTGGTTCCAACAAAAAGAAAAACTCGCCGGGATCTTCAGTACTTTGTCACCGTAGCTCCAATATCTTGAATGCCCGGCCATCGCCGCCGGTCTGCCAAATCTTGTATCAACTTTCTCTAGCACAAATGGGTACTGGTTGCAGCACTTGTCGCCGTCGCCTTCAATCTTGTGATCGTCGTCTCCAGCTTTCTCGCCGCATGCCATTACCGGTCCCAGCACCGGACGTCGCCGGTCGCGACATCCTCCTCCATCACCCCAGTCACATCTACGTCGGGCGCCGGTTGCAGCTACCCTAGCGACGGTTGCAACTTCTAGCTCAAATGGTTGTAGCTTCCCCCGTGGGTGGAGGTCGGCTGGTGGCTTGCGGCGGCGGTGGAGGTCGGCTCGTCGGAGTGAAGCTAGAGGGATGGATGGAGAGCGGGGAGGGGGGGGGGGGGGCTCGCCGGCGTTGAGCCAAAAAAAAGGAGAACAGGAGCGGGGCACGTAAACAACTCGCCGACGAAGGGAGCGACGTTCCAACGATGGTGGTGTAAGGTCCTTGCGTGGGTTCATGCTAGAAACAGAGAAGACAGTGCGTGAAGCGAGAAGATTGAATTGGAATGAAGGGCTACGTGGATGCGGAGAGACGTGAGATTCTTATCCCATCGAACGACGCCAGTGCAACCGGCCGAGCGTTCGGCCGGACCGTCGCCGCGAAACGTTTTCCTTTTTTAAGCAACTCTAGCGCGTCTTGTATACCCGTCCTACAAAAAAGATTTACAGGATACAACAAAATATTTTTCACATTTTTACAATATGACTTTTGTTTTGACAAAACAAATCATATAAAAATACTTCATGGTCCCGACAAAATTGCACAAACCCCCTAAAAACATCCGCTAAATTACAATTGAGCCACCTCATATGCTTCCACGCAAGGATTTCATCGGGATGAACAAAGAAAGAATACGCACGCCTTGCTAGTGGCGGCGCCGCCGTGGAGCACGACTAAGACCGCAGGACGGGCATGAGGAACATACGACAACAGCTAGCTAGCGGCAGCGGCGGAAAACAGCTAGCTAGTTCGCGGGGATGGTGGCGGCAAGCTAGCTTGATCGCTCGTGGCGCGACAACAACTAGCTAGCTAGCTCAGCTCGCGGCTCGAGCAGCGACAACTAGGGTCCGATGGTCGCCGGTATACCTGGACATGGGCCGGGCCGGGTCGGGCTTCGAGTCGAACCTGACCAAGCCCGAAGATGAAAACCTAGGTCCGGGTCCGGCCCGACCCGGCTGTCAGGCCTTAAAAACAGGCCAAAGCCCGGCCCGGATGCATAAAAACCCGTCGGGCCTTGGGTCTCGGCCGGGCCCCTTCAGTAAAACGCAATTATGACAGGTCCGGGCCTGGCTTAGCCTGGCCAATGGGCTTAAAATTTAGGCCCGAGCCCGGCCGTGGAAAAGGTCTGGTCAGGTCGGGTCGGACCGAGCCGATCGGGCCGGGTTTTCTATGCCTAGGTATAGTCGCCGGTATCGAGGCGTTTAAGCGAGGTCAAGCTCGAGAAGACTGTGTGGGTGTTGAAAATTCCCTCCCGTCAACCTTTTTTTTCTAGGTCCATGTAAAAATTTCCTCAAATCCCATAGATATAAAGAAAACGTTCCAAAATATGCAGTATCCGCAAAAGTAAAATAGCGGACGAACGATTTTGCAAGATCTATTCGGAACGGAAAAACATTCTCGTCCCGTAAACCGACGAATATTTTTGCGGCATCGCGGTGAGCCCGTGTGTCCGTTCCCCTGCTTTCCCAATCGACTCCACCGCCGTTCACCGTCGTCGTAGTCGCCTGCATCCGACGAGGTCGCCATGGCCATAGCTCTGCTCGCGCTGCTGCTGCCTACTGCTGCGCCACTGCTTGCTCTGCCTGCTGCTATTGGTGCCGCTGTGCTGCTGTTGTTGTTGCGCCCCGCCGCTCGCTGCTGCTCCGGCTAGCCGTCGCCGCTGCTATTACTCTGCAGCTGCCTATTGTCGCTGGCTGCTGTAGTCGCTTGATGCTGCTGCTTTCCTTGTACTGCTGCTGCTCTTGCTAGCTGCTGGTGCTATACTGCTGCTTGCTGCTGGTGCTACTGCTGCGAGCCGCCGCCGATCGCCCCAGCTGCTAGCCATGGCCAAGGTCATGGCCGTATGTGCAAGCCATGGCCGTATGTGCAACGTGTTTGTGTGTGTGCCTTGTGTGCACAGCCGTGAGGCTGGCTGTGCCACTGGCCGGCCCTGTGTAAGTTAGTTTAGGAACTACAATTAGTAGTTGAATTGGTTGCTACCCTATGACATGTGGCCTTCTACTTTAGATTAGTTTAATTAATTCTGTTTTTTTACATGGGCCAATGACAAATGGGCCCCGCTTTGACCATGTTGACCAGTCAACATTGACTGGTCAACTGTTGACTGGATGCCACTGGCCCCACCTGTAATACACTCTGGCTAGAGTACTACTCGGTGACAAAAGTATTTACTGTTTGTAATTCGAATTAATAATATGCCAGAAAAATCTGAAAATCATTAAAACTTTAAAAACTAATATAAAATTTCATCAGAAAAATACCACGAATCCAAATACGCCATCCATTCATCTGTCACATGCCTCTAGCTATCTGAACATGCAACTTTTTGCCTGTTTTAGATAGGTGAATAGTGCATGACTTTAATAAAATAATTCCAAGTAAATTCCTAAATTAACTAGAGCACTTAGATAGGCAGTATATCACCCTAGCACTGCATTTAGACATGTCATGTCATGCACCCCTGTGGCATCACTGCCGTGTAATTATTGTTTCATTCCCCCTTCGGTCAACCATCTCACAAATATCCGGAACCGAGAATACTTTCCCGGATGGGTTCCCCCTTTCCCGGTATCGTGTAACACTGCATTAGGACACACCCGGCACTGCGTATCGCCATGTCATGCTTTGAGTTACATTGTTTGCTTTGTATTTACTGTTTCTTCCCCCCTCCTCTCTCGATAGACGCTGAGACTACCGATGATACTGTTGTGTACGACTACTTCATCGACGACCCTTCCCTCTCGATAGAGCAGCAAGGCAAGCAAACCTCCTTGAGCATTCCGATATCACCCACCTCCTTCCCTCTTATTCTTGCATTAGATTTTTACTACTGTATTAGTTAGATACTATTCTGATGCATAGCCTCTTTTTGATGAACTGCTACTATTCATGCAATCATACCAACTGCTTAGTATAGGTTGGTTAGTGAACCCCCGGTGATCCCTTAGTCCCAGTTGCCCCTACTTCTTCATCGACGACTCGACGACTCGAAGACCCAAAGACTCGGTCAACTGACCGACAAGCTAGGCCCCTCACATCACCGCACTTCCCCTAATTATATGACTCTGCAGTGCTACTATCGAGTACCGAGGGTGACACCTCGTGAAGTACTCATGATGCTAGCCCTGTAGCATAGCTAGTCGGTCATGGTTATCGAGGGTGATTCCTCCTTCACCATTCCCGATGATGTCTCTGTCGTGCAGGCCCTCAAGTGTGTGCCCCTTGAGGGTGATTCCTCTAAGTCCACCCTGGCGGTTACATCGAGCGGGGACCGTTGAGGGTGATTCCTCAATTCCTGCCTTGATGTTTTATACACACAGTTACTATGATCTGGCTACAGAAACATGTTGAAGACGGGTCGGCCCCAAGGGTACCCACGAGAGATATTGGTGGGGTGCGCCGGTAAGGCACACGAGAGTTATTGGCGGGGCGACGGACTGTATGGTTCGAGCATGCCCCGCACTAATAAAATGCTAATGGGTTGGGTATTTGATCTGAGTTGGTCACTTTGGTCTAATACACACTAACCTTCACGTGGGATAAGTTATGGGTACTCAGCGTCGTTGTATCAGCCGGAGCTCTTCGGACGTCAGCAATCGGAGCGGCGCATGCCGAATTGGTCTGGAACGCATGGCGCTTGCATTAAGGCATGCTAGGACTGTTTCCGGTCGCCCACGCATCGTGCAAGAGTGCAAGGGCAAGTGGGCCCATGAACCTGCGTGCTTAGGAGTAGACCGGCGGGCTGGCCTTTTCGTTGAGCCTAGGTGGGGCGATGATGTGCTGATATCCCAAGGTCGGGCATGACCCAGAAAAGTGTGTCCGACCGGAGGTGACTCAGGCGTGTTGGGGAATATGTTGTGCACCCCTGCAGGGAAGAACTTATCTATTCGAATAGTCGTGTCCACAGTAACAGGACGACTTGGAGTTGTACCTTGACCTTATACAACTATAATTGTGATTTACTTTAAATGAATGTGGCTCCAGGATTGCTTCCTCGCAGGGAGTCGAGGAAGAATCTCCGGGCATGGTTACTTAATAAAATTGCTACAATAATACGACTATATATGAGATACCAGTCTACTCTCTTCTCATGCTACAAGATGTTGAAGATGCTAGTCTTCGATAGGACTAGGACTTCCCCCTATTCTTGCTTTCTGCAGTCAATCCAGATATAACCCCACCCCCTTGATAATGATGCATACTTAGCATAGTCTTGATGTCAGTCTTGCGAGTACTTTGGATGAGTACTCACCGCTGCTTTGCTTTCTCTTTCCCCCTCGATGCGATTCTACGTTTAGACGATAGAGCCCAAGAGATGGAGTACGCCGGAGATGACTACTACACCATCGCAGGAGCCTACTACTACGTGAAGGCGGCCCCGGCAAGCAGTAGGATAGGAGGTTCCCAGGCAGGAGGCCTCGCCTCTTTTGATCCGTCGTTATGTTTGTGCTAGCCTTCTTAAGACAAAACTTGTTTAACTTATGTCCGTACTCAGATATTATTTGCTTCCGCTGACTCGTGCTTGTCGAGCTTTGTATTCGAGCCCTCGAGGCCACTGGCTTGTAATATGAAGCTGTATGACTTTAATTTGTGTCTAGAGTTGTGTTGTGATATTGACCAGTGAGTCCCTAATCTTGGTCGTACGCACTGCGTGTATGTTTAGTGTACGAACGAAATTGGGGGCGTCACAGGAGACTGGGTTATAGGATCGATAGCCGTACTATCAAGGGGGCTCTCAAATGAGTAGCTTGATCGGATCGTTTGTTGAGAGATCAAACCATTGCATTCTTGGCATCATCATCTTTCTTAGTTATTGGTTGGATTTTCTTTCTGTGGGTTCTTGAGCTTACGGCCAGCTTCATGACAAACTCAAGTTCATCGAAAACGGAGTCCATATGCATCTTCTATGATGTTTTCGATGTTGGAGTTTTTACCGATTCTTCATTCATAGAGATTTCACATCTCTATCTCATTGGCATTCATTGGCATTTCATTGTTGTTGGATAGCTCTTATCGTGCTGAATCCAACAAGCTTGAGTTTGCTCAATTCAGAGTTCATTTGCATAAGTTATGGCAGTTTTAGTGCGAGAGCTGTTTTTCTCTGAACAAGCGGTAGTAGCGCTCGGTACCACGGTAGTACCGCTTGGGCAGTACTCCGTTGTGAACTACCGCTGCTACTTCGTCTTATATTTCATTCTCTGGTCAGGGTGGGTTTCTGGACGGTACTAGTGGGCAGTAGTAGAGCGGTAGTACCGCCCGCGCGGTACCGCTCGCGTGGTACTACCGCTCTCAAGTAACGCTGCTACTACCGCTTATTTCTGTGGTGTGGAGTCTTTCTGCTTCCAAGCGGAAGTATCGCTGGGTAGGGCGGTAGTACCGCTTAGCCGAGTGGTAGTACCTCTTGTGCACGACCTGTGCACATAACAGTTGGATTTGGGGAGCCCTATAAAAGGGGGTCTTCTTCCCCATTGCTCCTTAACTCTTGATCTCGTGTTCTTCCCCCATTATTGACCTTCTTTGAGCTTGCTAAGTCTCAATCCATCCAATGATTCTTGCTAGTTCTTGAGGGAAAAGAGAGAGGAGATTTGGGTCCACATTTTCACCAATCACTTTCTCCTCTATGTGAGGGGAACCCCTTGGATCTAGATCTTGGTGTTCTTTGTGTTCTTCTTCATTCTTCCTCTCATTTTCCTCCATAGCATTAGTTGTTGGGGTGGGATTTGGGAGAGAAGGACTTGGGCTCTCCGTGTGCCCTTGCCATTGCATTTGGTGCATAGGTTTGAGTTCTCCACGGTGATACGTGGAAGTGAAAAGTTGAGAAGCTTATTACTCTTGGGGTGTTTGAGCACCCTAGAGCTTGTTCCTCTTGGGTGCTTTGGGCCCTAGACAGTTGGTGGTGCCTCGGAGCTCATTCATTGTGGTTCAAAGCTTCGGGCAAGCGTCGGGGGTCTCCAATTAGGTTGTGGAGATTGCCCTGAGCATTTGAGGTCACCTCAGAAGCACAATCCATTGTGGTGAAGCTTCGTGGTGTTGTTGGGAGCCTCCAATTAAGTTGTGGAGTTTGCACCAACCTTGTTTGTACGGGTTCGGTGACCGCCCTCAAGGGTCCCTTGGTGGAATCACGACATCTTGCATTGTGCGAGGGCGTGAGGAGATTACAGTGGCCCTAGTGGCTTCTATTGGAAATATGCCCTAGAGGCAATAATAAATTAGTTATTATCATATTTCCTTGTTCATGATAATCGTTTATTATCCGTGCTATTATTGTATTGATCGGAGACTTAGATGCATGTGTGGATACATAGACAAAACCATGTCCCTAGTATGCCTCTAATGGACTAGCTCGTTGATCAAAGATGGTTAAGGTTTCCTAGCCATGGACATGAGATGTCATTTGATAACGGGGTCACATCATTAGGAGAATGATGTGATGGACAAGACCCAAACTACAAACGTGGCATATGATCGTGTCAGTTTATTGCTACTGTTTTCTGCATGTCAAGTATATGTTCCTATGACCATGAGATCATGCAGCTCACGGACATCGGAGGAGTGCCTTGTGTGTATCAAACGTCGCAACGTAACTGGGTGACTATAAAGGTGCTCTACAGGTATCTGCAAGGGTGTCTGTTGAGTTGGCATGGATCAAGACTGGGATTTGTTACTCCGTGTGACGGAGAGGTATGTCAGGGCCCACTCGGTAATACAACATCACAACAAGCCTTGCAAGCAATGTGACTAATTGTTAGTCACGGGATCTTGTATTATGGAACGAGTAAAGAGACTTGCCGATAACGAGGTTGAACTAGGTATGGAGATACCGACGATCGAATCTCGGGCAAGTAACATACCGAAGAACAAAGGGAACATCATACGGGATTAACTGAATCCTTGACATAGAGGTTCGACCGATAAAGATCTTCGTAAAATATGTAGGAACCAATGTGGACATCCAGGTCCCGCCATTTGTTATTTACCGTAGAGGTGTCTCGGTCATGTCTACATAGTTCTCGAACCCACAGGGTCTGCACACTTAAGATTTGGTGACATTTCGGTAGTATAGAGTTATGTATGGTGGCTACCGAAGTTTGTTCGGAGTCCCGAATGAGATCCCGGACGTCACGAGGAGCTCCGGAATGGTCCGGAGGTAAAGTTTCATATATAGGAAGTCCTGTTTTGGTCGCCGGAAAAGTTTCGGGCTCATCGGTAGTGTAGCGGGAGTGTCGGTAGTGTACCGGGAGACCTCCAGGAGGGGTATTTCGACCCAAGAGGCTACATGGGTTGTGGGAGAGTGGAAACCAGCCCTTAGTGGGCTGGTGGAACAACCACAAGAGGCCCATGCGGCTGGAGGAAAAAAGGCCAAAGAGAAAAAGTGGAAAACGGCAAATTAGGGAAGGAGTCCTAATCCTACTAGGAGTGGAGGAGGTGGACTCCTCCCTAGTTGGTTCGGCCGACTCCTATAGGAGTCTTGGCCCTTGCGCCAGCCTCCTCTCCTCTCCTCCTATATATACTGGTGGTATTGAGGGTTTTTGCACTAGATTTTACGGCCACGTGCTACCCGTTCCACCGGTGCTCCACTAGATCGGATTTCCGCAGTGCTTAGGCAAAGCCGTGCCGGAATTGCTCCACCACCATCGCCGGAGTGCCGTCACGCTGCCGGTGAACTCTTCTTCCTCTCCACTTCCTCTTGCTGCATCAATACGGTGGAGATCGTCATCAAGCTGCACGTGTGCTGAACGCGGAGGTGCCGTCCGTTCGGCGCTAGATTGGAAGGACCGTGATCAAGATCGCGAGACGGTTCGTGACGAGTTCGCGGGACGGATCGTGATGTGTTCACGGGATGGATCATGATGAGATCGCGGGACGGATCGTGATGAGACCGCGGGACGGATCGTGATGAGTTCGCAGGACGGATCGTGATTGGATCGCGGGACGGATCGTGATGTGATCACGGGACGCTCAACGATTTGGATCGCGAAGATGTTCGACTACACCAACCGCGTTTCTTAACGCTTTCCGCTTAGTGATCTACAAGGGTACGTAGATTCACTCTCCCTCTCATAGATGCTCATCACCATGGATAGATCTGCGTGTGCGTAGGAAATTTTTTGTTTCCCATGCAACGTTCCCCAACAGTGGCATCATAAGCTAGGTCTATGTGTAGATGAGATCTCGAGTAGAACACAAAAGGTTTGTGGGCGTTGATGCTTAGATTGCTTCCTCCCTTGGTCGGATTTTGGTTCAGCGGTATTGTGAGATGAAGCGGCCCGGACCAACATTACTCGTACGCTTACGAGGGACCGGTTCCCTCGACGCAACTTGTTGCCTAGATGGCTTGCGGGTGGCAATTTCTCTCACTTTAGTTGGATCGGATTCGACAAAGGCGGTCCTTGAGAATGTTGAAAAGCAACTAGTGTATCACCGTTGTGATTTTTGCGTAGATGAGAATTGTTTTTGCTAGATACCCATAGCAGCCACGTAAAACATGCAACAACAGTTAGAGGACGTCTAACTTGTTTTTGTAGGGTATGTTGTGATGTGATATGGCCAATTACATGATGTGATATATGTGATGTATGAGATGATCATGTGATGTATAGAATTTCACGACTTGCATGTCGATGAGTACGGCAACCGGCAGGAGCCATAGGGTTGTATTTAATTATTGTATGACCTGCGTGTCAATCATTAAGCGCTATGTAATGCTTTACTTTATCGCTAAACGGTAGCAATAGTAGTAGAAGCATGCAGGGCGTGACAACCCCGATGGCGACACGTTGATGGAGATCAAGATGATGGATATCATGGTGTCGTGCCGGTGACGATGGAGATCATGCCGGTGCTTTCAAGATGGAGATCTAAAGCACAAGTTCATGGCCATATCATGTTACTTATGAATTGCATGTGATGTTAATCCTTTTATGCACCTTGTTTTGCTTAGTACGACGGTAGCATTATAAGGTGATCCCTCACTTAAATTTCAAGATAAATTGTGTTCTCCCCGAGTGTGCACCGTTGCAAAAGTTCGTCGTGTTGAGACACCACATGATGATCGGGTGTGATAGACTCTACGTTCACATACAATGGGTGCAAGCGAGTGTTGCACGCGCAGAACACTCGGGTTAAACTTGATGAGCCTAGCATGTACAGACATGGCCTCGGAACACAAGAGACCGAAAGGTCGAACATGAGTCATATAGTAGATATGATCAACATAATGATGTTCACCATTGTAACCACCTCAACTCACGTGATGATCGGACTTGAGTTGGTGAATTTGGATCATGTATCACTCGGATGACCGGAGGGATGTCAATTTGAGTGGGAGTTCTGAAGTAATATGATTAATTGAACTCATTATCATGAACATAGTCAGTAGTGCCTTTGCAAATTATGTTGTAGATTACTTGCTCGCGCTATAGCTCCCTTGAATTTTTATATGTTCCTAGAGAAATAGAGTTGAAAGATGATGGTAGCAATATTGCGGATTGGATTCGTGATCTGAGGATTGTCCTCGTTGCTGCATAGAAGGCTTATGTCCTTAATGCACCGCTTGGTGCGCCAACCCCTCTAGCGTCGTCTGTAGATGTTGTGAACATCTGACAGGTACGTACTGATGACTACTTGATAGTTTAGTGCGTCGTGCATTACGACTTAGAATTGAGGCTTCGAAACGTTTTGAACATCACGGAACATATGAGATGTTCTAAGAGCTGAAATTAGGATCTCAGGCTCGTGCCCGTGTTGCGAGATATGAGATCTCCAACAAGATTCTTTGCCTGCAAGATGAACGAGAATAGCTCAATCGTTGAGCATGTGCTCAAATTGTCTGGGTGCTACAATCGCTTGAATCGAGTGGGAGTTCATCTTCCAGATAAGATAGTGATTGATATAGTTCTCCAAGTCACTTTCACTAAGCTACTAGAACTTGGTGATGAACTATAAAATGCCAAGGATAGAATTAATGATCCTTGAGTTGTTCGCGATGTTTGACACCGCGAAGGTAGAAATCAAGAAGGAGCATCAAGTGTTGATGGTTAGTATAACCACTAGTTTCGAGAAGGGCAAGGGCAAGGAGGGAAACTTCATGGATGGCAAGTCAGCTGCTGCTCCAGTGAAGCAACCCAAAGTTGAACCCAAACCCGAGACTAAGTGCTTCAATTATGACGAGAGAGGTCGCTGAAGCGGAACAACCCTAGATACTTGGTAGATAAGAAGGCTGGCAACGGCGACAGAAGTATATTTGATATACGTGTTATTGATGTGTACCTTGCTTGTACTCCTAGTAGCACCTGGGTATTGGATACCGGTTCGATTGCTAAATGTTAGTAACTCGAAATAAAAGCTACAGAATAAACGGAGAACTAGCTAAGTGTGAGGTGACGATGTGTGTTGGAAATGTTTCCAAGGTTGATGTGATCAACATCGCACGCTCTCTCTACCTTCGAGATTAGTGATGAACCTAAATAAATGTTATTTGGTGTTTTTGCGTTGAGCATGAACGTGATTAGATCATGTTCATTGCAACACGGTTATTCATTTAAATTAGAGAATAATGGTTATTCTATTTACATGAATAATACCTTCAACGGCCATGCACCCAGTAAGAATGGTTTGTTGAAACTTGATCGTAGTAATACACATGTTCATAACATTGATGCCAAAAGGATACAAAGTTAATAATAATAGTACCACATACTTGTGGCACTGCCGCTAAATGTCATATTGGTATAAAACGCATGAAGAAACTCCATGTTGATGGATCTTTGGACTCATTCGTTTTTGAATCGGTTGAGACATGCGAACCATGCCTCTTGGTCAAGATGACTAAGGACCCCGATTTCTGTTATGATGAAGCGGGCAAGTGATTTATTGGAAATGATACATGTTGATGTATGCAAACCAATGAGTCTTGTAGCGTGCGGTGGATATCATTATTTTCTTACCGTCACTGATGATTTCAGTAGATATAGTGTATATTTACTTAATGAAACACAAGTCTGAATCGTTTGAAAGGTTCAAGCAAATTCAGAGTGAAGTTTGAGATCATCATGACAAGAAGATAAAAATGTTTGCGATATGATCGTGGAGGTGAGTATCCGAGTTACGAGTTTGGCATACAACTTTAGACAATGTGAAAGTTGTTTCACAACTCACGCCATCTGGAATACCATAGTGTGATGGTGTGTCCGAACGTCATAGTCGTGCTCTATTGAATATGGTGCATGCTATGATGTCTATTATCGTTTTGTTACTATAATTTTGGGGTTGTGCATTAGAGACAACTACATTCACTTTAAATAGGGCACCATCTAAATCCATTGAGATGACACCGTATGAATTATGGTTTGATAGAAACCTAAGCTGTCATTTCTTAATGCTTGGGGCTGCGACGCTTGTGTGGAAAATGTTTTCACCTAATGAGCTCGAACCCAAAGCGGACAAATGCATCTTCATAGAATACCCTAAGAACAGTTGGGTGAACCTTCTATCTCAGATCCAAGCATAAAATGTTTGTTGCTAAAACCGAGTCCTTTCTCGAGAAAAGGTTTCTCTTGAAAGAATTGAGTGGGAGGAGGATAGAACTTGATGAGGTTATTGAACCTCTGTTTCAACCAGAGAGTAGCGCAGTGCAGGAAGATGTTTCCGTGAAGCCTACGTTAGTTGAAGAGGAAGTAAATGATGATGATCATGAAGCTTCGGATCAAGTTACTATTGACCTACGAGGAAAATAGAGCTTGATGAGGTTATTGAACCTTTACTTCACCCAGAAAGTAGCGCAGCTCAAGAAGATGTTTCCGTGAAGCCTACGTTAGTTGAAGAGGAAGTAAATGATGATGATCATGAAGCTTCGGATCAAGTTACTATTGACCTACGAGGAAAATAGAGCTTGATGAGGTTATTGAACCTTTACTTCAACTAGAAAGTAGCGCAGCGCAGAAAGATGTTTCTGTGAAGCCGACGTCAGTTGAAGAGGAAGTTAATGATGATGATCATGAAGCTTCGGATCAAGTTACTATCAAACTTCGTAGGTCGACAAGGACGTGTACTGCTCCTGAGCGGTACGACAACCCTGTCTTGGAGGTCATGTTGTTGGACAACGATGAACCTACGAACTATGGACAAGCGATGATGGGCCCAAAAACCAACAAATGGTTAGAGGCCATGAAATCCGAGAAAGGATCCATGTATGAAAACCAAGTATAGACTTTGGTGGACTTGCTCGTTAGACGACAGGTCGTTAAGTACAAATGGATCTTTAAAATGAAGACACACACTGATGGTAAATGTTATCATTTGTAAAGCTCGACTTGTTACAAAGTAGGTTACGACAAGTTCAAGGAGTTGACTGTGATGAGACTTTCTCACTCGTAGTGATACTAAAGTCTGTTGGAATTATGTTAGCAGTTGCTGCATTTTTCAATTATGAAATCTGGCAGATGGATGCCAAAACATCGTTTCCTTCCTTAAGGAAAGGTTGTATGAGATACAACCAGAAAGTTTTGTCAGTCCTAAGGATGCTAAAAGGTGTGCAAGCTTCAGTGATTCTTCTATGAACTGAAGCAAGCATCTCGGAGTTGGAATATACACTTTGATGAGGTGATCAAAGTTTTTGACTCTATACAAAGTTTACGAGAAACTTGGATTTACAATAAAGTGAGTGGGAGCACTATAGAGTTTCTGATAAGTATATGTGGATGACATATTGCTATTCGGAGATGATGTAGAATTTCAGGAGAGCATAAACGGTTGTTTGAAAAGAGTTTTTCGAAGGAAGACCTGGATAAAGCTACCTAATTGTTGGGCATCAAAATCTATAAAGATAGATCAAGATGTTTGATAAGACTTTCAATGAGTACATACCTTGACAAGATTTTGTAAGAGTTAAAAATGGATTAGTCAGAGAGAAGTGTTCTCACCTACTTTGTAAGGTGTGAAGTTGAGTGAGACTCAAAGCTCGACCATGGCAGAAGAAAGAGAAAGAACGAATGTCGTCCCCTATGCCTTAGCCATAGGCTCTGTATAGTATGCCATGTTGTGTACCGCACCTGTGTGTGCCTTGCCATGAGTCCGTCAAGGGGTACAAGAGTGATCCAGGAGTGGATCACTGGACAGCGATCAAGATTATCCTTAGTAACTAAAAACTAAGGAGATGTTTCTCGATTATGGAGGTGATAAAGAGTTCGTCGTAAAGAGTTACGTCGATGCAAGCTTTAACACCAATCTGGATAACTCGTAGAAGCAATCTAGATACGTATAGTAGGAGCAGCCATTTGGAATAGTATCAAATGGAGTGTGGTAGCAGTGTTTACAGTTAGACATAGAGATTTGCAAAGTACACACGGATCTGAATGTTGCAAACCCGTTGACTATAAAGACCTCTCTCACATGCAAAGCATGATCGAGCCCCAGAACTCATTGGGTGTTAGATTCATAACAATGCGAAGCACATGGTGATGTGAACTAGATTATTGACTCTAGTGCAAGTGGGAGACTGTTGGAAATATGCCCTAGAGGCAATAATAAATTAGTTATTACCATATTTCCTTGTTCATGATAATCTTTTATTATCCATGCTATAATTGTATTAATCAGAGACTTAGATGCATGTGTGGATACACAGACAAAACCATGTCCCTAGTATGCCTCTAATGGACTAGCTCGTTGATCAAAGATGGTTAAGGTTTCCTAGCCATGGACATGAGATGTCATTTGATAACGGGGTCACATCATTAGGAGAATCATGTGATGGACAAGACCCAAACTACAAACATGGCATATGATCGTGTTAGTTTATTGCTACTGTTTTCTGCATGTCAAGTATATGTTCCTATGACCATGAGATCATGAAACTCACGGACATCGGAGGAGTGCCTTGTGTGTATCAAACGTCGCAACGTAACTAGGTGACTATAAAGGTGCTCTACAGGTATCTCCGAGGGTGTCTGTTGAGTTGGCATGGATCAAGACTGGGATTTGTTACTCCGTGTGACGGAGAGGTATCTCAGGGCCCACTCGGTAATACAACATCACAACAAGCCTTGCAAGCAATGTGACTAAGTGTTAGTCACGAGATCTTGTATTACGGAATGAGTAAAGAGACTTGCCGGGAACAAGGTTGAACTAGGTATGGAGATACCGACGATCGAATCTCGGGCAAGTAACATACCGAAGAACAAAGGGAACATCATACGGGATTAACTGAATCCTTGACATAGAGGTTCGACCGATAAAGATCTTCGTAGAATATGTAGGAACCAATGTGGACATCCAGGTCCCGCCATTGGTTATTGACCGTAGAGGTGTCTCGGTCATGTCTACATAGTTCTCGAACCCGCAGGGTCTGCACACTTAAGGTTTGATGACGTTTCGGTAGTATAGAGTTATGTATGGTGGTTACCAAAGTTTGTTCGGAGTCCCGGATGAGATCCCGGACATCACGAGGAGCTCCGGAATGGTCCGGAGGTAAAGATTCATATATAGGAAGTCCTGTTTTGGTCGCCGGAAAAGTTTCGGGCTCATCGGTAGTGTACCGGGAGTGCCAATAGTGTACCGGGAGACCTCCGGGAGGGGTATTTCGACCCAAGAGGCTACATGGGATGTGGGAGAGTGGAAACCAGCCCTTAGTGGGCTGGTGGAACAACCGCAAGAGGCCCATGCGGCTGGAGGAAAAAAGGCCAAAAAGAAAAAGTGGAAAAAGGCAAATTAGGGAAGGAGTCCTAATCCTACTAGGAGTGATGGAGGTGGACTCCTCCCTAGTTGGTTCGGCCGACTCCTATAGGAGTCTTGGACCTTGCACCAGCCTCCTCTTCTCTCCTCCTATATATACTGGTGGTACTGAGGGTTTTTGCACTAGATTTTACGGCCATGTGCTACCCGTTCCACCGGTGCTCCTCTAGATCGGATTTCCGCAGTGCTTAGGCGAAGCCCTGCCGGAATTGCTCCACCACCATCGCCGGAGCGCCGTCACGCTGCCAGTGAACTCTTCTTCCTCTCCACTTCCTCTTGCTGGATCAAGACGGTGGAGATCGTCATCAAGCTGCACGTGTGCTGAACGCGGAGGTGACGTCCGTTCGGCGCTAGATCGGAAGGACCGTGATCAAGATCGCGAGACGGTTCGTGACGAGTTCGCGGGACGGATCGTGATGTGTTCACGGGACGGATCGTGATGAGTTCGCGGGACGGATCGTGATTGGATCGCGGGACGGATCGTGGTGTGATCGCGGGACGCTCGGCGATTTGGATCGCGAAGATGTTCGACTACACCAACCGCGTTTCTTAACGCTTCCCGCTTAGCGATCTACAAGGGTACGTAGATCCACTCTCCCTCTCGTAGATGCTCATCACCATGGATAGATCTGCGTGTGCATAGAATTTTTTTTGTTTCCCATGCAACGTTTTTCAACAGCTTCTTGGGGAGCATTGTGCCTCCACACCTCTCCGAACGAAGATTAGCATCCGCAAGGATGTGAACTTCGGGATACATCGTCGTCTCCGCGTGCCTCGGTTATCTCTTACCCGAGCCCTTTACTTATGCATTTTACTTTGTGATAGCTATATTGTTTCATGATATATATCTTGCTATCACATAGTTGTTTATCTTATTTAGCTTAAGTTGTTGGTGCACATAGGCGAGCCTAATTGTTTTAAGTTTTGTGCTTGACATATTAAACGTTAGTTTTATTCCGCATTTGTTCAAGCCTAAACCGTAATTATTTTAAAACGCCTATTCACCCCCTCTCTAGGCGACATCCACGTCCTTTCATCGGTGACACCAAGATGACCTTCGGTCCCACCAAAGTGTAGTGGCCAAGTTTCTGTAACCTGTTGAGTTCACCTCGGAACCTTCGAGAATAACTAATTGGAATTACCGAAACGTGTATACTTCTTAAGCTATCAAGAATCGGTAACACCGAGTGGATTCATCCGGTCCAACAGAAAAGCCAAAAGTTACAACCTTTTGCACTGATCGGCCCACCGAGATTTCTGATTGGTGTCACCGAGTTGTGCATAAAATTTCTTCACAGTTCGAAAAATGTTTATGGTTTCAAAATTTGTTCACAATTCGAAAAATGTTCATAATTTTGTAATTTTGTTCATGAATTTTGAAATTTGTTCATGTTTCAGAATTTGTTCACAATTCAAAAAATGTTCTCGGTTAAAGAAAAATGCTCACAATTTTATTATTTTGTTCACGAATTTGAAATTTGTCCGTGTTTCAAAATTTATTCACAATTCAAAAAATGTTCGTGGTTTTCAAAAATTGTTAGCGGTTTAACGAAAAATGTTCACAATTTTATTATTTTGTTCATGAATTTGAAATTTATTCATGTTTCAAAATTTGTTCACAATTCAAAAAATCTTCGTGGTTTTCAAAATTTGTTTGCAGATTCGAAAAATGTTGACAATTATAGTTTTTTCATGAATTTGAAATTTATTCATGTATCAAAATTTGTTCATAATTCGAAAAATGTTCACAATTTTATAATCGTGTTCATGTATTTGAAAAAAGTCATGTTTCAAAATTTGTTCACAATTCGAAAAATGTTCACGGTTTCAAAATTTGTTCGCAATTTGAAAAAAATCACGATTTCATAAATTTGTTCATAGTTCAAAAAATGTTCACGGTTTCGTAAATTTGTTCAAAAAAGCGAAAAAGAAATTTCTTAATTTCAAAAAGTGTTCTCCTATTCATTTTTTGTTTTTCCTGTAAAAATAATGATTTTATGAAATTATATTCGTGTTTCAAAAATTCATGTTCGAAATTTTAGAAAAAGATGAAATCTGCAGCGGCTTATGGTTCATGTTTTTCAGTTTTACAATTGTTGTTAGGTTCTTTTATGTTTTCGAAACAGAGACAAAAGATTTGTTTCATCGATTAATTAAGCAGAAAAGAATTGCCGAGTTAATGTTCTTTTAAGTTCCGCGTTGGTACCTTTCATCTAAGGTAGCTAGTCTAGTTGGCTAGCGCAAGGCGCACATTACCGAGAGGTCTCGTTTTCGACTCCTATCGGTGGTTGGTTTTTCTTTTTGCGACTTCCACCCCCTACAACAAATGGGGGGCCCCAAATGCGGCGGATAGGAGCTCCCTGTCCAAGGAGGCGACACGACCTACTCATAAATGGGCCTCTGCATGTTGTGTCGTGTCGTGCCTGGCACAACCATCTCTACTTGTTAGGGAGGATCTCACATCACAACTTTGGAAGGCATGGCATGTCGACATGCACTATCTCTAGCGGAGGATCTTATGATTCAAAATTTTGTTGTAGCCTCGGACTCTAAATAGATTGTCATGGATATAGAGAAAGGAAGTCAAGGAGCATATGGGAACATTATTAGGGAGATTAATAGGAGGTCTCAAATGTTTAATTGTATTTTCTCCTTTGAAGGTCGAGCTGCTAATAGCGGCGCTGATAGGTTAGCCAACTTCTCGCATTCACTCCATCAGGGGAGACACCTTTGGTTGGTCCAGCCCCATGATCCTTTTTGTATCCCACATCATGTAGATTTTGAGCAATAAAACTTGGTTATACCCCTCAAATAAAAATCTCTACTTGTTAGGGTCAACTCCACGCCATTACAACTGCAACAGACTACTCACTAGTCCTATATTTACATATTTAAATAGTTGATCCCACTCCTTTTATTTATATTAATATGCACTCACATTATCACACGGGGACCATAGAAAAGAAGAAAGATGATTGGTCCAGTTGATTAATTTTCAAGAACAAAAGAAGTTTGAAATAAGGTTTCCCCCATTTTATATTATAAAGCAATTTTCACTGATCACAACGATACTGTTGGGGCAAACAACACATTCTGCCCCAACACATTATGTCCAAAAGAGAAAGAAAAAGGAAATAAATGCCAATAACGCCAACTCGACAAAGAATGGATGATCCGCCACCGCTGCGTCCTTCAGATTCTTCCCACCGCACTACAGGGCTCCGAACCGCCGCGTATCAAGCAACACCTCCAAGAAGAAATATGACATTGACGACGTTGCTGCCCGGACAGGTCCTAGGGTTTCCCCTGCAAGCGGAGGGGAATGGGGGATGGTGACACCAACGCCCTTCGGGAAGGAATGGTGGCACCCATAGGCGACACCAAGTCGAAGCCTGATGAACCGACAAGGATTTCTCTTGTAACCCAAACACCACTACCCGCCGGAACCGGAGCCAACCGACCAACTTGCAACATACGCCACCACAGTCTTGAGGTCATCCATGCCGCTTCACTGAGATCGCCAACACAAGGCCACGGGGATGAAGGGAGGGAGAGCTAGGAATCGGGAGTGGCAGCACCGGAGCCGTGTGGGAGGGAACCACCTCCATCGCTGTCGTGCGAGAGGCCCGTGCCTCCAGCACCGTCGTGGTTGCCATCCGGAGCTACACATGGCCATGGACAGCTCGTCCCGGACGGCCCGACCTGACCCGACCCGAAAATCCCGGGCCGGATCAGGCTTAATCATGCCATCGGGCCGGGCTCGGACCAGAAAATTAAGCCCGATATTCGTGCCGGACCGGGCCTGGGCCTATGGAAAACTAAATTTATGCCAGGCTTAATCGGGCCATCGGGCCGGGCTCGGACCAGAAAATTAAGCCCGATATTCGAGCCGGACCAGGCTCAGGCCTATGGAAAACTAAATTTAAGCCGCGGTCGGGCCCGGTCGGGCTTGGGCCCAATATTTAGGCACGATGGTCAAGCCGGGCCAGGCTCGGGCCTGAGTTTTCAACACCAGGCTTTTTTCTGCCCGGCCCGACCTGTGCCCAGGTATAGCCGGAGCATACCAAGCCATCCGGGCCCGCAAAGCCCTAGCCACCACACTGCAGCAGGCTGGCTCCAACGCCGCCACCACCCACCATCCCCGCGTCGCATCTCCGCCTCCCGGGAGCCACGCCGTCAACCCGTCCCGTCGCCGGCCCGCCCTGACCCACATGGGGCCCAAAAGACCCAAGTCTAGGTCGAGCGGACGCCGTCAGATCATGCCACCCCGCCGCTAAAAGCAATGCCGCCGCTCAGCAGACCAAGAAGACAAAGCAGAATCACACATTCACACTTAAACTTGATTTTTTCCTTTTTGAACTAGGGCGCCTAACCTTGATTAAATTTTGATGGGGGCTAACATTTTTGTTTTGTTTCGAGAACTAATCATAGCAGACCACTAAGAAAAGACTAATCAAATTCTCGCCAAAAAGCGATAAAACCAATTCCAGGAGCACAAACTTCACCATAAAGGAAGGCTACACAATCAAACTAATTCAAACTGACGACCTTATCATCCTTGGCAGGCAGGTAGGCCGATCGACTCTTGATGAACTCCAAGCAGTCTGCTATGGCCTCGTTGTAGAAGGAGTTCTGATTCCTCTCTGCCGGCGCTGGACGGCCACGGCAGCTACCGCCAAGGGAGATAGCCGGCCTGCGTGCTCTGGACGTCGAGCAGCTGATCTTGCCACGGGCGGGGCGGCATCTGAGCTCCTCCATGCCCCTGACGAGCAGGCCGACGATGCCAGAGAGCCGCACGCGCAGCCGGAGCAGCAAGCCCAGCCGGACACCGCCGCCGTTGCGACGTACACGCCGGCGCCCTCGCCGCCGGGGCTTGCTGCAGCTCGTCTGGTGGATCAACATTGGTCGTTTCTTAGTTACTGCGGCGACTTCTATGAAGCCGCACAAATGGAGCATATTTTGTGCTAACCGCATTGGTGTGCTTTTATGTACGGCGAGATTTCTTCACTGCTGTAGGTAAAGTGTTGCACTAGCTAGGAAGGAAGGACTAGGAGTGGGATGTGGTAGGCCAGGAGGTGCACAAGACCCATGTGGTAGTCACCGTTATTTTGAGGGAGTATATTATACACTTGGTAGACTATTTGGTTGCATTCGAGAGGTTTGGTAGGAAAAGTATGCACCACCTATAAAATGCTACCTGCTTCCATAGGCTCTTTTCTTAACATTTGATTTACACATGATCTTTTATATCTAAATAGTCAGACCTCAGTCAAGTTTTACTAAGGCTACCTCAATCAATTTGGATCGATGGAGTAACTTATTTTAAAAAACATGCCGACTTCATCATGATTTGCCACATCATCATAATTAGCTTTATCAATTAATTACATGCATGCATGTGTTCTTCATACACATTTTCCTTCTCTTACAGCCAGGGCACTGCAGGCTTTTTTCCATCTCCCTTTCAACTGAAAACCGAGGGCGCATATAACGTGGTCAAAAATATGCAATGCATTATTAATCCAAACATTCATATTCCTGCAATCAAATCGCATTAAAATATATTACAGCAAATTTATGTGATTTACTGAAGCTCAGCTATTTTCTATGAAATGCATGCCTCCCAAATAACTTCAAAACAAGCATCCTTCAAAACACCCCAAACATAATAAAAATTACTCCTCCGTTCCTAAATATAAGTCTTTTTAAATTTTTTATCAGGGGACTACATACGAAACAAAATGAATGAATCTACACTCTAAAATATGTCTATATATATCCGTATGTAATCTTTTAGTGAAACCTTTAAAAAGACTTATATTTAGGAACGGAGGGAGTACATCGAGATCTCTAAATCATAGAGCGACCACAACCGTCATCAAAATGAGCAGCCGAGGTGTCGCTGGCGTCGCTCCCTTATCGGAGCCGGTTTGACCCTCACAGTCGTGAAGTCTTCATACACGTGCCCTTAAGGACCAAAACTTGAAGCCTCAGTTATCACCAGTGAACCCTTAAATAGATCAGAAGCACACACCAAATCTCGCCT
The DNA here is from genome assembly GCA_022496015.1 of Hordeum marinum. Lineage (NCBI taxonomy): Eukaryota > Viridiplantae > Streptophyta > Magnoliopsida > Poales > Poaceae > Hordeum > Hordeum marinum. The sequence goes on along the minus strand of CM039678.1, from coordinate 449,711,382 downwards.
CACACGCATGCCAAGAAACTCTAACCTTGCCGTCCCAAGAAGATTTCATGAATCTACATTGAAGCTCCGTCGACTATATCCCAACAGATGAACTCGAGGAGGATTTGTAGACATTATTTTATCAAGGTGGATTTCTTTTCTCCCCAAGGGCATCTCGGCAAACCGTAAATTTCCTTCTGCATCCGTCTGTGGATAGGGGCCCCAGTCCGCAAACACGGATGTGGGAGGACGACATCCAACCATAACCGCATACATCTGACTTTCCTCATTTTCTTTCCAAGTACGCTACGATCAAATAGCTGCATGCAGGGTACATATGTTCAAATAGCCGCATGCAACACTAGTTCAAATTTAAAAAAAAGTTCAAATATCACATCCCAACATTGTTGTCCCTTTTCACCGCCCACTGATGCTCAATCAGATCTTCCTTCAACTGCTTATGAGTTGTTCGATGCCGAATTTGTATGCATTTGAATAAACTCTTCAAATTACGTTGGATTATGTTACGGAAGTTGGATAGGATCACACATGTTCTCAAATTCCAGAGTTGCGGCAACATCGTCACCCTCATCCTCGACGATCATGTTGTGCATGTTCACACAATATGTCATCACCTTTCACAAGGTCTCCGGATCCCATTGTTTTGTAGGTCCTCGAACAATTGCATAACGGGCCTGTGGAACCCCAAATGCCCTCACGACATCGGTTCTAGCTTCTTCTTGTCTTTGAGCAAAGTGAGGCTTTTTTTTGGCCAACTGGGTTTGCGATGGTGCTGACAAAGGTAGCCCATGGTGGATAGATACCTCCAACCAGATTGTAACCCATGTTGTACTCATGTCCATGGCAGTATAGTGGCAAGGAGGACCTTTTTCTTCAGTCAGCCTCGCAAAACAATAACGATCGTTGCAGCATATTGATGTCATTGTGAGACCCGGACATGCCATAGAAAGTGTGCCAAATCCAAAGATCATGTGATGCAATTGTTTCAAGAATGATGGTGGGCTTCTTAACATGACCCTGGTATTGCCCTTGCAAAGCCTTCGAGCACTTCTTCATTTTCAATGCATCGGTCAACAGATCCAAGCAGTCTCGGCCATCCTCTTGTTTCTGAGAATTCCAAGATCCTCTCGGTATCTGCCACAGTTGGTTCTCTCGGTTATCGAGGTCCGAACACTTTGACCACGGCAATTGCAAACCTGACCATGGCATCTCCGCATGTGCTCTCAAACATTCATAGGTACTCATCCCACGAATCAGCGGTCGTGCCATACGCAAGCATACGGAGTGTCGCCATGCACTTCTGATGACAAAAAAACCAATCATTCACATGGCGTCCATTTTCAAGATGAAGTAGTCATCGTAGGACCAGACGCCATGGTACAAACGATCGAAAAAATTATTGCGCATCCGAAAATGCCGGCAAAAATGGGCAACGAATAGTGACGAGGATATGTACCTAGGGTAGGGTCCTAGGCACGACCCACATACCCTACCTAAGGACACCGCATGGGAGGACTTGAAGATCAAGCATGAACTTCCGAGTGGATCCCTGTAGACGTTCAAAGCCACTCGACATTAATCCACTCGGAGACTCCCGCTCTCACTCGGCAGTCGCATGTCACTCGGAAGACCTCGCTTTCACTCGACGCCAGAAGACCAGGAGCCATCATCAAGAGTCCAATAGGCAGACGCTGACTCAATGGTCATTAATAGCTTTTATTACGTACGTTACCTATAACGGCAGACTTTAATCCCACGACCAGGCCCTTTGATGCGGGGCAATTATGAGGGGCAGCGAACTCTATATAAGCCGCCCCTCCCCTCCTGCACAAGGGTTCACAACCATTGTAAGATCTATACTCCACTCGACATAAAGCTCCCGAGCACTGAGACGTAGGGTTGTTACCTCCACGAGAGGGGCCTGAACTCATACATCCGTGTGTACACCCTCGCCGTAGCTAGGACTCTGCCCTCTCCCTTCGTACCCCTACCATCTACTGTCAGGCTCGTTCCCACGACAGTTGGCGCCCACCGTGGGGCAGGCGTCTAAGCGACTTCCGGCGAGGTTGCGATTTTCATCCTTCGACATGTCTTCCGGCGATGTTTTTGCTCTGGGCCCCGAGATCCGTTTCGAAGCGCTCACCTTCATCGCCAACGATTCGGCATGGCTCCAGGAGGCGCCTCTCGATGTCGAGGCTATCCCAGTCCGCGGGGCCGCGCACTTCCGCGTGAGCCCCTACGGCGTGTTGCTGCGTCAGCCATCGACCCCCTACGCGTCGGCTCCTCTCACCGTTCACGGTCGCAAGCGGTCCGGCCGCTCACGACTCCAGCGGTGGGTTGAACACGCAGTGGCGCGTCAAGATTCTCCGCAAGTTGCAGCGCTCGAGCCCGCCGAGTCCCTTCACGACGTGTTCGAGTCGGATTCCGATCCATCCGACGTGCCTTCCGGGTGCGAAAGCTGCGATCCCGCAGCGGAGGTCTTGATGGCGGGCTCTCACCAGAGTTCACTGCCCGGCTTCGGCCGTGTCAAGCGCGAGGCTGGAGGTCCGTCGAACGTGCAGCTGCGTCGTGATGAGGAGGTCCTTCATACATCGTCGGCACGACTGTCGAGGCCCAAGCTTTGGAGGCCGTGCGCATTCGTCTGGAAGAGCTCCAGGCAGAGATCGACGAGCGCGCCCGCCAGCGCCCGCCGCGCCCCAGTCGATGTCATCGACAATTGTTTCCGACTGGATCTCACGATGGCATTGAGGTATACCGAACTCCTGTGCTAAATGTTGTTGCTGCTGCTAGGATAACGGGTTCCATTCAGCCGTCCCGGTCAGAGGCTGGTAGAGGGCTGTTGCAGATCAGAGCATTGTTGGATGCAGCACAACGTCAGAATTTAGCAGTTTCTCAGTCCCGTAACAGGATATACATAAATTCACTCAAGGCAGAGACCGTTCAGTCGGCACACAGCCCTAGATCACCCTTGCGTCGTCGAGGCAGCGGTTTTCGTGAAGGCCAAGACAGAGATCAGCATCATCGTGAAGACCACCGTCGAGTGCCCACTCCTCCGCGGAGTGGTCCGTACGCGCCCCAGCGCCAGGACGACAGGCACTCCCACGGTGACGAGCGGGACGCGGACTTTGACGCTCGCGCCTATCTGGTTCAGAAGCGGATCGACAAGAGCAGAGCCTATAGGGAAGGACTCGACAAAGATATTCCGAGTGGAAGCTCAGCTGTGGTGTCTGGTCCTGAGTGTTTTAGCAGAGCTATACGTTCTGCAGAGATTCCCCCAACTTCTGAATGGCGGCGGGGATAGGAAAGTCTTCTAGTGAAACAAAACCAGAGACTTGGTTAGATGATTACCGAGTGGCTGTGCAGATTGGCGGCGGAAATGACAATGTCGCAATGAAGCACCTGCCCCTCATGTTGGATGGTTTAGCTCGAGCTTGGTTGAATCGTTTGGCTCCTTCCAGCATACATTGTTGGGAAGATCTTGCCCGAGTGTTTGTCCGGACCTTTGAGGGCACTTGCAAGCGCCTCGCGGGTCTGGTCGGCTTACATCATTGCGTCCAGAAGCCCAATGAAACCTTAAGGGATTATATTCAACAATGGTCCACCTTGCATCATACGGTGGAGAATGTGTCAGAACACCAGGCTGTTTGTGCCTTCAAGGCCGGTGTGAGATACAGGGAGCTGTACCTGAAGTTCGGGCGCACTGGTGTCATTTCACTCGGCAAGATGATGGAAATTTCCACTCGCTACGCCAATGGTTAGGAAGAAGACCGCCTCCATAGCGGCAAAGGAAAAACAGTCACCAACGAGTCTGGCGGCGACAACAATTGGAAACAGAAGCGGAAGGCTGAAGACCCGGCTCCGGCAGAGGCAGCAGCACTGGCGACTCAGTCGAAGAACAAGGGCAAAGCCAAGGCTCAGTATGCCCCCAAGAAGGGGAAGGGTCAGTCAGGAACTGATATCTTGGATCAGCTGTGTATAATTCACATGAGGAAAGATGCAGAAGGCAACCTGATTTTGCCCAAGCACACCACTCGACAGTGTCGAACCCTTATCCAGCAGTTCAAGGGAGATCAGCCGAGTGTGAAATCTCCTGGAAAAGAAGATTAAGACGAGGAAAAGGAAACATTCCCAGATGTCACTGCAACACTAGTGATCTTTGCTGATGTCGAGAGCAAGAGTCGTCTGAAAGTCATCAATAGAGAAATCAACATGGCCGTGCCAGACACCCCACCTATCTCAAATGGTCTCAATATGCTGTCACATTCGACCAGACAGACCATCCTTCCCGTGTGTCCACTCCCGGTCGACAGGCTCTGGTAGTTGATTCGGTGGTGCAGGGGACTCGACTCAGAAAGGTCCTCATGGACGGCGGCAGCGGACTGAACATTCTGTATGTGGATACCCTAAAAGGGATGGGCATTCCCATGCCCCGTCTGAGCGAGAGCAGCATGCATTTTCACAGGGTCGTCCTAGGAAAGAAGGCCAAGTCACTCGGCCAGATAGCATTGGATGTGACATTCGTAGATAGCAAAAATTTCCGAAAATAAAAGTTGACATTTGAACTCGTGGATTTCAAGAGTGCTTACCACGCCATCTTGGGTCGACCCGCTTATGCACGTTTCATGGCCCGACCATGTTACGTGTATCTCAAGTTGAAAATGCCAGGCCCTAAGGGCGTGATCACGGTCACTGGCAATCGACAACGGGCTGAAGAGTGTCTCCAGCAAGGACCCAAGATCGTCGATCAATAGATGACCATGGTCGAGCTGGAGGAGTACAAGAAAACTGTTGACCCTGCTGATTTGCTCCGCGCAAAAAAGCCGGCTTCCGAGTCGGCAGAGGAAGTGAAGAAGGTGCACATCCACCCGACAGATCCAACTGGTGCCCCGACAAATATCTCAACAACACTCGACAGTAAATAGGAAGCCAAGCTCATCCAGTTCCTCCGTGAGAACTAGGATATCTTTGCATGGAAGCCTGCTGATATGCCAGGGATTGCTAGAGAGCTGGTTGAGCACCGTCTGCGAGTGGATCCGAAAGTCAAGCCCTTCAGGGAGCATTTGCGTCGATCCGCGGTGGAGAAGCGCAAGGCAATCGGAGAAGAAGTGGCCCATCTCTTGCAAGCCAAGTTCATTCGGGAGATTTACCACTCTGAGTGGCTCTCGAATGTTGTGATGGTGCCCAAGAAAGATAAGTCATTGCGCATGTGCATTGACTTCAAACATATCAATAAGGTGTGCCCAAAAGACCATTTTCTGATCCCCCGCATATATCAAATTGTTGACTCGACAGCGGGGTGTGAGCGTTTATCATTTTTGGATGCCTATTCTGGGTACCATCAGATCCGTCTGTATGGCCCGGACGAAATAAAGACAACCTTCATCACCCCGTTCGGGTGCATTTGCTACATCACCATGCCTTTTGGTCTTAAGAATGCCGACACTACTTTTATGTGCATGATTCAGAAATGCTTAGTCGACTAGATCCCTCGGAATGTCGAGGCGTACATGGACGATATAGTGGTCAAGTCTCGCAAAGGTTCCGACCTGCTGGCTGACTTGGCCGAGACATTCGCCAATCTGAGGCGATTCGACATAAAGCTGAATCCGGCCAAATGTACCTTTGGTGTCCCTGGCGGCAAGTTGCTCGGTTTTCTCGTTTCTGAGCAAGGAATTGATGTCAATCCCGAGAAGATCAGCGCCATTACCCGTATGAAGACTCCCGTGCGAGTGCACGACGTTCAAAAGCTCACAGGTTGCTTGGCAGCATTGAGTCGATTCATTTCTCGTCTTGGTGAGAAGGCTCTGCCCTTATATTAGTTGATGAAGAAGTCTGACACATTCGACTGGACTCCCGAAGCCGAAGCAGCGTTTATTGAGCTCAAAGCCTGCTCTCCACCCAGCCAGTGCTTACCGCTCCTGCCAGCAAAGAGCCCTTGCTCCTGTACATCACGGCCACAAATCAGGTCGTCAGTACAATGCTGACTGTCGAGCGAGAAGAGGAGGGTAAAGCCTATAAAGTCCAATGGCCAGTTTATTATGAATCGGAAGTATTGTCCCCCTCAAAGCAAAGATATCCACACTATCAGAAGCTGGTGTATGGTATTTACCTATCAGCGAAGAAGGTGGCGCATTATTTCCAAGACCATTCGATCTCAATCGTTAGTGATGCTCCTTTATCCGAGATCTTCAATAATCGCGACGCATCAGGTCGAGTGGCTAAATGGGCAATTGAGCTTGGACACTTTGACATTAGATTCGAGGCCAAGAAGGCAATCAAGTCCCAAGCATTGGCAGATTTCAAGGCCGAGTGGACTGAACAACAACAACCCATCCAAGTTCACTCGATGCATTGGAAAATGTTCTTCGACGACTCCAAAATGTTGTATGGGTCCGGTGCTGGTGTTGTTTTGATATCCCCCAGAGGTGACAAGCTCAACTATGTCTTGCAGATTCATTTTGATTCCTCCAACAATGAGGGAGAGTATGAAGCACTTTTGTATGGGTTGCGCATGGCTATCTCACTCGGCGTCAAGCGCCTGATGATTTATGGCGACTCAGATTTGGTGGTGAATCAAGTGATGAAAGAATGGGATTTTAGAAACCCCACCATGACCGGATACTGCAATGCAGTCCGGAAGTTGGAGAAGAAATTTGAAGGCTTGGAATTTCACCATGTTCCTCGACTGAAAAATCAAGCTGCTGATGAGCTGTCCAAGATTGGTTCCACTCGACGGCCTGTCCCCAGAGGGGTGTTCCTAGAGCATTTGCACGCTCCTTCGATTCAAGAGGATCCCTTCACCGAAGAGCCCCCACAAGCTTTAAGCTCCTCGGACTCAACTGAAGTTGATGTTCCTGTTGTGATTGACCTGGTCATGGAGGTGCTATTTATCATACCCGATTGGACTGTGCCATATATTGCCTATATCCTCAGACAAGAGCTCCCTGAAGATGAAGCAGAGGCTCGACAGATTGTGCGCAGGTCCAAGGCTTTCACTGTGATGGGAGATCAGCTATTCAGAGAGAGTGTGACTGGTGTCACCCAGTGCTGCATTTCCCTCGAGGAAGGTCGGATGATTCTAGACGAAATCCACTCGGGAACTTGCGGCCACCATGCGTCTTCAAGGGCGATCGTCGCTAAAGCATACCGAGCTGGTTTTTACTGGCCACGAGCTAATGAGATGGCTAAGTACATCGTTGATCACTATGAAGGCTGCCAGTTCTATGCAAATCTGTCACACAAGCTGGCGTCTGCTCTGAAGACAATCCCTCTTGCCTGGCCGTTTGCAGTTTGGGGACTCGACATGGTTGGTCCCTTCCGACCTGGAAAAGGAGGATTCACCCACCTGTTGGTAGCAGTCAACAAATTCACCAAGTGGATTGAAGCCAAGCCCATCAAGAAGCTGAATTCCCGCACGACGGTCACGTTCATGAGGGAGATCATTATCCGGTATGGCATTCCGCACAGCATCATCACGGACAACGACACTAATTTTGACTCGGAAGAATTCAGGAGATTATGTAACTCCCAAGGCACCCGAGTGGATTACGCCTCCGTTGCACATCCTCAAACCAACGGGCAAGTTGAGAAGGCTAATTGTCTCATTCTGCAAGGTCTGAAGCCTCGTCTCATGCGCGATTTGGATCATGCCGCTGGTGCGTGGGTAACTGAGTTGTCGTCTGTTTTGTGGGGATTGAGGACAACGCCTAATCGGTCGACTGGACGAACTCCTTTCTTCCTTGTCTATGGTGCTGAAGCCATATTGCCGAGTGACTTGACCCACAATTCTCCTCGAGTGGAGCCATATTCTGAGGCTGAAGCTAAACAGGCCAGACAAGATGGGGTAGATCTTCTGGAGGAGGAGCGTGAGATGGCTCTGATCCGAACCATTGCCTATCAGCAAGACCTATGGCGCTTCCATGCAAGGAATGTCAAAAGCCGAGCGTTCCATGAAGGAGATTTGGTGCTCCGAGTGAATCAACACCGACCTCACAAGCTTACTCCTGCATGGGAAGGTCCTTTTGTCGTCACTAAGGTGCTAAACAATGGAGCCTATCACTTGTATAATCTCATGAAATAGATAGATGAGCCACGAGCCTGGAATGCAGACCTGCTCCAGCGTTTTTACACTTGAGACAAGAGTTTTCTGATGTAATAAGAGTACTTCATCAATGCAATTCGTGATTCTGCGATTAATACTTTGTCGATTCCAACCGCGTAGTTACATTCTTGGGGATACTCCGAGTGATGAGCAATCCTCACACTCGGGGGCTTAGCTGCGAAACATGTTTTGCCTAAGTTAAAAACCCTGTCGGGTGGATAGCAGTCCATTCACTCGATGGCCTATTTGCGAATCCGTCTTCGCTTGGGTTAAAAACCTCATCGAGTGGATAATAATCCATTCACTCGACAACTTAGATGCGAATCGACATTCGCCTAAGTTCAAATATACTTCGAGTGATAAGCAATCCTCACACTCGGGGGCTTAGCTGCGAAACATGTTTCGCCTAAGTTAAAAACCCTGTCGGGTGGATAGCAGTCCATTCACTCGACGGCCTATTTGCGAATCTGTTTTTGCTTGGGTTAAAAAAAAAACCCTCGTCAAGACGATGGTAATCCATTCATTCGACAACTTAGCTGCGAATCGACATTCGCCTAAGTTCAAATATACTTCGAGTGATGAGCAATCCTCACACTCGGGGGCTTAGCTGCGAACACATTTTGCCTAAGTTAAAAACCTCATCGAGTGTATAATAATCCATTTACTCGACAACTTAGTTGCGAATCGACATTCGCCTAAGTTCAAATATACTTCGAGTGATGAGCAATCCTCACACTCAGGGGCTTAGCTGCGGACACGTTTCGCCTAAGTTAAAAACCTTGTCGAGTGGATAATAACCCATTCACTCGACAACTTAGCTACGAATCAACATTCGCCTAAGTTCAAATATACTTCGAGTGATGAGCAATCCTCACACTCGGGGGCTTAGCTGCGAACACGTTTCGCCTAAGTTAAAAACTTCGTCGAGTGGATAATAATCCATTCACTCGACAACTTAGCTGCGAATCGACATTCGCCTAAGTTCAAATATACTTCGAGTGATGAGCAATCCTCACACTCGAGGGCTTAGCTGCGAAACATGTTTCGCCTAAGTTAAAAACCTCGCCGGGTGGATAGTAATCCATCCACTCGACAACTTAGCTACGAATCTTCGGCTAAGTTCGAAAATACTTCGAGTGATGAGCAATCCTCACACTCGGGGGCTTAGCTTCGAACATGCTTCGCCTAAGTTAAAAACAAACTCAGTCGAACAGACGATTGAAAGCCAAATACGAACAAAATCCAAAGGGTAAACCACGGATAAACATTTCGTATGAAAGCAAATGTGCTCAGACCCAAGGCCTGAATGAAGTTTTTAAGGATACAAATCCACTCGGCATACCGAGGCAAATTTAATTGTTTCTTTCAAAGACAAGTTTTTCAAGCAGGACACAGACTGGCGGGCTCGACGAAAGTGTCCAGGTCGATGCCGTCGGCGATTCTGGTGGCCGCTTCGATGAATGTCTCCATGAAGTCCTCGAACTAGAGTTTCTTTGTGTTGACCACCTAAAGCTCCTTCAGCCTCTCCTCCTTCACGTCCCTGCAATGGACCCTGACGAGTGATAACGCCACGTCGGCCCCACAACAAGCGGCAGATTTCTTCCAGGCCTGCACTCGACTTGGAAGTTTGTCCAGGCGAGCCATTATAGAGTTGAGGTCGAGCTGAAGAGTGTCCTCGGGCCATAGCTCTTTGTCGATTCTCTCCATCGTAGACTTCAGCCTGACAAGATACGCCTGGACGCCCTGGAGCCGGAAATTGAGTCGGAGCATGTTCATGGCCACCGCGTCTGCGACAGGAGACTTGGTGGGATCCAGATTGGGCTCAACCTCCTCCGTCCCCTTCTCAAAGTCTTGGCAGAATTCTATTGAAGAATGGGGAATGGGAGGAGAATTGGTGAACTACGACCCTCAAAGATTTTACAAAGCTCAGTCGACAAAAATACTTACCGTCGAGCAGAATATACATCTTCCTCGAGAACTCGCCCAAATGCTTCTCCAGGCCATTGCTCCTCTTGTTCAGCTACTTGGCCCTTTTGACGAGGTCCGCGCGCTCCTGCTTCAGCTTGGTGTTCTCCTCTTCCAGCTTCTGGGTGGCCACCAGCTTCTGATCTGCAACTTCAGTTTTGTCCCTGGCCACCCGTTGGGCGTCGGCGAGTGCTTTGTCCTTCTCCTCCAGTGCCTTCTTCATGGAATCTAAAGAAACAACATTGTTGAGTCGCGCTTGGAGTCAACGGTTTTCATTGTGCACGTCTGTTCGAGTGAGAGCACTTGGTTCAAAACGTGAAAAGTGAAGATGGGAATGCTATCACTCGACAGTAATTACCTTCCCGAGATTTCAGCTCAGCACGCGCTCGCTCCAGGGCGTTGTTGGCGACCGCCAGATCCACCTGCAACCGGTTCCTCTCATCCTCCATGTCCTTGTACTGCGTACCAAGTTCACAAGCCATCTGGAACCAACAAAAGACAGGAGTTCAATCACCAAGTAGTTCCTGGACAGTCGACTGAGTTATGAACACCGACGAATGACCATCTTGGAAGAATTCAAGCAGAAAGTCCACTCGACATGTCGAGTGGCTCTGGCGCTCCACGCGCCATAAACAAATTCAAAAGTTGTCTCTATTAAGACCCCTGCCGATGCAAGCACTCGACGGTGGTCTCGGGGACTACACCCAGTGGGTGCGCTAAGAGCGCCCCCACTGAGACGGTTAACTCTCGATCCGTCGAGTAACTCGTCAGAAAAAACACTCGACAGGTCGAGTGACCCCAGTACCACGCGTATGACAAGTTTTCAAGCCTACTATTTATAGTCTACAATGAACAGTAGCCTCGGGGACTACACCCAGTGGGTGCACTTAGCATGCCCCCACTGGCTATTCAAACATTCGACAAGGTCAGCCCTGTCACGACACTCGACCCGTCGAGTGACGCGCCTCCCTACTCTATGAAGTACAGTCTATCCTTATGCATCGTCATATCATGGTTTGCCACTAATGTCCATGAAACCTGCAAGGTAGCTACGGAGTGGTGTGATTCAAAATCAAAATGTATCCCGTATACAATAAACTCTAAAGACCCCTGCCGATGCAAGCATTCGATAGCGATCTCGGGGACTACACCCAGTGGGTGCGCTAAGAGCGCCCCCACTGAGACGGTTAATTCTTGATCCATCAAGTAACTCGTCAGAAAATACACTTGACATGTCGAGTGACACTAGTACCACGCGTACTATCAATCCCAATCCTACTCGACTACGATCCGATCTATTCGAGTGGAGAAAGTTCACACATTCTACGGCAATCACCCAGTGGGTGTACAACAGCCAAGAAAAGACAAGAATTCAATCGACAATGGACTTACAATCGAACTTACTCGGACATTGGTGTGGAGGGCTGCGCTGACATCAAAAGCCAGTTTGCTGGCCTCGTACACCTCCTTGGTCCTCAGCATGAGCTGCTCCGCCTGGATCATGGCTTCCTTCGCAGCCCCGGTTTGATCTTCCGAGGTGCGATGCAGAGAGAAGGCCGTCATAGGCGGGGTCGGCATGGTCACAGGAGCAGCTAAGGCAGTCTGAGGGGCCCCAGTTGGAGTCGATGCCACAACGGTCGAAACGGTTGGAGGAGCATGTGACAAAGGTACTGCAGGTTCAGCCCTGGGTTGTGTCGAGCCACCTCCCCCCTGGGAAGACTTTGCAGTCGACTGCTGAAGTGCTTGTGCCGATGACGCTCCTTGGATGCGAGGGCACGAAGTGGCAAGTCGCTCCTCGTCGTCCTCCACCTGAATGACCTCTGCATCGACAACCGACGGTGTTAACATCTGCATATGTCGAGTCCCATTCGGACGAACCAACAACTATCTAACCTCTATGAGAAGTGGCCGCGTCAGCAGTGTCAACATCCATTGCATCCCCTCCATCTCGATGAGGCGAAGACACATATGTAGCAGCTCTGACGAACTGAGTGGCATTCGGTCAAATACAACTCCAGACTTCAGTCGACAAAACAAGTATGGAAATAAACTCTTACGTGGAGACGACAGGCACTGCCACCCTCATGCGAGGCAGAGCCTTGTGAGGCTTGGTGACAGCTTGCTTGGGCTGCTTAGCCAGTTTTTTGCTCGGCTCAGCGGTCGAGGGGCGGCTGCGCTTCAGGTTCTTCTCACTAGGGCCCGGAGCCCTGTCCTCAACAGTCGATGGATCTTGGCGGGACTTGGTGCGGCTTTTGCGGCGGGGAGGTGACTCGATTTCTTCCTCCTCATCGGAGTCCTCTTATTCTTCCTCGGAGTCGGAAGAACCGTCGCCGTCCACACTGCCGCCCTCGCTCACCACGCCGTCTTCAACATGGTTCCCGTTAGGAACGGGCGAGTGCATGTGCGTCCATTCCTGCATGATTCAAGCAAAGAAGTCAGTTCAATATATCACTCGATAGTACAATACATCAGTCGGCATCACACAACTCACCAGGTTCTTTGACGGGTTTTCGGCCGAATATGGCCGGATCCTCTTGGCTCCCAAAGGATTGTCGCAGACCTCGGTGATGCTACAGAGCCACTGCTCGACAGTTTTCTGAGGAAATTCCTCAAGATGCATCCTTGTCGAGTCCTCAGGGCCCGCGTAGTGCCACATGGTGTGGTCTCTAGCTTGGAGCGGCTGGATACGTCGACCGAGAAACGTCTCCAACAGATCCATGCCGGTCACCCCGCCCCGGATCAGCTGCACCACCGCTTCAACCAAGATGCCTACTTGGACGTGCTCCTCTTCAGTCACCTTCAGGGACTTGGGATCAGCCGGACAGTCGGGTGTATATGGGGGAAGGCCAGTCGACATATTGGGCGATGCTGCATCCTTGCAGTAGAACCAGGCCGTCTGCCAACCCCTTACAGACTCAGGAAAGGTCATGGCGGGGAAGGAGCTACGAGCTCTTTTCTGAACCCCTAACCCTCCACACAACTAGAGCACGTGGGTCTTCCCATCAGCGGGGAGGGCTTTCTTCACAGTCGGGGATCTGACCATGAAGAGGTGTTTGAACAATCCCCAATGAGGAGAGCATCCCAGGAAACATTTGCATAGAGTGACGAATGCAGACAGATAGGCTATGGTGTTGGGCGAGAGGTGGTGCAGTTGGGCACCGAAAAAATTCAGAAAGCCCCTAAAGAACGGGTGGGGCGGCAGAGAAAAACCTCGCTCGACGTGGGAGAGAAGGAGGACCAGTTCCCCGTCGCGTGGCTCCGGCTTGCGCTCCTCCCCCGGCAGCCTCCAGGCGCCGTCCGCCAAGAGCCCATTGGAGACGAGGCCCTCCATGTCTTCGCGGGTGACGATAGAGGGGAGAAAATCCCCCTGCATCCAGCCCGCCGATGTGGTGAATTGGGCGGTCGAGGGCTTCTTGCCCTTGAGCTTCGCCGCCCCCTTCTTCGCTCGCTCCAGCTTCTTCGTCGGATTCTTCATCTTCTTCATTGCGGCTCTCATCGAGGGAGATCGGAGTTGGGCACTAGGAGTGAAGGAAGCGGAGGAAAAGAGAGAAAGAACTGGCGGAGGTACTATGGAAACCGCAGCGAAGACAACTTTATATGCTGCCGAGTGTCTCACTGACCAGTGGACCCGCGAGGTTACCGCACACGCCAACCGCTGACAGCGCTCGGTACGTGGCGATACGACCGGCGTGAAAATCGAGGCGTCGTGCCCCCACTTGCCCCGATCGTGGCGTAATCTTCGCGTGAGCGCGCGCGCTTCCCAAATTTTCGTATCCCGGAAAATCTGGGTCTGTCAGACCGACCCGTCGCCTCCCAAGATACGACCAACTCACTCGGACCAAAACAAATGCTGAACATCCACTCGGACACCTTTAAGGCTGAATGGATCCGGGCGAGCGGAGAGGAATTCAATCGACACAAGTTTCATTGAAGCCCCGAATATCATTCAGAAGATTTTGCGTGTTGACCCTGAATGAATGCTAATGCTCAGAGTTCAATCGACACAAGTTTCATGGGAATCCCAAATATCATTCGGAGGATCTGATGCACTAACTCAAGGCCCTTGAAGATACCTCTTTCCACCACTCAAACCCCGATCCATTCGGGGGCTAATGACGAGGATATGTACCTAGGGTAGGGTCCTAGGCACGGCCCACATACCCTACCCAAGGACACCGCATGGGAGGACTTGAAGATCAAGCATGAACTTCCAAGTGGATCCCTGGAGACGTTCAAAGCCACACGACAGTAATCCAATCGGAGACTCCCGCTCTCACTCGGCAGTCGCGTGTCACTTGGAAGACCTCGCTTTCACTCGACTCCAGAAGACCAGGAGCCATCATCAAGAGCCCAACGGGCAGACGCTGGTTCAATGGTCTTTAATAGCTTTTATTACGTACGTTACCTATAATGACAGACTTTAATCCCACGACCAGGCCCTTTGATGCGGGGCAATTATGAGGGGCAGCGAACTCTATATAAGCCGCCCCTCCCCTCCTGCACAAGGGTTCGCAACCATTGTAATATCTATACTCCACTCGACATAAAGCTCCCGAGCATTGAGACGTAGGACTATTACCTCCACAAGAGGGGCCTGAACTCATACATCAGTGTGTACACCCTCGCCATAGCTAGGACTCTGCGCCCTCCCTTCGTACCCCTACCATCTACTGTCAGGCTCGTTCCCACGACAAATAGTGCATCAGGGGAAAGGTAGTCGACCATCAATGTCAAATGCCCGTGATCCCTGTTGCAATTAAGCACTCGATGACCCTTGATCGAGCCCTTGAAATTGAGAATGTGTTCCTCCACATGCTTGGCGTCTTCAAAGATCGTCATCGTCATCTCATCGGAGTACTCCTCGTCTGACGAGCCATCGGGTGGCTCAACGTACTGCTCGTACATGTACTCTAGATCAGAATCCATTGCTAGAAAGAACAAGGAACAACTATTTTCAGCTCCGGTGATTTATCAAACAATTGCCGAGCATGGTGAGAATAGCGGTAGAGGAAGGTACCTGGCTGGACGGTCGGAGGACATGGGTTGAACGAAGACGGATGAAAAGCGGTGGGGAGCCCTACTGAAGCGCCAGAGGTGACAAAGAAGCAGAGTTCCGGCATGAGTGTGGCATGATGGCCGGGGTAGTGGAGTTGCGGCGAAGGCAAGAGAGAGAGAGAGAAGGTGAGTAAATAAGGATGATGGGAGTCATGGGGTTGTCTGATTGATTTTTTTTTCAAAAATAGCACCTTTTTTGTACCATATTCGAAAAAAATATGCCCATTTTTAAAAAAATCAAAAGTATCACCCCGTCGGCCTCAACTGGGCCGACGGGGGACCGGTCGGCTTTGTTTTGGCCAAAGAGGGCCCATCGGCCCGAGCGAGGCCGAAAAGGCTACCGTCGGCCCATGCCAGGAGGAAGGGGGCCCGTCGGCTACCAGGAGGCCGAAGAGCCCCTGGATAAGGCCCGACGCCGGCTCCCTCTTCTTCCTCCTCCTAGCTGCTCATCCCCTCTCTCTCTCGTTTGTGTTGACCAAACCCCCCCCTTGATCTCCTTCATCCTCCACCCATTTTCCGCTTCAATCCACTGAAACAATAGATCGTGTCCCTCTCCCCCCACTGTACGGTCTCATTTTTTGCCATGGCGTAGTGTGTTGTTCGTTCGGAGGAGTCATGGTGGGGTGGTGGAGGTGTGAATGGTGAGAAGGTGGAGTGGTGAGGAAGAAGAAGGTGGAGAGGAAGAAGGGCACACACGCGTCAAAGGTATACATTTTTTCTGTTAGTTTATGTTAGTTTTCTTAACATACATAAAATTAGTTTAGGTTAGTTTTATTAGTGTAGTGATTTTAGTGTATGTGTTAATAGTGTAGGTTTATATAGTTTAGCTAGTGTAGTCATTTTCAGTGGAAGCATGCTATTTTAGTGTAGGTTTATTTTAGTTTAGGTTCATTTTAGTGTAGGTTTATTTAGTATACGTAGGTATATTGTAGTGTATGTTTATTTAAGTGTAGATTTGTTCATTGCGAATAATGAGAACCTGGCAATGTTTGACAGGTGAAAATGTCTGAATCCGTAAATTTCACTGTGTATTACGTCCCTGGTAATGTTCGATATAATGAGTTGGGGGTTGATCTTAGCGAGTTTACGAAAGGCGTGATGACACTTTCAAACTCGGATAGACTAGACATTAGGCAGTTGAAGCACTGGTTGACTACTAGCTTTGGCCTGGATCCTGAAGTTTGTTCCATCAGTATTCAGGCATTGTGGACCAAATCCTGTAAAAATGTCAAGTGGGAGTTGATTTCGATAGATAGGAGTCAGTATTGGTTGTCCCTGTTAAGTCGTTCCAGAGACCAATGAATCCATCTGTATGCCCTAGTGCAACTAGTGGCGAAGGAGGAGAATATCGTACCACGCAACGTCGGGTATGAACCAGGCCAGAGTAGTCAAGTGACTAACGAGATTTATGTATCCGGGTCACAGCTACCGGATGTGAATGCTAGCCAAGCCGAGACAGAGTCACATTATGTGCCACACAATGTTAGTGGTCATGCTACTAGGCAGAGTATTCAGTCGATAGTATTAGGTGCCTCTGGTGTTGCTGATGGGGATGAGGAGGGAAATGAAATGCAGAGGGTGATGGAGGAAGAGGACGAGGATGGGATTGCGGAGGATCTTGATTCTGAAAATTCCGAGGATGAGGAGGAGGTACCGATTCCTGCTGCATGGGAGCAGGACATATCCGCCAACATTACTGTCAACGATGGCCATGAGACTCCATGGCAATATAATCTGAACCAAGTCCAGATCGGGGCTATGTTTGACACAAAGAAAAAAATGAAGTATTGTTGGGGAACGTTGCACGGGAAAAAAATCCTAGGTTCACGCAAGAGCTATCCATGGTGATGACCATCTACGAGAGGGAGAGTGGATCTACGTACCCTTCTAGATCGCTAAGCGGGAAGCGTTAAGAAACACGATTGGTGTAGTCGAACGTCTTCACGATGCAGATCGCCGAGCGTCCTGCCATCCAATCATGATCCGTCCCGCGATCCAATCACGATCCATCCCGCGAACTTGATCACGATCCGTCCCGCGAACTCGATCACGGTCCTTTCGATCTAGCGCCGAACGGACGGCACCTCTGCGTTCAACACACGTACGGCTTGATGACAACCTCTGCCATCTTGATCCAGCAAGAGGGAGCAGAGAGGAAGAAGAGTTCTCCGGCAGCGTGACGGCGCTCCGGCGATGGTGGTGGAGCTATTCCGGCAGGTTTTGCCTAAGCACTGCAGAAATCCGATCTAGAGGAGAAACTATGCACTGGAGGAACGGGCAACACGTGGCTAAAAATTCTGTGCAAAACCCCTAAAATCTCCAGTATATATAAGAGGGAGGGAGGAGAGGACTTGGCGCAAGGGCCAAGCCTCCTTGGTTCGGCCGAAGTGGGGAGGAGAGGAGGACTCCTCCTCCAATCCTAGTAGGACTAGGATTCCTCCTTTTTGGCCTTTTTTCCACCCTTTCCCTTTGGGCTTTTCTTCCCCAGCCGCATGGGCCTTGTGTGGGACTTCCACAAGCCCAAAAAAGGCTGGTATTTATTCTCCCACAGCCCATGAAGCCTCTTGGGTCGAAATACCCCTCCCGAAGGTCTCCCGATACACTACCGACACTCACGGTACACTACCGATTAGCTCGAAACTTTTCCGGCGACCAAAACAGGACTTCCTATATATGAATCTTTACCTCCGGACCATTCCAGAGCTCCTCGTGATGTCCGGGATCTCATTCGGGACTCCAAACAACCTTTGGTCACCACCATACGTAACTCTATACTACCGAAACGTCACCAAACCTTAAGTGTGCAGACCCTGCGGGTTCGAGAACTATGTAGACATGACCGAGACACCTCTACGGTCAATAACCAATAGCGGGACCTGGATGCCCATATTGGTTCCTACATATTCTACAAAGATCTTTATCGGCCGAACCTCTATATCAGGGATTCAGTTAATCTCGTATGATGTTCCCTTTGTTCTTCGGTATGTTACTTGCCCGAGATTCGATCATTGGTATCTCCATACCTAGTTCAACCTCGTTACCGGCAAGTCCCGTTACTCGTTCTGTAATACAAAATCCTGTGACTAACACTTAGTCACATTGCTTGCAAGGCTTATTGTGATGTTGTATTACCGAGTGGGCCCTAAGTACCTCTGCGTCACACGAAGTAACAAATCCCAGTCTTGATCCATGCCAACTCAACAGACACCCTCGGAGATACATGTAGAGCACCTTTATAGTCACCCAATTACGTTGCGATGTTTGATACACACAAGGCACTCCTCCGATGTCCGTGAGTTGCATGATCTCATGGTCATAGGAACATATACTTGACATGCAGAAAACAGTAGCAATAAACTGACACGATCATATGCTACATTTGTAGTTTGGGTCTTGTCCATCACATCATTCTACTAATGATGTGATCCTGTTATCAAATGACATCACATGTCAATGGCTAGAAAACCTTGACCATCTTTGATCAACGAGCTAGTTCACTAGTGGCATACTAGGGACATAGTGTTGTCTATTTACCCACACATGTAATGTGTTTCCAATCAATACAATTATAGCATGGATAATAAATGGTTATCATGAACAAGGAAATATAATAATAAACACTTTATTTATTGCCTCTAAGGCATACTTCCAACAGTCTCCCACTTGCAAGCATAGAACTTATCGGAGGTCTCATACCTCTCGATTCGGGCATTCTTCTGAAAGATAAACTTGAACTCCTGGAACATCTCATATGCTCCATGACGTTCTAAGGCATACAATATTGCACACTGAACTATTGAGTAATCTCCAGAACGTGCCTCCCAAGCGTTCTTAACGTCTTCAGAGGTCATGTCTTCTGGTTGGTCACCAAGCGATGCATCAAGGACATATGATTTCTAGGAAGCCGTGAGGATAATCCTGAGATTACGGGCCCAATCAACAAAGTTACTTCCATCATCTTTCAACTTAGCTTTCTCTAGGAACACATTAAAATTCAGGGGTGCTACTCCGCGAGCCATTGATCTACAACATAAGTATGCAAAGGTTACTTAGACTATTGTTCAAGATAATGAGTTTAGTTATTCAAATTACTAAAGGTCCCACTCAAATTGACATCCCTCAGGTCATCTGAGTGTCACATGATCCAAATTCACCAACTCAAGTCCAATCATCACGTGAGTTGAGGTGGCTTCAATGGTGAACATCATTATGTTGATCATATCCACTATATGACTCATGTTCGACCTTTCGGTCTCTTGTGTTCCAAGGCCATGTCTGTACATGCTAGGCTCGTCAAGTTTAACCCGAGTGTTCTACATGTGCAACACTGGCTTGCACCCATTGTATGTGAACGTAGAGTCTATCACACCCGATCATCACGTGGTGTCTCGACACGACGAACTTTCGCAATGGTGCACACTCGGGGAGAACACAATTCATCTTGAAATTTAAGTGAGGGATCACCTTATAATGCTACCGTCATCCTAAGCAAAACAAGGTGCATAAAAGGATTAACATCACATGCAAATCATAAGTGACATGATATGGCCATGTACTTGTGCTTTTGATCTCCATCTAGAAAGCACCGACATGATCTCCATCGTCACCGGCATGACACCATGATCTCCATCATCTTGATCTCCATCAACGTGTCGCCATCGGGGTTGTCACGCCCAACATGCTTCTACTACTATTGCTACCGTTTAACGATAAAGTAAAGCATTACATAGCGCTTAATGATTGACACGCAAGTCAAACAATAATTAATGACAACCCTATGGCTCCTACCGGTTGCCGTACTCATCGACATGCAAGTCATGATAATCTATACATCACATGATCATCTCATCCATCACATATATCACATCATGTAATTGGCCATATCACATCACAACATACCCTGCAAAAACAAGTTAGACGTCCTCTAATTGTTGTTGCATGTTTTACGTGGCTGCTAGGGGTATCTAGCAAGAACAATTCTCATCTACGCACAAACCAAAATGGTGATACACTAGTTGCTTTTCAACCTTCTCAAGGACCGCCTTTGTTGAATCTGATACAACTAAAGTGAGAGAAACTGGCACCCGCAAGCCACCTATGCAACAAGTTGCGGTTGAGGGAACCGGTCTCACGTAAGCGTACGAGTAATGTTGGTCCGGGCCGCTTCATCTCACAATACCGCTGAACCAAAAAACGACCAAGGGAGGAAGCAATCTAAGCATGAACGCCCACAAACTCTTTGTGTTCTACTCGAGATCTCATCTACACATAGACCTAGCTCATGATGCCACTGTTGGGGAATGTTGCATGGGAAACAAAAAATTTCCTACGTTCACACAAGACCTATCCATGGTGATGAGCATCTACGAGAGGGAGAGTGGATCTATGTACCCTTGTAGATCGCTAAGCGGGAAGCGTTAAGAAACGCGGTTGGTGTAGTCGAACGTCTTCGCGATCCAAATCACCGAGCGTCCCACGATCCAATCACGATCCGTCCTGCGTTCCAATCACGATCCGTCCCGCGAACTTGATCACGATCCGTCCCGCGAACTTGATCACGATCCGTCCCGCGAACTCGATCACGGTCCTTCCGATCTAGCGCCGAACGGACGACACCTCCGCGTTCAGCACACGTACGGCTTGATGACGATCTCCGCCGTCTTGATCCAGCAAGAGGGGGCGGAGAGGAAGAAGAGTTCTCAGGAAGCGTGACGGCGCTCCGGCGATGGTGGTGGAGCTATTCCGGCAAGGCTTCGCCTAAGCACTGCAGAAATCCGATCTAGAGGAGAAACTATGCACTGGAGGAACGGGCAGCACGTGGCTAAAAATTCTATGCAAAAACCCTAAAACCTCCAGTATATATAAGAGGGAGGGAGGAGAGGACTTGGCGCAAGGGCCAAGCCTCCTTGGTTCGGCCGAAGTGGGGAGGAGAGGAGGACTCCTCCTCCAATCCTAGTAGGACTAGGATTCCTCCTTTTCGGCCTTTTTTCCACCTTTTCCCTTTGGGCTTTTCTTCCCCAGCCGCATGGGCCTTGTGTGGGACTTTCACCAGCCCACAAAAGGCTGGTATTTATTATCCCACAGCCCATGAAGCCTCTTGGGTCGAAATACCCCTCCCAATGGTCTCCCGGTACACTACCGACACTCCCGGTACACTACCGATTAGCCCGAAACTTTTCCGGCGACCAAAACAGGACTTCCTATATATGAATCTGTACCTCCAAACCATTCCGAAGCTCCTCATGACGCCTCTATGGTCAGTAACCAATAGCGGGACCTGAATGTCCATATTGGTTCCTACATATTCTACGAAGATCTTTATCGATCGAACCTCTATGTCAAGGATTCAGTTAATCCCGTATGATGTTCTCTTTGTTCTTCGGTATGTTTGTAACGCCCCGGACACACCCGCCGATAGTCGTTACTCCTGGCGGGATCTACCTGCCGATAGACGTTACTCCTGGCGGGATCTAGACTGGCCCCACATATCAATACTAGTCTTTTCTACGTACTTTGTCCTCACTCATGCGCACCCGGGACCAACTTCCCAGTCGGTCACCCATCCTAAAACTACTCCGAGCCAAGCATGCTTAACCTGGGAGTTCTGTTCGAATGGGCTCCCGGAAAAGAAGGAATTCCTTATTGATATGAGTAGTCTATGATCCCTAATAAGCCAGGCTATCACATACACCACCACTTAGAGGAACCGACGTCCTCATCGGGTCACGGGAACGTTCCCTCTTGCTACAAACGTTTGTAATACTAGTCTTTTCTGCGCACTTTGTCCTCACTCATGCGCACCCGGGACCAACTTCCCGGTCGGTCACCCATCCTAAACTACTCCAAGCCAAGCACGCTTAACCTGGGAGTTCTGTTCGAATGGACTCCCGGAAAAGAAGGAATTCCTTATTGATATGAGTAGTCTATGATCCCTAATAAGCCAGGCTATCACAATGTTACTTGGCCGAGATTCAATCGTTGGTATCTCCATACCTAGTTCAACCTCGTTACCGGCAAGTCTCTTTACTCGTTCCGTAATACAAAATCCCGTGACTAACACTTAGTCACATTGCTTGCAAGGCTTATTGTGATGTTGTATTACCGAGTGGGTCCTGAGATACCCCTCCGTCACATGGAGTAACAAATCCCAGCTTGATCTATGTCAACTCAACAGACACCCTCGAAGATACCTATAGAGCACCTTTATAGTCATCCAGTTATGTTGCAACGTTTGATACACACAAGGAACTCCTCCGATGTCCGTGAGTTGCATGATCTCATGGTCATAGGAACATATACTTGACATGCAGAAAACAGCAGCAATAAACTAACACGATCATATGCTACGTTTGTAGTTTGGGTCTTGTCCATCACATCATTCTACTAATGATGTGATCTCGTTATCAAATGACATCACATGCCAATGGCTAGAAAACCTTGACCATCTTTGATCAACGAGCTAGTTCACTAGAGGCATACTAGGGACATAGTGTTGTCTATTTACCCACACATGTAATGTGTTTCCAATCAATACAATTATAGCATGGATAATAAATGGTTATCATGAATAAGGAAATATAATAATAAAAACTTTATCTATTGCCTCTAGGCCATATTTCCACCAAGTATGCGGTGATAAAGTGGGCTATGTCTACGTAGAGGGTTTTCCGGACACACATATCTAGTCCAACAAATATATCGTGAAGTGTGTTGAATCAGGTTGTCGTGCAAAGGTGCACGACCACGTGCCAAAGTATAACATCCAGTGGGTTGTCACAAATGTTGTGCCGCATAATTGTGTGAGGAAAAACATGTTGGTTCGTCATCCAAACCTTACTTCAACTCTCATAGCGCAACTCATGTATACTGATATAGTGAAGAAGAAAGATATGTAAGCAAAACACATCCAGACAGCAGTGAAGGTCAGATGGAATTATGACATTCCATATGGGAAGGCTTGGAGGGCTAAGCAGAAGGCTATGCAGGAAAGGTTTGGGACGTTCTTCGACTCATATGATAATGTTGTCCGTCTCCTTGACATACTGAAGGAGAGAAATCCTGGCACTTATGTTAACATACAACACACGAGGTTGGAGAGTATACCAGATTACAAGGTGTTGAAACGAGTATTATTCTCTTTCGGTATGTGCATCGAAGCTTTTCGTCATTGTCCTCCTGTCATATGAGAGATTCCCTATTGGTCGACCCTACGTCAGCGTTGAGAAACCTTTTGGTAATGAGGACATGGCTGAATTAAACAATACAACTGAATTAAACGTTACAACTTAATTAAACAGCACTATAGAAAATAGTACTACATGAATGCATCATCATCATCCTCCATCGATGCAGATCTCTTGCCCTTTGTTGATGCAGAACTCTTGCCCTTTGGCGATGCGATCGTCTTGACCTTGGTTCTCGACATGAAGATGTCGTCTTCGTCCTCCGTAGATGCAGAACTCTTCCCCTTCGTCGATGTAGAACTCTTCCCCTTCGTCGATGTAGAAATCTTGCCCGTGCCCGTCGACGATGCGGTAGTCTTCACCTTGGTGCTCGGCATGAAGAGGTCGTCTTCGTCCTCACTATCTGCTGACCATAAATCTGAATTATTCACAGCAATCCTGAGGTAAGCTTCACCCTTGTGTAGTTGCTTCTGCCATCTGCCATGCAACCTGAGAAGTTCTTTCCGTATCTCCTCAAAAGTCCTGGGAGGCCACCCACTCCTAGCAAATAAGTGAGCCAACTCATTCATTATGGTGTCACTACTAATGAGTTCCTCCCATGGAACTACTCTACCATCCATCTTGAAATTGGCAGCTAGACGGAGAAGACGGTCGGACATACCAGAGTGAAAACTACGATCAAAAGGATAATGAGGATGAGACATCTCCACGAAAGGATGGCGGGAGCGAAAGCGAAAGGAAGGGCCTACTGACCCACCTTACTGCGGATGTGGTTATATAGGTTCACAAGAGAAGATGGCGGGAGAGAAAGGCGGGAAAGAAATTGGAGGGATATACAGGCGAGAAAGAGAATGGCGGGAAAGAAATTGGAGGGATATATAGGCGGGAAAGAGAATGGCGGGAAAGAAAGTGGCGGGAGAGAATGTCGGGAAAGAAAGTGGCAGGAGAGAATGGCGGCAAAGAATGAGGGGAAAGAAAGTGGCGGCTGAGTATGGCGGGAAAGTAGGGCGGGAAAAGAAAATGAGGGATATTAGGACGAGACAATACGATCACTGTGGCAGATAGCTGAAAACAACAGCTAGCTCCTGTTCACGTTGTTTGAAGGTTATGAGAACCAAATTGTTGACTTCGATAGACGATGCCAGTAGAAAATTATCGAAACCTTCATTTTTCAACACCATTCTATCACCCAAGCCAATGAAGTAGGAACAAGGAATGCTCACAAATATATCATCATCTTAAGAATCCAAAGTAATTTAAAGAGTTAAAGAACCAGTCCTAGGAATTGACACAAATTCCTTCAAACTCCTCACAACCATGGTAGGAATAACCTGACAAAAACCAGCAAGTTATATGATATTCAACTTACAAATTTAAAACATTATGTTACAACAAAGAACAGATAAATAAAAAATACCCGAAACCAAAGCTTACCATATGTTGAGAAATAACATTCATGCGATCCATCCTATGAACAAAAGAAGTACACAGTATGTAGTTGTCATCAAAGAGCTGCTGCGACATGACATACATTTGATGATAATTCAGAGTGACACCACGACTATAAAAACAACTTTCAATTTCACTCAGATCCTCAAGAGCTACAAACAAATAATTTCACAAACTCAGCAGAACAGCAAAACTTATAAGCTGAAACAAAACTGAAAATCAGTCAAACAAATAACTTACCAACACGGGGTAAAGGAAACAACATAACACCATCCCGATGAAAATCGACACTAATCAAAGTTTCATAGTGCTCAAGCCTAACAGCCATCATGTCACGATGACGGAGACCATAATCATTCACAAGTTCCTCCCACGAAGGACCATGGAATTTACTGCTCATCCGACCATGTCTACACAAAACATGATATAAGTTACCCTCACTGTTGTGAAGAGCAAGATCAATATCTGTGTCACCTCTCTGAATAGCTAAAGCTCTGCACTCCTCAATGTACCGAGTAAGATGTGATCTAACACTGCACAGAACATACTACAACAAGAATGAAAGCAAACATCATAATCATATAAACAAACGCATTCGAATACATTCCAACCGAAACAACATCAACCATATGCAACAGTCAGATAAACAAGATATAGAATCTTACAACACGCCTTGAACATCGACGATCCAGCACCACAGTAAATACAGCCGCACCGGAATCAACGGAAGAACAAGGGCCACCTAAAGCTCGGCAAAATGGGCAAGCAATTTACCTGCAAACAGACGGTGACCAATAAGAACTAAATCCACAACCGAGTTGAAAGTTGACATTTGCTTGAGTTGGAAGCCAAAAAAAATACCGTAGGCCGATGGAGAGCGTCCTGATCTACTGTTTACACGGATTGGATAAGAAAATGGTTGGTCAAGCGAAGAGATCGGCGCGGCGGTGGAAGCACCGAAGAGCAACGGGAGTGAGAGGTGGAGATGGGGAGCCTGGAGGACGGGGGAGGGTGAAAGGAGTGGTCAGAGAAGAAAGAAAGAAGGTGGTGGCCGACAGGTGGCTCTTCGGCCTGGTGGTGGCCGACAGGTGGCTCTTCGGTCTGCCTCTGGCCGACAGGCCACTCTTCGGCCTACCACTGGCCGACAGGTGGCTCTTTGGCCTGGTGGTGGCTGACGGACACCACTTCGGCCTTGTGGTGGCCGACGGGCCCCTCTTCGGCCTGGTGTTGGCCGACGGGGTGTTACTTTTGCTATTTTCCATTTCCGACATATTTTTTTCAAATTTGATGCATTTTTGGTACTAGTTCTAAAAAAAATCGTGTTTAATTGGTACGTTTTGTGTAACCGAACTCTCGTAAACTTTTTTACTTTTGTCTTTGGTTTACAAGAAAATCACGTTTGGACCATTCCGCAAACCGATACAGGTTTGCATTGAATGGCTCTCAAGATCAGGATAACGCGGTCCGGACAGATCCGTCTTGAAAATGCCCTGAGGTGGAGCCTTTGACATGACGTACCACCAAATATTCCAGATGTAACCACATTCTGCCATCGAACTCATATGAACCTACTTAACCGGGAATTTGTAGACAATTCTATAGCAGGGATGGAATCTAGCAATAGCATAGCATAGCATACCACCAACCCTAAATTCAGACAAGAACAAAGAGGCAAACTAATCCTTGGCATCTCGTCTGTTCACTGTTGCAAGTTTGTTCGTGTGAACAAGTGCACAGCTGCGCTCCAAACCCCCAGTCGCCCAGAGACCCACGACCGGGACAAACGCCGAGTTTAGCGCGGGGCCGTGAGACGTCTCTGTGCTGGGCGCATCCGGAGGCAGCGCGGCGACACCGATGGCGAAAGGCTCGTCCTCTGCCGCCGCAGCCCGTTTGCTCCCAAGGCTCGGAGTCGAGCGTGCATTGCGGCGGCCGAAAAGCTGTGGCGCGCCGACGGACCGGACTTCGCCGAGTCTCACGTGGTGCCGATGTGACTGAGGATGTGTGTGTTTTCTGCCGTGACCGGGGCGCGCCGTACGCGGCAGGGCCACCTGCGCTCGTCTCCAGTATCTCTCGTTGGGCGTCCGATCGACGTGGAATCGGAGGAGGTGGAGTTCGGCGGTTCGGCGTCGCCGTCGTGTGTCATGTCGTGAGCCCTTGCGGCGGCCTGCCGTCTAGGTTACTCGGCGCGTTCTCGTTGGCTTGTGAAGTCACGGGAGCAGGTTAACTTGTCACGACTAACTATGGCCGCAAACTCGACCAACCACACACCTCGATCAGCCAGCTTGTACGGCAGCTTTCATTAGCTTCAGCTCTCCGGGCGGCAGACAGAGATCGACGTCGTTGACGCGTCGACGTGAAAAGGGCCAGCATGAACTCGGGTTCTTGAAAGCATGCGGTTTTCCCACGTCAATTGGCGAGAATCGCACAAGGTACGCTGCACCAAACCAATTCCTCTGTGCTCCACGTTGTTATCGTCGCTCGTATCTGGTCGTGTCCAGAGGGTGCTCCGGGCCAGATCACTGTCGCCCCTGCCAGGGCTTTTGAGGATGCAAGGTATCCAGACAGACTGGCTTACGTCCCCGGCGCACCAAAAAATGGCATGTTACCGTCGACACTGCCGACCTGCCGCTCCTACTGAGTTCGCACAAAGTCGGGGTGGTAGGAATCACTTCTGATAAATATGGAATGGACAACGTGATCCTATGGCAATTGTTCGATCTCCAGCCTCGGAGCAGGCCTGCAGGGAGTACGAATATGTCGTGATATTTTCATCTTATTTGGTGTGTAGGTGGTAGTAGAGTAGTAGACTCGTAGTGTCATGGTGGTCGCATGCGTGAGCAGCGAGTGGTGAATATATGTCATCCTTTCCTAGGGTACCAATAATAGGATTCTAAGAAACACCATGGTTGGCACACCTAGGTAGGTTGTTGGGTATCCTCTAGGCAAGATGACAATCCAGTCTCCGCCTCTCCTACTTGTTTAGTTAACAATCATTAGAAAGTAGGAAATTTTTCCATTCGTAAAGAACCAAACATAGCGAACGAACTGTGGTAAACCTACGCTTTTTTTTTCACGGAAAAAGGTACGTACTACACCTAAGAGCATCCCCAAGTTTTCATAGGAGACGTAAACATCGACATCTCATAGACCGATTGAGGAATTCTTCTTTTAGGGGAAGATAGAAGGGTTCTCATGTTTTAACGAATAGACATGTAAGAGTGTCTTATATCTGATAATTTTTAAGAAAAGTAATAGCCAACATAATGGAAAGACAACATGACACAAAACGATGAGTAAAAAACAAATTTACATCGAAAATCATACTATCTTCTTCTTTTGATTATACGCCATCTGTTGGAGCTTGAAAATTACGTTGAACCGGCTGTAAAAGAAAGGGAGACATGCAAAAGCCCTCACTGTATCACTGTACGCACATGTGAAGGCGCGGCTCGAAAAGTCTGAAGTAAATAAAAAATGTAAGCACTAATGTGAAGTCTAGAATTTAAACCTCGATTGACTGGTTTCATCACAAAGAACCTAAGAGCATCTCCAGCCGCGCCTCCAACAGGCCTTCCAGGCCCCTTTTTATCACCAGCGCTAAAAAAATCGTCCAGTCGCGTCCTCAGAACCTCGTTTTTCGCCGGATAAGGCCGAAATTGGTGCCGACGGGTCCAGGCCAAACCCAGCGCATCAGGGGACTCCGGGGAGCGCCAACTGAAGCGAAAAGGCGCGTGGGGCCGCACTGTTGGCGACACCAGTCGATTTTCCCGCCGTTTTTGCCTTTTCCCCTCCCTTTCCCTCCCCATCACCCCCCGCCATTCTCTCAATCTCTCTCCTTCCATGGTGCCGAAGAAGTACGTCGTCCCTCGCCAAGCCACCGAACCTGCAGCACCAAAGGCGAGGAAGCCGAGGGCGTCGATGGCAAGGCCCCCGGGCTTGACGAACGCGCAGTGGAAGGCCAACATTGAACGTCGGTCGGTGATGACTAGCGATCGGCGGAACAGGCTCATCATGAAGAAAGCCAGTGATGCGGCGACGAAGCAGGAGGCGTCATCTCGCTCGGCCATGGCGAACGAGCGGCCGATCTTTCCGCCTCAACAGGCGGGCCCGTTCCCACAAGGCGTGTGGGGTTGTTAGCAGAGTGTCGCGTCACCCGCCAACTTCTCATCACCGGCGTGGGGCTACACGCCCTCGCCGGAATATGTCGACGGCGATGCTCTCGATGGCTTCAACCCCAACATCACCTTCCCATGCATACCTTCCGCGTTCGCCGCCGGACACAACGCCCAGTACGGCTACTCGCCGAGGTACTCGGGTTCGACTGCGACGGCTCTGCGTCATGGCCCCTTGCCTTTCGCGTCGGGTTCGGTGCCACAGTTCAGCAACACCGACGCCAAGATGGAGGATACCATCAACAACGGCTCAGTCGCCGCCGCTTCGTGTCCCGGCTTCGGCACGCAAGAGGAAACGTTGGACATCGGCAACGATATGGACGACGTTGACCCCGACGAAGTCGATGAGGAGGTGGAGGAGGAAGAACCGGCGGAGCCGGAGCCGGCAAGGAGCAAAGGGAGAAAGAAGAAGAAATAGACTGCCAACGGGAAGCCAGTCGAGCCCCGCGTCAAGTGGACGGCGAAGTAACACGAGTGCCTCGCCGAAGCATGGAAGACTGTCAGCATCGACCCGATCATCGACGCGAATCAGAACACCGACACATACTAGAGAAGGATCAAGACGGCATTCGACGAGCGCAAGTTGGTCGAGCCCGAGTTCGCCGGCATACTCATGGAGCACGAAGACAAGGCCATGTCCAACCACTGGACGAGCATCCAACTAGCGTGAAACAAGTGGCATGGGATTCAGGAAGAGGTCACGGCTCGCCCGGAGAGCGGCACCAACGTCAAATGACAGGTATGTCCATGGCTTGCCGGTCCGAGATCTTCGTTGTGTTCTTCGCCGACACCTGTTCCTCGTTTATGCAGATGGTTTGAATGTTCGAGATGTTCCATCGGGATAGCGACACCAACGCTGACTTCAAGTTCCTTCACGTGTTCACCAGGATCGAGTCGTGCGAGAAATGGGCAGAGGTTTGGCTCGCTCTCGCCAAGGCCAAGAACGGCGTGTACAACCCGGACGCGCCTATCTCGGGGGCGGAAGAAGGGCGGCCTGATGGCAACAAGAAGGCGAACAAGGCGAGGGACTCGGAGCCTGCTACCGAACGACTGCAGGCGTCCACTAAACAATGCATCGACTACGCCATGAGGGAGGAGAAGTCCGAGGGGAGGTGGTCGGCGTTGATGACGAAGCAGAACGCCAAGCTTGACCTTCTCAGGACCAACATCATCGCGAAGAAGCGCAACACCGACCTGGCGTTCCTGATGGGAGGTGCCACGATGACGATGGACCCGCAGGTGAAGGCGTGGTATTTGGTGGAGCGCAACCTCATCTTGAACCTCATGCCGACGCCGAGTGTGCCTACATCACCAACCCTGACAGTGCCCACACCAACGTCGAGTGCGTCCACATCACCAACGCCAACGGCGAGCACTGCGACCTCGACCCCTACGCCGACCTCTCCCGCCCCTGCAGGAGATGATGAGCTTGTCATTTGGGTTTTATGTGTATGGCTCCCGCCTTTTTGATCGTCGGACTATTGGCATGACGATCACTGACCTGTGGTGGTGATCGCTGACCTGTGGCATGATGCTCACCAACCTGTGGCATGATGGGCGCCGAACATGCGTCTTTTTTTATAGCGAGAAATAAAACTTTGAGTTTTTATGTGGGCCTGCAGCTGAAACTCGGGGGTGCAACTGGGAACGTGAGCCCCCCCCCAAGCCGAAAAACCCGCCAGCTGGAACACCTTCGTGCCTACGTCGGGTGCACTGGGGGAGGGGGGAAACGGTTGGAGATGCTCTAACCATCTAAGCTAAGCTCATAGTTTGCAAGAGCCAACCAGTTGCTGTTGGGGAACGTTGCATGGGAAACAAAAAACTTCCTACGCACACGCAAGATCTATCCATGGTGATGAGCATCTACGAGAGGGAGAGTGGTTCTACATACCCTTGTAGATTGCTAAGCAGGAAGCATTAAGAAACGCGATTGATGTGGTCGAACGTCTTCGCGATCCAAATCGCCGAGCGTCCCACGACCCGTCCCGATCTAGTGTCGAACGGACGACACCTCCGCGTTCAGCACACGTACAGCTCGATGACGATCTCCGCCTTCTTGATCCAGCAATAGGGAGTGGAGAGGTATATGAGTTCTCCGGCAGTGCGACGGCGCGGCGGCGGCGGTGGTGGAACTATTCCGACAGGGCTTCGCCTAAGCACCGTCGAATCTAGATGTTGGAGGAACTGGGGAATAGAGAACTAGCACGTGGACTTGTGTCCTTGGGGGCTCTATTCCTCCAGTATATATAGGAGGGAGGGGAGGAGGCAGCCGCCTAGGGTTTCCCCTACGGCTTCGGCCGAAGTGGGGAGGAGGTGGAGGAGTCCACCTCCAATCCTACTCCTAGAAGGATTCCACTTGGAATCCTACCCACCTTTGGGTTTTTTTCCTTTTCTCCTCCTCCAGACGCATGGGCCTCTTGAAGCTGGTTTCCCCAGCCCTCTCAGGGCTGGTGCACCACCCCTCAGGCCCATGAGTCCTCCCGACACAGGTGGCCTCTCCCGGTGGTCCACCGGTACCCTCCCGGCACTCCCGGTACACTACTAAAGTGCCCGAAACTTTTCCGGTGACCAAAACGAGACTTCCTATGTATCAATCTTTACCTCCGGACCATTCCGGAGCTCCTCGTGACGTCCAGGATCTCATCCGGGACTCCAAAAAACCTTCTATCAACACCATACATAACTCTATACTACTGAAATGTCACCGAACGTTAAGTGTGCAGACCGTTCGGGTTCGAGAACTACGTAGACATGACCGAGACACCTCTACGGTCAATAACCAATAGCGGGACCTGGATGCCCATATTGGTTCCTACATATTCTACGAAGATCTTTATCGTTTGAACCTTTATGTCAAGGATTCAGTTAATCATGTATGTTGTTCCCTTTGTTCTTCGGTATGTTACTTGCCCGAGATTCGATCGTCGGTATCTTTATACCTAGTTCAATCTCGTTACCGGCAAGTCTCTTTACCCGTTCCGTAATACAAGATCCCATGGCTAACACTTTAGTCACATTCCTTGCAAGGCTTGTAGTGATGTTGTATTACCGAGTGGGCCCTGAGATACCTATCTGTCACACGGAGTAACAAATCCCAGTCTTGATCCATGACCACTCAACAGACACCCTCGGAGATACCTGCAGAGCATCTTTCTAGTCACCCAGTTACGTTACGACATTTGATACACACAAGGCACTCCTCCGGTGTCAGTGAGTTTGCATGATCTCATGGTCATAGGAGCAGATACTTGACATGCAGAAAACTATAGCAATAAACTGACCCGATCACATGCTATGTTTATAGTTTGGGTCTCGTCCATCACATCATTCTACCAATGATGTGATCCGTTAGCAAATGACATCTCATGTCAATGACTAGGAAACCTTAACCATCTTTTATCAACGAGCTAGTCTACTAGAGGCATACTAGGGACAAAGTGTTGTCTATGTATCCACACATGCAATGTGTTTCCAATCGATACAATTATAGCATGGATAATAAACGATTATCATGAACAAGGAAATATAATAATAACCATTTATTATTGCCTCTAGGGCATATTTCCAACAGTATCCCACTTGCACTAGAGTCAATAATCTATCTTACATCACTATGTGATTTACATTGTAATGAATCTAACACCCATACAGTTCTGGTGTTGATCATGTTTAGCCCTTGGATAAGGTTTAGTCAACGGGTCGGCGACATTCAGATCCATGTGCATTTTCCAAATATTTGTGTCCTCCTCCTTGATGTATTCGCAGATGGAATTGAAGCGTTGCTTTATGTGTCTGGTCCTCTTGTGAAACCTTGGTTCCTTGGCCAGAGCAATGGCACCAGTGTTGTCACAGAATAGGTCCATTGGACTCAGTGCACTGGGCACTACTCCAAGATCTGTCATGAACTCCTTCATCCAGACACCTTCTTTCGCTGCCTCTGAGGCTGCGATGTACTCCGCTTCGCATGTAGAATCGGCTACCACGCTCTGGTTGGAACTGCACCGGCTTACTGCTCCCCCATTGAGAATAAATATGTATCCGGTTTGTGACCTAGAGTCATTCGGATCAGTGTTAAAGCTTGCATCGACGCAACCCTTTACGACGAGCTCTTGATCACCTCCTTAAACGAGAAACATTTCCTTAGTCCTTTTTAGGTACTTAAGGATAATCTTGACCGCCGTCGAGTGCTCCATTCCTGGATCACTTTGAAACCTTTCAGCCATACTTATGGCAAGGTTGACATCGGGTCTTGTGCACAACATTGCATACATAATAGAGCCTATGGTGAAGCATAGGGGATGACACTCATCTTTTCTCTATCTTCTGCAGTCACTGGGCATTGAGTCTTACTCAACTTCGCACCTTGCAACACAACCAAGAACCCCTTCTTGGACTGATCCATTTTTAACTTCTTCAAAACTTTGTCAAGGTATGTGCTGTGTGAAAGTCCTATTAAGCGTCTCGATCTATCTCTATAGATCTTAATGCCTAATATGAAAGAAACTTCTCCTAGGTCCTTCATTGAAAAACTCTTGTTCAAATATTCCTTTATGCTTTCCAGCATTTCTATATTGTTTCTAATCAGCAATATGTCATCCACATATAATATTAGAAACGCTATAGAGATCCCACTCACTTTCTTGTAAATACAAGCTTCTCCGTAAACTTGTATAAACCCAAACGCTTTGATCACTTCATCAAAGCGCAGATTCCAACTCCGAGATGCTTGCACCAGTCCATAAATGGATCACTGGAGTTTGCAAATTTTGTTAGCATTCTCTGGATCGACAAAACCTTCTGGTTGTATCATATACAACTCTTCCTTAAGGAAACCGTTAAGGAATGCTGTTTTGACATCCATCTGCCAAATTTCATAGTCTAAATATGCAGCTATTGTTAACATGATTCGGGCGGACTTAAGCATCGCTACGGGTGAGAAAGTCTCTGAAAGGACGTGGATGTCGCCTAGAGGGGGGTGAATAGGTGCTTTTAAAATAATTACGGTTTAGGCTTGAACAAATGCGGAATAAAACTATCGTTTAATTAGTCAAGCACAAAACCTAAAACAACTAGGCTCACCTATGTGCACCAACAACGTATCCTAAGCAAGATAGACAACTATGTGATAGCAAGATATATAACAAGAAATAATATGGCTATCACAAAGTAAAGTGCATAAGTAAAGGAGCTCGGGTAAGAGATAACCGAGGCACGCGGAGACGAAGATGTATCCCGAAGTTCATACCCTTGCGGATGCTAATCTCCGGAGCGGTGTGGAGGTACAAAGCTCCCCAAGAAGCCACTAGGGCCACCGTAATCTCCTCATGCCCTCGCACAATGCAAGATGTCGTCATTCCACTACGGGACCCTTGAGGGTGATCACCGAACCCGTACAAACAAGGTTGGGGCAATCTCCACAACTGAATTGGAGGCTCCCAACGACACCAAGAAGCTTCACCACAATGGATTGTGGCTCCGAGATGACCTCAAATGCTCGGGGCAATCTCCACAACCTAATTGGAGACCTCGAAGCTTGCCCGGAGCTTTGCACCACAATGATTGAGCTCCAAGGCACCACCAACCGTCTAGGGCGCCAAAGCACCCAAGAGGAACAAGCTCTAGGGTGCTCAAACACCCAAGAGTAATAAGCTTCTCAACTTCTCACTTCCACGTATCCCGTGGAGAACTCAAACCTATGCACCAAATGCAATGGCAAGGGCACACGGAGTGCCCAAGTCCTTCTCTCCTAGATACCACCAAAGCAACTAATGCTAGGGAGTAAAATTAGAGGAAGAACGAAGAAGAACACAAAGAACTCCAAGATCTAGATCCAAGGGGTTCCCCTCACTTAGAGGAGAAAGTGATTGGTGGAAATGTGGATCTAGATCTCCTATCTCTTTTCCCTCAAAAAGGAGCAAGAATCATTGGAGGGATTGAGAGATAGCAAGCTCAAAGAAGGTCAACAATGGGGGGCAAACACGAGCTCAAAGGATAAGGTCCATTGGAGAAGAAGACCCCCTTTTATAGGTGGGGAAAAATCCAACCATTATCCTCACAGCCCGTACAGAGCGGTATTACCGCTCCAAGGAGAGGTACTACTGCTAGGGCGGTATTACCCCTTTTAAAAACAACACCAAGGAGGCAAAAGGCCAGTAGAAACGCCGGAGCGGTACTACCGCTATGGATAGCGGTACTACCGCTACGGGTAGCGATACTACTGCTTGCGAGCGGTACTAAAAAATTACATCCGTGCCTACCACGGCTGGACTTAACACGGGATTTTGGTCCGAAGCGGTAGTACCGCTCTTGGAGCCGCGATAGTACATCTCCGGAGCGGTAGTAAAAAATTACATCCACTCTAGTCGTGGTAGTACATCTGCAGCCTTTTAAGAACACCAAAACTGCCACAATTTTTACAAACGGACTCCGAATTCAATGAAACAAAGTTTGTTGGAAAGCTAACGACATGGGATAACACAATCTTGATTGAAATGTCAATAGGAAGCAAATGATAAAAGGCCCATAAGAAAATGGTGAGAACCCTTCCTCGAATAAGACCGGTAAAACTTCCAACACCGAAAATGCAATAGACGAAGCATATGAAATCCGTTTTCGATGAACTAGAGCTTGTCACGAAGATAAGCACAAGCTCAAGAACCCACATAGAGAAAATCCAACCAAGAACCAAGAAATATGATGATGCCAAGAATGCAATGGTTTGAGCTCTCAACGAACTATACAATCAAGCTACTCACTTGAGAGCCCCCCTTGATAGTACAGCAATCGATCCTATAACCCGGTCTCTCAACTACCACCATGAGACCAGTAAAATAGAAAACTCTATCAAGGTTAAACCTTAGCCTTGCACATGGTCCACTTGAGCTAGATGATGACGATCTTGACTTCCTCAAGATGGACCACCTTTCTTGATTGCGTTGGCTTGATGAAGACTAGATGATTGCTCCCTCATACTCCACTATGGGTGAGCCACTCTTCGGCACATATTCACAAGTCCATTGTCACCACAATGAACGGCGATCCTCAAGCATGATCTCTCCGTGATGCTTCAGTTGATCTTGCACATCGCAACCTTGATGACGATCTCCACTTGATGTCATCTTCCACGGGATGTATGGGATCTGCCTCTTAATGCAAGCCCATGGAAATATACCTAACCCCACAAAGAACTCTCACGTAGACCATGGGTTAGTACACAAAGGGTAATGGACAATGCTTACCACACCATGGGATCACTTGATCCCTCTCAGTACATCTTGTACGCTTTGTGTGTTGATCAACTTGATTCACTTTTTGACTTAGTATTGATCAACCTTGTATCTTAGCTTCTCTCTTCATAAAGATGATGTCTTGAAGGTAAACATGAATGCTTACACAATCTTCTTCTTCAATACATGCTTGCAATAAGCTCAACTCCCACATGACCAATCTTTGGATAAACCTTGAATACCACCTTGGTCACCATATAAACTCCTTGAAACCCAACAGATGGACTTCAAGAAGTGCCTGTGGACAAATCCTTCGAATATAAATCAAGGCAACCATTGTCCATGGGGGTGTCATCAATTACCTAAAACCACACATGGAGAAATGTGCTCTTACAGTCTCATCGTAGTCAACTCCTTGAACTTGTGAAAAACCCTTTGCCACAAGTCGAGCTTTATAGATGGTGACATTACTGTCCGCGTCCGTCTTCCTCTTAAAAATCCATTTGTTCTGAATGGCCTTCCGCCCTTCAGGTAATACTTCCAAAGTCCATACTTTGTTTTCATACATGGATCCCATCTCAGATTTCATGGCATCTAACCATTTCTCAGAACCCGGGCCCATCATCGCTTCTCCATAGCCCGTAGGTTCATCGTTGTCTAACAATATGACCTCCAAGATAGGGTTGCCATACCACTCAGGATCAGCATGCGCCCTAGTCGACCTACGAGGTTCAATAATAACTTGATCCGAAGCTTCATGATCACCACCATTAACTTCCTTTTCAACCGATGCAGGCTCTACAAAAAACATCTTTCTACATTGCGTTACTCTCTGGTTGAAGTAAAGGTTAAATAACCTCATCAAGTTGTATTTTCCTCCCACTCAATTCTTTCGAGAGAAACTCTTTCTCAAGAAATG
The DNA here is from genome assembly GCA_022496015.1 of Hordeum marinum. Classification (NCBI taxonomy): domain Eukaryota; kingdom Viridiplantae; phylum Streptophyta; class Magnoliopsida; order Poales; family Poaceae; genus Hordeum; species Hordeum marinum. Next base: position 449,674,312 of record CM039678.1, on the reverse strand, counting down.
TTACGTTTTTAGCGACAAACACTTTGCCTTCGGATCTGACATAGAAGGTATACCCAACTGTCTCTTTTGGGTATCCTATGAAGACACATTTCTTCGCTTTGGGTTCCAGCTTCTCAGGCTGAAGCTTTTTGACATAAGCATCACATCCCCAAACTTTAAGAAATGACAACTTTGGCTTCTTGCCAAACCACAGTTCATATGGCATCGTCTCAATGGATTTTGATGGTGCCCTATTTAAACTAAATGCAGTTGTGTCTAATGCATAACCCAAAACGATAGTGGCAAATCGGCAAGAGACATCATAGAACGCACCATATCTAATAAGGTTCGATTATGACGTTCGAACACACCATATCTAATAAGATTCTATTATGACATTCGAACACACCATTATGCTATGGTGTTTCAGGCGGTCTCAATTGTGAAACAATTCCACACTGTCTGAAGTGACTGCCAAACTCATAACTCAGATATTCTCCTCCTCGATCAGATTGTAGGAATTTAATCTTCTTGTTATGATGATGTTGGAAATATGCCCTAGAGGCAATAATAAATTGGTTATTATCATATTTCCTTGTTCATAATAATCGTTTATTATCCATGCTATAATTGTGTTGATCGGAAACTCAGATACATTTGTGGATACATAGACAACACCATGTCCCTAGTATGCCTCTAATCGACTAGCTCGTTGATCAAAGATGGCTATGGTTTCCTAGTCATGGACATGAGATGTCATTTGGTAAGGGGATCACATCATTAGGAGAATGATGTGATGGACAAGACCCAAGCTACAAACATAGCATATGATCGTGTCAGTTTATTGGTACTGTTTTCTGCATGTCAAGTATATGTTCCTATAACCATGAGATCATGCAACTCACTGACACTGGAGGAGTACCTTGTGTGTATCAAACGTCGCAACATAACTGGGTGACTATAAAGGTGCTCTACAGGTATCTCCGAGGGTGTTTGTTGGGTTGGCATGGATCAAGACTGGGATTTGTTACTCCATGTGACGAAGAGGTATCTCAGGGCCCACTTGGTAATACAACATCACAACAAGCCTTGCAAGCAATGTGACTAAGTGTTAGTCACGGGATCTTGTATTACGGAATGAGTAAATAGACTTGCCGGTAACGAGGTTGAACTAGGTATGGAGATACCGACGATCGAATCTTGGGCAAGTAACATACCGAAGAACAAAGGGAACATCATACGGGATTAACTGAATCCTTGACATAGAGGTTCGACCGATAAAGATCTTCGTAGAATATGTAGGAACCAATATGGGCATCCAGGCCCCGCTATTGGTTATTGACCGTAGAGGTGTCTCGGTCATGTCTACATAGTTCTCGAACCCACAGGGTGTGCACACTTAAGGTTTGGTGACGTTTTGGTAGTATAGAGTTATGTATGGTGGTGACCGAAGGTTGTTCGGAGTCTCGGATGAGATCCCGGACATCACGAGGAGCTCCGGAATGGTCCGGAGGTAAAGATTCATATGTAGGAAGTCCTGTTTTGGTCGCCGGAAAAGTTTTGGGCTAATCGGTAGTGTACCGGGAGACCACCGGGAGGGGTATTTCGACCCAAGAGGCTTCATGGGCTATGGGAGAATAAATACCAGCCTTTTGTGGGCTGGTGGAAGTCCCACACAAGGCCCATGCGGCTAGGGAAGAAAAGCCCAAAGGGAAAAAGGTGGAAAAAGGCCAAAAAGGAGGAATCCTATCCTACTAGGATTGGAGGAGGAGTCCTCCTCTCCTCCCCACTTCAGCCGAACCAAGGAGGCTTGGCCCTTGCGCCAAGTCCTCTCCTCCCTCCCTCTTATATATACTGGAGGTTTTAGGGTTTTTGCACAAAATTTTTAGCCACGTGCTACCCGTTCCTCCAGTGCATAGTTTCTCCTCTAGATCGGATTTCTGCAGTGCTTAGGCGAAGCCCTGCCGGAATAGCTTCACCACCATCGCTGGAGCACCGTCATGCTGCTGGAGAACTCATCTACCTCTCTGCTCCCTCTTGCTGGATTAAGAAGGCGGAGATCGTCATCAAGCTGTACGTGTGCTGAACGTGGAGGTGTCGTCCATTCGGCGCTAGATCGGAAGGACCGTGATCAAGATTGCGAGACGGATCGTGATGAGATCGCGGGACAATCGTGATGAGTTCGGAGACGGATCGTGATTGGATTGCGGGACGGATCGTGATGAGATTGCGGGATGCTCGGCGATTTGGATCGCGAAGACGTTCGACTACACCAACCGCGTTTCTTAACGCTTCCCGCTTAGCGATCTACAAGGGTATTAATCACTATGGATAGGTCTTGCGTGAGCATAGGAAATTTTTTGTTTCCTATGCGACATTCCCCAACAGTGGCATCATGAGCTAGGTCTATGTGTAGATGGGATCTCGAGTAGAACACAAAGGGTTTGTGGGCATTGATGCTTAGATTGCTTCCTCCCTTGGTCGTGTTTTGGTTCAGTGATATTGTAGGATGAAGCGGCCCGGACCAACCTTACTCGTACGCTTACGAGAGACCGGTTCCATCGACTGACGTGTAACCTTGTTGCACAAAGATGGCTGGCGGGTTTCTGTTTCTCCTACTTTAGTTGGATCGGATTCGACAAAGACGGTCCTTGAAAAGGTTGAAAAGCAACTTATGTATAACCGTTGTGGTTTTTGCATAGGTGAGAATTGTTCTTGCTAGATACCCGTAGCAGCCACGTAAAACATGCAACAACAATTAGAGGATGTCTAACTTGTTTTTGCAGGGTATGTTGTGATGTGATATGGCCAATTACATGATGTGATATATGTGATGTATGAGATGATCATGTGTTGTATAGAATATCACGACTTGCCTGTCGATGAGTACGACAACCGGCAGGAGCCATAGGATTGTCTTTATTTATTGTATGATCTGCATGTCAATCATTAAGCGCTATGTAATGCTTTACTTTATCGCTAAACGGTAGCAATAGTAGTAGAAGCATGGTGGGCGCGACAACCCCGATGGCGATACGTTGATGGAGATCATGGTGTCATGCCGGTGACGATGGAGATCATGCCGGTGCTTTCATGATGGAGATCAAAAGCACAAGTTCATGGCCATATCATGTCACATATGATTTGCATGTGATATTAATCCTTTTATGCACCTTGTTTTTCTTAGCATGACGGTAGCATTATAAGGTGATCCCTCACTTAATTTCAAGATAAATTGTGTTCTCCCCGAGTGTGCACCGTTGCGAAAGTTCTTCGTGTCGAGACACCACGTGATGATCTGGTGTGATAGACTCTACATTCACATACAATGGGTGCAAGCCAGTGTTGCACATGCAGAACACTCGGGTTAAACTTGACGAGCCTAGCATGTACAGACATGGCCTCGGAACACAAGAGACCAAAAGGTCGAACATGAGTCATATAGTAGATATGATCAACATGATGATGTTCACCATTGAAACCACCTCAACTCACGTGATGATCGGACTTGAGTTGTTGAATTTGGATCATGTATCACTCGAATGACCGGAGGGATGTCAATTTGAGTAGGAGTTCTTCAGTAATATGATTAATTGAACTCATTATCATGAACATAGTTAGTAGTGTATTTGCAAATTATGTTGTAGATTACTTGCTCGCACTGTAGCTCCCTTGAATTTTTTATATGTTCCTAGATAAATAGAGTTGAAAGATGACGGTAGCAATACTGCGGACTGGGTCCGTGATCTGAGGATTGTCCTCATTGCTGCACAGAAGGCTTATGTCCTTAATGCACCGCTCGTTGCACCAACCCCTCTAGCGTCGTCTATAGATGTTGTGAACATCTGACAGGCACGTTTTGATGACTAGTTGATAGTTTAGTGTGTCATGCATTACGGCTTAGAATTGAGGCTTCGAAACATTTTGAACGTCACGGAACATATGAGATGTTCTAAGAGCTAAAATTAGGATCTCAGGCTCGTGCCCGTGTTGCGAGATGTGAGATCTCCAACAAGATTCTTTGCCTGCAAGATGAAAGAGAATAGCTCAATCGTTGAGCATGTGCTCAGATTGTCTGGGTGCTACAATCGCTTGAATCGAGTGGGAGTTGATCTTCCAGATAAGATAGTGATTGATATAGTTCTCCAAGTCACTGTCACTAAGCTACTAGAACTTGGTGATGAACTATAAAATGCCAAGGACAGAAATAATGACCCTGAGCTGTTCGCGATGTTTGACACCACGAAGGTAGAAATCAAGAAGGAGCATCAAGTGTTGATGGTTAGTAAAACCACTAGTTTCGAGAAGGGCAAGGGCAAGGAGGAAAACTTCGTGGACGACAAGTCAATTGCTGCTCTAGTGAAGCAACCCAAAGTTGAACCCAAACCCGAGACTAAGTGCTTCTATTATGAGGAGAGCGATCGCTGAAGAGGAACAACCCTAGATACTTGGTAGATAAGAAAGGCTGACAACGTCGACAGAAGTATATTTGATATACGTGTTATTGATGTGTACCTTGCTAGTACTCCTAGTAGCACCTGGGTATTGGATACCGGTTCGGTTGCTAAATGTTAGTAACTCGAAGTAAAAGCTACGGAATAAACGGAGACTAGCTAAGTGTGAGGTGTCGATGTGTGATGGAAATGTTTCCAAGGTTGATGTGATCAACATCGCACGCTCTCTCTACCTTCGGGATTAGTGACAAACCTAAATGTTGTTGGTGTTTGTGTTAAGTATGAACATGATTAGATCGTGTTTACTGCAACACGGTTATTCATTTAAGTTAGAGAATAATGGTTATTCTATTTACATGAATAATACCTTCAATGGTCATGCACCCAGTGAGAATGGTTTGTTGAATCTTGATCGTAGTAATACACATGTTCATAACATTGATGCCAAAGGATACAAAGTTAATAATGATAGTACCACATACTTGTGGCACTGCCGCTAAATGTCATATTAGTATAAATCGCATGAAGAAACTCCATGTTGATGGACCTTTGGACTCATTCGATTTCGAATTGGTTGAGACATGCGAACCATGCCTCTCGGGCAAGATGACTAAGGACCCTGTTTTTCGGTTTGATGGAGCGGGCAAGTGATTTATTGGAAATGATACATGTTGATTTATGCAATCCATGAGTCTTGTAGCATGCGGTGGATATCATTATTTTCTTACCTTCACTGATTATTTGAGTAGATAATAGTGTATATTTACTTAATGAAACGCAAGTCTGAATCGTTTGAAAAAGTTCAAGCAAATTCAGAGTGAAGTTTAAGATCATCGTGACAAGAAGATAAAATGTCCGCGATATGATCGTGGAGGTGAATATCTGAGGTACGAGTTTGGCATACAACTTTAGACAATGTGAAAGTTTTTTCACAACTCACGCCACCTGGAACACCATGGCGTGATGGTGTGTTCGAACATCATAGTCGTGCTCTATTGGATATGGTGCATACTATGATGTCTCTTATCGTTTTGCCACTATTGTTTTGGGGTTATGCATTAGAGACAACTACATTCACTTTAAATAGGGCACCATCTAAATCCGTTGAGATGACACCGTATGAATTATGGTTTGATAGAAACCTAAGTTATCATTTCTTAGTGTTTGGGGCTGCAATGCTTATGTAAAAAGGTTTTCACCTCATGAGCTCGAACCCAAAGCGGACAAATGCATCTTCATAGAATACCCTAAGAACAGTTGGGTAAACCTTCTATCTCAGATCCGAGCATAAAGTGTTTGTTGCTAAAACGGGTCCTTTCTCGAGAAAGAGTTTCTCTCAAAAGAATTGAGTGGGAGGAAGATAGAACTTGATGAGGTTGTTGAACCTTCGTTCAACCAGAGAGTAGCGCAGCGCAGGAAGATGTTTCTGTGAAGCCTACGTTAGTTGAAGAGGAAGTTAATGATGATGATCATCAAGCTTCGGATCAAGTTACTATCGAACCTTGTAGGTCGACAAGGATGTGTACTGCTCCTGAGCGGTACGATAACCCTGTCTTGGAGGTCATGTTGTTGGACAACGATGAACCTACGAGCTGTGGAGAAGTGATGATGGGCCCGGATTCCGACAAATGGTTAGAGGCCATGAAATCCGAGAAAGGATCCATGTATGAAAACCAAGTATAGACTTTGGTAGACTTGCTCGTTGGACGGCAGGTCGTCGAGTACAAATGGGCCTTTAAAATGAAGACAAAAGCTAATGGTAAATGTCACCATTTATAAAAGCTCGACTTGTCGCAAAGAAGTTTCCGCCAAGTTCAAGGAGTTGACTGCGATGAGACTTTCTCACTCGTAGCGATGCTAAAGTCTATTAGAATTATGTTAGCAGTTGCTGCATTTTTCAATTATGAAATCTGGCAGATGGATGCCAAAACATCGTTTCCTTCCTTAAGGAAAGGTTGTACGAGATACAACCAGAAGGTTTTGTCAGTCCTAAGGATGCTAAAAGGTGTGAAAACTTCGGTGATCCTTCTATGAACTGCAGCAAGCATCTCGGAGTTGGAATATACACTTTGATGAGGTGATCAAAGTTTTTGAATCTATACAAAGTTTATGAGAAACTTGTATTTACAATAAAGTGAGTGGGAGCACTATAGAGTTTCTGGTAAGCATATGTGGTTGACATATTGTTGATCGGAAATGATGTAGAATTTCTAGAAAGCATAAACGGTTGTTTGAAAAGAGTTTTTCAAAGGAAGACCTGGATAAAGCTACCTAATTGTTGAGAATCAAGATCTATAGAAATAGATCAAGATGCTTGATGAGACTTTCAATGAGTACATACCTTGACAAGATTTTGAAAGAGTTTAAAATGGATCAGTCAGAGAAAGAGTTCTCGCCTGATTTGTAAGGTGTGAAGTTGAGTAAGACTCAATGCCCAGTGACTGTAGAAGATAGAGAAAAGATGAGTGTCATCCCCTATGCTTCAGCCATAGGCTCTATCATGTATGCAATGTTGTGCACAAGACCCGATGTCATCCTTGCCATAAGTATGGCCGGAAGGTTTCAAAGTGATCCTGGAATGGAGCACTAGACAGCGGTCAAGATTATCCTTAGTAACTAAAAGACTAAGGAGATGTTTCTAGATTATGGAGGTGATAAAGAGTTACATCGATGCAAGCTTTAACACCAATTCGGATGACTCGTAGTAGTAGTCTGGATACGTATAGTGGAGCAGCCATTTGGAAGAGTACCAAGTGGAGTGAGCAGTGTTTACAGTTTGACATAGAGATTTGCAAAGTACACACGGCTCTGATGTCACAGACCCGTTGGTTAAAAGACCTCTCTCACATGCAAAGCATGATCGAACCCGAGAACTCATTGGGTGTTAGATTCATAACAATGCGAATCACATGGTGATGTGAACTAGATTATTGACTCTAGTGCAAGTGGGAGACTATTGGAAATATGCCCTAGAGGCAATAATAAATTGGTTATTATCATATTTCCTTGTTCATAATAATCGTTTATTATCCATGCTATAATTGTGTTGATCGGAAACTCAGATACATTTGTGGATACATAGACAACACCATGTCCCTAGTATGCCTCTAATAGACTAGCTCGTTGATCAAAGATGGCTATGGTTTCCTAGTCATGGACATGAGATGTCATTTGGTAACGGGATCACATCATTAGGAGAATGATGTGATGGACAAGACCAAACTACAAACGTAGCGTATGATCGTGTCAGTTTATTGCTACTGTTTTCTACATGTCAAGTATATGTTCCTATAACCATGAGATCATGCAACTCACTGACACCGGAGGAGTACCTTGTGTGTATCAAACGTCGCAACATAACTGGGTGACTATAAATGTGCTCTACAGGTATCTCCGAGGGTGTCTGTTGGGTTGGCATGGATCAAGACTGGGATTTGTTACTCCGTGTGACGAAGAGGTATCTCAGGGCCCACTCGGTAATACAACATCACAACAAGCCTTGCAAGCAATGTGACTAAGTATTAGTCATGGGATCTTGTATTACGGAACGAGTAAAGAGACTTGCCGGTAACGAGGTTGAACTAGGTATGGAGATACCGACGATCGAATCTCGGGCAAGTAACATACCAAAGAACAAAGGGAACATCATACGGGATTCACTGAATCCTTGACATAGAGGTTTGACCGATAAAGATCTTCGTAGAATATGTAGGAACCAATATGGGCATCCAGGTCCCGCTATTGGTTATTGACCGTAGAGGTGTCTCGGTCATGTCTACATAGTTCTCGAACCCGCAGGGTCTGCACACTTAAGGTTTGGTGACGTTTCGATAGTATAGAGTTATGTATGGTGGTGACCGAAGGTTGTTCGGAGTCCCGGATGAGATCCCGGACATCACGAGGAGCTCTGGAATGGTCCGTAGGTAAAGATTCATATATAGGAAGTCCTGTTTTGGTCGCCGGAAAAGTTTCGGGCTAATCGGTAGTGTACCGGGAGTGCCGGTAGTGTACCGGGAGACCACCGGGAGGGGTATTTCGACCCAAGAGGCTTAATGGGATGTGGGAGAATAAATACCAGCCTTTTGTGGGCTTGTGGAAGTCCCACACAAGGCCCATGTGGCTAGGGAAGAAAAACCCAAAGGGAAAAAGGTGGAAAAATGCCAAAAAGGAGGAATCCTAGTCCTACTAGGATTGGAGGAGGAGTCCTCCTCTCCTCCCCACTTTGGCTGAACCAAGGAGGCTTGGCCCTTGTGCCAAGTCCTCTCCTCCCTCCCTCTTATATATACTGGAGATTTTAGGGTTTTGCACATAATTTTCAGCCACGTGCTACCCGTTCCTCCAGTGCATAGTTTCTCCTCTAGATCGGATTTCTGCAGTGCTTAGGCGAAGCCCTGACGGAATAGCTCCACCACCATCGCCAGAGCGCCGTCACGCTGCCGGAGAACTCATCTACCACTCCACTCCCTCTTGCTGGATCAAGAAGGCGGAGATCGTCATCAAGCTATACGTGTGTTGAACGCGGAGGTGCCGTCCATTCGGCGCTAGATCGGAAGGACCGTGATCAAGATTGCGAGACGGATCGTGATGAGATCGCGGGACGGATCATGATGAGTTCGCGGGATGGATCGTGATTGGACCGCGGGACGGATTGTGATGAGATCGCGGGACGCTCGGTGATTTGGATCGCGAAGACGTTCGACTACACCAACCGCGTTTCTTAACGCTTCCCGCTTAGCGATCTACAAGGATATGTAGATCCACTCTCCCTCTCGTAGATGCTCATCACCATGGATAGGTCTTGCGTGAGCATAGGAAATTTTTTGTTTCCCATGCAACGTTCCCCAACAGATGATTCTCAACTTCATTCTGAAATTGCTTGAACTTTTCAAACGTTTCATACTTGTGCTTCATTAAGTAAATATAACCATATCTACTTAAGTCATTAGTGAAGGTGAGAAAATAACGATATCCACCGCGCGCCTCAATGCTCATCGGACCGCACACACCAATATGTATGATTTCCAACAAGTCACTTGACCGTTCCATTGTTCCAGAGAACGGGGGTTTGGTCATTTTGCCCATGAGGCATGATTCACATGTGTCAAGTGATTCAAAATCAAGTGACTCCAAAAGTCCATCAGCATGGAGCTTCTTTGTGCGTTTTACACCAATATGACCTAAATGGCAGTGCCACAACAAAGTGGTACTATCATTATCAACTCTACATCTTTTGGCATCAATGTTATGAACATGTGTATCGTCACTATCGATATTCAATAGGAATAAACCCCTCACATTGGGTGCATGATAAAAGATATTACTCATATAAATAGAACAACCATTATTCTCTGATTTAAATGAGTAACCGTCTCGCAATAAACAAGATCCAGATATAATGTTCATGCTTAACGCATGCACCAAATAACAATTATTTAGGTTCATAATCCCGATGATAATTGAAGAGCGAGCGTGTTGACATCGATCACATCAATCTTGGAACCATTTCCCATGCGCATCGTCACTTTGTCCTTAGCCAGCCTTTGTCTGTTACGTAGCTCCTGTTTTGAGTTGCAAATGTGAGCAACCAAACTGGTATCAAATACCCAGGCACTACAACGAGAGTTGGTAAGGTACACATCAATAACATGTATATCATATATACCTTGTTTGGTGTTGGGCGCCTTCTTGTCGACCAGATACTTGGGGCAGTTCCGCTTCAAGTGACCAGTTCCCTTGCAATGAAAGCACTAAGTTTCTGGCTTGGGTCCAGTCTTGGGTTTCTTCACAAGAGGGGCAACTGCTTTGCCACTCTTCTTGGAGTCCCTTCTCGCCCTTGCCATTCTTCTTGAAACTAGTGGTTTTATTGACCATCAACACTTGATTCTCTTTCTGGATTTCAGACTCAGCGATTTTCAGCATCGCAAACAGCTCGACGACTGACTTGTTCATCCCGTGCATGTTATAGTTCATCACGAAGCTCTTGTAGCTAGGTGGCAATGATTGAAGAACTCTTTCAGTGATCTCCTCCAGCGGAAGGAACATCCCTAACTCAGCCAGACGGTTCAAAAACCCAGACATTCTGAGTATATGTTCACTGACGGACCCGTTCTCCTCCATCTTGCAAGCATAGAACTTATCGGAGGTCTCATACCTCTCGATCCGGGCATTCCTATCAAAGATAAACTTCAACTCCTGGAATATCTCATATGCTCCATGACGTACGAAACGTCTTTGAAGTTCCTGTTCTAAGCCATAAAACATTGCACATTGAACTATTGAGTGATCTCCAGAACGTGTCTCCCAAGCGTTCTTAAGGTCTTTGGACGACACGGGAGCGGGTGGGTCACCAAGCGGTGCATCAAGTACATAAGCCTTCTGGGAAGCCGTGAGGATAATCCTTAGATTACGGGCCCAGTCCACAAAGTTACTTCCATCATCTTTCAACTTGGCTTTCTCTAGGAACACATTAAAATTCAAGGGAACTACTGTGCGAGCCATTGATCTACAACATAAATATGGAAAGGTTACTAAGACTATTGTTCAAGATAATGAGTTTAGTTAATCAAATTACTTAAAAAATCCCACTCAAATTTACATCCCTCCGGTCATCCGAGTGTTACATGATCCAAATTCACCAACTCAAGTCCGATCATCACGTGAGTTGAGGTGGTTTCAATGGTGAACATCATCATGTTGATCATATCTACTATATGACTCATGTTCGACCTTTCGGTCTTTTGTGTTCTGAGGCCATGTCTGTACATGCTAGGCTCGTCAAGTTTAACCCGAGTGTTCTGCACGTGCTACGCTGGCTTGGACCCATTGTATGTGAACGTAGAGTCAATCACACCCGATCATCACGTGGTGTCTTGACACGACGAACTTTCGCAACGGTCCACACTCGGGGAGAACACAATTTATCTTGAAATTTTAGTGAGGGATCACCTTATAATGCTACCATCCTCCTAAGCAAAACAAGGTGCATAAAAAGGATTAACATCATATGCAAATCTTAAGTGACATGATATGGCCATGAACTTGTGCTTTTAATCTTCATCTCCAAAGCACCGGCATGATCACCATCATCACCAACAGGACACCATGATCTCCATCATCCTTATCTCCATCAGGGTTGCCGCATCGACTGTTGCTTCCACGACTATTGCTAACTCATAGCAATAAAGTAAAGCAAAAACGGCGAAAATAATTAAAGACAACCCTATGGCTCCTGGCGGTTGCCGTACTCATCGACATGCAACTTGTGATATTCTATACAAAACATGACCATCTCATACATCACATATATCTCATCATGTAATTGGCCATATTATATCACAGCATACCCTGCAAAAACAAGTTAGACGTCCTCTAATTGTTGTTGCATGTTTTATGTGGCTACTACGGGTATCTAGCAAGAACAGTTCTGACCTACGGAAAAACCACAAGGGTGATACACAAATTGCTATTCGACCTTCTTAAGGACCGCCTTTGTCGAATCCGATCCAACTATAGTAAGAGAGACAGACACCCGTCAGCCATCTTTATGCAACAAAGTCACATGTCAGTCGATGGAACCGGTCTCTCGTAAGCGTACGAGTAAGGTTGGTCCGGGCCTCTTCATCCCACAATACCACTGAATCAAAACACGACCAAGGGAGGAAGCAATCTGAGCATCAACTCTCACAAACTCCTTTGTGTTCTACTCATGATCTCATCTACACATAGACCTAGCTCATGAAGCCACTGTTGGGGAACGTTGCATGGGAAACAAAAATGTTCCTACGCACACGCAAGATCTATCCATGGTGATGAGCATCTACGAGAGGGAGAGTGGATCTACATACCCTTGTAGATTGTTAAGTAGGAAGCATTAAGAAACGCGGTTGATGTAGTCGAACGTCTTCGCGATCCAAATCTTCGAGCGTCCCGCGATCCAATCACGATCCGTTCCGATCTAGTGCCGAACGGACGATACCTCCGCGTTCAGCACACGTACAGCTCGATGACGATCTCTGCCTTCTTGATCTAGCAAGAGGGAGCAAAGAGGTATATGAGTTCTCCGGCAACGCGACGGCGCGACGGTGGTGGTGGTGGTGGAACTATTCCGACAGGGCTTCGCCTAAGCACCGCCGAATCTAGATGTTGGAGGAACTGGGGAATAGAGAAGTAACACGTGTACTTGTGTCCTTGGGGGCTCTATTCCTCCAGTATATATAGGAGGGAGGGGAGGAGGCAGCCGCCTAGGGTTTCCCCTAGGGCTCTGGCCGAAGTGGGGAGGAGGTGAAGGAGTCCACCTCCAATCCTACTCCTAGTAGGATTCCACTTGGAATCCTACCCACCTTTGGGTTTTTTTTTCCTTTTCTCCTCCTCCAGCCGCATGGGCCTCTTGGAGCTGGTTTCACCAGCCCACTAAGGGCTGGTGCACCACCCCTCAGGCCCAGGTGGCCTCCCGACGCAAGTGGCCTCTCTCGATGGTCCCTCGGTACCCTCCCGACACTCCGGGTACACTACCGAAGTGCAATCATTACCTCTAGACCATTCCGGAGCTCCTCGTGACGTCCGGGATCTCATCCGGGACTCCGAACAACCTTCTGTCACCACCATACATAATTCTATACCAACAAAACGTCACCGAACATTAAGTGCGCACACCCTGCGGGTTCGAGAACTATGTAGACATGACTGAGACACCTCTACGGTCAATAACCAATAGCGGGACCTGGATGCCCATATTGATTCCTACATATTCTACAAAGATATTTATCGGTTGAACCTCTATGTCAAGGATTCAGTTAATCTTGTATGTTGTTCCCTTTGTTCTTCGGTATGTTACTTGCCCGAGATTCGATCGTCGGTATTTTTATACCTAGTTCAATCTCGTTACCGGCAAGTCTCTTTACTCGTTCCATAATACAAGATCCCGTGGCTAACACTTTAGTCACATTGCTTGCAAGGCTTGTTGTGATGTTGTATTATCGAGTAGGCCCTGAGATACCTATCCGTCACACGGAGTAATAAATCTCAGTTTTGATCCATGCCCACTCAACAGACACCCTCAGAGATACTTGTAAAGCATCTTTATAGTCACCCGGTTACGTTGCGACGTTTGATACACACAAGGCACTCCTCCGGTGTTAGTGAGTTGCATGATCTCATGGTCGTAGGAACAGATACTTGACATGCAGAAAACTATAGCAATAAACTAATACGATCAAATGTTATGTTTATAGTTTGGGTCTTGTCCATCACATCATTCTCCCAATGATGTGATCTCGTTATCAAATGACATCACATGTCAATGGCTAGGAAACCTTGATCATATTTGATCAACGAGCTAGTCTACTAAAGGCATACTGGGGACACAGTGTTGTCTCTGTACCCACACATGCAATGTATTTCCAATCAATACAATTATAACATGAATAATAAACGATTATCATGAACAAGAAAATATAATAATAACCATTTATTATTGCCTCTAGGCATATTTCCAACAGTTGCTTCTCTTAATTGACACACAAAATGCCAAGGTCCAAACAGAGCTAACAGATCTATGAAGCCATATGCAAGGTTTAGAGGTGGGGCTAGGTGTACCACCAAAAGGGAAGGGGTTTTAGTTATTCACCATTTAATATAATGTCAAATAAAAATAGGGACTAGAGCTTAGCAAAATATATCAAAATTTATCTTTAATGAAATGCAAATATGATGCTTATGAGGTGCACATGGGGTAGAATCAATATCTAAGTGTTGAAAATGAGCTGTTACAAAAAGCTCAAGCTTCGGTCAGCATACACGATCAAGTTGCTACTAAAGCTCCTCTGCTTTCTTTTTCCCTTCGAACTAATGAAAGAAATCTACATGTAAATTCATCAAGTTGATACAACGCCAAATGAATACACGACCCCATACAGGCGACATGACAAAAACTAAAACTATATATTTCTATTTTCTGTTTTATGTTCCAGTGCTTCCACTTTGTGACCCAAACAACTAGTGAGCTCAGTATACTATACGTTCCACAACAAGTAGTACTCCTGATGCAACTGTTAATGGATCACGTTGTGGCATGGTTCCACTTCATTTTGGATATAACTATACAACTATTTCTCCACCTTCCAACAATCTTTCTCTGCCAACGTTGCATTGCACTGTGTGATATTTACAACATCTGATGGACAGGATTCACGATTCCGTTGAGTGACACTAGTTAAACCTGAAAGACCTATTGAAGACTGTCTGATTACATCTCTTCATGGTCTCTTCATGGCCTATCGATTATGGTGGCTCTTGGAAGTACGGATGGTTCAATGCTTCATCAACGCTTAGACGATCATCCTGCAAGACAGAGTTAGTTCATGATAAATCAACATAAACGGAGAAAATGGTAAAATCACGCTGAGAAATGTATTATTGTTTTGTTCGGTCAAACTCAATAACAAGACATGGATGGCCACATTATGGTTTAACATGGTTCTTTTCAAGTTTAATAAGACGCACAGGACCAAAAGTGGGGTATCCATAGCCTAATCAGTGCCTTATTATGCACAACTGCACATTATGTCCACTAATTACTGTGATAAATCTTCATCTTCTTGTCCAATTGAGAGCTGAGTGTGGGAGTACAGTTAAAACAACTCCTATCAGGATAAGAGGTATTAGAACTTCAACAACATTAGGCACAGGATCTTTTTTACAGATAACAGAATACCGCCCCAAGTGAGGTTTATTACCTACATGCATAGTAATTGAACTTTCCTGACGGAGATATTTCATAACTGCTATGATTTTTCGCATCATGTAGCAACTATTCTACATCACCCGGTTGTAATAGCCAGATTCTATTGAAACAAAGGGTACAAAATGTCTACATTTTGCAGAACTGGGTTCAAGACACTTACATGATGCCACACTAGTAGCTGGCGCGCTAGTCGCAATGCCCACAAATTAGGAAAGCTGGAATGCGTTAGCAATGTAGTACAGTTAGATGTGATGATCTGAATAATTGTGGTCTGCAGAAAATGGTGATAAGAAAAAAAAATACCAACCCCATTTTAAGAGGGTCTAGGATTTTCACTTGACGGGCAAATGATTCTTCAGAGCATTTCCAAGAAGCTAACCCGCCGTGTCCCTTAAACAATGAAAAGGAAAGAAGGAATCAGGTGACGTGGAAGCTTAAAGCATAGTAATAAACTAATAATGACAGAATAGGTCGATGCAAGGAATAATAAAGGATGTATATGCAGATCTGTACATTTCCTGGAAAAAAATCTCTGCCAAAAATATAGCTTTCTGAATTTTGCCGCCCTGAACAACTATGTGAACAAATACATTTATCTGACATTTTTGGAAGAGAATGACATATAGTGCACACGATTATTACAAGTTAATCAATAGATAATGTAGTTGTTGTACTGACCCGTCCGGAATTAATGCTGCCTTGCTGTTGTGTAGAAATCCCCGGTACTAAAATGCACAGTTCCATGTAAGACCTCAACCTAACATCATAACAAGACAGAAGAAACGCTATGTTTCAATACTCCACAGCATTCACCGGGGAAAATAAATACTGCACGGCTAATTTGGAATCACCATAATTCAAATAATCAAGCAACTTGACACAAATGGTTCAGCAGTGCCCCAAAACAGACAAATTGCATTATGGCACTGTGACATGCTGATAATTAAAAAAGACATTTAGCTAAGATGCTATATATTGTCAGAAAACCAATTTTTTGTAGTTTTCTGTGTGGAAGGTCAAATTTCCAGAAAAATCTGAATTCTGCTATTAATCAAACACTTCAGCTTAGGACATCAATTGCTTATGTTGGCTTACAGCATTGGTCTGTTTTTTGAATCATAGGATATCCAAAGAACCATGAGCCTAAAATGATGTTTGTACTATTTCGTTCACAATGAACATATTTGATTTCTTAGGATTGGCATGAGAATCAAGCTGCAAACTATACCAGCTTTGCTAATCTAGGAACAGAAAATGTACTTCATAACTCACACATCAAAAATCAAAACAGTGTCTCACTTGTATGCAAGCTCCTTTGTTTCCTCACCCCACCCATCAAGGCGTTGATCCATTAAAATACGTGCACGGTCACTTATCTGGAAAACATGTGGAGAACCAACTATCAACTCCAGCATGACAACTCCAACACTCCAGATATCATACCTGTAAACAATGCAATGAGAATATCAATGACTTTCAGTGCGGCTGTGCTGACAATGGTGGCACAGGGAAGCATTTGCAGAAGTAAAACAAATGGAGGACAGAGACATACTTCAGTCTTGCACTTTTTGATCCCTGAAACCAGCTTGAATTAAGGAGTGCCTCTGGAGGAGTGTACTCAAAAGTCTGCTCAGACCTAGAATTGAGTTCAAAACTAGGATTAGAACGGAGTGAAGTAAAAGAAAGCAGGATCATACAGTCTTCTTCAAGAACAAGCATGTTGGACAGTGTAGAGTATAGCCTTCTGCAAATGCGAAAGAATGCTGGGCAATAAATTGACGGACAGATAATGTGCAAAGTACATAGCATGGAAAAACACATCTTTCAAGAAACAAAATGTTGCAGTTCGGCATTGAACATGTCCACTAAGAGGAAAATCATGCAAGTAGGCACAAGAACCTACTCTAAAAATTATCCATTGGCATAAAGATGATGAGAAAATAAAGAAATTACTTGAAAATATTCTAAAATTAAAAACACACATACTAGTTAATAAATTCATAAATCCTGCACATCATACAGTTCACATGCTTCAACTTTGAAACCAGCGTGTAGAGCCATTTGAAAAAAAAAAAATCACGGCTTAGTTCATTGAACTCTTAAAGATACATTCAGTTCCAAAAGAATTTTTAGAAACAAAAAATTAGATTTTCACATATTTATGTTCAACTTGTCGGATAGTAAGATCTATGTCCAAACTGAATCTAACATTTACAGCAAGGTCTTGAAGCACTAAAGTGTACATGCCAACTAAATGAAACAGGCTACGTTATTTCAAACCTAAACATACAAGACGGTCAAGACCTCAAGTACCATGATATTTTTAAATATATGGTTGAGTTACACAATGATCATATAGGAGATAAAATGGAGAAGTATAACAGAGCGACCTAATTAAGAAGTGATGACGATTTTCAAACTGCAACATCCAAAAAATAAAAATAAATACGTGTTCAGTGCCTAAAACCCAACAACCTCATAAATGTATGCTCTAACAAATGATAATAGGAAGAAAATTATCACACACCGAGTAGGCCCTGAACCATAAAGATGCTTCAAAGTGAAATCATCAATGGCACTGCCGAAGTCAATAAGACGCCTGCATATAAGAAGTCAGTAAGTAGTGCCATAAGAATGCAACACCCTTCTAACATTTGTAGATGTACAAACATGACAGTTGACCATGTCACAATTTGAGTATTAATATCTCAAGTTAGAACTGAAGTTCACCTAGCAAGAGCCCGCCACTTCAAGTCATGTGATGGTATATGTCATATAATTGAACTTTCTCTATATTGGTCCCTTAGCGACTTGTTGGCAAACGAAAAACAGAAATGAAGAACATTGTGGTTTGTTCGAGAATACTTGGCGAACATATTCTTTAGGGCTGGTAGAGCTAGACTAATGTACATGTGAATTATATTTCTTATAAACATTGTACTACTGTCACCCACTTTGACTACAACAACAACAACAACAAAGCCTTTAGTCCCAAACAAGTTCTCGCGACCAACTCATGGTTCTGGCACATGGATAGCAAGCTTCCACGCACCCATGTCCATGGCTAGTTCTTTGGTGATGCTCCAATCCTTCAGATCTCTCTTTACGGACTCTTCCCATGTCAAGTTCGGTCTACCCCGGCCTCTTTTGACATTATCCGCACGCTTTAGCCGTCCACTATGCACTGGGGCTTCTGGAGGCCTACGCTGAATATGCCCAAACCATCTCAGACGATGTTGGACAAGCTTCTCTTCAATTGGCACCACCCCAACTCTATCTCGTATATCATCATTCCGGATTCGGTCCTTCCTTGTGTGGCCACACATCCATCTCAACATGCGCATCTCTGCCACACCTAACTGTTGCACATGTCGCCTTTTAGTCGGCCAACACTCGGCGCCATACAACATTGCGGGTCGAACCGCCATCTTATAGAACTTGCCTTTTAGCTTTTGTGGCACTCTCTTGTCACAGAGAATGCCAGAAGCTTGGCACCACTTCATCCATCCGGCTTTAATTCGATGGTTCACATCTTCATCGATATCCCCGTCCTTCTGCAACATTGACCCCAAATATCGAAAGGTGTCCTTCTGAGGCACCACCTGCCCATCAAGGCTAGCATCCTCCTCCTCCTCCTCACGCCTAGTAGTACTGAAAGTGCACCTCATGTACTCAGCTTTAGTTCTACTAAGTCTAAAACCTTTCGATTCCAAGGTTTGTCTCCATAACTCCAACTTCCTATTGACCCCCGTCCGACTATCATCGACTAGCACCACATCATTCGCAAAGAGCATACACCATGGGATATCTCCTTGTATATCCCTTGTGACC
Source organism: Hordeum marinum (assembly GCA_022496015.1). NCBI lineage: Eukaryota > Viridiplantae > Streptophyta > Magnoliopsida > Poales > Poaceae > Hordeum > Hordeum marinum. Next base: position 449,655,307 of record CM039678.1, on the reverse strand, counting down.
TCATCCATCACCAAGGAAAAAAGATAAGGGCTCAAGGTTGACTCCTGGTGCAGTCCTATTTTAATCGGGAAATCATTAGTGTCACCATCACTTGTCACAACATTATCGTACATGTCCTTGATGAGGGAAATGTACTTTGCCGAGACTTTGTGTTTCTCCAAGGCGACATTCCACGGTATCTTATCATAGGCCTTCTCCAAGTCAATGAACACCATGTGCAAGTTCTTCTTTTGCTCCCTGTATCTCTCCATAAGTTGTCGTACCAAGAAAATGGCTTCCATGGTCGACCTCCCAAGCATGAAACCAAACTGATTTTTGGTCATGCTTGTCATTCTTCTTAAGCGGTGCTCAACGACTCTCTCCCATAGCTTCATTGTATGGCTCATCAGCTTAATTCCACGGTAATTAGTACAACTCTGAACACCCCCCTTGTTCTTGAAGATTGGTACTAATATACTCCGTCTCCATTCTTCTGGCATCTTGTTTGCCCGAAAAATGAGGTTGCAATGCTTGGTGAGCCATACTATCGCTATGTCCCCGAGGCCTCTCCACACCTCAATGGGGATATAATCAGGGCCCATCGCCTTGCCTCCTTTCATCCTCTTTAAAGCCTCCTTGACCTCCGACTCCTAAATTCGCCGCACAAAACGCCTGCTAGTATCATCAAAGGAGTCGTCCAGTTCAATGGTAGAGCTCTCACTCTCCCCACTGAATAGCTTGTCAAAGTACTCCCGCCATCTATGCTTAATCTCCTCGTTCTTCACCAGGAGTTGATCTGCTCCGTCCTTGATGCACTTGATCTGGTCAACATCCCTCGTCTTCCTCTCTCGGATCTTGGCCATCTTATAGATGTCCCTTTCGCCTTCCTTCGTGTCTAACCGCTGGCAGAGGTCCTCATACGCCCGACCCCTTGCTTCACTCACGGCTCGCTTTGCGACCTTCTTTGCCATCTTATACTTCACTATGTTGTCTGCACTCCTATCCAGATATAGACGTTTGAAACAATATTTCTTCTGCTTAATTGCCTTCTGGACATCATCGTTCCACCACCAGGTATTCTATAACAAAGTAGGGTGCTTGAAAAAATCATGTGGGACCTACATACACGCCTCTACCATCGATCTCAGCTATCTGAATGTTGTTAGAATTTTGTCATCCAACTATCAAGAAAAATGAAATATCCAAATAAAAGATCAATAAGCTCAACCTAACTGTAAGAGGTGCATCTCATAGAACATCTTAGTTCTTACATGTTCAGCTTGTTTTCCGTTGCTACAGATGGAATCTCTCTTAAACATTTTCCCGTCTTCACATCCTCAAAGCAGATGATCATGTTCTCTACCAAGGCATAAGACAAATCATGTTAACACAAATCATTGATAGAATATGTCTGTGGAAACAATGATGAGAAGATGGGGGACTATGTGCGGCTCAATTAGTGTGGCAAGGAACTAGAGAGTAGAAGTCAATGGAATTTTTACCAGGTTTAATATCCCTGTGAGTGATGTTACGATCATGACATGCTTTCAGACCCATTAGCTGAAAAAAGAAGCAAGAAAAGAAATGTATATTAATCTATTACGTATGAAATCATAGAAAAACAAGCCAGCACCTTAAAAACTATGTCTTCCTTTTTTAATTAAAGAGAGGTAAAAAATACAACAAACTACATGAGAATGCTGGTTACCATTCAATACAAATTTCACAATGATTAAAACCAAAATAAACTATGTGAGAAGCACCTAAAGGGGCAGCCATGACATTCGTTTATAGGACTATAAAGATTAGAATAAGCATACCAATTGCCATAAGAGGTTTTGCATTTGTCTTTGCCCAGCTTCAGTAGTCCTTAACCAATACCACCACTTTGATGGCTGCAGAACCTGAATATATCTGACCCTCTCATTATCATCACCGGTAACTAACTTTGTTTCTTCAGCAGCATATAACAATTTTGACAATGAGTGGCCTTCATTGCGGTACACAAGCCATATTTCCTTTGATTCTGATTCAAAAGATTCTATAAACCTAGCCACATGCTTCAGTGATTCTTCAACAGCTGAGATGTTCTGTTCTGGAAAGGTATACTCGATGAATTGCATGTCCATCGGAAACATTGCAGATGATGATTCCATCTTTGACAAAACTTCAAGGGTTTTTGAAGCATTTGAAAATAAATCTCCAAAATGCTTCTCCCGCAGTCCACTCAAGTAAGCAGCATTTCCTCTTTCCACCTGCAATTTCCAAGCACCAGAGTCAAGACAGAGATGGGACAATGAAGTTTTTCAAGAATCTAACTTCCTTATTTTAGGGTAAGGACAATGTTGCTCTTAAATGTATCACATGCAATGCCGGAAAAGTGGTCGGACCCTTCCCCGTACCCTGCGTAAGAGGGAGCTACGTGCACCGGGCTGCCCTTTTTATGCAATGGCGGAAAATATCGAAGTGCCAAAGATGCCCAATATGATCATTTGACCACAGCAAGAATGTCAAAACCCAGCATTCGGTGAAAACTAATATATGCATGAACATCAAACATTCAGCAGATTAGTGGCTCCTTAGCACTTACCGGCTACCGCAGCGTGAATCAAAAATCAAAATACATCAGGTGGGAGTACATGACAGAATGGCAGATAGTTCATTGGAAAGAATAGTGGGCTTACCATTATCCGCTTCAATATGAATAAATCACCATCTATCATGTCTGAGCCATGATTTTCATCAGATGATGACGATGTGTTTGAACTTGTGCAATTATACGAGTCTGGTGTAAGTATAGTGCTAAAGTGGGAAGGATCTTTATGTATATCTACATCATCAGAGCAATTCCAACGAAATGCCAACCAGACTTCACCATATGAACCGCGATCAAATCTTCTCTTCAGCTTGTACCTAATTATCGTTACAAAAAGGAAAAACTCATACTTGCATATACATGATTGAACTATTACAATGAAAACGATTATATGTTTAACCACTGTAGTTGACAAAGAAAGAGTGACATATATATGTGACTTGATGTGAGGAAAATCTTTTCAAAGGAAAAAAAATCTATTTCCAGCGGCTCTTCTCCAACTATGCCCTTACACCTGACACATCACCTGACCAATTAATTGTACCACAAGCAACTCTTCCATCATTTCACCCAATGGTGCATTCATGAATGAAATACAGCGATAATCAGAATATAAACTATAAAGTAATATCTTTCTGCTGTGCAATTACCACTTGCGTGTGATTCATCATTTGGAAAAGTAATAGATCTATTGCACTCGTTATCACCTAAAACTTGAAAATAAAAGTACACCAAGAAATACAAGATAATATATGTATATGTGACTTCAGGCGAAAGTTTGGCTGGCATAGAATCTACCAGCAAGAAATATAATAATGTCACTTTTCATGTGAAGCATGCCGATTAAAAAGCAACTAAACCAAATAATCTGAACTTCACCAGACATCCACAGGTTATTATTCGAATATGCTAAAAGGGTACTCAGGAAGATGCTCAACAATGGAAATGATACCTGATGTCAGCTATCTTATAGCCAAATGCATGTGAACTGCTTGATCTGCTTCCATTATGTGAAACAGAATCAAGCAAGCCAAAATAATTTGCAAACCCTTCAGGACTAGTACACCGTCCCATTTCATCATCTTGATGGACAAGGTGCCAGCAAAAGTTTCTGTCCTTGTATTTTTCAAGATTTCCTGTACCCAAATGTAGGAAGAAATGATAACTGAGGGCATGAGCCAGTAAGCATCACATTACAAATCCACGTCTATCTTAGGTACCAAAAGTCTAAGATCAAAAGCAAATGTACACAAAGGAATTTATATATTAAAAAAAAACTTAAACATGCCCACATCAATATGTATCAACTATCAAGTCTTAAAAAGATTACTAAGTCATTGAAATAAGACTACACCCTCCAACAAGCTAAACCCCTCCAAAGAAAAGGAAAACAAACGACCTTGTTACTAAAAAAGACCACAAGCATCCCTGAAAAAGGTAACTCACCATCAGAAGATAACGCATTTTCAGCTGGCACATGATTGAAGTCACGGACTCCTTCCTGCTGATAGTCCTTGGGTACCCTAAATATGAGGTCCATGTCTTCATCAAGATTCTCAGATAAGTAGAAACAACCCAGTCTCTTAAGTTTTGCATCAACCTAGTTCAGAGCAAGCAGAAATACAATTAATAGCATACAGGATTCTACTATAAACTCCAACAGACATTGAACATGTAGCTTAATAAAGGAAAGTATAAATAGGATAGGGCTTTCTTGTCAAAGACTTCAAGTTCATGCACAACACTAACAAGCTAAGTGAAACATATTTTCTGTTCACACAGCACATGGAATGTAAATTATCTTTGTTTGGTAATATCTAACTTTCAGGGGAAACAGTGACATAATAAATTCCCCACTCACCAAGAATCTCTGGAACTTTGCCGATGAGCGCTTGAAATACTCCATTTCAATAACAGCTGAACTTACTCCATCGTCTGCAAATACATCGAAACAAAAGTAAATGAGGACTGAGAAAGACTTCACAGGAGACCCTGAACTACCTTTTAGTGTAGAAAGTCAAGCAACGAAATTTCATGGGTAAGCTAATCGTCAATAGAAGTTAACTAAATTATATTTTAGATTCACAGGATCAATCCAGTTATGTAATACTTATATAACAAACAATCACTTTAGAACAAAATGTGGCAACAGGGCAGCAAAAGAAGAGGATAACATCATAAACAAGGAGCATTGTTTCCCCTTAAAAAAGTGATTTGTCCTCCTGTGAATATTTCAATATAGCTATTTAGGGTGTCCAACATAATAACAGGGAACTGACTACCATGCAAACTTCAATCAGCTTAAAATTGAAAGGAAACTTGAACCAAACTGATAAAAAATGCATGAATTAATAAATTGTTAGTCATCTGCAATCAGTTAAAGTCAAACGAAGTAAAAATGCTTTCAAATAAAATGGCAACGTACAAATTACAGAGTAGTTACAATTAACAAATATAAGTAATCAGAGACTGAGCCTACCAGACTTGTGTTGGTACGGAATGGTCTGTAAAGGCAAAACAGATGTCACTGGATTTTCTTCAAGATGGTGCCAATATTCTATTCTAGCTCCAGGGCTACTAGGAGACTCCAATGGAACAACCACAGCTGCTACATTGTCTGTTGTGCCTTTCTGTAAAGCAAGACGAACTATATAATCCGCCAAATTCTGTTGCATAACAGCAAAGGGTTCAAAATCCTGGTTAACACCAAATTTTGCATACAGCATCATATCACAAACATCTTGCATACTCATTTTCTCAAAGACACCATCAGAGGAGGCAATGAGAAAGCTATCATTTGCTGAGAGAAGCTGCCACCCTGTTAGTTCAGGTGTCGATATTACACCATACCTACAAGAACAATGAGCCAGAACAATTCAGTATGTCCATGCAACTAAAATATCAAGGAACGGAGAAAGTTTTGAACATCAAAATGTCACATTCAACAAGCCACGGACATAAATTCCCATAGTCATCTGAAACTTCCACATGGGCTATCTACAAACAGCGACATATCAAATAATTCTATCACACGATATTCTGGATGTCCCACTATTTTAATCGTTAATCTACAAATATTCTGAATGTGTGTTTTTGGTGCATCTCCTATTCAACTAGAAGTTTAGAAGTGAAGAATCTGTGACCATGTGTGCACCGACTTCCAGTGCGGTTTGACCATCTGGGCGCACAAGCCATCCTCAGAGATTTGTGCTGCGGTTCTACGAGTAAATTTCAATTGATCAGCTCTTATCTCACTGCCTGGAACTGGTGCACTTTTTTGAGAGGCCGTCTTGTGGCCCTAGTAGAACAAATGGAATGTTCGGTGCACCCTACAACATGTGGTTATGTGATAAGTCATAAATTGAACCATATATAGTTCTCGTTATTGATCCCAAAATCTGTAGTTTTCTGGGAGTTCGTACTCACTATGCTTGCAGTTTGGTGAAATTTACTCTTTAACAAAATGCAGTAGGGCTATATGTAACTTCTCTATTTTCAAGATACAAACTCCAATACATTAAAAATCTTGGGAAACTGGTATGTTAGACATCATTGGAGAAAAGAACTCAATAGATTGCGTACTAACCGTTTAAAAGGCACGTCGCCAATAGCTCGAGATAGTGCAAGCTCACCATTGACACGGTATACACCAGCCCACTCAAGAACGTGACCACCAGCAGCTTCTACACGCCTTCTCTCATCCTCTCTATCCGGATGATGGTCCCTGGTTAACTCCTTTACATTGTAAAGTGGTCCACCATAATTTGCCAAAGCAAAGTCCTCGTGATTGCTAGAATTTCTCTTTCTTCTCTGTTTCCCTGATAATGGAAGCTTTCTGATTATTATTTCTCCACAAGTCTACAGTGCAAGACATACAAGCAGATCAGGATGTAGACACCATTTAAAGCAGAAGGTTTCATCTGTATGAAGTAACAAAATGTGTGTTTTTGGAGCATCTCCTATTCAACTAGAAGTTTAGAAGTAAAGAATCTGTGACCACGGATCTTTCATGATTTGTTCCATAAATGAATCAATATTGGTCTTGGTTACTGCAACCTACCTAAATTATTAATCAGTAGCCTAACAGAAAATTTTCTACCATGATATTATGAATATTTTTCCTCAAACATGCATCAAAATTCGCGTTGTTTTGTATTAGAAGGGGCAACGTGATGGCGCAAAACTTCAAAATGGAAAAGAAACTAGCAAACGCAAGAGCAAAACTGAAAAACTACACTGCCCTAACCTATCAGCCAAGATTAAAAATGGTTATTGAACACAGACAGCTAGGCAATGTCTTAAGACTAATGCACATCCAGGTAGTCACATAAAAGGATGAAAGCTAGGCCCTCTAACAGTAAAGCATGCACTAATGTCTAATGCAGAGAAGCTTGTATAGAAATGAAGGCCATGCTAACAAGACAAGAGATAATGATGCATCACGCAAGAACAATGCAACGTGGCAATTTCAAAAGTTACAGTTAAAAGCTAAACACATGGCACTTTCAACATTTCTCACCATATGTAGCCTGCTATATTACGGTGATTTTGATTTTTGGTTTTACGCCAAAGTCATGGTGCACCTATTCTCTCCCGTACTGAGGCAATGTGGATCACCATTCACCAGACGGTGCTAATCATATCTTTTTTCGAGAAAACGCAAAGACTTTGCGCTTCATTTCATTGAACAGAAGGAGAGTTAAGCATTACAGGTTGTCAGTGAGTACTACGGGTCTCCGAGCAGGAGAGGTACAGGGTCATAATGCAAAGAAAATCAGTGGACGTCCCAAGTCCTCGGGAGGACTAGTCCCAGGCCAGTGGCGCCTGCCCGGATCCAGAGTGTAGCCTCGTCTTTGATTCTTGCCATGAGCTGGGTGAAGGAGGGTTGTGCGCCGTCGAACACGCAGGCATTCCGCTGCTTCCAGATCATCCATGCCGTCAGGTGGACCACTGATGCCAGCCCCTTTCGCATTGGTCTCGGTGTGGCTTGATTGGCATGTCGCCACCAGTCCTTCAGGCTGTCGTTCTGGGTTGGGTCGGGTGGCCGGCAGGACAGGCGTAGCCAATAGAGGACGTCGATTTATTATAAACATTGCTCAAAGAAACATTGATCCAAGGAGGAATAGGATAACATTATTAGTATGCCTTGATATTTTCAGCCCAGATAACTATGGCATGTAAATCTGTAATATATATGAGACTGGAAGAGTATAGGATCTGGAGAAAGGGTAACAGGGGGGGGGGGGGGGGTAAATGCAAGAAATGCTTGCCAGGACAGAAGTACAAGTGCTTAAACATCTAATTGGTTAAGTTATTTAAATAATACAAGAAAGAAGACTAACTCTTTTGACGGTGCGGGGCATGACTTTGTGAGCACAAAAATGCTTTTGAATCTCCCACATTAGCCGTTATGATTTGGCCATCGGCTATCAAGACCACAGTAGCTGTTGAACCGGACTTGAAATTTTTTCGTAAAGCTTCCTGCATTACACATGCCAAATAATCCTTTTCAATTATTACGAACATGCACAGTGAAGTTTAATTTTGCTTACGAAAATGAGACCTTCCTTGGAGAATGCTAGGTCAATATCCTGAACTGCCCTCAATAATGATTCCTTCAGAATTTCCATGTGAAATGATCGATCTAGAACAGTGGGCGATGTCCAACATGACCTGCACTTTTTTAGAACCATGAACAACTTGTATTGCCCTGAAAGTATGGTTTCAGATTCTTCTAAAGTGGCATATGAGCATTTAATACTTTAATAGCATTCTGAGATCAAGGAAACATCAAAATCATCACCAACATGCTGTAAACAGGATGTAACTCCATAGTGTAAACACAACCAGAACTATTTACATGGATTAGAGGGCATGATAAAAGACAAACCTCTTCCCGTGATTGGACTGATCCTCTTTGTACAGGTTAAGAACACTGTTAAGAATAGTAACTTCCTTATGTGTCAGCTTTCCAGTTGAGTTTCTGAACATGATGGAGTATATACCGTCAAGAAGAAAATAAACATGAAGCAACAAGTACTCCAGTAAGAGCTTAGAAGCCATTTCGCTAGCCTCATCTCCATTATGACCATCAAATATTGCCATCACTCCGACATCCACCTCTTTAATCCTCATTTGCTCTGCATAGTATAGCAAGTTAGCCAGGATCATATTACAAATGAACAGGATGCATGTTAAAGGATCAAGAATAAAATCACAATGACCAAAGCACTTTTGAAGAAAGTATTTCTACAAAATCGTTTGACTCACTACGTAATAGGCTAAAAGCAGCTTGTGCCATGAGGCACTAGTCAACTTGAGCAACTTGCAGTCTCGCAGTATGCAACCAACCTACTGGCAGGAAAAAGATGTTAAGCTAGACCTAACAAACTCTGCGGGGTACCTTTCTACAGAAAGAACCCAGCACATTCACAAATTATGATCCTTCCAACATGATATCCAGCTTCCCACTCCCATTTTTACGATTTCTTAGTGACTACACTCCCGGACATGAGATGCCAAATAACATTTCAGGAGTATACAAATCATAGTACCAGTAAACCAGAAGCAGAATACTGTTTTCATTCCCCATTTGTAGCTCAGAGTTCATGAAGCATAATAATAAGCGCGTTAATTAACAAACAAGGTTGCCAGTACAATCCTGGAAGTTCTGGTTAACAGCACATGATTTCTCAATACCCCATCGTCCTTCCACCTCATAGTTACAATTGCAACACCGCGTGTAAATTGCGGATTTGTTTTACTAACTCCTTGTTGTGCAGGTGTACCTAGGAAGGGGATGCGGATGCCGAGCGCGCAGACGGCGCGGTCCTCCTGGGAGCGGCGGCGGCCACGGTGAGCCGCCACATGGCACCTCCTCGGCTGCGGGGAGGAGGAGCCCTTGTCCCCATCCCCCTCGCCGCCGGAGAGGATGGTCCAGCGGGGGCAGTGCGCGGACTGGTACACCGCGGGCGCGCCGCCCTCGCGGTACACAGCAAGGCACGTCGACGACTCCCCCGCGCACCGGAGCGGCACCAGGATCTCGATGAGGATGAGAAGGAGGATGGTACGGTGGCCGGAGAGCGGTAAGGACATCGGCGAGTCGCCGGAGTAGAGGAGGGGAAGAGGAATTATGGGCTTGCGTATCGCGAGCTCGTGGTGGGCCCAGAGCAATACTTTTTTTGAGAGAGAGGTAGCAACACTTTTCTTCAATCCGTCCCCTCCCCCCTCCTCTGGTGCGACGGCCCACGAGGAAGGAGAGCTGCTACACAGCGCCCGATGCGAGCGATACGATCCGGTCGCTCACGCACGTCTTTCATGGGCCGGCACAAGTAACTTTTTCTAGGTAAAAATGTAAAATACACTAATGCCCTCAAAAACCAAAAAGGTAAAGTACACTAGTCCCTCTAATCCATATTACTTGTCACTCAAACGAATGTGTATATACAAAGTCAGTGCTAGATACATCCATTTTAGTGAAAAGTAATATGGGTCGGAGGGAGTAGTATATTTAGAGAGACACATTAACATTTCTAAGATATCTATAAATGTAATAATTTTCTTACTAATTTATATAAATATAATTAATTTAATAATAAACAACTTAAAATATATGTGTGCCTGTGATATAAAAATATTCACATATACAAAATAATCATGTACTCCTAAAATACATTTATGCAACTTCCAAAAAGTGTTCATGCATTCGAAAAATATTCATGTAATTTTTATAAAATTACACATGCTTAAAAAAGATCATCATGTATTAAAAAATTGATCAAAATATTTTTGGAAAAAATAAATTATATTTAGTATATACTAAAAATGTTCCTCATATATTTAGAAAATATTAAAAGCACATTTGAAATATGTAATATGTGTATTTAAATAAATAATATATGGAAAAAATATTTACAATTCTTATCAAATCTAAATTTAAAATAAAAATGGAAATAATAAGTGAAAGGGAAAAAACAATGATAAATAAAACTAGAAGAAAAACTATAAATAAGTACAAACAAAATGGAGACATACAAATAAACCATAAAAGGGAAGCAAAGAGTCCACATACAAAAAAGCATTACACGCAGAATAGGTTGCAAACATGCACCCTCACGTGACTCTATGGTCAGTCCACATCAAGGTGTCGGTTTTGTTTTGTTTTTGTTTTGTTTTTTTGGTTTTTCTGCAGTTCACAAGTTTTATGGAAAATGTGGAAAATAAGTTCATGAAAAAATGGATAATGTTCACCTTCCATGGGAAATGAGTAAACCTTCAAGAAATAAAAATAAACCAAAATACATCTGTGATTTAAAAATTATAAAAAATATATGCACGCTTTTAGATGTCCACGCAATTTTAGAAAATATATGCAAATTTTATAATGTGTCTTCCGTAGGTTGCGTCTCACCCACACTCGACCGAAACTAGCGATGTGGCATGCTCATTTGCTTGTGATGCGTTTGATAGCCCGCATCAAGCGCAACTAAGCTTGCGCCGGAAGAAAATAAGATGTTTGGTTATGTGGGCCACATCAGATTTTTGCATAGCACAGAACTTAAAACACCTTCCAGCCATGCCCACTAGAAACGGTCAATTCGTCCGCTTCCAACGAGTGAGGCTCGAGCGATGTAGGGGAGAGGAATGCATCACTTACCTACTGCGTCCACGAAGATGGCGCAGCTCGCGCGCGTCTCCAGACAAGCGGCGTGAGGAATTGTGTGCGCCTCCCGAAGAATCGGCCGCCCTAAATAGCCAACCTCACATCACAGCCCAAACACTCCCCCCCCCCTCCTCCTTTCGAGCTTTCCCTCCATTGTGGATCGACACTAACGATGAGCTAAGTGATGCTCTTGCTACGACCATTGGTTGGGGCGATGGCGATTTGAGTCCTCCTCTTTTTTGGTCTGTTCCGCACCTCCTCCGAGATGCTTCAACGGCATATGTGAGTTTAATCGCTCCCTTTTATGTGCTCATTCTAGCTAGACATGTGAGCATGGGGTAATGTTAGATCTGTGACCATCTTGTAGCATTGTACACTGCCGATTTGTGTGAATGAGATGTTCTGGTAGCTAGTCGTGATGGATTTGTAGCATGCTAGGAGTTATTTCCATGTTGACAAGGATTGATAGCTAGTGGTGATGGATGGTAGTATGCTTGGTGTGTAGTATGCTAGTATGCAAGTATGTGTGCTAGTTTGTTGAACTCCTTCGTATGTTTTGAGCTACTAGGTTGAACTAGATGATCTATGTGTCCATATGTAGTGCTCGTTCATACTGTCCATATGTAGTGCTCGTTCATATTTTCCATGTTTAGTGCTCGTTCATACTAACGATGTCTAGTGTTCTTCATTCTTGTTGATGCTTACTCTTGTAGGACATGAACATGCAAGAGTTTAGCCGGGACCTTGTCATGTCCTAGAGCCAGTTCGCAGCGTCCTATGTAGAGGACTCCCGGCCTTCCATCAAGGACCAGATGCCTCCTGATTCAGATGTTGTCGAGGTGTCTGGTGCGTTTCCACTTTTTGTGCCTTACATCATATGCGCTAGCTCAGTCCAATGTTACAGCTCATGTTGCTGCTCAAAAGGCAACCGCAAATGAAAAGAAGGATGGCAGGGGAAACTCCATGAAATGCAGATGTTCCTATCGACGTTCCTGCTTAACAAGATGTGTGAAATCATAGCTGTTGGGGTGAAGACTGGCAAGGGCTTCAAGGAGGTATACTTGAACGTTGTTGTAAAGCTGGTGTTCGAGTTTTGTGGGCAGGAGATCACCTCGACCTAGGTCTATAACCACCTCAGTAAGTGGAGAGCGAGATGGATCACGATGTCCAAGCTCACAGACCTGAGCGGCGCTTCCTGGGATCAGGAAACCTCCTGGATCCTTTTGGAGGCAGGTCACTACCAAGGCCAAACCACGGTCATCTCATGAACCACCTATTTACGCCTATGTACCATGTCAATCATAAATAACCACACTGATAAACACGTTGTTGTTTTTCTTTCTTAGTCTCACCCCAAGGACGCAGAGTTCCTCAACACACTCATCCAGAACTACTCCTGGATGCAACAAATCTTCTCCTTCGGCCTGCACCTGGTAAGCATAACATGGGCTCCAATCAGCTGATCAACTCGTCTATGCCCTATTATCCAGACACACAGGAGTCAGAGACCATCGTCCTTGATGGGCCTAACCAGCACGTTGATTACATTCCTCTGTTTGATAGGAAGAGGAAGAAGGGAGCCTTGATGAACAACGAGCTCAACATCTTCAGCAACATGACTTAGGTCGTCAAGGAGGTTTCAAGCGTTATCAAGGAGAGCAAGTTGGTCGACGTCCATCCTGACATCTACAGTGGTGTCATGGACCAAGGTGGCTTCAACCCAGAGGTTGTGATGGTGGCTCTGAGTCACCTGCTGGAAAACAAGGCATAGGGTGTTGGGGTTGTTTGTTGGGTAACGTCACATGGGAAACAAAAAAATTCCTACGCACACGCAGATCTATCCACGGTGATGAGCATCTACGAGAGGGAGAGTGGATCTACGTACCCTTGTAGATCGCTAAGCGGGAAGCGTTAAGAAACGCAGTTGGTGTAGTCGAACATCTTCGCGATCCAAATCGTTGAGCGTCCCGCGATCTCATCACGATCCGTCCCGCGATCCAATCACAATCCGTCCCGCGAACTCATCACGATCCGTCCCGCGAACTCATCACGATCCGTCTCGCGATCTTGATCACGATCCTTCCGATCTAGCGCCGAACGGACGGCACCTCCGCGTTCAGCACACGTACAGCTCGATGACGATCTCCGCCTTCTTGATCCAGCAAGAGGGAGCGGAGAGGTAGAAGAGTTCTCCGGCAGCGCGACGGTGCTCCGGCGATGGTGCTGGAGCTATTCCGGCAGGGCTTCGCCTAAGCATTGCAGAAATCCGATCTAGAGGAGAAACTATGCACTAGAGGAACGGGTAGCACGTGGCTGAAAATCTTGTGCCAAAACCCTAAAACCCTCTAGTATATATAGGAGGAGAGGAGGAGGAGGCTTGCCTCCCAAGGAGGCAGCTCTTGGGTCGGCCGAACCAGGAGGGAGTCCTCCTCCTCCTCCACTCCTAGCAGGATTATGACTCCTTCCTAATTTAGCCCTTTTTGCCTTTTTCCGCCTTTTTCCTTTTGGGCTTTTCTTCCCAGCCGCATGGGCCTTCTGTGGGACTTCCACCAGCCCACTAAGGGCTGGTATTCATCCTCCTATAGCCCATGTAGCCTCTTGGGTCAAAATACCCCTCCCGATGGTCTCCCGGTACACTATCGGCACTCCCGGTACACTATCGATGAGCCCGAAACTTTTCCGGCGACCAAAATAGGACTTCCTATATATCAATCTTTACCTCCGGACCATTCTGGAGCTCCTTGTGAAGTTCGGGATCTCATCCGAGACTCCGAACAACCTTCGATCACTACCATGCATAACTCTATACTACCAAAATGTCACCGAACCTTAAGTGTGCAGACCCTGCGGGTTCGAGAACTATGTAGACATGACCGAGACACCTCTATGGTCAGTAACCAATAGCGGGACCTGGATGCCCATATTGGTTCCTACATATTCTACGAAGATCTTTATCGGTCGAACCTCTATGTCAAGGATTCAGTTAATCCCGTATGATGTTCCCTTTGTTCTTCGGTATGTTACTTGCCCGAGATTCGATCGTTGGTATCTCCATACCTAGTTCAACCTCGTTACCCGTAAGTCTCTTAACTCGTTTCGTAATACAAGATCCCATGACTAACGCTTAGTCACATTGCTTGCAAGGCTTGTTGTGATGTTGTATTACCGAGTGGGCCCTCAGATACCTCTCCGTCACATGGAGTAACAAATTCCAGTCTTGATCCTTGCCAACTCAACAGACACCCTCGGACATACCTGTAGAGAACCTTTATAGTCACCCAGTTACGTTGCGACGTTTGATACACACAAGGCACTCCTCCGGTATCCGTGAGTTGCATGATCTCATGGTCATAGGAACATATACTTGACATGCAGAAAACAGTAGCAATAAACTGACACGATCATATGCTACGTTTGTAGTTTGGGTCTTGTCCATCACACCATTCTCCTAATGATGTGATCCCGTTTATCAAATGACATCTCATGTCCATGGCTAGGAAACCTTAACCATCTTTGATCAACGAGCTAGCCTATTAGAGGCATACTAGGGACATGGTTTTGTCTATGTATCCACACATGCATCTAAGTCTCTGATCAATACAATTATAGCATGGATAATAAACGATTATCATGAACAAGGAAATATGATAATAACTAAATTATTATTGCCTCTAGGGCATATTTCCAACAGTCTCCCACTTGCACTAGAGTCAATAATCTAGTTCACATCACCATGTGATTCACATTGTTATGAATCTAACACCCAATGAATTCTAGGGCTCGATCATGCTTTGCATGTGAGAGAGGTCTTATAGTCAACGGGTCTGTGACATTCAGATTCGTGTGTTCTTTGCAAATCTCTATGTCAAACCGTAAACACTGCTACCACACTCCACTTGGTACTATTCCAAATGGCTGCTTCACTATATGTATCCAGATTGCTACTACGGGTCATCCGGATTGGTGTTAAAGCTTGCATCGACGTAACTCTTTACGACGAACTCTTTATCACCTCCATAATCGAGAAACATCTCCTTAGTCTTTTAGTTACTAAGGATAATCTTGAGCGTTGTCCAGTGATCCAGTCCTGGATCACTCTTGTACCCCTTGACGGACTCATGGCAAGGCACACACAGGTGCAGTACATAGCATGGCATACTATACAGAGCCTATGGCTAAGGTATAGGGGACGACATTCGTCCTTTCTCTTTCTTCTATCGTGGTCGAGCTTTGAGTCTGACTCAACTTCACACCTTACAAAACAGGCAAGAACACTTCTCTCTGACTAATCCATTTTGAACTCTTTCAAAATCTTGTCAAGGTATGTACTCATTGAAAGTCTTATCAAACATCTTGATCTATCTTTATAGATCTTGATGCTCAACAATTAGGTAGCTTTATTCAGGTCTTCCTTTGAAAATCACTTTTCAAACAACCGTTTATGCTTTCCAGAAATTCCACATTATTTCCAAATAGCAATATGTCATCCACATATACTTATCAGAAACTCTATGGTGCTCCCACCCACTTTATTGCAAATACAAGTTTCTCATAAACTTTGTATAGACTCAAAACTTTGATCACCTCATCAAAGTGTACATTCCAACTCCGAGATGCTTTCTTCAGTCTATAAAACGATCATTGAAGCTTTCACACCTTTTAGCATCCTTAGGACTGACAAAACCTTCTGGTTATATCACATACAACCTTACCGCAAGTAAACCGTTAAGGAAACGATGTTTTGACATCCATCTGCCAGATTTCATAATTGAAAGTGCGGCAATTGCTAACATAATTTCAACAGACTTTAGCATCGCTACGAGTGAGAAAGTCTCATCACAGTCAACTCCTTGAACTTGTCGTAAATTTCTTTGCAACAAGTCGAGCTTTACAAATGGTGACATTTACCATCAGCGTATGTCTTCATTTCAAAGATCCATTTGTACTTAACGACCTGCCGTCCAAGGAGCAAGTCCATCAAAGTCTATACTTGGTTTTCATACATGGATCCTTTCTCGGATTTCATGGCCTCTAACCATTTGTTGGTTTTTGGGCCCATCATCGCTTCTCCATAGTTCGTAGGTTCATCATTGTCCAACAACTTGACCTCTAAGACAGGGTTGCCGCACCACTCAGGAGCAGTACACGTCCTTGTCGACCTATGAGGTTCGATAGTAACTTGATCCGAAGCTTCATGATCATCATCATTAACTTCCTCTTCAACTAACATAGGCTTCACAGAAACAACTTCCTGCGCTGCGCTACTCTCTAGTTGAAATAGAGGTTCAACAACCTCATCAAGTTCTATCTTCCTCCCACTCAATTCTTTCGAGAGAAACTTTTTCTCGAGAAAGGACCTAGTTTTAGCAACAAACACTTTATGCTTGGATCTGAGATAGAAGGTTTACCCAACTGTTCTTAGGGTATTCTATGAAGATGCATTTGTCCGCTTTGGGTTCGAGCTCATTAGGTGAAAACATTTTCCACACAAGCGTCGCAGCCCTAAACATTAAGAAATGACAGCTTGGGTTTCTATTAAACCCTAATTCACACGATGTCATCTCAACGGATTTAGATGGTGCCCTATTTAAAGTGAATGTAGTTGTCTCTAATGCATAACCCCAAAATTATAGTAGCAAAACGATAAGAGACATCATAGCACGCACCATATCCAATAGAGTACGACTATGACATTCGGACACACCATCACACTATGGTGTTCCAGGTGGCATGAGTTGTGAAACAACTTTCACATTGTCTAAAGTTGTATGCCAAACTCGTAACTCAGATATTCACCTCCACGATCATATCGTGGACATTTTTATCTACTTGTCACGATGATCTTAAACTTCACTCTGAATTTGCTTGAACCTTTCAAACGATTTAGACTTGTGTTTCATTAAGTAAATATACACTATATCTACTCAAATCATCGGTGAAGGTAAGAAAATAATGATATCCACCACACGCTATAAGACTCATTGGATTGTATACATCAACATGTATCATTTCCAATAAATCACTTGCCCGCTCCATCAAACCAGAAAGCGGGGTCCTTAGTCATCTTGACCAAGAGGCATGGTTCGCATGTCTCAACCGATTCGAAATCGAATGAGTCCAAAGATCCATCAGCATGGAGTTTCTTCATTCGTTTTATACCAATATGACATTTAGCGGCAGTGCCACAAGTATGCGGTACTATTATTATTAACTTTGTATCTTTTGACATCAATGTTATGAACATGTGTATTACTACAATCAAGTTTCAACAAACCATTCTTACTGGGTGCATGACCATTGAAGGTACTATTCATGTAAATAGAATAACCATTATTCTCTAACTTAAATGAATAACCGTGTTGCAATTAACATGATCTAATCACGTTCATGCTCAACGCAAAAACACCAAATAACATTTATTTAGGTACGTCACTAACCTCGAAGGTAGAGAGAGCGTGCGATGTTGATCACATCAACCTTGGAAACATTTCCAACACATATCGTCACCTCACACTTAGCTAGTATCCGTTTATTCCGTAGCTCTTACTTCGAGTTACTAACATTTAGCAACCGAACCGGTATCCAATACCCAGGTGCTACTAGGAGTACTAGCAAGGTACACATCAATAACACGTATATCAAATATACTTCTGTCGACTTTGCCAGCCTTCTTATCTACCAAGTATCTAGGGTTGTTCCGCTTCAGCGACCGTTCTCCTTATAATCGAAGCACTTAGTCTCGGGTTTTGGGTTAGACTTTGGGTTGCTTCATTGGAGCTGCAACTGACTTGCTATCCATGAAGTTTCCCTCCTTGCTCTTGCCCTTCTCGAAACCAGTGGTTTTGACTAACCATCAACACTTGGCGCTCCTTCTCGATTTCTACCTTCACGGTGTCAAACATCGCGAACAGCTCAGGGATCATTATTTCCATCCCCGACGTTTTATAGTTCATCACCAAGTTCTAGTAGCTTAGTGACAGTGACTTGGAGAACTATATCAATCACTATCCTATCTGGAAGATCAAATCCCACTCGATTCAAGCGATTGTAGCACCCAGACAATCTGAGCACATGCTCAACGATTGAGCTATTCTCCTTCATCTTGCAGGCAAAGAATCTTGTTGGAGATCTCATATCTCGCAACACGGGCATGAGCCTAAGATCCTAATTTCAGCTCTTAGAACATCTCATATGTTCCATGATGTTCAAAACGTTTCGGAGCTTCAATTCTAAGCCGTAATGCATGACGCACTAAACTATCAAGTAGTCATCAGAACGTGCCTGTCAGATGTTCACAACATCTACAAATAACGGTAGAGGGGTTGGCGCACCGAGCGGTGCATTAAGGACATAAGCCTTCTATGCAGCAACGAGGACAATCCTCAGATCACGGACCCAGTCCGTAGTATTGCTACCATCATGTTTCAACTCTATTTCTCTAGGAACATATAAAAATTCAAGGGAACTACAACGTGAGCTAGTAATCTACAACACAGTTTGCAAAGACACTACTGACTATGTTCATGATAATGAGTTCAATTAATCATATTACTTAAGAACTCCCACTCAAATTGACATCCCTCCAGTCATTCGAGTGATACATGATCCAAATTCACCAACTCAAGTCCGATCATCACGTGAGTTGAGGTGGTTTCAATGGTGAACATCATCATGTTGATCATATCTACTATATGACTCATGTTCGACCTTTCGGTCTCTTGTATTCCGAGGCCATGTCTGTACATGCTAGGCTCATCAAGTTTAACCCGAGTGTTCTGCATGTGCAACACAGGCTTGCACCCGTTGTATGTGAACGTAGAGTCTATCACACCCGATCATCACGTGGTGTCTCAACACGACGAACTTTCGCAATAGTGCACACTCGGGGAGAACACAATTCATCTTCAAATTTAAGTGACGGATCACCTTATAATGCTACCGTCGTCCTAAGCAAAACAAGGTGCATAAAAGGATTAACATCACATGCAAATCATAAGTGACATGATATGGCCATGAACTTGTGCTTTTGATCTCCATCTTGAAAGCACCGGCATGATCTCCATCGTCACCGGCATGACACTATGATCTCCATCATCTTGATCTCCATCAATGTGTCGCCATTGGGTTTGTCACGCCCACCATGCTTCTACTACTATTGCTAACGTTTAGCGATAAGGTAAAGCATTACATAGCGCTTAATGATTGACACACAGGTCATACAATAATTAAAGACAACCTTATGGCTCCTGCCGGTTGCCGTACTCATCGACATGCAAGTCGTGATATTCTATACAACACATGATCATCTCATACATCACATATATCACATCATGTAATTGGCCATATCACATCACAACATACCCTGCAAAAACAAGTTAGACGTCCTCTAATTGTTGTTGCATGTTTTACGTGGCTGCTACGGGTATCTAGCAAGAACAATTTTCATCTATGCAAAAACCACAACGGTGATACACTAGTTGCTTTTCAACCTTCTCAAGGACCGCCTTTGTCGAATCCGATCCAACTAAAGTGAGAGAAACTGGCACCCGCAAGACATCTATGCAACAAGTTGCGGTCGAGGGAACCGGTCTCTCGTAAGCGTACGAGTAATGTTGGTTCGGGCCGCTTCATCTCACAATACCGCTGAACCAAAATCCTACCAAGGGAGGAAGCAATCTCAGCATCAACGCCCACAAACCTTTTGTGTTCTACTCGAGATCTCATCTACATATAGACCTAGCTCTGATACCACTATTGGGTAACGTTGCATGGGAAACAAAAAAATTCCTACGCACATGTAGATCTATCCATGGTGATGAGCATCTACGAGAGGGAGAGTGGATCTACGTACCCTTGTAGATCGCTAAGCGGGAAGCGTTAAGAAACACGGTTGGTGTAGTCGAACATCTTCGCGATCCAAATCGCTGAGCGTCCCATGATCTCATCATGATCTGTCCCGCGATCCAATCACGATCCGTCCCGCAAACTCATCACGATCCGTCCCGCGAACTCATCACGATCTTGATCACGATCCTTTCGATCTAGCGCCGAACGGACGACACCTCCGCGTTCAGCACACGTACAACTCGATGACGATCTCCGCCTTCTTGATCCAGCAAGAGGGAGCGGAGAGGTAGAAGAGTTTTCCGGCAGCGCGACGGTGCTCCGACGATGGTGGTGGAGCTATTCCGGCAGGGCTTCGCCTAAGCACTGTAGAAATCCGATCTAGAGGAGAAACTACGCACTAGAGGAACGGGTAGCACGTGGCTGAAAATCTTGTGCCAAAACCCTAAAACCCTCTAGTATATATAGGAGGAGAGGAGGAGGAGGCTTGCCTCCCAAGGAGGCAGCTCTTGGGTCGGCCGAACCAGGAGGGAGGAGTCCTCCTCCTCCACTCCTAGTAGGATTAGGACTCCTTCCTAATTTAGCCCTTTTTGTCTTTTTCCGCCTTTTTCCTTTTGGGCTTTTCTTCCTAGCCGCATGGGCCTTGTGTGGGACTTCCACCAGCTCACTAAGGGCTGGTATTCATCCTCCTACAGCCCATGTAGCCTCTTGGGTCGAAATACCCCTCCCGATGGTCTCCCGGTACACTAACGATGAGCCCGAAATTTTTTCCGGCTACCAAAATAGGACTTCCTATATATCAATCTTTACCTCCGGACCATTCCAGAGCTCCTCGTGAAGTCCGGGATCTCATCCGGGACTCCGAACAACCTTCGGTCACTACCATGTATAACTCTATACTACCAAAATGTCACCGAACCTTAAGTGTACAGACCCTGCGGGTTCGAGAACTATGTAGACATGACCGAGACACCTCTACGGTTAGTAACCAATAGCGGGACCTGGATGCCCATATTGGTTCCTACATATTCTACGAAGATCTTTATCGGTCGAACCTCTATGTCAAGGATTCAGTTAATCCCGTATGATGTTTCCTTTGTTCTTCGGTATGTTACTTGCCCGAGATTCGATCGTCGGTATCTCCATACCTAGGTCAACCTCGTTACCGGTAAGTCTCTTTACTCGTTCCGTAATACAAGATCCCATGACTAACACTTAGTCACATTGCTTGCAAGGCTTGTTGTGATGTTGTATTACCGAGTGGGCCCTGAGATACCTCTCCGTCACATGGAGTAACAAATTCCAGTCTTGATCCATGCCAACTCAACAGACACACTCGGACATACCTGTAGAGAACCTTTACAGTCACTCGGTTATTTTGCGACGTTTGATACACACAAGGCACTCCTCCGGTATCCGTGAGTTGCATGATCTCATGGTCATAGGAACATATACTTGACATGCAGAAAATAGTACCAATAAACTGACACGATCATATGCTACATTTGTAGTTTGGGTCTTGTCCATCACACCATTCTCCTAATGATGTGATCCCGTTTATCAAATGACATCTCATGTCCATGGCTAGGAAACCTTAACCATCTTTGATCAACGAGCTAGTCTATTAGAGGCATACTAGGGACATGGTTTTGTCTATGTATCCACACATGCATCTAAGTCTCTGATCAATACAATCATAGCATGGATAATAAAAGATTATCATAAACAAGGAAATATGATAATAACTAATTTATTATTGCCTCTAGGGCATATTTCCAACATTGTTGCCATGGTAGACACCCACAAGGTGCTCTGGCTCAGGACCTGGTTGGGCAAGCACTACTAGTGTTGTTTTTCTGATGGTTGTTGTGGCAACATGCATGATCCTCGACGGTGATGGTGATGACAATGACGATGTACATTATCTAGGGCTTGATAAACTCTTGATGGTGGCATGTATATATTTTGATGAGGTGGTATATACTACCCTCTCACGTCGATGGCGAACTAGCGGTGGTAGGATAACACCCTCTTTTGGATGTGGTGGTTGGATGGCATTGTAGCAGTGGTAGGATGAACTTGTGATGTCGTGTGATCATGCATACTTTCTTATTTTACATGTCTATTGTGCCCCCATTGCTTGCTGCTTGAATTACTGCTCTTCTGAGGACAAGTGGTATGTGGTGTTCCGAGGGAGGGTTCCAAGTGTTTACAGTTCATGGTAAGCATGCGAGGAATAAGTGGCAGGTTAAAAAACAGCTGCCACAAAGAGTTTAAGAGTAGGCAGACGACAGAGGATGCTTACTCCAAAGGTTGTGCCCAAGTAGGCATGCAGTTTTGCCAAGTCGGATCGATAACTTGGGATGAAGATATTCATCATCATTGTCCGATTCATCGTGAACGCAATGGTGTTTTATTGGCGTGATCGGTGTGATCGTGTGTAGGGTGTAGCTCGTAATCTCAAGACGTAGGGTACAAGGTAAGCAAACCTCACTGTTGTATGCAACCAAACAATGTGTATTAGTATGAGCCCAACCAATATGAGCAACCAAACACAATGCGTAGAGTCGTTAATACGATGCAGAGAGGCAATATGCAGGCAAACAAACAATGTGCATATGATGGTTTTTACCCTGCATTACCTAAACCAGGTTGACCTGGGACAAGTATGCAAAGGGGCTAAAAACTATTCGAGCAACCAAACACATCATTGATATCCACATGTATGCATGCAATATTACTTATGTATAACATTTGCAATGAGAAAGACTAGTGTTGAAAATGTGAGCATATCTTATGTGGGCCTATGATTTTAAGTCTATTGAATTTCGCGTTGTGGAATTAGGAGGAAGTCGAGTGTGCACCATCAGTTGAAATTCAGCCGGTCGACGCCCACCACATGAAACCATATGCAACTAAAGCCAAGCAAATCCTAGTTGTCAATGGTCCCATCACGATTAGTACCACTAGGAGGAGGCCCGGGGCAAGAGGCGTGAGAGTTCACAGGCATCATGGCTCCTCGACGGCTTCCGGCCCAAGCAGTGGCCACCACGTCACGAAACCAAATCCAATAATGGATCTAGCTCATGACGGTTCGTCGCTCCACCCACTTGATAACAACCCTCCCTACCTCCTGTGTGATCACCGCCTATTGCTAATGCCCCCTCCCTCCTACACCATGTTGTCGTGTCCTTGACTCCCCTCCATCGGTGACACTATCGCCGGATTGTCCTGGACTCTAGGTCACTCCCATCTCAGGCCTCATCGTGGCGTCTCCATAGCCACCTGAGGGTTGCTCTCCAGAATTCGAGTGGCCCAAATTTCATTTTCAAGCATAGCTATTAAGATATTCACATTTGTTAAAACAAAAAGGAAAGGAACATAGGTAGGTTTGTTTCTATTTCTACCATGAATGATTTGCATAATAAGGCTGGTCAGTAGTTTAAAATTTTCATGTGAATACAAGGGTTAAAACCTTGCAAAAGGCATGTGCATTGTAATGACAGACTACAATCTTGGGCAAGTAAATTAGAGTCGACCGCTCGTCACAGTGGACCGGTGGTGACCGACCCTGGCCCAATTTTCTTATAAAACCGATCCAAAAAATCCATCAACCTTGAAATTATGGGGTAGGTCAATGTTCCAATGGGTAACGTTGGCTCATTCCCATTGTGACCGGCAACTATATGTTCATCTCGACTGGAAACAGAGCCAGGACTGGTCATATCTCCACTTGAAAACAAGGGCCCTGTTTGGATCCATGGGTTAGAGCTAGTTTGGGTTAGTTGGGGGGGGGTATTTCCAAAAGTATCAAAACATGAGGGTTAGAGTGGGGTTAGTTGCATCTAACAAACCAAAAAACTATCTCGGTGGAGAGGTGCTTATTTGAGTTATTTTAGGTGGGGCCCACAAAAAATGATTTTTTCCTCTGCCTCGACCGCACCAGACCCCGTCCCTCATCCACACATCGCTCTACCCCCGCCTGCCCTATCTCGCCGCCCCTGTCTGTCCTAACTCGCTGCCACCGTCCGGCCACATCCCGCAGCCCTCGTCCGTCTGCCTCCCGCCACACCTGTTATCTAGTCGGTTTTCATCCACGTCCGTCGCCCCCATCGCTCTACCCCCACCTGCCCCCGTCCGCCCCATAGCCCCCATCGTGTCACCCCCGTCCGCCACATCGCCCCCATCGCGCCGTCCCCTGATACGTCTCCAACATATCTATAATTTTTTATTGTTCCATGCTATTATATTATCTGTTTTGGATGTTTTAGATGCATTAATATGCTATTTTATATTATTTTTGGGACTAACCTATTAATCTAGAGCCTAGTGCCAGTTTCTATTTTTTCCTTGTTTTTGAGAATTGCAGATAAGAAATATTAAACGGAGTCCAAACGGAATAAAACCTTCAGAATGATTTTTTCTGGATCGGAAGGAAACCACCAAGCTTGGAGACCAAGGCAGGAGAGCCACCGTGGGGCCACAAGCCCTGGGGGCGCGCCCAGGGGGGTAGGGCGTGCCCTACAGGCTTGTGGGCCCATGGCAGCCCTTCTAACCCTAATCTTTGACCTATAAATTCCCAAATATTCCTTGTATATCAAGACGAGCCACGAAAATACTTTTCCGCCGCCAGAAGCCTCTGTTCCCGAGAGATCCAATCTTGGAGCCTTTTTCGGTAATCTGCCGGAGGGGGATTCGATCACGAAAGGCATCGACATCAACTCCATTGCCCCTCCGATGATGCGTGAGTATTTCACCACAGACCTTCGGGTCCATACCTAGTAGCTAGATGGCTTCTTCTCTCTCTTTGTTCTTCAATACCATGTTCTTCATGATTTTCATGGAGATCTATCCGATGTAATACTCTTTTGCGGTGTGTTTGTCAAGATCCGGTAAATTGTGGGTTTATGTTCAGCTTATCCATGAATGTTATTTGAGTCTTTTTTGAATTCTTATATGCATGATTTCATATCTTTGCAAGTCTCTTCGAGTTATTGGTTTGGTTTGGCTAACTAGATTGGTAATTCTTGCAATGGGAGGAGTGCTTAGTTTTGGGTTCAATCTTGCGGTGTCCTCACCCAGTGACAAAGTAGGGATAGCGAGGCAAGTATGGTATTTTTGCCATCAAAGATAACAAGATGGGGTTTTCATCATATTGCTTGAGTTTATCCCTCTACATCATGTCATCTTACCCAATGTGTTACTCTGTTCTTCATGAACTTAATACTCTAGATGCAGGCAGGAGTCGGTCGATGTGTGGAGTAATAGTAGTAGATGCAGAATCGTTTCGGTCTACTTGACATGGACGTGATGCCTATATGCATAATCATTGCCTTGGATATCTTCATAATTATTCGCTTTTCTATCAATTGCTCGACAGTAATTTGTTCACCCACCGTAATACTTGCCATCATGGAGAAGCCTCTAGTGTAACCTATGGCCCTCGGGTCTATTTTCCATCTTATACTTTCAGATATAAAACCAAAAATACTTTGTTGCATTATTTTTACCTTTTGTTTTACTTTCCGTTCAAGCAATCTATCTCTATCAGATCTCATCCTTGCAAGTAACCGTAAAGGGATTGAAGGGATTGACAACCACTTTATAGCGTTGGGTGCAAGAGTTTGATTTTTTGTGTAGGTACATTTACTGGGGAGTTGCTTGTATCTCCTACTGGATTGATACCTTGGCTCTCAACAACTAAGGGAAATACTTATCTACTTTGCTGCATCACCTGTTCCTCTTCACGGAAACCACCGCATGCTCGAGAAGTAGCACCCCCGTCCGCCCCAGCCGCCCCATCCCGCCGCACCCGGCTGCCCTATCCGTCCCGAGCCGCACCTATCGACCCACCCTGTGATGGATGGAGAGGGCTTTGATGTGTGGGGTTCGTAGTCGTCGGGCAAGCAGCCCAGCTACCCAGGCCGATCTCGACCTCAACTCGCAAGCACCAACGTCGAAGGAGTTCATTTGTGAGCGGACAGGGGCCACACAAGAGCCGGCCACACCAAATCCGGCTAGAAAGAGGGAGAAAGTGCATTTATTGTCAGTCTAACCCTGTCATCCAAACATCACATTTGGCTAGAGTTGTTCAGGGTTAGTCACGAGTTAGACACTAACTCTAACCTTTAGCTGTGTTAGACCATTTACAACCGGACCTCTCAAACCCGCCTCAAACGCCCGGGCAGGACGCCCGGTTAGTGTCCGATCACAAAATTTTGACCCAGACGGGCCTCTCAAACGGCCCTCAAACGCCCGGGCTAACCGGCACCCCCATATCCAGCCCAAATATGAGGCGGGTATGGGGGCGCCCGGACGCGCCCATCACGTCGGACCCGACAACCCGTCCTCACCCAAAAATGCACCAACCCCCCTCAAACCCATCCTCCTCCTCCCGCCGCTCTAGAAAAATTCCCACGCCCGAACCCTCGCCCGCCCCCACCCTTGCTCCCAATCCTCACCTCCGGTCCCAATCCACCGCCGGAGATGTCGTCTAGCCCGACCCAGACCGCCATGATGGAGACGCAGTCCGCCTCGTCCGTCGGCGGCATGAATTCGTCCGCGACGACTTGCAAGGCAGAGAACATCGTCCGCAAGCTGCGGCGACGCCAACACACAGAGAGAGGGAGGTGGCGGCTTTGGTGTCGTAGGGAGGTTTGGACGCGCAAGAGCAGATGTCTCCTCCGCCACGGCCGGATCCCCGCACCCCTTCTCTCCGAGCGTCAGCGAGGATTACGGTCACCGACCCCATAGGACAAACGACGATCCGAGCGGCGGCTGGGCCATTCTGGACAGCTTTCCGCCCATGCAGATGCCGGCGGTGGACGTGTGTGACTCGCCAGAGCCCGTTCGGGTGCGGATGAGCACGGGCTCCGGCACTGCCCAGGCTGACCTCAATCTGTTCGACGGAATGACCGAACATGAGTCAGTGTGTTTTCTTTGCTCTTGTCCGATCATATTTAAGCATAACCCTCTAGTTTCTTTCGCTCATGATGAATACTTGCAAATCTTAATCATATAGGCGGCGTTCATGTCCACGATGATCAAGGAGAATGAAGATCCGACCCAATTGGAGCATGACTTGGAGGCCACCACTGCTTTTGAAGTTGGGAACACATCCGTTCCCAATCCGAGGAAGAATAAGAAGGACAAGACGGCGAAGGCAAGAGGTCCGACATTCTCAAGACACGAGGACATCTTTTTGGTCAGAGCTTGGTTGGCCATAACGATGGATCCAATATGCGGCACAGAGCAAAATGGGAGCACCTATTGGACGAAGATTTGGAAGGAGTATCATGAGCTAAAGGAGTATGTGGAGCCGCATCCTATCGTGAGCACTTGTAATGTGGCATCTCTCCAACATCGTTGGGGGATCATTCAAAGGGAAGTGAACAAGTACGTCGGTTACTATGCACAAGTGACCAGGCGCCCTCAAAGTGGGTTCGGAATCGTAACTCACGTAAGCTCGATTGCCTCATCTTCTCGTCCATTGCATATGCTTTGTGTTTGCATTCTCGTGCTCATACAAATGTTGTTCCCTAGACGGCGGTGGCGGCAACTTTGTATCATGAGGACGAGAAGAAGCCATTTGCTTTTAGCCATTGTTGGCTCCTGTTGAATGGCAAGCCGAAGTGGACCCAACTTGTGGCCGACATCAAGTCCAGCAAGAAGAGGAATGATGGCTCAAACTCCAACCAATCAATTGGGTTGGACGATGAAGAGGACGATATTGTCGTGGACGAGAATGGAAAAGCCACCGTGCCAAAGGACAACCGCCAAGTCATGGGAAACAAGTGGAAGAAGGCAAGTCCCTCCCGTGATGCCATGACTACCAAAATTTCGTCAACATGGATGGGTATTTTTTTCGGCTAGGGAGAGCAAGAAGGAGGAGAGGTACAAGCTCCTCATGGAAGTGCAAAAGGAAAGGATGGAGTGAGACAAAACTAGGGTGGAGAAGAAGCTTGCAATTGAGAGGGAGAAGATCGAGTTGGAGAAGCGCGAAGCGGTGATCAAATGGGAGCTCGAGAAGGCCAAGACATTTGCTGACATGGATTTCGAGAAGGAGAAGTTGCAACTCGCACGGGACACGGAAGATGCGAAGATCATGTTGGCGGACGAGACCGGCTTGGATGACCATGTAAAGAAGTGGCTTGCGGACAAGAAGAAGGAGATCAACGCCCGAAGGGCGGCTGCGACGGAGGAGGTAGCCCGGATGCAAGTGGAGGAGGTAGCAAGGATTCAGACAAAGCAGCATGCCCGGATGCAGGCGGAGCTGGCGGGCCGGATTCAGGAGGAACATGACGCACTCCTCTTCTCGCAGCACCCGCACAACGAGTGATCGGAGGCCACCGGTCATGCTTGGACATTGATTTTATTTTGCCATGTCCGGTTTGTTGAACTATGATTTGCTTTGCTTTGCTTTTTTCGAACTTTGACATTCGAACAGTTTATTTCGTATGATCGACGTGCATGGATTGCATGAATTTGAGGTTCCGATTTTGCTATATATGGATGTGCGACGCGATATTTAAAAAGTGTCTGGTCAGTGCTCGTGGACGCGTCTGCAAATGTTTGAAGGGCCGGATTTGACAAGTCCGGTTGTAGGTGCTTTTAGAGTATCCAAACAGGGACAAGGTCTGGCCTGGAACGACTCGCCTCTTCGTCTCACTGCGGCAGGTGTAAAACAACAACGGGAACGTTGTAGAGATGCGTTACTGTGTACATACTAGTCATCCTGGGCATTTGGGTATCCTAACCCGTTACCCGAACTCAAACCGAACTGAATTACCCGAATTGTCGGGTAATTCGGGTATCGGGTTAGGGTTCGGTTATCATTTCTTGACTATTTGGTTTTCGGGTTAGGGTTCGGGTTTCAGACTAGAAAACCCGAAATATTCATACTACCCGAATTATGAATACTACCCAAATTATTCATCCTATTATCACACTATCATGTTACCCATACTATCTAAAATACCCATACTACCCTCAATATCCATACTACCCAAATTAATCATACCAAAAGTTGATGTATGCTCCGAATATTTTGGGTTTTTTGGATACCCTAATTAGCCGAAATAAATTTTTGGGTAATTTATGTTTGGGTATTTTTTTGACAGAAAAAATTTCGGTTCTCATTTTTAAGTATCGAATTACCCATAAAACCGAAATAACCAAAATACCCGAACGTCGTAGTAGCACTCCCAACTAGTAGTTCCATCTCTTTTCTTAGCTGTGCTTCCTTACAAAGCCACGTACGCTTTATCTTTTCACTAAAGGGCGGCCCTAAAACTATCTGCCGCCATGGCAGGAGGTAGGTTTACTCAAGTACGTTTAAGCTCTTGCCTTCAATGGCGATTCGTAACGTCGCTGAAGGAAGCAGATAAGCAACTTCAACGTGGACTCGAATGTGATTGTAACATTTGTTGTCTCGTTGATCACTAGCGTTCAATGAGCGTAAGACGACCTGATGAAGCTACAAGTATTGTAGACTGATGAAGACGAGGAGATAATCGTTAACCGAAGACGCGTATCATCTAAGTTGGCATTTTCTCACACGCACGGACCAGTCAAGACGGAGCTGTTGGGCGATCACATCCAGCTCGCGTGCGCTCGTACGCTAGCTTCCACTGTTTCCAGCCTATCATTGGCTCATTGCCTCGTAGTAGAAGGTGAGAGCGCATGCACTCCATCTGTCTGATTCCCTCTGAATCGAACCAAGGCACCTCGAAACGGTTTTGCTATTTCAGAAAATAGCACCCCGATCCATGATTTGAAGATCATATGGGCGGCTATAACTGTCGGCTAAAAATAGCCAGTTCCTTTCCGGCATAAGCGTACCACCCCATCATGACAAAAATCGATCCGTTTCGCCCATACGGAAATGGCGTACGTAATCCACACTACAGCATCGAGCCTTTACTGAATCAGCAGCAAAGTTACAGTCATGCCCCCAAACACACACAGATACTACCGCATTAGCGAGAGACGCCGCAGATTCTGCAGTTACGCGGGCTGCATGCCGTATCCGTTAGAGAGACGCTTTCATTCATTCCCTAAGGCCACTCCAGCCAGCGCGATATTCCATCCTGTCTGTCCTCGTTCCTTTAAGGTAAAACAAACACACCAAGCGACCTAGCGTGGGTGTAAACAAACTTTTGTCCGTTTTCTTTCCACTTTCGATCCATCTTCGGTCCAGATTTGGGTCGTCTTTGGGGTGAAACGGACAATGCGTGGACAAACCGGACGTCATTTTTGTCCTCCCCTGACCCGCCCGTCGGTAGCACATGTCTTCCTTTTTCTATCCCCCACCCCCACCGAGCCCTCCAGCCACACCCCCGCCGTTCTTGTCCCTCGCCGTCGTCGTCGTCGTCGTTACCATTTGGCGTTGTGCAGCTCGGACGCGCTCTCGGCCCAAACCTTGTCGCAGGCCCCGCTCCCTCGACGCCCCCGAGCTACCCAACCACGACCACTTTGCGCTCCCGTCGGTAGGATTTGGACCAGATCCGGCCGGACTTGGGCTCGCACGGCTATGGGGAGGCCACGCCGTGCCATGAACTGGCCGGGCAACGGGCCAGGACCTCCCGGCAAGGTCGCAATGCCGCATGCAGGTACTGACTCCTCCTCTAGCCGTTCGGATCTACGTCGTCGATGGTTCTCAAGCAGATACAAGAACGGCGGGAGGTCGGGATCGGTGCTGGCCCAAAGGCTCGTCGGCGCGCCATTGCCACTTATTAAGTGCGACGACTGCCCAAGAAAGGTCCAGAGCCGCATGTCTACAACGTCGGAACATCCCGCATGTGTGTTCATCAAGTGCCCAAACGATGGGGAGGTATGTGCTACTTGTTTAGCATCGTTTGTGCTCTCGGATTTGACTACTTGTGCTGACTTAATTTTGTTGTTGCGTAGAATGGATGCGACTTTTGGTATTGTAAGAAGAATACATCGATATTTTGATAGAACACAAATTAGTAGATGTTCGTGCACTTGTTGCTATAATAGATGCTAGAGATAAAAGTAGATGCGAGGAAGCAACGTCTAATTCTTTAGACTCGAAGAAGATAGAAGCACGCAAGATCGAGCCTCCACAAATCAACAATGAATGCATCAAGAAGGCACTAATCCAACTTACGGGAGCAATTATGAAAGTTGGATTTATTTTAAAATGTCTTCTTGTGGTTCTTGTTTTTTTTGGTCTTGCTATTCTAGTCAAGATTCGTTGATGTGTTAACATGTATCAAAAATCAATGATAAAAAAAATGTGCTTGAAAATGTGTATGCAGACGGGATGCGGTCGAAATGCGGTCGCGCGTTGGGCGCACGACCGACGCATCCAAAAAAGCCCCGGACGCGGCCCCATTGCCCGCCTCAAATGAACAAAATCCGGACAAAACGGGCATCCGGATGGGGTCGCGCGCTGGAGTTGGCCTAACTAAGGGGGTGTTTATTTCCTGGGACTTTTTGGGGTAGGGACTAGAAAAGGTCTCTTTTAAAGACTTTTTAACCAAACAGGAGGGACTACTAGGGACTAAAAGTTACTTTTTGAGACTAAATGAAGAAGACTCAAGGAGAGTCTTTTTTGGGACTTTTCCAACAATACTCTTTCCTGCACCCATTGCCCCACGGCTCCATGGTGTTGTTTGGTTGTTATTTTTCTGTATATTAAGGGTAACATGGTCTTTTAGCATGTCATTTAATAACCTCTAGGAAGGGACTAGAGACTTTTTAGTCTCTGAAAACAAACAAGGAAGGAATAGAGGTTATTAAATGACATGCTAAAAGACCATCCCTAATATAAAAAAATAACAACCAAACAACACCATAGTGACGCGGGGCAATGGATGTAAGGAAAGGTATTGTTGGAAAAGTCCTAAAAAATTCTAAAGAAGACTTCTTTATTTAGTCTAAAAAAACAATTTTTAGTCCGTGGTAATCCCTTCTATTTGGTTAAAAAGTCTCTAAAAGACATTTTTTTAGTCACTACACAAAAAATCCCTGGAAACAAACAACCCGTAAGGACCACACTGTTGAAAACGACTTGAGCTAGCAAAAGCCAAAGCGTGAAAGCGGACGTATCATTCCACATCCGGCTATCCGGTGGACGCGTGCATGCCATGCACGCGCTCGACGAGGCGATAGAGAGTCATGCACGCATCGCGTCACCTCTGCAAACACCCCTCTAGTCTAGAGGTCGATCCAGAGCTCGGCCGGGCTTGCCGACGTTTGTCCGCCGCTGAAAACGGAGTCTGGTCTCGTTTGGAACGGAAGCCTCCGTCGCCGATTCGCCCACCCTCCTTTCCGTCCAAAATCGCGCAACTGCCTCGCTCGTCATCGGCCGGGCGGCCCGCTGGGTGGCACGTGAGAACGGGGTACGCTCGCGTGGCGTGGACCCGGGACGTGGTCACCACGGACGGCAGTGCGCCGCTCGCGCTCTGCACGGCACGCGCGGCGGGCAAGACGGTCTCGTACTCGTACTCCCGCGCTCGATCGGAGGCGGCCGCGTGCGGAAGCTGCGGCCATCCACGTCCGTGCCGGAGTCCCGGGCAGTCAGCGCCACGCGTGGCCCGTCCTCGCTCACACGGTGACACCTGTTGGTTCGCGCCGGTGGAGCACCCATGCCGCGCTGCGCCCGCGCACGCGCGCGGTGTCAGGCCGCGAGAGGTGAGCGGAGGGATATGACCGTTGGATCTTGGATGGATAGGGCCGGAGTCACCGTGCGGGCCATGCGGCACAGTGATATCGGCCGTGAATTGGCACTTTTTGTTTAGGTACTAGAGGGAGAGAGAGTGGTTAACTACTTAACTGGGGCTTTGCGCCACCGAAAGGTGGTAGGTTCGGGAAGCACGAGAAGGTGCTACCGTGCTGGCTGCTACTGGTACCGAACAAATCTTGGCTCCGGCTGGCCGGTAATCGGCGTTGATTAAGGCGGGAGCTTCGGATGCTTAACCCGCCGCGTCCGTGGTGAACTGGTGAATTCAGCTAGTCGCAAGTGGTAGTATATACAGAGTGACAGGCCGTGAAGGACTCTAGGTTAATCTTGATGAACCAGCTCAGCCCTGAGCCTCAAACACACTGGGCTCGAAGCTAGCTGGAGACGTATCTTGTTTCTTTCCTACCACTACTGTAGTAAGTATAATAATCAGTAAACGAGAGCACCCAAAAAAACATTCCAAAACTGAGAGACAGAGAGAGAGAGATGCGTGCGCCGACGCCGAGACCCGTGCTCCGTGTCCTGGACAACACCAACACGGGATACGGTGACGCCATCAATTCCTGCCAAAAACTTTACCGCACGTACTTCTCTGTGGTACTGTAAAAAAAGGAAGCTAATTAATCCGCCAACGGGGTCTCTCCTCGCGTAATCCTCAACACTGTTCCCACACTCCCTCTCCCACTCATCGCTCCCCCTCCGCGGCCGGCAGGAGAATGCGGAGCGAGGCGGCGGCCGGCGGCATTGCGGCCGGCCCTCCGGCGTCCGCGCTGCTCTGCTCCGACCTCAAGCCATTCCTCGCCGCGCTCACCGTGCTCACGCTCCTCGCCGCCGCATGGCAGCTCCGCCCCTACCACTCCCTGCTCGCCTCCCCGTTCTCCCTCTGCCCGGACCCGCCCCCCTCGCTCGCCGTCTTCGGCAAGGCCTCCAGCTCCGGCGCCAATGCCTCCTCGTCGCCGAAGCAGGAGCGGGAGCGGCCCAGGCCCGACCCGAACAGGCGGGAGTTCCGCGCGGTGGGCAGCGCGGCGGCGCTGTTCGTGCAGATGGGCGCGTACCGCGGCGGGCCGTTCACCTTCGCCGTCGTCGGGCTCGCGTCCAAGCCCGTCCACGTCTACGGCAAGCCCTGGTTCCGCTGCGAGTGGGTGCCCAACGGGGGCGGCGCCAACGCCTCCGCCAGCGCCTCGCGGCCGATGCGCGCGGCCAACACGTACCACATGCTCCCGGACTGGGGCTACGGCCGGGTGTACACCGTCGTGGTGGTCAACTGCACCTTCTCGGCGGCGCCCAACGCCGACAATGCCGGGGGCAGGCTCGTGCTCAACGCCTACTACGGGCCGTCGCCGGCGCGGTACGAGCGGATCGAGGCACTGGTGGAGGCGCCGGGGAGCTACGACGAGGCGGCGTTCCGGCCGCCGCACAGGTACGACTACCTCTACTGCGGCTCGTCGCTGTACGGCGACCTCAGCGCGGCGCGGGTGCGGGAGTGGATGGCGTACCACGCGCGATTCTTCGGCGCGCGCTCGCACTTCGTGTTCCACGACGCCGGCGGCGTCGGCCCCGCGGTGCGCGCGGCGCTCGAGCCCTGGGTGCGCGCCGGCCGCGCCACGCTGCAGGACGTGCGCGCCCAGGCGGAGTACGACGGCTGGTACCACAACCAGTTCCTCGTCGTCAACGACTGCCTCCATCGGTACCGGCACGCCGCCAGGTGGACCTTCTTCTTCGACGTTGACGAGTACATCTTCCTGCCCGACGGCCGGACGCTCGAGGGCGTGCTCGCCGAGCTCGACCCCTACACGCAGTTCACCATCGAGCAGAACCCAATGTCGAGCAGGTTGTGCGCGCGGGACACCAACGATTCCAGGGCCGACTACTCCAAGTAGGTGACCGTTTCCTGCACAAAATTTGATTAGTTTAGTGGACATGTTACTCCTTTTACGCAAACCATTGCTGCATCGTTTGAATTTGGCATGTTGATGTGACCTTTTGAACTGGAATTACCCAATTAGGAACCTTCATGTGTCATTTTCCATTGGCTAAAAGTGCCCATTTGGTTATACAAGTTGCTTCTAAAGGCTCCGAATTTGAGCAATCCCACCCTAATCTAAGATCATTGGAGCCGGGCATTTCATTTTTGTGTCTTGTTTTCAGTTTCAGATGCTCTAAGAACAGTTCAGTTGTACTCCCTCCGTACACTAATATAAGAGCGTTTAGATCACTATTATAGTAATCTAAACGCTCTTATATAAGTTTACAGAGGGAGTAGTAATTTAAGTGTACTGTGGTGATGCAATGGCTGAATCCTACCGTGTCCTTGCAGACCTGCAGCCGTAGTTGTATTATTACTTCTGTTACATATGTGAATGGTATGTCTCTTACTGAACATTTTTGCAGAGAATGGGGGTTTGAGAAGCTGGTTTTCCGGAATTCGATCACCGGGGTGAGGCGCGACAGGAAGTACGCGATCCAGGCCAAGAACGCATACGCCACAGGCGTACATATGTCCGAGAATGTCATCGGCAACACCACTCACAAGACGGAGCACCTCATCCGGTACTACCACTACCACAACACCATCAATGTCCCCGGCGAGTTATGCCGCGAGTTTGTGCCGGTGCCGCCCAAAGGTGGCCTGGCTTGGTCCGAGAAGACGCCCTGGTACTACGACGATAGCATGAGGCGTGTCGCGGACGCGGTGCGGGAGTTCGAGAAGAGAACCATCGGCAATGTGGGTGTGTGAATATGGCATGACCATCAGTCAGAGAACGGACTGGTGTATATCATTGGTGTTGGCCGTCCATGAAGCTTGGCAAGAGCTGAAGAGCATCCCTGATGTTATGAACCTAACAAACAACTCATGATTTGGAGCTTGTGAGCTGACAGAGATGCGAAGAAAGCGAAGCAGCAAACAACCCCAAGGGCATGGCAGATTGTGTTAATCTGCAAAGGTGAGAATTCTGTATAGAGGTAGGCATATCATCCGTGTAAATCTCATTGTGAAATTGCTCTCAGTCATATTCATTGTATTCCATTCACTTGAAGCTCCAAGATGATGATAGCTTTGTTCATCGATGATGATGATGATGATGATGCATTTCTAGAGTAGATATAGTTGCACCTTGCAACTTCCTTTGCTGACTATGTATGCTGCAACGGTATAAACTGTTCTAGCAGCTCTAATTTTTTGTTCGATCAACAAGTTAATGCTTAAATCCCGCTCGCTGAATAACTTGGCTGTTTTTTCGCCGCGTATTGGAGTAATTCGTGTTGTAGGGGTTTGAAAAGTCGTGGAGATGAGGATGACTCTGAATTTTCCTGCGCCAAACTCCTAAAGTCACCAAGCAATGCCATAAATTTCTGTAGCTAGAAAGGCAAGGGAAGGCAGGGGACCGTGATGAGATGGGGCACGGTTGCATGCATGATTGCATGATTGGGGAAAGTGGCCTGGCCTATAGCGATAGCATGGGAGCGTGCAATTGTCTCCAGCTGCGGCTGCTACATTCTTTGCATCGGCATTCTGGCTTGGTGTTTTGCTAATCGGTTGGTGGGCCTAATTCGCACTCCCGATCTGTCGAGATGTGGATTGTGCTACTGGCACTGCGCCATTTTGCTACATTATCATCGCATTTGTAAGAGCCAGTTCCTGATTGGTTTCCATTTCTTCATAGGTTTTCTGCTGCATATTCTTGCTCAGTTTGTCTTGTTCTTTCAGTCCATCCAGTTGAAACTAAACAGACAACTCTGGCCTCTTCATCTGCAACAAAATTTTATAGCCTTTTTTTTTTGCATGGAATAAAATTTTATAGCCTTCTTCACCGGTTGATGACCGCTATTGAGAAGCCGAGAAGAATACGTACGCTCTCAATACGACAATCGCTACGTTAATTGGCTTGGCACACCAGTTTTAGCACAGAACAGCCGAGTGCTTCCAAGATGCAGGGACAGGCTCTGCATCGGAATTCAGAAAGGGGCACTACTGCTTGGCAGGGCCAGGTTTCAACTTGTGCAACACAGAATTACAAAGCATTCAGTCATTCACCTGGGCTGCATCTGCATCGCGGTTTCGACGGAATTGGGCCTTTCTCATGTTTCCTTTTGCAATTTGGCTTCAGAAAAAAACAGCACTTGTGTTGTGTCATGTCGACCTCTTACGACCACGTGAGCTCGATCCCTGACCATGGGAACCACGGTGTGTGGATTGCTTTAGTGCTTTACCGAACCTTCTACACACCACGGTACGTCGCCATCCCAGATGTTCACCGCCCAAGAGGGAAGATACCACCCTATCGAGTTAAAGAAAACCTTGGGATTTTGAGATTTAACTCACGTGCCCAGAGCCCTTGTGTAAATTGTGTTACAGTGTCAGAAACTTCAGAAAAACTTGTCCGGAAATGGTTTACGGCAATTAGGACATGGCGTGCTGCCGGCACTAGTACGTCCGGTGCTTCAGACCACGGCTGCATTATTTATGAGAGTTGAAAAATTATGCAAAACAATCTGAGGTCACAGACACATCGTATGTTTACCGTAATACTGTGCTACGTAGTACTGTAAACTGCAAAAACCAAATTCAGAACACAACACGAAATAAAAGCAAGGCAATTCCAATGCCGACAGTACTCCCGAAAAGATACCGACGCCTGAGCGCAAAACACCGAGGCTAACGCTGCATCCCTGTTTGCGTCCGCGTGCACTGCCGACTGCCGGCGGCGTATATGATTCGGTCGCTGAGTTCGGCCTTCAAGTACACATGCCTATGAGTCCAGGTCAAAACATCCAAACATCATCAACTCCGTGTCCGAATCATGAACTCGAGCACGGAATGCCCGTGTCAGATAGGTTTAGTTCGTCATTGATAGATGGATAGAACTATAGATAGATAATAATTTCGGTGACGTATACATGGTCTATAAAGAGTTACAAACCAACTTAAAAGCAAACCAACTTGTGGTTAGATGGTTAGAGAGACACTGGCATCCCTAGCCCATCAGGGTTCAAATCCTGATGCTTGCATTATTCCTGGAGACAACACCATTAGAATTGAAGCGAAGCATGGATGGCTTGGAGGTTGGAGACTCCTAGGCGGTAGGAGTTCTTCGGCGAGGAATCGTTCATTGTGATTACCCTCGGAAAGTTTGTGAGGGTTTGAAGACCACCCCAAGGTCTATCACTAGTGGTTGAGAAACGTCTTCGTGGTGTTGTCTAAAGGATAGAATAGGGTGAGCCTTCATGGTGTTGGTGTGCCTTCGTGGTAACATCCACCTCTCTAAACGGTGACGTAGCTTCCCTCCAAGGAAGTGAACATCGGCATACATCCTCGTCTCTCGGAGTTGCGGTTATCCCTAACCCTAGCTCCCTACTTGTGATTACTTGTCTCTTAAGTGTTTCACTTACCTTATATTGTGTTTGTCTAGCTTTTTAGTGGTTTATCTTGTGCTCCATACTTATTTCCTTATCACCTTTGCAATTGTTAGGCTCATCTTCATATTCCGTATTATACCCTAAAATTGCTAAGTAACAACTAAAATTTGTAATTGTACCTATTCACCCCCCCCTCTAGGTCCATCTCGATCATTTAAGCGGGCCTGGAAGGAGTCGGCAGCAAGGGATGGCGCGGTTGGGTGGCTGCAGCACCGCCCGGAGGCAGCGGCACAAGTCTGCGGCCAGGTTGGTGAAGGCGACACTCTGAGGCTCGGCCAAGATGGAGTCTTGGCGAGCAGCAAGCGATCGGCCTCCTCTGTGCGGTGTGATGAGCGGCGGTGCTCTCTCGATGGTGCAGCTTGGCTTCGTGGAGATGCGGGTCCAGCTGTCGCAAGGTTGTCCCTTGGAGTGGACGATGGCTGTTGCGGGTGTCGTGGGAACGAGCCTAACAGTAGATGGTAGGGGTACGAAGGGAGAGGGCAGAGTCCTAGCTACGGCGAGGGTGTACACACAGATGTATGAGTTCAGGCCCCTCTCGTGGAGGTAACAACCCTACGTCTCAGTGCTCGGGAGCTTTATGTCGTGTGGAATGTTGAGATTACAATAGTTTCGAACCCTTGTGCAGGAGGGGAGGGGCGGCTTATATAGAGTTCGCTGCCCCTCATAATTATCCCGCATCTAAGGGCCTGGTCGTGGAGTTTAAAGTCTGCCGTTACAGGTAATGTACGTAATAAAAGCTACTAATGACCATTGAACCAGCGTCTGCCCGTTGGGCTCTTGATGATGGCTCCTGGTCTTCTGGCGTCGAGTGAAAGCGATGTCTTCCGAGTGACACGCGACTGCCGAGTGAGAGCGGGAGTCTCTGTCATGCCCAAGATGCGCGCCTATCCGTTTAAGGCACAAGGGCCTCGCAAAGGAATAGAGACGCATCTTGCCG
Organism: Hordeum marinum; assembly: GCA_022496015.1. Classification (NCBI taxonomy): domain Eukaryota; kingdom Viridiplantae; phylum Streptophyta; class Magnoliopsida; order Poales; family Poaceae; genus Hordeum; species Hordeum marinum. Next base: position 449,616,162 of record CM039678.1, on the reverse strand, counting down.
TTAGCAAGAATAGTATCATCACAACATACAATACTGAATGAGAAGAGTATACAAGTTGGCTTACACTCGCCACATGCTAACTTACAATGTCACTCAAATCATAGCATCAAGTTGAACACAGGGTCCGACTACGGACGAAATCAAACGATAAAAGAAGTTGCAAATGATACTATCAAGCTATCCCAAAGATCACGACCAGGTCCTCTACTCATCCGGATACGTCACGTACATCCTGTCTCTCTCCTCATCATACTCCCACTGGAGCTGAGTAAGATCATCCTGCACGAACTCATCTGAACCTGCACCTGGATATTGTAGTAAACTATGAGCCACAGAGGACTCAGCTATCATGTGCCCGGATACCAAGACTATTTAAGCTTTAGGATGGAAGGGGTGATGTTTAGTTTGCAGCAGCGCTAAGCATTATATGGTGGCTAGATTACGCAACAAGAATGTAAACGTGAGTGGTCTACGGTTAGCGATCGAATCTATAGTAATCTCTAAGAGATCCTGAACACTTACTTACGTCAATCATAACCCCACCGTGTTCTCTCTCGGATCATGTACACGAGCAGAGACGATTACGGTTACTCACACAGTTGATGTGTTTTAATTAGAGTTTACTTCAAGTTTTCTATAACCGGGTGTTAAACAAATATCCAAGCTGCCACATAACCGTGGACATGGCTTTTTGAAAGATTTAACCCTGCAGGGGTGCTCTAACTAGTCCATCACAAATAACCACACTCCATGGGAATAGCCTCGAAAGCGGATCTCGCGATCATCATAGGCAATTCCAAAGGATGCCAACACCTCGAGTAAACTCGAAGAAAGTCAGACTCCACACGCAAGAAATTCGATAAAGGTAAAACAAATCCAGCAAGACCTCCCGACGTGTCGACGAACCTGATAAGAGCCGCATATCTCAGTCTCAGGACACGACGGATAAGCGAAGCGTACGGTGGCCGGATAGAAATCTCCCGAGTTGCCCCGGGTTGGCCCCGCACGGTGCTCTAGTTTGGACCAACACTCATGAGGAGCACTGCCCCGGGGGTTGATTAATTATCCACGGGTTTGCAAGACCCTATGCAATTTTATTAAGTTGTTAAGCAAATGTAGAACCAATGTTGGGTCTTGCCAGACAAGTTTTAATCTCAACCGAATCTCAAGGGGGTCCCCATAACAACCCCGAGCATGTTAGGAGCGCAAAGTATGGAAAACATAACACCGGTAACAAGGAACTAATGGCGATACTAGCGGAACAAATCACTTAGCAAAAGGCCAAGCCTTCCACCAATACCAAGATATATATATGTGCATTTTATTAATAACAGAATTTATTGTGATATCCAAACCATGTTATCACATGGAACAACCTGCGCCTGCAACTAAGAACGCTATAAGAGTGGCTGAGCAGCGGTAACTTAGCCAATCAACTGTTTGCTGGGTGGTGGAGGTTAGAGGCCGTCATGGCAACATGGGGGCTGATATCATGTGGTAGGTGGTGCAATTGTAATGATAAGAACGAGAAACTAGCAAGCAAAGATAGGATTGGGATCCGGGTACGATCATCTTGCCTGTTGGTTCTTCAGCGGAACAAGTAGCGGGATCCTCGTAGTGGTACTCTCCAGGGTCCTCGAACTCAGTTTCGACACACGCGTCTACCCAAGAGAAACAGCAATAAATCACCAACCAAGATGCAATGCACAACCAAGATGATGCATGATCCATATAATGAAGGTTTTAACAAGGCAATGCAATTCTAGTCAAGTTTCGCATGTAAAGTTTGTATATTAGTGAACCTGGAAAGAACCTCATGTTAAGTTACTTAAACATGCATGAACATGGAAAATATGGATGAATCATGAAAAATCAATGGAAATTCATATAAAGATCGCGAGAAACGGAGCTACGGTTCTTGAGATACACTCACGACAAGGTACGGAGGCAAAACACAAGATCACCAAATACCTGGCCTAATTCTTGGCATCCCAAGGTAGCCACTGGACATGTGATGAAAATTAAATCACAATAGGCTCAAGAACCACTCAATTCCATGGAGGGTAGCTCCCACAAGACACAAAACAAAGTAGCACCCAATCTGCCACAAAACAGCAACACAACAATTTGAGAAGCTCACAACTTGGGTTATAGGAAACCCAGAGCCACAAACAAGGTATGGACAGAATCTACTCAACACCCACATCAATTCATCCAACTATGCAATCAGCAAAATAGTCACACATCAATATGCATGTATCAAGCAAGTTGGCCTGATGAATCAGGATTTTAGGGACTGAAAATTCCAGTTTTCTGGAATCTGGGTTAATAAAGTAGCAAGTTGACAGCACTAGTTAAATATGTTCTAAAGCTCTAAATGGCATGAAAATTAACAGGATGGTGTATGACAATACCTACTACAAATACCTAACACTGAACATGGTCAAATTCACAACACATCACTAGCTGCACCCCACTCTTCATGGCAAAACAGTAACAGCAAAATCTCCAGACTTAGCCATTTCAAGGCAGGTTGGCAGAAACAGAAAGTAGCCAACTAAACAGCATGGTTTCCACTTATCTATTGACTTATCATAATTAAAAAAATACTGGGACATTCCCCACAATTTTTATTAACAAACTCATGTTGGCAAGAACTTGAAAGCATGCATAGATTAAATCATATGAAAAAGACAAAAGGGCATCACAGTATAAAAATGCAGTTTTGTCAAGTTGCCCCAAAGTCAAATATGACTTCACAGGTGCATACATGGGTTGATTCTACCCCAAAATCATTACTCATACCTATATACTTGCATGGAACAAAAGGAAGCAAAGGGGGGGGGTCGAAATTTGACCTCCCTAGGCCATGGTGACTTATGCCACTCCCTAAACTTGATGTAAATGCCACAAAAATGATATGTGCTCCATAGATACATGTTGAGAGAGGTTATTTAGCATGCTAGGGACATGATACATGGCACAACACCAAGAACAAGAAGGTAAGCAAGCTAGGAGAGGTAATTATGATCATATACACATAAAAAGGAATCTACACATGGATCTCCGCTCTTAAGCTCACACACATCCACAAACATATGTAAACTTACCACCCACACACCAAAAAACATACACTCTACTCCACAACACATCCACATGTGCAATACACAAGGGGATGTATGTATGCAAACCCACATACACAAGTATACACACCAAGATGTGCATGTGTGTATGCCAACATACAGACACACACACTAGGACACACACAGTAGAGCACATATGACAAAAAAAGAACCTGATCCTACACATACATACATACACACACAACAAATAAAAGAAAAGAAAAAGAAGGCAAAATAAAAGAACACAAAGGGGGGGGGGAGAAGGGGGATTCGAACCCCAGACCCCCTGAACTGAACACACACACTCTACCACTGCGCTGCGCTACAGTTGCTTAACAAAAGGGGAACTGCTACCCTCTCATACACATGCGCTCGGTTATTTGACGAAACTGATGGACCCCTACAGCGACTGCACGACGGCGGCAAGAATCCGGCGACCCTGGGGAACCCATTCCCGCACCTAAGCACGAAGGAGACTCCGGCAGGAGAGCTCCTCGAGCTCGAGCAGAGCTCTCTACGGACCCATGGCGATGGCGTGATGACAACAGACGACGGCTCTCAGGCGACGAAGAGACACTGCGGGGACGACGGGAAGCTCACCTAGGGGGAAAGACGACGGATCGGCCCACGGAGGCGAGGAGGAAGGCGATGGCGACGCGAAGCTGAAGCAGAGGAAGAAGAGGCCCGGGAACGCCTCACCCGACGCGTCGACGAGGACCTGGCCGTCGACAAGGGGACGCCTGGCCCTCCCTAGCGACGGGAACCAGCTGCGGGAACATTCCTCGACCACCACGACATCCTTGGCGCGAAGGGGGGACGACGGAGACGAGATGCGACGACGAGGAAGACCGGCGGAGCTTCTCTAAACCTATGAAGCGACTTACTTGACAGAGGAAAGGAAGGAGAAGGGGGAGGAGAAGGAGGAGGAGGAAGAAGCGGCGGCGGCAAGGAGGGAAAGGGGGAACCCTAGGGATCCGTGCCCTTTTAAAAGGGGCGGCCTCGACGTCCCTGAGCCACTCACGGCGTCGGCGTCGAGCTCTCTCTGGCGCTTGCTCCCTGAGCCTGACGGAGGAGAAACGGAGGAGCAGGTAGCCGTCACTGCTCCTACTGGGCCTCCTGGGCCGCAAGCCCACACTCACTCACACACAATCAGAGCAGGCCTTCTCCTTTTAAAAATAAAAACAGCCACACTATTTAAATCCCCATGGCATTTTATAAAAGGTTTTAGCCAACACAAAAATACTTTTGAGAAGAAGATAATATGCTCATATTAAATAAAATATTAGGTTGATTTTATGAACACGTTATTTTATTAATATATTAATAAAACAACCCCTGTTTTAAATAGTTTTCAAAACCAAACACATCCAAATATCGAAAGCATCGCTTTCAATATTCATAAGACATATTGGGCTAACACATGAACATTTTTAAATCATTTAAATAACAACTTAAATCTGGTCATATATTTTAAAAGAAGAGAGGGGAAAATGGGAGGTGATGTTGAAAGATGGAAGAGAGGGGGGAGGAAGAGGGTTTTGCACACATGGCCTCACCCACACACAAACCACCTCACACACAAGCCAAGACACAACACAAGTCACAACAAAATCACACAAGGGCACATGAACCCAAAATGGCAAATATGAATGAATGCACGATGATGAAATGATGGATGCCATGATGCATGAATGCAATTCAATCACATGGGACAAGGTGCAAATCATCACATAGCTCATGACACAAGGTTCATACATATGGTTACATGCCAAATAAGGTAGGGACATCACTTGGGATGTCACAACTCTCCCACACTACAAGAGGATCTCGACCCGAGATCTAGGAACGAAAGAAGTCCGGAAATTCAGAACGGAGCAGGTCCTCGCGTTCCCAAGTAGCTTCTTTGTCGGAATGATGAGACCACTTCACCTTGAGGAACTTGATAGACTTCTTGCGAGTCTTACGCTCAGTTTCTTCAAGAATAGCAATTGGGTGCTCACGATAAGAAAGATCTGCTTGAAGATCGATGTCTTGGAGGTCAATGGTTCGCTCAAGAGTCTTGAAGCACTTCTGAAGCTGAGAAACGTGGAAGACATCGTGCACATTAGCGAAATTTGGAGGAAGCTCTAGTTGATATGCAAGACCACCTCTCTTGCCAACAACTTTGAAAGGACCAACGAAACGAGGAGCTAGCTTCCATTTTATTCCAAACCGCTGAGTGCCTTTCATGGGAGAGACTCTGAGATAGACTAGATCATCCACTTGGAAAGAAACATCCCGATGTTTGTTATCATAATAACTCTTCTGTCGGTACTGAGCTGCTTTGAGGTTCTCATGAATGACATGGCACATTTCTTCTGCTTCAGTGATCATGTCATTGCCCAAAATTTGACGCTCACCGGTTTTAGACCAGTTAAGCGGGGTACGACACTTTCTGCCGTAGAGAATCTCGAAAGGGGCCTTGCTTGAGCTAGCTTAGAAGCTATTGTTGTATGAGAATTCCGCATAAGGGAGGCAGTCTTCCCACTTCATGCCGAACGAAATCACACAGGCTCTAAGCATATCTTCAAGGATCTGATTGACTCTCTCAGCTTGACCACTTGTCTGCGGATGGAACGCCGTGCTGAAACGGATCTTAGTACCCATAGCAGTCTGGAAGGACTCCCAAAACTTGGAAGTGAAGAGACTTCCACGGTTAGAAGAGATGAGCTGAGGAATACCATGCAAAGAGACTATCCTTGACGTATACAACTCTGCAAGCTGAGCTGCCGAGATAGATTCTTTGACTGGCAGGAAATGAACAACTTTTGACAGCTTGTCGATAACCACAAAGATGGCATCATTGCCTTTCTTGGACTTAGGAAACCCAGTTATGGAATCCATCTCCACGTGATCGAATTTCCACTCTGGGATAGGCAAAGGCTGAAGAAGACCTGCTAGACGTTGATGCTCCGCCTTCACTCTGCGGCAAACATCGCACTCGTTGACAAACTGAGCAATTTCACGTTTCATACGAGTCCACCAGAAGGTCTGCTTGAGGTCCTGATACATCTTGGAACTGCCTGGATGAATGGATAAAAGAGAATTGTGTGCTTCGTCCATGATAACCTTTATGAGATCACCTTTTGGAACAACAAGACGGTCCTCAAAGAACAAGGTATCTTTGTCATCGACACGAAAGCACTTATACTTCGGAATGCTCTTGGCCACACCTTTCTTCACTTTCTTCACCATAGCGTCTAGCATCTGCGCTTGGCAAACCTGATCTTCCAGAGTCGGAGAGACTTGAAGATTGGCAAGAAATCCTTGCGAAATCATCTGAAGGTTGAGCTTGCGGAAGGCTTCACAAAGCTCGGGCTGAAGAGGCTTCAGGATAAGACTATTGCAGTACGCCTTACGGCTGAGCGCGTCTGCAATGACATTTGCTTTCCCAGGAGTATACTCAATGCTTGGGTTGAAGTCTACAAGCATTTCCACCCAACGAGACCGCCGAAGATTGAGATTGGGTTGAGTGAAAATGTACTTCAAGCTCTTGTGTTTGGTGTACACCTCAACTGGTCTACCCAACAACAAATGCCTCCAAGTCATTAGAGCATGCACAACTGCCGCCAACTCAAGATCATGAGTGGGGTAGTTCTTCTCGGCAGGCTTCAACTGACGCGAGGTATAAGCAACAATCTTCTTGTCTTGCATGAGAACACCACCAAGACCTTGGAGAGAAGCATCACAGAAAACTTGGAAAGGCTTGGACTGCTCAAGAGGAACGAGAACTGGAGCTGAAGTCACTCTCTGCTTGAGCGTATTGAACGCCACATGACACTCAGGAGACCAAACATACTTGACGCTCTTCTGGAGGAGATTGGACAGAGGCTTAGCAATTTGAGAGAAGTTCTCCACGAATCTTCTGCAATAACTAGCAAGCCCGAGGAAACTCCGAAGCTGCTTGACGTTCTAAGGAGGTTCCCACTTCAAGATTGCCTCGACTTTCTTAGGGTGCACTTTAATTCCCTTGGCAGAGATGACATGCCCGAGGTACACCACTTCATTGAGCCAGAACTCACACATGGAAAACTTGGCATAGAACCGATGTTCCCTTAACTTGTCAAGCACAAGGCAGAGATGCTCTGCATGCTCTTCTTCTGTCTCTGAGAACACAAGGATATAATCTAGATAGACCAAGACGAACTCATTCTTGAAAGGAGAGAAGATAAAATTCATCATTCTTGAGAAGGTTGGAGGAGCATTCGCAAGACCAAACGACATAACGGTGTACTCATAAGAGCCAAAACTCGTCCTGAAAGCGGTCTTGGGAATGTCTTCTTCGCGAATGCGAATTTGATGATACCCCATGCGAAGATCAAGCTTCGAGAAAACCTTGGCACCTTTTAGTTGCTCAAACAACTCATTGATGTTGGGAAGTGGGTACTTGTTTCTGATTGTCTTCTTGTTCAATGGCCGGTAGTCCACACAAAGACGATCCGTGCCATCCTTCTTCTTGACAAACAAAACTCCACAGCCCCATGGAAAAGAGCTTGGTCTGATCAGACCCAAACGTTCTTGCTCGTCTAGCTGCTTCTTCAACTCTTTCAGCTCTTCGGGGCCAAGTTTATATGGGCGCTTGCATACCGGTTCAGTACCGGGCTCGAGATCAATCACGAACTCGACTGGCCGGTGCGGAGGCATTCCTGGCAATTCTTCTGGAAAGACATCTTCATACTCACAAACCACCGGAATTTGAGAAATCGCCGAGATTTCACCCTTCTCATTGAGAGCAAAGAGACGGACTGTGTCATCACGAGCCGCGAATATAATCACATCTTTTGAAGGATGAGTCAGCTTGACTTCTTTAGCTTGACAATCAATATGAGCCTTATTCATAGCCAGGAAGTCCATGCCCAGAATGAGATCAATATCAAAATTCCCGAGCACATAAGGAGAAGCCAAGAAGGAATAATTACCCATCTTGATAGAAACATCCGGAACAATAGAATTGGTCCTCATGGAAACACCCGGAGAAACAATACCCAAAGGTCTACCCAAAGATGCTGACGGAAAATCATGCTTAATGAAAAATGTCTTTGACATGAAACGATGTGATGCACCAGAATCAAACAATACTTTTGTAGGAATAGAATTGACTGAGAGATTACCCATAATCACATCATTGGACTGCTCTGCTTCTGCTGCATTCACCATATTCACTCTTGTGGTCTTAGGATTATGCTTCACCATAGCGTTGCCTAGAGGCTTGACAGGAGGGGGAGGAGGAAGACGCCGCTGGTTGCACTTGTTTGCATAGTGTCCCTTCTAACCATACTTGTGACAAGTCACCTCAGAAAGCTGACGAACATTGCCTGGAGAAGGAACAAGAACAGCCCTGGACACTTGGTTCTTCTGCTGGAAACCTGGGTTGGGTGGGTGGGAAGAACCATGACCACCAAACTGCTTCTGCTGCTGAGGAGGACAAAACGGAAGAGGATTTGGCGTCCAATACTTCTGCTGCTTAGGAACCATCTGAGAGCTGGAAGAAGAAGAATATGAATCCCTTGAACGCTTCTTGGAGTTCTCCAACTTGAGCTGAGCTGCTTCAATCTTCAAGGCCATGTTGTAGAACTGATCAAACTCACGAGGCTCTTGGAGAACAAGGCCTGGCAGAAGCTCATCCTTGAGACCACCTCTGAACTGATAGATCATAGCCTTATCATCTGGAACATCTTGCTTGGCATAACGAGCTAGATTCTGGAACTCGATGTTGTACTGGTAGACTGACTTGGTTCCCTGCTTTAGGTGCCTGAACTTCTCACGCATCTCCTCGACAAAGCTTGTCGGAATGTAATAAGCCCTGAAGTCACGACGGAAATCGTCCCAAGTAACAACACGATCGTCCCTGGAATCCTTGTACTGTTGCCACCAATCAGCTGCTTGACCCTTTAGCTGGAACGATGCAAACCTGACAAAGTCCTCTGGCCTGACATTGCTGCACTCAAAATGTTTACTCATATCACGAAGCCAATCATCAGCATCTAGAGGCTGCTCACAACAGGTGAAAGTGTTGGGCTGGTTGGCAAGGAACTGATTGAGTGTCGCAAACTGAAGTTAATTCTGAAAATTGCCTTGAAAACCTTGCTGACCCTGCTCCCTTTCTTGCAAAAGCCTGAGCAACATCTGGGTGTTTGCATTGGTCGCGGCCATCACAGCTTGCCAAGCTTCTAGAGGAGGAGGCGGTGGAGGCGGTGGCGGGGGTGGCGGTGGAACATCAGTCTGCTCCTCACCACGACCCGGATTGCTGCGAGTTGGTGGAGCCATCCTGAAGATGAACAACACGCATCAGCACCTCATAGATAAGATGAAACAAGCCTGAATCAAATGCTTGAAAGAATTGAACAAAACAAACATAGCCTTCCTACTGAAAAATTAGTAAGAATGCTTCTTCGGTTCATGATAACATCATCAGACATAATAAGCCACTTGCAATAACACAACAAGTATTGAGCTAGGCGCTCGGAACAAATGTACATGCCCATATACATCTGAAGAAGATGATCCTAGATGACTACAAGATTCCCACCTATGAACTTCCGAAAACTTTCTTGTTTATGCGATTCGGGTTGCGAAATCAGGAACCTACCCTAGGCAATCAGCTGCGACTGCATCCACAACCTTCCACACCATAATTCAAGATATTTCGCAAATTCGTCTAGTATCGAATCCTCGAACTCACAACGATACTAAACCATGGTGGTACTCCGGACGCCTCCCCAGTACTAGGTGACTCCGACCTTATCTCACCACGATAAGTATTGAAGCAATTTCGAACATTCTCCGTCCTGAGATATCAAAGAAGCTGAATGATAACGATGTGCCAACATTCCCTGGAGCTCGACTCCCCGAAAGAAATCAAGTCAGACAGGAGGCACCAAGACAGAACCCTGTCACATCGGCATCATATAGATTCCAAAATACCCGCATGATCCTAATTTTTTTTGAGCGAGAAGAGGAGTAGAATCAAAATTCCTAAGTCGGAAACCTCACCAGAGCATAGAAGAGGAGTAAAACGAATCCTACTCTCCGATATAACTAGACTCAAAATAGTTTTACTAGACACAACTCGGCCAAGTTCGAACAAGCAAAGGCTCCTATGGTCATATGGCTCTGAATACCAACTTGTCACGCCCAAGATGCGCGCCTATCCGTTTAAGGCACGAGGGCCTCGCAAAGGAATAGAGACGCATCTTGCCGTTAGCAAGAATAGTATCATCACAACATACAATACTGAATGAGAAGAGTATACAAGTTGGCTTACACTCGCCACATGCTAACTTACAATATCACTCAAGTCATAGCATCAAGTTGAACACAGGGTCCGACTACGGACGAAATCAAATGATAAAAGAAGTTGCAAATGATACTATCAAGCTATCCCAAAGATCACGACCAGGTCCTCTACTCATCCGGATACGTCACGTACATCCTGCCTCTGTCCTCATCATACTCCCACTAGAGCTGAGTAAGATCATCCTGCACGAACTCATCTGAACCTGCACCTGGATATTGTAGTAAACTGTGAGCCACAAAGGACTCAGCTATCATGTGCCCGGGTACCAAGACTATTTAAGCTTTAGGATGGAAGGGGTGATGTTTAGTTTGCAGCAGCGCTAAGCATTATATGGTGGCTAGCTTACGCAACAAGAATGTAAATGTGAGTGGTCTACGGTTAGCGATCGAATCTATAGTAATCTCTAAGAGATCCTGAACACTTACTTACGTCAATCATAACCCCATCGTGTTCTCTCTCGGATCATGTACACGAGCAGAGACGATCACGGTTACTCACATAGTTGATGTGTTTTAATTAGAGTTTACTTCAAGTTTTCTATAACCGGGTGTTAAACAAATATCCAAGCTGCCACATAACCGCGGGCACGGCTTTTCGAAAGATTTAACCCTGCAGGGGTGCTCCAACTAGTCCATCACAAATAACCACACTCCATGGGAATAGCCTCGAAAGCGGATCTCGCAATCATCATAGGCAATTCCAAAGGATGCCAACACCTCAAGTAAACTCGAAGAAAGTCAGACTCCACACGCAAGAAATTCGATAAAGGTAAAACAAATCCAGCAAGACCTCCCGACGTGTCGACGAACCTGATAAGAGCCGCGTATCTCAGTCTCAGGACACGACGGATAAGCGAAGCGTACGGTGGCCAGATAGAAATCTCCCGAGTTGCCCCGGGTTGGCCCCGCATGGTGCTCTAGTTTGGACCAACACTCATGAGGAGCACTGCCCCGGGGGTTGATTAATTATCCACGGGTTTGCAAGACCCTATGCAATTTTATTAAGTTGTTAAGCAAATGTAGAACCAATGTTGGGTCTTGCCAGACAAGTTTTAATCTCAACCAAATCTCAAGGGGGTCCCCATAACAACCCCGAGCATGTTAGGAGCGCAAAGTATGGAAAACATAACACCGGTAACAAGGAACTAATAGCGGTACTAGCGGAACAAATCACTTAGCAAAAGGCCAAGCCTTCCACCAATACCAAGATATATATATATGTGTATTTTATTAATAACAGAATTTATTGTGATATCCAAACCATGTTATCACATGGAACAACCTGCGCCTGCAACTAAGAACGCTATAAGAGGGGCTGAGCAGTGGTAACTTAGCCAATCAACTGTTTGCTGGGTGGTGGAGGTTAGAGGCCGTCATGGCAACATGGGGGCTGATATCATGTGGTAGGTGGTGCAATTGTAATGATAAGAACGAGAAACTAGCAAGCAAAGATAGGATTGGGATCCGGGTACGATCATCTTGCCTGTTGGTTCTTCAGCGGAACAAGTAGCGGGATCCTCGTAGTGGTACTCTCCAGGGTCCTCGAACTCAGTTTCGACACTCGTGTCTACCCAAGATAAACAACAATAAATCACCAACCAAGATGCAATGCACAACCAAGATGATGCATGATCCATATAATGAAGGTTTTAACAAGGCAATGCAATTCTAGTCAAGTTTCGCATGCAAAGTTTGTATATTAGTGAACCTGGAAATAACCTCATGTTAAGTTACTTAAACATGCATGAACATGGAAAATATGGATGCATCACGAAAAATCGATGGAAATTCATATAAAGATCGCGAGAAACGGAGCTACGGTTCTCGAGATACGCTCACGACAAGGTACGGAGGCAAAACACAAGATCACCAAATACCTGGCCTAATTATTGGCATCCAAAGGTAGCCACTGGACAGGTGATGAAAATTAAATCACAATAGGCTCAAGAATCACTCAATTCCATGGAGGGTAGTTCCCACAAGACACAAAACAAAATAGCACCCAATCTGCCACAAAACAGCAACATAGCAATTTGAGAAGCTCACAACTTGGGCTACAGGAAACCCAGAGCCACAAACAAGGTATGTACAGAATCTACTCAACACCTACATCAATTTATCCAACTATGAAATCAGAAAAATAGTCACACATCAATATGCATGTATCAAGCAAGTTGGCCTGATGAATCAGGATTTTAGGGACTTTGTGAAAATTCCAGTTTTCTGGAATCTGGGTTAATAAAGTAGCAAGTTGACAACACTAGTTAAATATGTTCTAAAGCTCGAAATGGCATGAAAATTAACAAGATGGTGTATGACAATACCTACTACAAATACCTAACACTTAATATGGTCAAATTCACAACACATCACTAGCTGCACCCCACTCTTCATGGCAAAACAGTAACAGAAAAATCTCCAGACTTAGCCATTTCAAGGCAGGTTGGCAGAAACAGAAAGTAGCCAACTAAACAGCATGGTTCCATTTATCTAGTGACTTATCATAATTAACAAAAATACTGGGTCATTCCTCACAATTTTTACTAACAAACTCATGTTGGCAAGAACTTGAAAGCATGCATAGATTAAGTCATATGAAAAAGGCAAAAGGGCGTCACAGTATAAAAATGCAGTTTTGTCAAGTTACCCCAAAGTCAAATCTGACTTCACAGGTGCATACATGGGTTGATTCTACCCCAAAATCATTATTCATACCTATATACTTGCATGGAACAAAAGGAAGCAAGGGGGGGGGGTCGAAATTTGACCTCCCTAGGCCATGGTGACTTATGCCACTCCCTAAACTTGATGTAAATGCCACAAAAATGATATGTGCTCCATAGATACATGTTGAGAGAGGTTATTTAGCATTCTAGTGACATGATACATGGCATAGCAACAAGAACAAGAAGGTAAGCAAGCTAGGAGAGGTAATTATGATCATATGCACATAAAAGGGAATCTACACATGGATCTCCGCTCTTAAGCTCACACACATCCACAAACATATGTAAACTTACCACCCACACACCAAACAACATACACTCTACTCCACAACACATCCACATGTGCAATACACAAGGGGATGTATGTATGCAAACCCACATACACAAGTATACACACCAAGATGTGCATGTGTGTATGCCAACATACACACACACACACTAGGACACACACACACTAGAGCACATATGACAAAAAAAAGAACCTGATCCTACACATACATACATACACACACAACAAATAAAAGAAAAGAAAAAGAAGGCAGAATAAAAGAACACAAAAAGGGGGGAGAAGGGGGATTCGAACCCCAGACCCCTTGAACTGAACACACACACACTCTACCACTGCGCTGCGCTGCAGTTGCTTAACAAAAGGGGAACTGCTGCCCTCTCATACACATGCGCTCGGTTATCTGATGAAACTGACGGACCCCTACAGCGACTGCACGACGGCGGCAAGAATCCGACGATCCACGCTCTCCGGCGTTGTTAGCGCTCACTCCACAACAGGGAGGAACGGGGACCCAGGGGAACCCATTCCCGCACCTAAGCACGTAGGAGACTCCGACAGGAGAGCTCCTCAAGCTCGAGCAGAGCTCTCTGCGGACCCATGGCGATGGCGCGACGACAACAGGCGACGGCTCTCGGGCGTGGAAGAGACACGGCGGGGACGACGGGAAGCTCACCTAGGGGAAAAGACGACGGATCGGCCCGCGGAGGCGAGAAGGAAGGCGATGGCGACGCGAAGCCGAAGCAGAGGAAGAAGAGGCCCGGGAACGCCTCGCCCGATGCGTTGACGAGGACCTGGCCGTCGACAAGGGGACGCCTGGCCCTCCCTAGCGACGGGAACCAGCTGCAGGAGCGTTCCTCGACCACCACGACATCCTTGGCACGAAGGGGGGACGACGGAGACGAGATGCGACGGCGAGGAAGACCGGCGGAGCTTCTCTGAACCTATGAAGCGGCTTACTTGACAGAGGAAAGGAAGGAGAAGGGGGAGGAGAAGGAGGAGGAGGAAGAAGCGGCGACGGCGAGGAGGGAAAGGGGGAACCCTAGGGATCCGCGCCCTTTTGAAAGGGGCGGCCTCGACGTCCCTAAGCCACTCATGGCATCGGCGTCGAGCTCTCTCTGGCACTTGCTCCCTGAGCCTGACGGAGGAGAAACGGAGGAGCAGGTAGCCGTCATTGCTCCTACTGGGCCTCCTGGGCCGCAAGCCCACACTCACTCACACACAATCAGAGCAGGCCTTCTCCTTTTAAAAATAAAAAAAGCCACACTCTTTAAATCCCCATGGCATTTTATAAAAGGTTTTAGCCAACACAAAAATACTTTTGAGAAGAAGATAATATGCTCATATTAAATAAAATATTAGGTTGATTTTATGAACAAGTTATTTTATTAATATATTAATAAAACAATCCCTGTTTTAAATAGTTTTCAAAACCAAACACATCCAAATATCAAAAGCATCACTTCCAATATTCATAAGACATATTGGGCTAACACATGAACATTTTTAAATCATTTAAATAACAACTTAAATCTGGTCATATATTTTAAAAGAAGAGAGGGGAAGATGGGAGGTGATGTTGAAAGATGGAAGAGAGGGGGGAGGAAGAGGGTTTTGCACACATGGCCTCACCCACACACAAACCACCTCACACACAAGCCAAAACACAACACAAGTCACAACAAAATCACACAAGGGCACATGAACCCAACATGGCAAATATGAATGAAGGCATGATGATGAAATGATGGATGCCATGATGCATGAATGCAATTAAATCACATGGGACAAGGTGCAAATCATTACATAGCTCATGACACAAGGTTCATACATATGGTTACATGCCAAATAAGGTAGGGACGTCACTTGGGATGTCACAGTCTCCGAGTGGATTACTGTCGAGTGACTTTGAATGTCTCTAGGGATCCACTCGGAAGTTCATGCTTGATCTTCAAGTCTTCCCATGTGGTGTCCTTAGGTAGGGTACGTGGGCCATGCCTAGGACCCTACCCTAGGCACATATCTTCATTATTAGCCCCCGAATGGGTCGGGGTTTGAGTGGTGGAAGGAGGTATCTACGTAGACCTTGAGTTAGTGCATCAGATCCTCCGAATGATATTTGGGGTTTCCATGAAACTTGTGTTGATTGAACTCTGAGCATTAGCATTCATTCAAGATCAACACGCAAAATCTTCCGAATGATACTCGGGGCTTTAACGAAACTTGTGTCAATTGAATTCCTCACCGCTCGCCCAGATCCATTCAGCCTTAAAGGTGTCCGAGTGGATGCTCAGCATTTGTTTTGGTCCGAGTGACCTGACAGTATCTTGGGAGGTGACGGGTCGGTCTGAGAGACCCGGATTTTCTGGGATATGAAAATTTGGAAAGCGCGCGCGCTCGCGCGACAATTATGCCACGATCGGGGCAAGTGGAGGCATGACACCTCAATCTTCGCGCCAGTCATATCGCCACATACTGAGCGCCGTCAGCGGTTGGCGTGCGCGGTAACCTCGCGGGTCCACTGGTCAGTGAGACACTCGGCAACGTATAAAGCTTTCTACGCTGCGTTTTGCACAGTACCTCCGCTAGTTCTTTCTCTCTTTTCCTCTGCCTCCTCTGCTCCCAGTGCCTCACTCCAATCCTTCCTCGACGAGAGCCGCCGCGACGGAGATGAAGAACGCGACAGAGAAGCTGGAGCGAGCAAAGAAGGGGGCGGCGAAGCTCAAGGGCAAGAAGCCCTCGACCGCCCGATTCACCGCACCGGCGGGTTGGATGCAGGGGGATTTTCTCCCCACTGTCGTCACCCGCGAGGACATGGAGAGCCTCGTCTCCGACAGGCTCGTGGCGGACGGTGCCTAGAGGCTGCCGGGAGAGGAACGCGAGCCGGAGCCGCGCGACGGGGAGCGGGTCCTCCTTCTCTCCCACGTCGAGTGAGGTTTTTCTCTGCCGCCCCACTCGTTCTTTAGGGGCTTTCTGAATTTTTCGGTGTCCAACTGCACCACCTCTCACCAAATACCATCGCCTATCTGTCTGCATTCGTCACTTTTTGCGAATGTTTCCTAGGTTGCTCTCCCCATTGGGGATTGTTCAAACACCTCTTCACGGTCAGATCCCAGACCATGAAGAAAGCCCTCCCCGCTGATGGGAAGACTCACGTGCTCCACCTGTGCGGAGGTTTAGGAGTTCAGAAAAGAGCTCATAGCTCCTTCCCTGCCATGACCTTTCCTGAGTCTGTTAGAGGTTGGCGGTCGACCTAGTTCTACTGCAAGGATGCAACATCGCCCAATATGTCGACTGGACTTTCCCCATATACACCCGACCGTCCAGCTATCCCCAAGTCTCTGAAGGTGATTGAAGAGGAGCACGTCCAAGTAGGCATCTTGGTTGAAGCGCTGGTGCAGCTAATCCGGGGTGGAGTGACTGGCATGAACCTGTTGGAGACGTTTCTCGGTCGACGTATTCAGCCGCTCCAAGACAGAGACCACACCATGTGGCACTACGCGGGCCCTAAGGACTCGACAAGGACGCATCCCGAGGAAGTTCCTCAGAAAACTGTCGACCAGTGGCTCCGTAGCACCACCGGAGCCCACGACAATCCTTTGGGATCCAAGAGGATCCGGCCATAAACTGACTTCTTTGCTTGAATCACGCAGGAATGGACGCACATGCACTCACCCGTTCCCAACGGGAACCATGTTGAAGATGGCATGGTGAGCGAGGGTGGCAGTGTGGACGGCGACGGTTCTTCTGACACCGAGGAAGAATACGAGGACTCCGGCAAGGAGGAAGAAGTCGAGTCACCCCCCCCCCCGATGCGAAAGCCGCACCAAGTCCTGCCAAGATCTGTCAGCTGTCGAGGACAGGCTCCGGGCCCTAGTGAGAAGAACCCAAAACAGAGCCGCCCTTCGACCGCTGAGTCGAGCGAAAAACTGGCCAATAAGCCCAAGCAAGCCGTCACCAAGCCTCGCAAGGCTCTGCCTCGCATGAGGGTGGCCGTGCCTGTTGTCTCCACGTAAGTGTTTATTTCCGTACTTGTTCTGTCGACTGAAGTCCGGAGTTGTATTTGACCGAATGCCACTCAATCCGTTAGAACTACTACATCTGTGACCTCGCCTCATCGAGATGGAGAAGAAGCGATGGATGTTGACACTTGCTGAACTTGGCATATAGTTGATGCTCTCTCAGCTTCTCCAGAACTAAACGCAAATGTTCCTTGTGTTCTTCCTCGTTCTTGGAGAATATCAAAATGTCATCGATGAACACCACGACAAACTTGTCCAAATATTCCATAAACACTTTGTTCATCAAATTCATGAAGTAGGCAGGAGCATTAGTCAATCCAAAAGACATGACCGTATACTCATACAAGCCATACCTCGTGGTGAAAGCTGTTTTGGGTATATCCCGTTCACGAATTTTCAACTGGTGATACCCTGATCGAAGATCGATCTTGGAAAATACATTGGCTCCTACGAGCTGATCAAACAAATCATTAATCATTGGCAGAGGATACTTGTTCTTGATAGTCACCTCGTTCAAGGCACGATAGTCAACTACCATTCTCAAAGATTTATCCTTCTTCTCCACCAAAAGTACTGGGGCTCCCCAAGGTGATGAACTTGGGCGAATATACCCTTTGTCCAATAACTCCTTAATTTGCTTCTTGATTTCCAACAGATCATTTGCGGGCATCCGATAGGGTCTCTTGGAAATTGGTGCTGTCCCTGGCTGTAGCTCTATTAGGAACTCAATTTCCCTATCTGGTGGCATTCCTGGTAATTCTTCCGGAAATACATCCTGATAATCTTTTACCACAGGTACTTCCTCCTGAACAACTCCTGTGAGGGCATTTAACCTAGCACTCATACGTGTGCGTTGGGATACATACTTAATCCTCTTGTTCTCCGGAGTGGTGAGTGAAACAGACTTGCTAGGGCAATCAAGATTTCCTTCATACTTGGTCATCCAATCCATGCCTAGGATTACATCCAATCCTTGTGACTCTAAGACGATGAGGTCGGTGGGAAAAACATGATTTCCTATATTGAGTTTCAAGGCATGACATCCTATCCTTGCCATCATCATACCTCCTGGAGAACTAACCTTAATGGGCTGACTAAGGGTTTTGGTGGGAAAACCATACTTATCCACAACTACCCTTGATATGAATGAATGAGTTGCACCAGAATCAAAAAGTACTGTAACAGGACGTGAATGCAATAAAAACTTACCAACCACAGTCTCGGGTTGATCATAGACTTCTTCCACGTCGATGTGATTCACTTGAGCACGGGGAAACAAATTGGGTTTCTTGGCTGCGGAGTTGCCGTTTCCATTGCTTTGCTTGCTCTGGGGACACTCAGTAGCATAGTGCCCTGTCTTCTGACACTTGAAACAGGTGATGTGACTCAGATCCTTCTGAGTAGGAACGTGACGGTGCTGATTGTTGTTCCCATTGTCAGTCTTGAAGTTGCCATGGTTGGGACGGGCATTCCCATTTCCTCCATGGTTGTGGCTTCCATGGTTGTGCACAGCATGAGTGTGTCTTCCAAACTTACCAGTCCCTGATCCGGTATTTCCTGAGTACGGGGAGTAGCGAGCCTTCTGATGAGTTCCAGAGTTGAACTTCCGCTGAGTGTACTTCCGCTTGCGGTTCTCAATTTGCTGTTGTTTACCCTCCAGAATAAGGGCCTTGTCCACCAACTCTTGGTAGTTGTTGAAATTAGCCACTACCAGCTGCATGCTCAACTCATCGTTGAGTCCTTCCAGAAATTTTTCTTGCTTGGCCGCATCATCGGCCACATCTCCTGGGGCATAACGGGCCAACATGCTGAACTCTTCCACATATTGGGCCACAGAGCGATTACCCTGGCGCAAGTTGCGAAACTCGCGCTTCTTTAGACTCATGGCTCCAGCTAAAACATGAGCGGTGCGAAAAGCAAGCTTAAACTGCTCCCAAGTCACATCTGCAATAGGATAAGTGGTGGTGTAGTTCTCCCACCATGAAGCTGCTGGTCCTCCAGTTGATGTGCGGCAAATCGCACTTTCTCAGTGTCAGTGCATCCAGCGGTGATCAGCTCTCTCTCCATCTTGCGGAGCCAGTCATCTGCCACAATGGGCTCAGTGCTGCTGGAGAAAGTTGGAGGGTTCAACCTCAGAAAACGGGTGAGATTGTCAGTCTGGGGTGGATGGTGGTTGTTATTGTTCTGGTTGTTGGTCTGATTCTGAATCAATAACTGCATCAGTGCATTCTGTTGCTGAAGGAGTTGAGTGAGTTCCGGCGGGAAAGTGAAGTCGGTCTCACGTCGTGGAGGCATCTTGCTGTTTTCAGAGGGATGAGAATTAGAATAGAACAAGGGTCTAGAAGAAATTCACTACCCATATGCAATGCAACAAACATATCACACCAAACACTCATTCACTTATTCAATCAACGTCAAACATTGGGAATACAAACCTCAAACAACTAAGCATCGACCTACGCTTTAACGACGAAAATAAAAGATACATGGAGGGCATAACTAATGTTTTCCTCAAAAGTGCATAGTCGTAGGTCCTCCTGTGGTGCTTTCCTCATAGTCTTCATCGTCGCTGATGAAGGGTGCCATGTCTCCTTCGGGATGAAGGTTTTCTCCCATGTCTAGATGCTCCTCCAGAGTTGCGATGCGTGCATTCTGCTCATCAATCCTCTCTAGGAAATCCTTCACTTCATGCTCGTGTTCATAGTTGGCCTCTCGTAGATCAGCTTCAAGGTCCAGCTCGCGGTTCATCAGATTCTTGATTGTCTTTGTATCAGCATGAACTCGAAGCTCCAGAGTCCTGATGTGAGTCTCCAGGGTCTGGATATAGGAAATAGTGGTGTCTGCAGTGGGAGGAGTTATGATGTTTCCATTGGCATCTCTGCGACAAACCACGCTAAGTCCTGGTGAAATGGTTCCACCTCTGTATTCCTCCTGAATACGTCCAAGGGCACGATGAATGGCCATGTCTCTCCCAAGTATCCAGCTGGGTGCCACGAACTTGAAGTTTCCCAAAGGTCTTCCCTGGGATATGCACCTCGATCCTGTAGCGTCCATCTTGGGGAAATGACATGATAGGAATCCCGGTGATGCTTGGCAAAGCAATCCTTACGTCCTTGAGGATCCTCATCAGCTCCTTACCAAAGGGCATCGTTGCGTCAGGCTGGCAAAACTCCGCGATCAACACTGGGATGAAGGTGGCCATCTATAAATTTTGAAATAATCGGAGAGGAGTCAGAAACGAATAGATGAGAGTATAAGATATTTAAAGACAAAGAGAAACAATCCTAAGGCTTTCCAATCCTAGAGGTTACGTCCTACGGTCAGCATGTGCTCTGATACCATTTCTGTAGCGACCCGACCTGAAAGGTCAAGTCTCCGGTGTTTTCGTACCATCCCAAGATCATGCTGGTACACACATGGTACATCAATGTATATATCAAAGGGAAATCACACAGCATTATATTAATCGAAATCTCATATCGAGTCCTTTATTACAATAATATTACAATAAAGTGGCCAAAGGCCAACTCATGAGAATATCTAAATCTTGCGGAAGCGTCGACGGTAGATGAGTCCATCCGACTCTAAGGGCATCTCACTGAGCATAGAACGCGTCCTCACTCCTGGTCGAAAAAATACTCTGCAACATGATATGTTGCAGCCGTGTAGGTCAGCATATGGAATATGCCGGCAAAGTCACAAGAGAGGGGTGAAAATAATCAGCTAGTCTATATGCTTATATGGCAGGTGGTGGTGTAAGTTTTTGCGTAAAGCCAAGTTTTTTCCTACATCAAGAGAGGGGCTAAGCAAAATATTACTAAGTTGGTTGATTAATGAGATGGTTCCACCAACCAATTCTCATACCCAAAATTGTTAATACCCACATCATCATATTAATTGTGTTGAGAGTTCCGGAAGTTTCAATTCCTTTGGCTCAAGTCGTCCATGACCGTGGACACGGCTAATCGATTAGGTTTGGAATACTCTGCAGAGTTTTGCACACGTTCCCCACAAGATTTGGTCGCCTCCGTTTGATTTCTCGCACTTCAGGGTGTTTGAGAAACGGATGACCAAAACATGGTCTTCCAAAGGGTTTCCCCGCGACTCTGTCGGTGCCCATCCTTTCCTACCGTTCTTCTACCTCTCGTAGCACCGCCTGTCCAGGGTCACCACGATATCCAACCAAGCCAGAGCCCATAATGACTTGTGGCTGTGCAGGTAAGCCTTGGGTTTTAAAGTATCCATCCATCTCTTTGTGCCTGGGTGGACCTTTCCGCGTGAATACTGGCCATCTCCAGCATCACCTAGGCAAATCCACTGGTTTCTCCAGGGTGCCGTTCAACCATCATCCACCCAGAGGTATGTTGAAAACTCGGAGTCGTAAATCTTGATCATTATGTAGGTCTTGAAATTATTAACTCTCTCAACTCTCATGAATCACACAACCAACCCCGTCTACTAATAGCATAGCAAAAGGTAAAAACAACGTTTCCCGGGGCCAATGTGTCAAAGAGGTTGAGGGGGGGGGGTACCTACCACATGATACTACAACAATGTAACCAAGTTTCCAACTAACCTATCTTGCATGCAACTGGGGAGATGGTAGAACTAATGCATATAAAACATGGGTAAAACATGATCAAAGTGACTTGCCTGATTGATGATCTTCGTACGTGAGTGACTCTAAGTAACAAGCTTCGCACTCCGGATAATCTAACGAGGCAAACAAGCACTCAATAAGCATACAACAGAAAATTGTAACTCACAAACATCAACCAAGAACTAGTAAACAATCAGGACAAAACAATGCACAAATCTCAAGTAAGAAAACACACAAAGTTTTGTTTTCAAAAGGTGAGGAATGAAAACACTACTGACATAATGAAACCATTTGTAATAACAAAACAATTGTTGTCAGCAAGGAAACAATAGAATATTTTATTAATAAACAGAATATAATCAATTTAAGTTTTGTTGGGAAAACTTTAGTAAAGTTTATACAAGTTTGTGATAAACACTATATGAATCAACTATAGTTATAATAACAAAAGAATGAAAAAAAAACTAAACTTATTATTTATTTGTAAACCATGTTCTTAACAGGAAATAATTTACAATTAAATCTGTCTTAGAAAACAGAATTAAAATATACAAAACTTTGTTTGAAAACAAAACTATTACTAGTTAGTTGTTTTAATCAAAATAAACCTATTTGAAAAATAAGTTGTGATTCCTATGTTAAATAAAATTAAACTAAGCAAATTTATATTTTTTATTAACAGTGAGTGAAGACACTAAGTGTTTACTAACAGAACCTAATAAACAAATAAAACCAAATTCTAAATCAAACTAATTAAAATTGAGTTTATAAAACTATATTATAATACTAAGCAGATTCTGTTTATAGCTAAAACACTATTCAAAATCATCCTAAAAATCCTCAAACTAAACATGGATATAGTCCTAACCAATATCAAACAGTAGCAAAAAGAATCATATCAAAATCTATTTTCAAACTCTAGTTATTCAGATTTGAAGATTTTGAGCAAATTTGTTTAAATTCAAATTTTATAGTTCAAATTTGAAATTTGAAAGTACAGAGTGAAACTACATGAAAATTGTGAGCTATTGCAAAAAGAATCAACTCAAAACACTAAATAGATTAAAAGATATAAGCAAAACAAAATTTGAAAACATTCTGTTAATTAAAACAAAACTGAAAAAGAAAAACTGACTTTGCAACGGCCAGGGGGCTACGTGGCACTGTCCGATTGGCTAGCGAGCGTGTGCGGTAGGTGATTTAGAGCGGGCGACCGATTGGAAGAGGATACCGGTTCGGACTTAAGCCCGTTCTAATCTGGGTCGTTGGTTCGGGATCCGATGGTCGAGGGAGCTTACGGAGGGAGGTTGCCGGCGTCAGGGTTTCTCCGGCGATCCGAAGGCGGCGAGGACGACGGCGAGGCGCTCAGGTGGTCGGGGAGGACGGGGAAATGGTCCGGGCGACGGCGACGGTTCTCCGGAGTCGACTGGTGGCAACAATGGGGCGAACGGTGGTCGGACGTGGTGGCTACGGTCGACGGCGAGCTCCGGTGGGGAGTAGCTCCGGCGAGCAATTGACAGCGTCTCGGCGAGAGAGAAAAAGGGGACTCGGGGTGAACGGATGCGGGAAGTGGCCGGCTACTTATAGGGCGCTCGAGGGGTGCGGGGGAGTTAAGAGGAGAGAGATCCGGTGAGGGAGGAAACGGCCGGCGAGTCGGGTCCGGCGCGCGCGGGGAGGAGGGCGATGACCGTTTCGGGGCAACGGTCGGTCGGGTGTGGGACCTAGCGTCAGAGAGAGAGGGAGGCGTTACTGCGCCCGGTCGGCCGGCTTCTAATTAATTCGCGAGTAACTGTCGTGGGCCGGCCCGTTTAATACCGGAAACGGTTACCGTTTCTTTTTAATAATTTTCCAGAGACATTCAAATACATTTAAAGCATTCAAATCGTCTCTAAATATAGAGGTATTATATATCAAAATTAACAGAATAATAAATTCTATTTAATGAACATTTCTATTCTGTCATTTGAATACTTTGAAAAAATAATATTTTCAGAAATTGCCTAATTGTTTTTAAACCCTTTTTGCAAATATTTTCAAAATAACCCCTGGTTATTACTGTTCAAATATATCACCAATTAGTACCTGGTGTGGAGTGTCATGTTCCTCCTCTCTTATTTGAACTTATAACCAAAATTTCCAATAGGTGAAAGCAACATAGGGAATAGTAGAAAGGACTTTCAGAAAGTCAGAAAAGGCATTTCAACAAACACATACATTCAAGCAATGATGCTGTTAGATGCATAGCTATAATCATAACATTCCAAAATGAAATTTTGGGATGTTACAGACGGCCTTCTCTCTGCATCGCACCCCGGAAGATCAGACCGGAGCTGCGAAGGAAGCCATGATTCAGGAGGAGCAACTCATGCTCAGAACCAAGGAGGCGTTCGAGGCCAGCAAACTGGCTTTTGACGTCAGCGCAGCTCTCCGTACCAATGTCCGAGTAAGTTCGATTGTAAGTCCATTGTCGATTGAATTCATGTCTTGTTTCTTCTGTTGGTTGCGGTACACCCAGTGGGTGGTTGTTGTAGAATGTTTGAACTTTCTCCACTCGAATAGAACATATCATAGTCGAGTAGGGCTGGGAGTGGTTGCTGTAGAATGCTTGAACTTTCTCTACTCGAATAGAATGGATCGTAGTCGAGTAGGGCTGGGATTGATAGTACGCGTGGTACTAGGGTCACTCGACATGTCGAGTGTATTTTTTGACGAGTTGCTCGACGGATCGAGAGTTAACCATCTCAGTGGGGGCGCTCTTAGCGCACCCACTAGGTGTAGTCCCCGAGACCGCTGTCAAGTGCTTGCATCGATAGGGGTTTTAGAGTCTGTTGTATACAGGATACACTTCGCCTTGAATTACACCACTCCATAGCTACCTTGCAGGTTTCATGGATATTATTGGCAAACCATGATATGACGCTGCATAAGGATAGACTGCACTTCATAGAGTAGGGAGGCGCGTCACTCGACGGGTCGAGTGTCGTGACAGAGCTGACCTTGTCGAATGTTTGAATAACAGTAGGGACACACTAAGTGCACCCACTGGGTGTAGTCCCCGAGATTACTGTTCATCGCAGATGATAAATAGTAGGCTTGAAAACTTGTCGTATGCGTGGTACTAGGGTCACTCGACATGTCGAGTGTATTTTCTGACGAGTTACTCGACAGATCGAGAGTTAACCGTCTTAGTGGGGGCGCTCTTAGCGCACCCATTGGGTGTAGTCCCCGAGACCGTTGTCGAGTGCTTGCATCGGCAAGGGTTTTAAAGTTTGTTGTATATAGGATACACTTCGCCTTGAATTACACCACTCCGTAGCTACCTTGCAGGTTTCATGGATATTATTGGCAAACCATGATATGACGCTGCATAAGGATAGACTGCACTTCATAGAGTAGGGAGGTGCGTCACTCGATGGGTCGAGTGTCGTGACAGGGCTGACCTTGTCGAATGTTTGAATAACCAGTGGGGACACGCTAAGTGCACCCACTGGGTGTAGTCCTCGAGTCTACTGTTCATCATAGACGATAAACAGTAGGCTTGAAAACTTGTCGTACGCGTGGTACTAGGGTCACTCGACATGTCGAGTGTATTTTCTGACGAGCTACTCGACAGATCGAGAGTTAACCGTCTCAGTGGGGACGCTCTTAGCGCACCCACTGGGTGTAGTCCCCGAGACCACTGTTGAGTGCTTGCATCGGCAGGGGTCTTAATAGAGACAACTTTTGAATTTTTCTAAGGTGCGCGGAGCGCCGGAGCCACTTGACATGTCGAGTGGACTTTTTGCTTGAATTCTTCTAAGATAGTCACTTGTCGGCGTTCGATACCCAGTCGACTGTCCCCAGCATCACTCGCCGATTGAATTTCTATTTTATGTTGATTCCAGAGGGCTTGCGAACTTGGGGTGGAGTACAAGGATGTGGAGGATGAGAGGAACCGGTTGCAGGTGGATCTGGTGGTCGCCAACAACGCCCTGGAGCGAGTGCGTGCTGAGATGAAGACCTTGGGAGGTAATTACTGTTGACTTTCTGCATCCTCCCCTTCGCTCTTCATGTTTTGAACCGAGTGCTCTCACTCGAACAGACGTGCGCAATGAAAATCGTCGACCTAGCATGACTCAACAATGTTGTTTCTTTAGATTCCATGAAGAAGGCACTAGAGGAGAAGGACAAGGCGCTTGCTGACGCTCAACGAGCGGCCATGGAGAAGACTGAAGCTGCGGATCGGAAGCTGGCGGCTGCCAAGAAACTGGAGGACGAGAACGCCAAAATGAAGCAGGAGCATGCAGATCTTGTCAAGAAGGTTGAACAACTAACCAAGAGGGGTAATGGTCTGGAGAAGCATCTGGGCGAATTCTCGAGGAAGATGTATCTTCTGCTCGACGGTGAGTATTTTTGTCGACTGACATTTGTAAATTTTTTGAGGGTAGCAGTTCACCAATTCTCCTCCTATTTCCCCTTCTTCAACAAAATTCTGCCAGGACTTCGAAAAGGAAACATAGGAGGTTGAGCCCAATCTTAACCCCACCAAGTTGCCAGTTGCTGATGTGGTGGCGATGAACATGTTGCGGGTCAACTTCCGGCTCCAAGGCGTCCAAGCCTACATCGCTCGACTGAAATCTGCCATAGAAAGAATCGACAAGGAGCTATGGCCTGAGGACACTCTTCAACTCGACCTCAACTCCATGATGGCTCGCCTGAACGAACTTCCCAGTCGAGTGCAATCTTGGAAAAAATATGTTGCTCGCTGCGGGGCCGACGTGACATTGTCACTCGTCAGGGTCCATTGCAGGGACGTGAGGGAGGAGAGGCTGAAGGAGCTCCACGTGGTCAACACGAAGAAACTCCAGTTCGAGGACTTCATGGAAACCTTCATCAAAGCGGCCACCAGAATCGCCGACGGCATCGACCTGGACACTTTCGTCGAGCCCGCCAGTCCGTCTCCCGTTTAAAAACTTGTCTTTGGAAAAAACAGTTAAATTTGCCTCGGTATGCCGAGGGGATTTGTATCTTTTAAAACTTCGTTCAGGCCTTAGGCCTGAGCACATTTGCTTTTGTACAAAATGTTTATCCGTGGTTTACCCTTTGGATTTTGTTCGTATTTGGCTTTCAATCGTCTGTTTGACTGAGTTTGTTTTTTTACTTAGGCAAAGTGTGTTCGCAGCTAAGCCTCCGAGTGTGAGGATTGCTCATCACTCGAAGTATTTTTGAACTTAGGCGAATGTCGATTCGCAGCTAAGTTGTCGAGTGGTTGGATTACCATCCACTCGACGAGGTTTTTAACTTAGGCGAAACATGTTTCGAAGCTAAGCCTCTGGGTGTGAGGATTGCTCATCACTTGAAATATTTTTGAACTTAGGCGAATGTCGATTCGCAGCTAAGTTATCGAGTGAATGGATTACTATCCACTCGACGAGGTTTTTAACTTAGGCAAAAACGTGTTCCGCAGGCAAGCCCACGAGTGTGAGGATTGCTCATCACTCGGAGTATTTTTAACTTAGACGAATGTCGATTCACAGCTAAGTTGTCGAGTGAATGGATTACTATCCACTCGACGAGGTTTTTTACTTAGGCAAAACGTGTTTCGCAGCTAAGCCCCTGAGTGTGAGGATTGCTCATCACTCGGAATATTTTTTGAACTTAGGCGAATGTCGATTCGTAGCTAAGTTGTTGAGTGAATGGATTACTATCCACTCGACAAGATTTTTAACTTAGGCGAAATGTGTTTCGCAGCTAAGCCCCCGAGTGTGAGGATTGCTCATCACTCGGAGTGTTTTTGAACTTAGGCGAATGTCGATTCGCAACTAAGTTGTCGAGTGAATGGATTACTATCCACTCGATGAGGTTTTTAACTTAGGCGAAACGTGTTTCGTAGCTAAGCCCCCTAGTGTGAGGATTGCTCGTCACTCGGAGTATATCTTTTTTTTGAACCTAAGCGAAGACAGATTCGCAAATAGGCCGTCGAGTGAATGGACTGTTATCCACCCGACATGGTTTTTAACTTAGGCGAAACATGTTTCGCAGCTAAGCTCCTGCATGTGAGGATTGCTCATCACTCGGAGTATCCTCGATCTTAGGCGAATGTCGATTCATAGCTAAGTTGTCGAGTGAATGGATTACTATCCACTCGACGAGGTTTTTAACTTAGGCGAAACATGCTTCACAGCTAAGCCCCCCAGTGTGAGGATTGCTCATCACTCGGAGTATCCCAAGAATGTAACTGCACGGTTGGAATCGACGAAGTATTAATCGTAGAAATGCGAATTGCATTGATGAAGTACTCTTATTACATCAGAAAACTCTTGTCTCAACTGTAAAAATGTCGGAGCAGGTCTGCATTCCAGGCTCGTGGCTCATCTATTTGTTTCATGAGATTATACAGGTGATAGGCTCCATTGTTTAGCACCTTAGTGACAACAAAAGGGCCATCCCATGCAGGGCAAGCTTGTGAGGTCGGTGTTGATTCACTCGGAGCACCAAATCTCCTTCATGGAACGCTCGGCCTTTGCCATTCCTTGCATGGAAGCGCCGTAGGTCTTGCTGATAGGCAGTGGTCCGGATCAGAGCCATCTCATGCTCCTCCTATAGAAGATCTACCCCATCCTGTCTAGCCTGTTCAGCTTCAGCCTTAGAATATACCTCCACTCGAGAAGAATTGTGGGCTAAGTCACTTGGCAACATGGCTTCGACGCCATAGACAAGGAAGAAAGGAGTTCGTCCCGTCGACCAATTAGGTGTTGTCCTCAATCCCCACAAAATAGACGACAACTCAGTTACCCATGCACCGGCGGCATGATCCAAATCGCGCATGAGACGAGGCTTCAGACCTTGCAGAATGAGACCATTAGCCCGCTCAACTTGCCCATTGGTTTGAGGATGTGCAACGAAAGTGTAATCCACTCGGGTGCCTTGGGAGTTACAGAATCTCCTGAATTCTTCCGAGTCAAAATTAGTGATGTTGTCCGTGATGATGCTGTGCGGAATGCCGTATCGGATAATGATCTCCCTCATGAACGTGACCGCCGTGCGGGCATTCAGCTTCTTGATGGGCTTGGCTTCAATTCACTTGGTGAATTTGTTGACTGCTACCAACAGGTGGGTGAATCCTCCTTTTCCGGGTCGGAAGGGACCAACCATGTCGAGTCCCCAAACCGCAAACGGCCAGGCGAGAGGAATTGTATTCAGAGCAGACACCGGCTTGTGTGACAGATTGACATAGAACTGACAGCCTTCGCAGTGATCAACAATGTCCTTAGCCATCTCATTAGCTCGTGGCCAGTAAAAACCATCTCGGTATGCTTTAGCGACGATCGCCCTTGAAGACGCATGGTGGCTGCAAGTTCCTGAGTGGATTTCGTCTAGAATCATCCGACCTTCCTCGGGGGAAATGCAGCGCTGGGTGACACCAGTCACACTCTCTCTGAATAGCTGATCTCCCATCATAGTGAAAGTCTTGGACCTGTGCACAATCTGTCGAGCCTCTGCTTCATCTTCAAGGAGCTCTTGTCTGAGGATATAGGCAATGTATGGCACAGTCCAGTCGGGAATGATAACTAGCATCTCCATGACCAGGTCAATCACAGCAGGAACATCGACTTCAGTCGAGTCAAAGGAGCTCAAAGCTTGTGGGGGCTCTTCAGTGAAGGGATCCTCTTGAATCGAAGGAGTGTGCAAATGCTCCAGGAACACCCCGCTGGG
The DNA here is from genome assembly GCA_022496015.1 of Hordeum marinum. Lineage (NCBI taxonomy): Eukaryota > Viridiplantae > Streptophyta > Magnoliopsida > Poales > Poaceae > Hordeum > Hordeum marinum. The sequence goes on along the minus strand of CM039678.1, from coordinate 449,586,376 downwards.
GACAGGCCGTCGAGTGGAGCCAATCTTGGACAGCTCATCGACTGCTTGATTTTTCAGTCGGGGAACATGGTGAAGTTCCAGGCCTTCAAATTTCTTCTCCAACTTCTGGACTGCTTGCAGTATCCGGTCGTAGCGGGGTTCCTAACATCCCATTCTTTCATCACTTGATTCGCTACCAAATCCGAGTCGCCATAAACCATCAGGCGTTTGACGCCAAGAGAGATAGTCATGCGCAACCCATACAAAAGTGCTTCATACTCTGCCTCATTGTTGGAGGAATCAAAATGAATCTGCAAGACATAGCTGAGCTTGTCGCCTCTGGGAGATATCAAGACAACACCAGCACCGGACCCGTTCAACATTTTGGAGCCGTTGAAGAACATTGTCCAATGCACCGAGTGAACTTGGATGGGCTGTTGCTGTTCAGTCCACTCGGCCATGAAATCTGCCAATGCTTGGGACTTGATTGCCTTCTTAGCCTCGAATCTGATGTCAAAGTGTCCAAGCTCAATTGCCCAATTAGCCACTCGACCTGATGCGTCGTGATTATTGAATATCTTGGATAAAGGAGCATCACTGATGACTGAGATCAAATGGTCTTGGAAATAATGTGCCACCTTCTTCGCTAACAGGTAAATACCATACACCAGCTTCTGATAGTGTGGATATCTTTGCTTTGAGGGGGACAATACTTCTGAGACATAATAAACTGGCCGCTGGACCTTATAGGCTTTACCCTCCTCTTCTCGCTCGACAGTCAACACTATACTGACGACCTAATTTGTGGCCGCGATGTACAGGAGCAAGGGCTCTTTGCTGGCAGGAGCGGCAAGCACCGGCTGGGTGGAGAGCAGGGCTTTGAGCTCAACAAACGCTGCTTCGGCTTCGGGAGTCCAGTCGAATGTGTCAGACTTCTTCATCAACTGATATAAGGGCAGAGCCTTCTCACCAAGACGAGAAATGAATCGACTCAATGCTGCCAAGCAACCTGTGAGCTTCTGAACGTCGTGCACTCGCACGGGAGTCTTCATACGGGTAATGGCACTGATCTTCTCGGGATTGGCATCAATTCCTCGCTCGGAAACGAGAAAACCAAGCAACTTGCCGCCAAGGACACCGAAGGTACATTTGGCCGGATTCAACTTTATGTTGAATCGCCTCAGATTGGCGAATGTCTCGGCCAAGTCAGCTAGCAGGTCAGAACCTTTGCGTGACTTGACTACTATATCGTCCATGTACGCTTTGACATTCCGAGGGATCTGGTCGAGTAAACATTTCTGAATCATGCACATAAAAGTAGCGCTGGCATTCTTAAGACCAAAAGGCATGGTGATGTAGAAAAAACACCCAAAAGGGGTGATGAAGGCTGTCTTTATTTCGTCCGGGCCATACAGACAGATCTGATGGTACCCAGAATAAGCATCCAAAAACGATAAACGCTCACACCCCGCTGTCGAGTCAACAGTTTGATCTATGCGGGGGAGCGGAAAATGGTCTTTCAGGCACACCTTATTGAGATGTTTAAAGTCAATGCACATGCGCAACGACTTATCTTTCTTTGGCACCATCACAACATTCGAGAGCCACTCGGAGTGGTAAATCTCTCGAATGAACTTGGCTTGCAAGAGACGGGCCACTTCTTCTCCGATTGCCTTGTGCTTCTCCGCCGCTGATCGACGCAAATGCTCCCTGATGGGCTTGGCTTTCGGATCCACTCGCATACGATACTCAGCTAGCTCCCTGGGAATCCCCGGCATGTCAGTAGGCTTCCATGCAAAGATATCCCAGTTCTCACGGAGGAACTGGATGAGCTCGGCTTCCTATTTACTGTTGAGTGTTGTTCATATATTCGTCGGGGCAATAGTTGGATCCGTCGGGTGGATGTGCACCTTCTTCACTTCCCCTGCCGACTGAAATGCCGACTCAGAAGCCGGCTTTTTTGCACGGAACAAACCAGCAAGATCAACGGTTTTCTTGTACTCCTCCAGCTCGACCATGGCCATCTGTTGATTGGCGATCTTGGATCCTTGCTGGAGACACTCTTCGGCCCATTGTCGATTGCCAGTGACTGTGATCACGCCCTTAGGACCTGGCATTTTCAACTTGAGATACACGTAACATGGTCGGGCCATGAAACGTGCATAAGCGGGTCGACCCAAGATGGCGTGGTAAGCACTCTTGAAATCCATGACTTCAAATGTCAACTTTTCTTTTCGAATTTTTTTGCTATCTCCGAATGTCACATCCAATGCTATCTGGCCGAGTGACTTGGCCTTCTTTCCTGGGATGACCCCGTGAAACTGCATGCTGCTCTCGCTTAAAAGGGACATCGGGATGCCCATCCCTTCCAGGGTGTCCGCATAAATAATGTTTAGGCTGCTGCCACCGTCCATGAGGACCTTTCTGAGTCGAGTCCCTTGTACCACCGGATCAACTACCAAAGCCTGCCAACCGGGAGTGGCCACACGAGCAGGATGGTCTGTCTGGTCGAATGTGATAGCATATTGGGACCATTTGAGGTAGGTGGGGGTGTCTGGCATAGCCATTTTGATCTCTCTATTGATAACTTTCAGACGACTCTTGCTCTCGACATCAGCAAAGATCACTAGTGTTGTAGTGACATCTGGGAATGTTTCCTTTTCTTCATCCTCATCTCCCTTCTCAAGAGATTTCGCACTCGACTGGTCTCCCTTGAATTGCTGGATATGGGTTCGACACTGTCAAGTGGTGTGCTAGGGCAAAATCAGGTTGCCTTCTGCATATTTCCTCGTGTGAATTACACACGGCTGATCCAAGATACCAGTTCCTGACTGACCCTTCCCCTTCTTGGGGGCATACTGAGCCTTGGCTTTGCCCTTGTTCTTCGACTGAGTCGCCAGTGTTGCTGCCTCTGCCGGAGCCGGGTCTTCAGCCTTCCGCTTCTATTTCTGATTGTTGCCGCCGCAAGACTCGTTGGTGACTATTTTTCCTTTGCTGCTACGGAGGCGGTCTTCTTCCTCGTCATTAGCGTAGCGAGTGGCAATTTCCATCATCTTGCCAAGTGAAATGTCACCAGTGCGCCCGAACTTCAGGTACAACTCCCTGTATCTCACACCGGCCTTGAAGGCACAAACAACCTGGTGTTCCGACACATTCTCCACCGTATGATGCAGGGTGTACCATCGCTGAATATAAACCCTTAAGGTTTCATTGGGCTTCTGGACGCAGTGTTGTAAGTCGACCAGACCTGCCGGGCGCTTGCAAGTGCCCTCAAAGGTCCGTACAAACACTCGGGCAAGATCTTCCCAACAATGTATGCTGGAAGGAGCCAAACGATTCAACCAAGCTCGAGCTGAACCATCCAACACGAGGGGCAGGTGCTTCATCGCGACATTGTCATTTCCGCCGCCAATCTACACAGCCACTCGATAATCATCTAACCAAGTCTCTGGCTTTGTTTCACCAGAAAACTTTTCGATTCCCGCTGCCATCCTGAAGTTTGGGGGGATCTCTGCAGAACGTATAGCCCTGCTGAAACACTCAGGACCAGACACCACAGCTGAGCTTCCACTTGGAACATCTCTGTCGTGTCCTTCTCTGTAGGCTCTGCTCTTGTCGATCTGCTTCTAAACAAGGTAGGCGCGGGCGTGAAAGTCCGCGTCCCGCTCATTACCAAAGGAGCGTCTGTCATCCTGGTGCTAGGGCGCTTACGGACCACTCTGCGGAGGAGTGGGCACTCGTCGATGGTCTTCGCGCTGATGCTGATCTCCGTCTTGTCCTTCACGAAAACCGCCGCCTCGACGACGCAAAAGCGATCCAGGGCTATGTGCCGACTGAACGGTCTCTGCCTTGGATGAATTGTTGTATATCCTGTTACGGGACTGAGAAACTACTGAATTCTGACATTGTGCTGCATCCAACAGCGCTCTGATCTGCAACAGCCCTCTACTAGCCTTTGACCGGGACGGCTGAATGGAATCCGCTATCCTAGCAGCAACAACAACATTTAGCACAGGAGTTTGGTATACCTCAACACCATCGTGAGATCCAGTCAAAAACAGTTGTCGATGACGTCGACTGGGGCGCAGCGGGCACTGGCGAGCGCGCTCGTCAATCTCTGGGTGGAGCTCTTCCAGACGAATGCGCGCGACCTCCAAAGCTTGGGCCTCAGCAGTCGCGCCGACGATGGGAGTATGAAGAACCTCCTCATCCTGACGCAGCTGCTCGTTCGACGGGCCTCTAGCCTCGCGCTTGCCATGGCTGAAACCAAGCGGTGAACTCTGATGAGAGCCCGCCATCAAGACCTCTGCTGCAGGGTCACAGCTTTCGCACTCGAAAGGCACATCCGACGGGTCGGAATCCGACTCGAACACGCCATGAAGGGACTCGACGGGCTCGAGCGCTGCAACCTGCGGAAAAGTTTGACGCGTCGCTACGTGTTCGACCCACCGCTGGAGTCGTGAGCGGCCGGACCTCTTGCGACCGCGAATGGCAAGAGGAGCCGACGCGTAGGGGGTCGATGGCTGACACAGCAACACGCCACAGGGACTCGCGCGGAAGTGTGTGGCCTTACGGACCGAGAGCGCCTCAACATCGAGAGGCGCTTCCTGGAGCCATGCCGAACCATCGGCGATGAAGTCAAGCGCTCCGAAACGGATCTCGTGGCCCAGAGCAAAAACACCGCCGGAAGATGTTTCGAAGGATGAAAATCGCAACCTCGCTGGAAGTGACTTAGACGCGTGCCCCACGGTGGGCGCCAACTGTTGTGGGAACGAGCCTGACAGTAGATGGTAAGGGTACGAAGGGAGAGGGCGGAGTCCTAGCTACGGCGAGTGTGTACACACAGATGTATGAGTTCAGGCCCCTCTCGTGGAGGTAACAACCCTACGTCTCAGTGCTCAGGAGCTTTATGTCGTGTGGAATGTTGAGATTACAATGGTTTCGAACCCTGGTGCAGAAGGGGAGGGCGGCTTATATAGAGTTCGCTGCCCCTCATAATTATCCCGCATCTAAGGGCCTGGTCGTGGGGTTTAAAGTCTGCCATTACAGGTAACGTACGTAATAAAAGCTATTAATGACCATTGAACCAGCGTCTTCCCATTGGGCTCTTGATGATGGCTCCTGGTCTTTTGGCGTCGAGTGAAAGCGAGGTCTTCCGAGTGACACGCGACTGCCGAATGAGAGCGGGAGTCTCCGAGTGGATTACTGTCGAGTGACTTTGAACGTCTCCAGGGAACCACTCGAAAGTTCATGCTTGATCTTCAAGTCTTTCCATGTGGTGTCCTTAGGTAGGGTATGTGGGCCATGCCTAGGACCCTACCCTAGGCACATATCTTCATCAGCGAGCGTCTTGGGCCTTGCCGGAGGTGCGGGGTGGCTGCGGTTCCTTGTTCAGGCGGGGTGTTGATGGTGTGGCAGGTGTTCTCCTTGCCACGTGTCCGGTCGTTGGCCCTCGACTTTGCAGTTACGTTGGCGCAATGCTGCGGTGGCGGCGGTGTGAAGCTTCTAGGACGGTGTTGCCCAATTCTAGCTGGTGTGGTGAGATGCGACACGCGGATGAAAATCTTGCTCAGCTTATGTCGGGCCGGCAGCGATTGCATCAATGGATGTCATTCCCCTCCTTGGAGGCGTAGTCGAGGCGTGGTCATCATGTCCCTCGCTTGCTTGGAGTTGTGGTTGTCTCCGGGCGAAAGCCATGATTCGGTTGGATCGGCATGATCGACACAATGACAGTGTCCTCGACGTCGTTCCTCTATTGGGAGCATTGCGTTTGGAGACATGCTGGTTCCTCATCGCTCTCCTCCGGTGTTCGCTGCTATCCTCCTTGATCCTGGCGGCTCTATGTACGCACGTTGCTTGTGTGTCCAAGACGACATCTTTCTCGGCCTGGATCGAGTCATGTCACCCACTTGCCACTTTCTCTTAGGCGATAAGAGTGGTTGGTGCGTCGACAAGTGAAGTTCTGTAAAAGTTGGTGTTCTTCGGAGGTGTCCAGCGTCGGTCAAGACGCGGTGTTGTGTTTTGATTAGGATAGGCTTTTTGCGGTGTAGCTTGCTTTGCGGTGTTGCCCGTCCTTATTGTTCGGATGCGGTGTTTGTGCTATGCTCGCTGTTCGCAACCAGTGTAGTTTCTTGTAACTCAAGTTCTGCCTTTTATAAAGCTAAGGTACGCGTACTCTCGAAAAAAATTTACCACACGCGTGACATAATGGACATTCGATCATACGATTCGTTTGGTCGTATTCAGAAGCCAGCCCACATGATCATGTATGGGTGAACATTAAAACTGCCTACACGTGTGGACAGAGCTATGACGGCTCACATGATCCTGTGTGGCAACTACTCAACCTCACCCCGTTAGCAAGAATGCGTGTTTATTAACTTTAGTTGCCATGTCTAATTACTATAATTGACATGTCTAATTTGCTGTAGTTGTCATGTATGATTAACTTCAGTTGTCATGTGCAACTAATTGGAGTTGTCACGTGCGGTTAAACCATAGTTGTCATGTATGATCAACCATAGTTGCCGTCTGTGATTAACTAGTTGTCATATATGCATAATTGTAGTTGTCATCTATCGTCGTGCGAGCGTCGTGTGGGTGAAGAGCAGTTTCACCCACATGTTCGGGCAAGCATCGTGTGTTCGTTCGGACGAGGAGCGCCCACATGTGTGACACTCTCAAAGATAAAGCCCACACGACGTTGGGTGCTTACGTGGCTCTCGACCTAGATGACAACTGCAATAATATTCGTGTAAATAAATCTAATGGCATCGACTGTGTTTGGTCCATGTTGATAAGTGACACACGTGTGGACGTTATCGTTTGGGTATATTTTTTATAGCTAAAGTTGTCATCTTAAAGGAAAAAAACTAAATATTGGAATTTGATATCCAAAAAGGAAGTTACCATGCTTGGTCATCCTTGCGTTACTAAATAAAAAATGTTTAGAGTTGTCATGTGTTCGTGTGACACATGTTGTACTTATTGATGTCCAAACAAAGGTTAGTTTTGATTAAAAAAAACTGGGATAGCTGTGACTTTTGTCTGTTGGCAGTGCCGGAAAAAGATTTGTTCGAGACATCTTTTTTGTCATATAACAGGTACCCATTTTCCTTTACCTTTTCTTCTAAGCAGCTACGCTCGTGATGTTTAACCCCTGCAACGAAAAAAGCTCATGATGTTTATAATAAGATTAAAAGACAAGCTAAGCTCATGATGTGATCTACAATGGGCCTAAACTTTCTGAATGTTGGGCCTTTACATTATTGTTATTAGTTTTCTTTAGTACTTCCTCGTTTCGAAATAAATGTCGTTAATCTAATACAAAATTTATATTAATTTAGTATTAATTTTATGACACTAATTTTAAAACGAAGGGAATATGATGATATCAACATTATGGGCCTTATCACAATAAAAAAAATCAACATTATGGGACCGACAATGGACCATGTAGCATCACAATCAACAAAACTGAGATGAACATTTTTGGCAGCGCATTTGCCTAAAACTATTGGGATCAATATGTTGGCTCATTAGTTTGTTTTTCTGGGTAGTTGTACTCATTGCTCAGCAGACACAGTTTTACCTCATGTACCTCATCAAAATAGAATAGCTTTTCTATAAAATAGACAACGTATCTACTGATAGCACCGGGTTAACAATAGACAACAGATATGCCTAATGACTTTGTCAGATACCAAGCGTAGAGAATCTACTCTCCAATACATGTTGATACTATGATACGTGTGGTTGTGCATTTGTTACATGCTTCTCACACAATATAGCGCATGACTAAAAATGAACGAACAGAAAAGCTAAACAAGGAAAAGGAGAGCATAAATGAACACACATGAAGGGAGGACACGAGCTTTGCCAAATTTCGTCGGCATAAAGCCATGTCTTTTAGAACAAGGGAGAGGAATGATGCTTTTACCAGTGCACTTTGCACCATAAATTCATGGTCACATCTAATCCAATAAATCAGGAGATGAGTGTTACTTTCACCGAGTCTGAAAAAAAGATACTTCATGCCGATGCTTGTCAAAGAATATTTCCCCCAAAATAAAAGATGGTTGTCAAAGAATAGGGTGGCCGTGTGTGATGTTGTCCTTGTGATTTCTCAAGTATTCTCCTTTATGCACACTTTTTAAAGTTTACTAGTTCAGATGATTCCAAAAGCATTAATGCCGACAAATTAGGTTACCATAGAATTCAAATGGATTGTTAAGATGTGACCCCGACCAAAGCAACCATATAACAAACGAAAACTAAAAACTGTCTACAACATTGGAAAATACCGAAGCCACATCCAACTAGTGAAGTCAAGACCAAAGACATTCACCTTCCTGATTGGATTGCTAGCTTTAAGATAACACCTTCAAAAAGTGCATGCCATATATACACCAACCTTATCGGAACCAAACTAGTGAAGATCACGACGAAAGTTTTTACTGTGTAAAGAAGGTACTAGTGACGAGACATCACTATACCCTCTCATACGTCGGATTAGGATAATCTCTGATATCGAACATCGATAACAATGCCTCGGTGAAGGAGATGCCACATGCATATACATGCTTGTCGCCGGATCCAGCAGAAAGGTAAATCAAAATTTTACCCCAACAAGTGAGGGCAAGCGAGGAGATGCCTCGTCACCCCCGGTGGCTGGCCAGTGTCCACCTTCGATACTGGCAAAGAAGACGAGAGGAGCCGGGGGCGGTCAAGACGACTCCAAGCAGGTGGTTAGCTATCGTGTTCGCGTGTCGAAATCATTTATTTTTGCCACAAATTCTCACCGTTAACCTCAACCCAGTCCAAACCACCGGGAGGGCGTTAGTCAAATGACAGGTCTTATCCGGACTATAGAATTTTAGCATCAGGCATGGAGAAATTTCACGCCTCGTGACAAGTGATGACAGGTACCCGTTTCAAAGTTGAAATCCTGTTGTATTTTACCGAGCCGTCATGCTTGCGTGCGAAGTGTGTGTACACAAGGCGCAGAACGAATTGCCATGCTTATCAAGAATGAAGACCATTAGTTTACCATATCGATCGTTTTCCATGGGGCACACGAAGCCATGTGTGAGATCAGTGATGGAGACCTCAACCACATCTATGTCTTAGTGAAAGAAACCAGACATAAATAATTACTATAGTTTTGGAACATCGGCCGGAACATCCACAAGCGTGCGTGCAGCGGCTTCCCTTGTCGTTTGGACACGACCACGTTTGGGAAGAGCTTGTCTACTTCTCCAATGCTCCGTGCTGCGGTTTCTCTTGGCCTTTTGCCACGGTTCCAAGAGGATATCTGCTCTGCCCTGCTCCTTGAAAATGGTAGGCTTATCGAGAGCAGCAAACACGGCCTTCTTCCTCGTCCTCGAGAGGAAAAGACGGAGCACCTATGCCACGCGGCCGAGGGATCGAGAACCGCCGGCGACGAGACAAAACGGACCGAGGATGATCGCCGCCCGTCTATCTTGGTGACGTCCAAGCTAGACAAGCATAGGTCAGTCAGAAAGCAAAACGAAAACTAGAAGAAAAAGGCGAGGAAATGGAGCATCATCATCACCCGGCCACTCAGGATAGATGGTTAGGGAAGGGACAGGTTACACGGCCCACTTTCCCAGTTTTGGCCTCATGTGTTCTGATACTGATATTGTGGAGATTCTTTTGCCCTTGATATGGCTTCCCGGCACAAGTTGATTTACGGATTCCGATTTGCGTGTGTGTGGAAAATCTTTCTTATGCGGCTAGATGCACACTCAAGCCGCGAGAACTTTTCGCATCGAACGACTTTTTTTTTTACACTCTGGAGTTGTTTTATGGTGCCAAAAGCTTTTAAGCTGACTAGATAATGCCTCGCGTGTTAGCATGTTAAAATTAAAGTTAAAAAGAATGAAACTAGTGAAAAAACAAATGTGAGAGTATGCACAGCTTACATTTTTTTCAAAAGAAAAAAATACAAATGTACTCCTTTCGTCCATATATATAGGGCGTAATATGTTTTCCGAGATTACAATAACCACGTGTTAGAACAATAATTTTTTCTCTGTTCCTAAATATAGTGTGTACTAGTTTTTTTAGAAAAATTTCATATTATGGTGCGTACTTTGACACAACTCAATTCTCGAAAACTATCCCTCCACCACCCCATCCAACGCATACAATGGCGGAGCTTGATGAAATTGTTGAGGGGGCGAGAAGATACGTTATGCACGAACTCTGAGAAATCTTAAACATTCAAGCCTAACAGTTAAGGATACACCTAAGAGTTTTCCTTGCGCGGGGGGGGGGGGGGGAGGGGGGAGGGGGGAGTGGCCTCCTTTGGCCCCTCTGAAGCTCTGCTACTAAACGCATAGTTTGCCTTAGTTTGCCCCTCTGAAGCTCCTCTCGTACACACGTGATGAGACAGACCCAGATTGCGAGAGGGTGTCGTAGTTTGCCTTCAATTTTCTAATCTACTGATGCATTGGCACATATGACCCGAAAAAAACGTCCAAAATATAACACCAACACTTGCATTGGTATGTGGGCCTCTATTTATGTGCACACATTTAGGAATGGAGGGAGGATATGGCATGCATGTTACACAAAGCAATCGTCAAATTCATATGTGGAAAGGGGTTCTAATGATATAATATTTTTATCATATATTATTAATCGTATCGATGATCAAATCAACCTTAAAAAACACATTAGAACCTATATATAGGAATGAAGGGAGTAGCAAATTAATGTATCAAAATAGAGAACATTTAATTAACCTTAATGTGACACTATCTTGAACGAAATTGTGAAGCATAAACCATACACTTTTGGTCCAAGCGTCCAACACATACATTGTCCATGAGCATACAAAAATTAATGCTATAAAATTTTAACTTGTGACTGGCATGCATAACTTGATGATATGGCTTGGTTTGCATTGATATATTAATGCAAAATTGCAACTTATGAGTACATACATGACTTGAGGATGTCAAACAATTTCGATCGACCAGCTATGAATAATTGACTGACGTAATGCGGAAGCACATATGTTGAAAGGAATCTAGTAGTGAAGACTAGCCATTTAGATATAGAAGATCACACATCATTTTTTATCTTCTATTTTCTTTTTGACATGGTATTTTTTTCACATACACGTACATACACTCAATCTTATGAACGCACGCAGGCACACCTTATCCCTACGAACACATTTGAGACGTCGAACCGGCAGAACGTCTTAAGATTAATGAAGTCGTCACATACTCTCACATAGTCGATGAAAACGTCTCTTTTCATTGAACTCCCAACACACAAAGAACTGAATAAATTCAAAAACAAAATTCGACTATCAATGACAAGTAAACTAAACCAGCTGAGCTACATATCTTGTAAGTTAAGGTAGTATATGAAAAATTAATGAAGATGTATATGCGACAATTTTCAAGTAGCAAATAGGTAGGCAGGATCAGCAAGGGCCGAACTAATACAAGATTATAAATTTATAATCAATCAGCAAGGGCCGAACCATACACAAATGCTAGATTATAATTAAAGTTCCTGTACACTAAAAATATACACAAATTAATTGCCTCCTTTCGATGGGCAGGGCGAACAAGCTCACCGTTAACATGCCGAACACACAAGAAGATACTCTCCCCTTAGCCTTGTTCCTTTCTCCAAAGGACATGGGTCTCCCAAAGGAAGTACAAATACGCAGGTACAATTGTTGAGTGCTTGCTGGAAATAGCCGTGGGCGCCACCACCCATCCAACTTGACCATGACTTGGCGCTCAAGATGCCCGATCGGTATTTCAATGGTAATAAATTGGCATGGATTGTGCAAAAGCAACGGTACATGAATACACACACCAAGCAAGAAGGAAGGAAGGATGGATGGCAGGAAATTAATTGGGCGCCGTCGTCATCAAGCACCAAAGTCCCTGTCAGTTATCGCCCCCCTGGTGGCCATCTTCCACAAAAGCAGAGTCCCCATCCGACGGCCCGTATCGCTCGCCGCGGGAATCCGTTTCCCTCTTCTTTTTCTCCGCCGTATCCCCCATGTCATTTCCCTTTCGCCGCTCACGTCCCACAGAATCTTCATATCACAAAACGAACCCTCGAATAGTCTAGGCATGTACTTGTACAGGGTACAACTATTTTAATCGAGGGCCATTAAGACTATGAAGAATCTTTTTCTTCTATTTTTCATATGAAAAGTGCTTAAGCTACTTACATAAAAATCCACATACCTGATTATCAAAAAAATCCATATACCTAATGCCAGCAAATTTTTATTAGATTACAATCGCATAAATCCGAACGATACGTTCTTTTTTCTTTTCAGAAGGATTAACACCCGAAAAATTAAAATGAAAACATCAAAGTCCCCTAGGCCCTCCTGAATAACCCACGGTGTGCCACCATGCCTTCGTCAGATCCAACATGTTGTTGTTTATCACACATGAAAGTCAATGAGACGATATTGTCGGAGCAACATATTCGAGAAGAAATCATCACCTGTGGAAGAGCCACATATCTAAGAGTTAGACCTCAATATTTTCCCATGGTCTCATGCCAGCACCAGATGTTGCATCGACGAAACGCGAGGGTGAAAGACCAAACTGCATAGGGGAGTTGTCATCGCAATACCAACAATACACCGATGACATACCCTCCCCCCCCCCCCACACACACACAAGAATGACATTTGGGAAAACGCACCATCGAACAATGAACGTTGTCGTAGACAACATCACCAAGATGGAAAGACTTGAAGTGGTGGCGGTGGCGCATCACGGGTCAACGGACAATGGAAACCTACCAAAGAATCCCAAAGCAAGAGAAATTACAACCCCATCTGGTACATTAGGGCCTCCTCGCACTCTCATACGGCTGAGCTAGTGGAAAAGGGTGCGACGACCTGCCGGCGAGAGACCGCCTCTCTCCTTGGGTTTAGAGAGAAAGGATTGGGGAAAGCCACCAAGCAATCGATGTTGTCGCTATCGATCACCGTCTAGATGGAAAGACATGAGGGAACCTTATTCGCCGAACGAGCATCGCCAACACGTCACCGGAGAAGGACTTTACTGAGCGTCGACGCCACCACCACCGATAATGGTAAAGCGACGGACAATGAAAACCTATTTGAGAGCCCCCGAGCTGTGAAGGCTAACGCTGCTCAATAGATGAGGGCTTCTATGCACTCGTACATCGACGAAACCGGTGGAGGAGGAGGGTGCAAGGGACCTGCTGGCTGGAGATTCGCTCTCCTAGGGTTTAGGGTTTAGACATGAACGGTCGGTGAAAAGGTGAAACCATAGGAGAATATTTTTCACTAATGGAATGGAGGAGGGAAGAAGAGTGCCTAGTCCCTGTTCTTTCTTCTTCTTTTCGTTCCTGTGTCTTGTAATAATGATGGCGGAAAACTGGGCAAGTTGGTACTTTGTTCTTGCTGATACTCTGCTGGTTAGGTTGGCCGTTGGCTAGGTCTTGCTGTTTTTCCTTTCTAGATGATGTTTAAGACTCTGTTTGCTTCAACTTTATATAAGGGGACAGGGGAAACCCTTTTCATTCAAAAAAGAAAAACTAATGGACAAAACCAAACCAAACCAAAGCCGTTGTTGGAGAATTGCGCGATTACGTGGAAGCGTGGGCGGCGGATCGGAAAAGGACGAATTTTCTTTTCGGGGGCTTTTGCTATCGCAGGAAAGAACCGCGGACACGTCTCTGATGCAAACCAAACCGCCTTACATCGGCTTCCACCGTTCCATTTTCGCCTTTTTCTCTCGTTGTTTTTCCCGTCCGTCCCTCTCTCGTTGTCGAGAAGAAGAGGCATATATATCCGTGTCCATATACAAATACTGCTGGAAAATATATGTGTTTTTTTTCCCTTTCCTGTGATATATACGATCACACGACACCCCTTGCGTTTCTCTTCGATCTCCACAAGCCCCGACTGCTCGGATTCAATCCCCTCCTCGCCCCCCGCCTCCGCCCGCCGCCCGCCGCCGCTACTCCGAGCTTATCAATCTGGGTTTCTTCCTCGGTTCTTCTTCCCGTCCGTCCGTCCGTCGACCAGGTAACCAACGATTGATTCGTTAACACTGGGCCCTTGACGGAGCCATCACGTCACGCGCGCCTTTTCCTCTGCTTCTGCATTCATCTCGTTCGCGTATTGCGCTTTACTAGCAGATTGATTCTATCTTCTTCTCCGTCGTCGTCTTATTCTTGGCCTGCCGCTGCTGCTTGGAACCCCAAGGCCTCGAGCGTGGGCGGCTGACCAGTCCGGTGACCCTGGAAGAAGATCGAAGGGCGCCGTCTGGTGGTGACATGGTAAGGTTCTCTTCTTGGAGGAGATTAATCTCTACTGTACTAGTGCTGCTCGTGGCGGCTAGCAGAGAGTTGCATTTTGTTTTTGGAGGATATGCGAGGATTGTGTGGTTGATTAATTGTACAACTGTGTGCGTCCCTCATGGAGATGTGGTGCAGGTGATGGTGAGCGTGCAGAGCCCCATGGTGCGGTCGGAGGAGGACCTGGGCCCGCCGTGGCTGCGGCCGCTGCTGGGCACGAGCTTCTTCGTGCCCTGCCCGGCGCACCCGGACCTGAGCAAGAACGAGTGCAACCTCTTCTGCCTCGGCTGCAACGCCGCCGCCGGCGCGCTCTGCTCCTACTGCGTCCCCGCGCACCGCGACCACCACGTCGTCCAGGTACGTACATCTTCACATACATCCATGGATTGTTGTGTGTGTGTGTGTGTGTGTGGTGGTCTCTGGATGAATTCTGATGAACGGATGGACATGGGGTGGGGGGTGCAGATACGGCGTTCGTCGTACCACAACGTGATCCGGGTGTCGGAGGTGGGGAAGCTGATCGACATCGCGCACGTGCAGACGTACGTGATCAACAGCGCCAAGATCGTGTTCCTCAACGGCCGGCCGCAGGCCAGGCCCGGCAAGGGCGTCACCAACACCTGCGAGATTTGCTGCCGCAGCCTCCCGGACTCGTTCCGATTCTGCTCCCTCGGATGCAAGGTACTCTAGCCACTCTCTTCTCTTCTCTTCTCTTCTCTTCTTCCTCTGTCTGTCTGTCTCCTACAAGTTCCATGTCTCTGCCACAGTCCAGGTTCTCCATTTTCTTCCTCTCCCTGAAAACCAATTCTCTAGGACCAGAATCTGAAATCTGTCCGAGGAAGCTTCTGTTCATGCGGTGGGGGTCAACGGCCACCCCAAGTGCAATGCAGTCTTCTCCTGTAGTCCTGTGCATGTCGGCTCTGCCGATGGCCTGGTGTGCGGTGCGGGTCTAGTTTACTCAAGGGAGTGGCACAGCTCGCGCGCACGCGCACGCGTGCGCTCGTGCGCGCGCCCAGTGTCCACGGCTCCACGCCACGCGAGGGGAGAAAAGCAGCCGTATCCCATGGCAAAAAGGGCCGCGTCAGTCGGGGTAGGGAGGGAAATCGCGCACACAAAGCAGCATCAACTCGCGAATAAGTTAACACTGTGCGAGCGAGCTCATGGTCCCTGCACTGCACTGCACGCTTTTCCATCTACCTGGAGGAGCAAGTGACCACCGCTCTTGCGCTGCCAACTGCATTGGCCGGCACCAAGCTTTAAAACTCGCAAGAACACTCCTAACAATATTTCTACATTTTGCACTGGTGGTGCCATGCAACGGTGCAAGCACATTGTGGTCTTGCTTTCCTTGCTGCGCCCGTTAGAGAGGAATGCAGCTGTGAAAACTGAAAACTTAAAACGGGATGCACTTTTGCGTCTGTACTCTGCCAAGCTAAGCTAAGCTAGGCACCATGTCTTTGCCTTGGGAGGGAGGAGGACATGGAGTGAAGGCTGAGGATTCAAGTCCTTGGCATAACAGGGACCAAACCATACTAAGCTAAGCTAAGCTAGATGCCTATATATAGTGACTTAATAATTCGGGGATTAGCTTGGACCACACACACACACACACACACACACACACACCAACCAACAACCTCAGACACTTTCTGTTCTTCCCGGGGACTACCACAAAAGACCTTGCCAAGGCGGCTTGACGGAGAAATTAAGGCCTTCTTAAGCATAGCGCATGCATTGTGAACCACATGTCATCGGGTTCAGTATAACTGCCCAAGATCAAGCTTGCACGGTAAGGTTATCCGGTCTTTCTTTTCTCCTGCTACCAATCTTTTCCGACAAGTTTTCCTCTAGTCTTGGACTGCAATCCCGTGGGCATTACATCCCGTTGATTGCCCCTCTCGACTTCGGGGCGCGTGCTGCAGTTAAATGCGCCTAAAATAGGCCCGCTTATCTCTATGCCTTGTTCTAGCCGGCCTGCCTGCACGTCCGTTTCCATCGATTCGAGCAATAGAGGACATGGACCAGTATGCATTTTGAAGGAAAAGATTATACATTCATTGTTTGGGGCACTTCAAATCATGACCTGAAATCGCCTTTTATGCTGGCCATGTCCGCCGCTCTCTTTTACTAGTGTTATCTAACAAGAACGTGTTCCTTGCCTATATGTAACGAGTCAGAGGTAAGAAAATATCTACTGTCAGCTAATTTATATCCATACGGCTGCAAATGGCAGTGAACATTAGTATATGTGATGAGAACTGCTCGGCCCTAGGAGTTGAAGCCTAGGTAATATACATTTAGGTAAAGGCTGCTTTCAGGGAGTAGGTAGTGTGGAGACATCATCTCCGGATCTTTCAGCCATGATAGGCTTGCTTTTGTTTGCTCTTTCAGAGGTGAACGCATTATCTTTTGCCTTGTTAATTAACCCACCTTTCGAGCTTCGGAAAAGAGAGGGTGTGCGTTATCCAGATAAAGTTGACTTCTCCGAGGCGATGCTCTACAAGATCATGCGCCTGTCATGTGCTTGTCCGGTCCGGTTTGGGTATATTTAGCTGTGGATATGCATGGTGAATGATGCAAATTTAGGTGTTCTTGATTTGCAAGTTTACCATTACTAGGGAGAACGAGAAGAGATTGAGACCTCTTTTGATCAGATACTGTTCCTGTCTATCTCATTTAAGATAAAATCATCTTTTTTTTTAAGTTGCCACAGCTAGCTAGGCAGTTGCATTGATTTGCATCACTTTTTAAATCTGAAATTCATGCACCAGAAAATTGCAACACCTCATCTTCACACGTCTTCCATGGAGAGGATGACTAGTTAATATTCATCACATTGTGTGCGGCGCGATTGCTAAGAATTTCCAGTTGCCTTCTCAAACTTGAAAGGTGTCACTAGGGGCAGGTAGGGTAACTACTTGTGCAAGCTCCATAAATTTAGAAACTAGTCGGTGTCAATGAGACAAGGAGATGATGTATGTACCCGGGGGTTTCACTAAGTGCAACGACGACAGGTGGATAACAATGGCTAGCACATCATGAAGTTTTTTCAGAAGTCTTCGTCATCTCACTTCCCCGTTTCCTTTGATAGCTACCCTTGTGGCCATGGAAAATTCAAAACTCTGTCGTGTGCATTCGGACTACATTGATAAGTGCTGTGATTTTACTTGTACTCACTTCATTCACTGACGCGTACTCGTTCTTTGCGTTTGATGTGGTTTTCAGCTCGGGGGGATGCAGTGGGACCCATCCCTCACATTCGCCATCAGGCCGAAGCGTAGCCAGGACTCTGGTGGCGAAGGGTACGGCTCCGACGACGACTCGTTCAGCCCGAGGAAGCAACTCCGGAGGGCCGGGTTCGAGCTCGGGCGGTTCGACCGGGGTGTCCGGTGGTCCGATGACGAGGGCAGCAAGTCCAACACCCGGCCAATGACGCCAACCACACCACCGATCAACCGGTGCCGGCCATCCAGGAGGAAGGGCATCCCCCACCGCGCCCCTTTCTACGGTTAGACTCCGGTGAAAACCACTCTGCACCAAAAGTGACAATGCTACTGCTATGCTAGTAATGCAATGCAATGTGTGTCGGTTGGGACTTGGGACTGAGTAGTGAAGTGATCCAGTTAGTAAGATCACTAGCTAGGTATTAGCTATAGCATGCATGGTATATACACTTGTATATATACACATATACATACACACAATAATGTAGGTGGAGTGTGTGTAAAGATGATATATTGACAAAGGTTGTCGAATCGCATAAGGGCCATGGGCATGGGGGCATGGCGCGGTGCCCTGCTTCGTGCAGAAAATAAGGTGAAGAGCAAAGAACGCTGCTAATAGAAACATAGCTAGGGTTTTTAGCTTCGGTAGGGAGGGTCGAGATTGATATATGTGGAAAGTGATAATCATCATGTATGTGTCTCGGTTTGTAGTCGTTAATTTGGCTGTCTACCTCACCCAATGTGTTTATTAGCGTTGCGGTGTGTAGTTAATTCAAGGCTCGATAACTTACAGGAACATAATAATTTGTATATACAGTTATATTGTTATTGGCAGAAAAAAGGGCAAGGACTTTGCATCAAGCATGTGTTGCTGTTGCTGTTGCTGCTGCGACTATTGCAGAGCTACGTACATATACGCTTTAGTAATGTCTGTTTCGTAATATATGAATTATGCGCTGGAGCTTTGTCCGGATTATGTACTGCAAGTCGTTCATTTTCTGAAGTTTTGAACCATCAGATGGCCACTCGAGTGCTGGTATTATGACAGCAATTGTTGCTTCTTCTAAAGTCGTAAGAGCAACTCTAGCAGATCTGCTAAAAGCCTAAAAATGTGTAGGCAAATTTCGTTTGCGGTATGCTATATCATAGCACGGCACGGCAAAACAGATATGCTAAAACGACATTGTAAATTTAAAAAGAGTTTCACGCTGGAAAGTTCACCACCGGAGTTTATCCGCATTCCATAGCATAAAACAAAGTTCAAACTAATTTAAACCTAAGGAATTGCCGGCTCACTGCATTTCATAGCTAGCATAAACATAGTTCAAACTAATTTAAACCTAGGAATTGCCGGCTCATGGCTGGACACCGAGGTAGAACTCATCCGCCGACCTATGGAGAGCATGAACGTAGGCATGCTCTTCCTTTGTGGCGGCGAGACGCTCGTCGCTTCTCCTGCCGTCACTGCACCCTGGGCGTCAAGTAAAAGCTAAGTGTTTGGCAAACATATGATCTGTATTCGAAGATGACGCATGCATGGCAGGAACTGACGGCCTCCACGTTGTGTCGGGCGCACTTGTGTAGCGGCGATCCGTCACGGCCCACGCCCACATGCACCTCCACCTATTGATTATCGTGATTGTATTAAACACATAGTATAAATTAGGAAATATTCTTGCTTGTCTTGTACTCCAAATAGATCATGTATTTCTATATATATGTCTATGAGGCTCAAACAATACATCAACTATTCCACAATCCTATTCTTCCTTTTAACTTGGTATCAGCCTAACCGATCCAACCCTAGCCGTCGCCGCCGCTTTCGCCCCGCTTCCGCCCCCGGGGCGGTCGGCCTTCATGACTGCCGCTGGGGCCGCGTCGCACGTACCTAGGGTTCGTCCGCCGGTCGTGTTGACCGGCTGCCCTAGAGAGTCTTTTCCCAATCTTTTGATCCTGGTTTTCTCTCTTTCGCCGGTCGTTTTGATCGGCGTTTTTTTTTTCGGTTTTCCGATCTTAGATCGGTTTGCGTCGCCCGCCGTCACCGTCGATCATCGTGCCTCTATTCCGACATCGGCGCGACCCGGCCTTTACACCAACCTAGTGGCCTTGCGCAACCCGACGACTCCTCAACGCCGTCGTTCGCGCGCCGGCACGCCCGTCGATCTACGTCGGCCGTCATCGCCCTGCTCCGATCGGGACTCCTACATCGCCCCGACCCGACGGCCTCGTGCCATGCGGCGGCCAATCACAGCCGCCGTCCGCGCGTCGTCTGCCCGTCGATCTCCACCGTCACCTCGTACGGTCGCGCCTCGGCTGCCTCGGGCCGCCTGCATCGTGTCGGCTGCTTCGGGCAGCCAGCGTCGCGCTGGCTGTCGGCTACGGCCGCCACCCCGCCTCCACCGAGCGGCGTCCACGACCTTGCGCGCGATCGGATTGATCACCCGCCCGCCCGCGATTCGCCTCGTTTGTGCCGTGCGACCGACCTGGCCCGTTGGTTGCGCGTGCCTCTGCAGGTCCCGTGAAGACTGTCCTAAGTACTGCGCGTCCCTCTACCGATCGAGCATAGAGCTGCCGCTGCGTCGCCCTGTCGGGCCGCAGCGCCGCCGCCCCGTGGTTCTCCCCGCGGCCGCATCGACTCGCGTGCTACCATTGCGTCGCCCTTTCGGGTCGTAGTGATGCAACCCGTGGTCTACTGCCGCCCTGAGGCCGTCCTCTCCAGGTCGTCCCCGTGGTCGCACCGACCCTCGCGCTGCCGCTGCATCGCCCCATCGGGCCATAGCGAGCGTGGCACGCGGTCTTCGCCGCCGCCCGAGGCCGTCCCCGTGGCTACACTGACTCGCACGCCGCCACTTCGTTGCCCCTTCGGACCATCGCACCGCGGCACGCGGTCCACGTCGCCGCCCCGAGGTCTTCCCGTTGTCGCCCCGACCCGCCTGCTGCCGCTGCGTTCACTACAAGAAACTTGTTAATGCATGACGGATTTCTAGTGACAAGCCCGCGAACGGCCCAGTATAGCCCGGCAAGCCCGCGAGAAGCCCGTCTAAAGCCCTAAACCTTTTCTCCGTATAAACCCTAACCCTTATACACTTCCGTCCCCAGTCTCTTTCTCTATCAGCCGCTGCCATGCCTTGCCTCTCATCGTCCCCGTCCTCTTCGCCTCTTGTCCTCCCCATCCTTCGCCTCCACCTTCCCGCCTTCAACCGATGATGGCAGCCCGAGATCCATAGCGACGGTCGCTGCAGCGGCCAACCCTAGCAGTTGCGGCGTTCCTCTGTTGGTCACAACCAACGACCTGGGCCATGGATCTATGGTAGGGCCCTCCCTCCTCCACCTTCCAGGCCGCGCAACTACCTTGCTATTCGGAGATTCAAAGCAGCAAGCGCCGGGCGAGGAGAGGAGGACGACCGTGACCTGGGGGAGGCCCGGGCTCGACCTCGCCAGTGAGGATGACGCCCAGCACAAGGTCCCTCCCTACTCCCCCTCGTATCCTCTCTCCTTCCTTCTCTCTCCCATCCCCATCAATTTTTTTCTTCGATTCAGATCAACATGAGCTCTCCGCCTCTCTAGTTCCATGGACAAAGATGACTAGGATCCCAACGCTCGAGCCGGACGAGCTGGCAAGGTCGTCCTCCCCGCCCAACATGATTCCCATGAAAGGATCGATATGGTTGACTAGAGGGGGGGAATAGGCAACTAACACTTTTTAACTTTTCTTTAACAATTAAGGTTTAGCATAAAATAAGTTAGCTAGATGTGCAACTAGGTGAATAACATATATGATGCTAATCACAACAAGTGCACAAGCAAGCAAGGGATACAACACAATAAAAGCTTGCAATAAGTAAAGATGCGAGATAACGAAAAGTGGAGCCGGTGGAGACGAGGATGTGTTACCGAAGTTCCTTCCCTTATGGGAAGTACGTCTCCGTTGGAGCGGTGTGGAGGCACAATGCTCCCCAAGAAGCCACTGGGGCCACCGTATTCTCCTCACGCCCTCACACAATGCGAGATGTCGTGATTCCACTATTGGTGCCCTTGAAGGCGGCGATCGAACCTTTACAAACAAGGTTGGGACAATCTCCACAACTGAATTGGAGGCTCCCAACGACACCATGAAGCTTCACCACAATGGAATGTGGCTCCGAGGTGACCTCAACCGTCTAGGGTGCTCAAACACCCAAGAGTAACAAGATCCGCAAGGGATTAGTGGGGGGAATCAAATTTATCTTGGTGGAAGTGTAGATCGGGGCCTTCTCAACCTATCCCTAGGAAATCAACAAGATTGATTGGCTAGGGAGAGAGATCGGGCTAAAATGGAGCTTGGAGCAACAATGGAGTTTGGGAAGGAAGAGGTAAGCTTCTTGGAGAAGAAGACCTCCCTTTTATAGTGGGGGATAAGATCCAACTGTTATCCACTCCCTCAGCCCCATGCGTCGCGGTACTACCGCACCAACCACAGTACTACCGTGCGGGCTTGCGGTACTACCGCGAGCCCGTGCGGTACTACCGCACGGTCGGCGGAGGCAGGCACTGGAGGTGCATGGAAGTAAAAAATTACTTCCGTGCCAACCTCCGCAGAGGGAAACTCTGCGAAAAAGTCCGGCACGGTAGTACCGGACGTGAATCACGGTACTACCGTAATAGTGCGGATGTAAAAAATTACATCCGTGCCTACTAACTCAGGTGCAAGTGCTAGGGCAGGAGCCAGCGGTACTACCTCTCCATGGGGCGGTACTACCCCTGGCACCTGCGGTACTACCGCTCCCTTGAGCGGTACTACCGGCAGACCACTGAACTCAAACACGCAGCAGGCTTTCCTTTTGCACAGTGAAGGAAAACGAGTTGGAGCTCCATTGAAGAGAGGGAAAGGTGGTGCAAAGGAATAGATGTGTACGTGTTGATTCCACCCAGACCTTTCCGAAGCGGACCCCTCTTAATAGTACGGCTTTCCTATGACTCAAATCCACCGAAAGGAAACGTAGAGAACAACCGTCTTCGAGAGATTCCGAGGAGCACTGAATCGTCTTGTGCCTAGACCTGAGATATCTGAAATGCTCAATGCACACGATTAGTCCGCAAAGGCATTGTCATCAATCACCAAAACCACTTAGGGAGAAATATGCCCTTACAATCTCCCCCTTTTTGATGGATTGATGACAATACGGGATTTGCACATAAGGATATAAAATGAGCATATGCAAAACCCAAGACCTACAAAATATAGAAGAGCTCCTCCTAGATGTGTGCATATTCTAGATATGCTTTGGATTGCAAGGCACACACACTAGGATCAACACTCCCCCTATATTTTATAGGCAATGCAATCTTTGCAATAGAAATAACAGAACTAAGTATGAAAAGTAGGCATAACATGTGAGCATTAAGATAAGGGTACGTAATAGACAGACTCACAGGCCACGAATCATACTAGACAATAATAAGGTAGTAGTGATAGCATATGTCTCACACCATATGATAGAGGAAGTCTCCTGGTCACACACACACACAACATAAACCAAAGTTTAACGAAAGTAGAGAGACGGCAAAACGACAAACACAAATACGCGCAAATCCTACACTCTCTCTCCCCCTTTGGCATCGAGACGCCAAAAAGGCAGAGAGGACACCTAACACATAGTTGGTAGCTCCCATGCAGAAAGATCAGTCATCTGACTCCTCTGAAGCGTCGGGGATGGACTCCTTATCTGAATCAGCCCACTGGAACTGCTGCTTAGCCATCCAAGTCGCCTCAGGGGTGATGTCCTTCTGAGACCCACTCGAGATAGTCTCACCAAGCTTCCTCAGAATACGCTTGTCACACTGGCGACTCTCCTTTTGAGCAACGTGAGCCTGATACTGACCCTTGGCCTGCATGCAGAACAGAGTCTTCATCTTGTGAGAGAGCTTCTTGGCCCAAGATGGCTCAGAAGACGGTGGCACATAGGACTCGGAACTGTTATCTTCCTCCTCTTCGATCTCATCCTCATCGACCTCCATACGAGCAGAAGTTGGCTTGGTGGTGGTGTTGGCCCACTTGTCTTTCATACCCAAATGGACGGGCTCATGAAGAAACAAGTGTTGCGGCATGTCCTGACCCTGAAAGGTCTTGTCCCAAGTAGCACGAATCAGGTAGAACAAGTATGACCCATAAATGGGGACCTTACGATGGAACACAGCAGTGCGAAGCTCAGACCACATAGTGTGAGACGCATAAAGGATGCCAAGGTATTCATTTCTTCCTTTCTCACATAGCAGCAACATATCCACCAGATAGGAGTGTACCTTGTCCTTGTCTCCCATGCGAGGAAACAGAGAGTTGCGGAAGATCCGGTGCATGAATCAACGAAAGGGTTGAGCACAGGAATTTACTCACCAGATCGTAAAGTCTTCAGAATATGGAAAGGCACGAGCTGCTCCTTACGTGTTGGCTGAGGGTTGCCGTGAGGGCGCAGTCCAATTGGCACATCAAGCCCAGAATCAAGAACATGCAGCAAGTCCATGAAGTCCTTCCAGGTGGCAGACAGGCACTTGTCATGGGTCATCCACGTCATGGTCCACTCCGCATCAGAGTGAAAGTGGACAGAGGCAAAGAACTGACCCAATATCTCGGGATCAAAGTCAAGGTGGAAGGATATGATGTCTATGATAGCAAACTGCTGCACCAACTCCAGAGCCTCACCGAAGTATTGCGGATGCTTCCTCATGTGTTCCAGATCAATGTATTGGACAGGAACATAGTGATTTTTCTTGCCCTTGATCACATCCAGGTGAATAAGATACTGCTGCTTGGACCAGAACAAGTCATTTGCCTTGGAAACTTCCCTTGGCTTGTCGTAGGGATTGATCAACCGTCGAGCCAGAAACTCGGCTTGGGGCATGACCTCATAGTTCTCAAATGGCGCTTGAGCTTGGATGCGGGTCTCTTGAAATTGTGGGTGGATCATTGGATCCCTTAGGAGCATCAGGATTGCGGAGCCACTTGGAGCTTGTGTCACGAGACGGATTGGAACGTCTTGGAGCAGAGCTAGAACTAGAGCCACCACCTATGGCACACAACGCAAACACAATGGACAAATGGAAAAAGTAAGGCAAGGACGAAAGCAGACACAAAAACGATGTAGAAGGGAGAATAGACAGGACAAAAGAAGTTAGCTTTGGATCGAGCGATAGTACCAGCAGTTCTTGCGGAAGTAAAAATTTACTACCGCTCCAGACGCGGTAGTACCGTGGGAGCGGTAGTACCGTGGTTGGAGCGGAAGTAAAGTGTTACTACCGCTCAGTCTGCAGAAGTAAAAAATTACTACCGCTCCAGACGTGGTAGTACCACAGGAGCGGTAGTGCCGTGGCTGGGGCGGTAGTAAGATTTTACTGCCACCCCTCGAGCGGAAGTAAAAAAATTACTACCGCTCACGACGCGGTAGTACCGTGGCGTCAGCGGAAGTAAAATTTTACTTCCGCCCTACGACCGGTAGTACCGCACAGGGCAGATTTCGCAAGAACATATCGTCAGATCATATTGGTACTATAGTAGATCGAAAAATATCCCGTTTTATCCTACCAATACGCACTTCTACTGCAAAAACACCCTCAAAACATGTCCTCATGCACAGATTGGATCAAACAAAGATAGACCATCACATATTTCCCCAAAACCTAGATTCAAAAATAGAGAATCAAAACAAGAGGGGATCGGGGAAATACCAGGATCCATTGCAAGAGGACGAGGTGGGGAACGATCCCACCGGAGGAAATAGGAAGAGGGTGGCCGGAGACGGAGATCCGACGAGGTGCTCCGGCGCCGGTTGAGAGGAGGAGAGAGAGAGACGTGAGGGGAAGAGAAAGAATGGGGTATGGGGAAGATGGGAAACCCCCCTGCTGGCTCTTAATCCCCACGTCCACTCGAGTTATGGTAGTACCGCGGTCATCGCGGTAGTACCGCTCATCGGGCGGAAGTAATTTTTTACTTCCGTGCGGTAAGCGGTAGTACCGCTCCAAGCGGTAGTACCATGGTCCTCCACGGTAGTACCGTGCTGCCCTCTTAGTGCAAATTTTCGATAAACACAAACGAGAGAGAGAGAGAGAGATTGCCGCACAACAACAAGAGACAAGAGAAACTATGATGCAAGATAAAAAACACGAGCATGGTCCACCGGAGTAGATAAAATAGAATAGGACCAAACAATGAATCTCTACTTCACATGAAGAGAGGGCGGTGGCTCTAGAGCCACCTATGTTTGAGTCAGATGGTATGGCACCACGAAGAATTATCCTTGGGCCCATGACCAAGACTCGTCTCTTGAAGCACAATAACCATCAAAAATGGCAAGTGTGAAAGACTTTGATTATTTTATGCATAATAGGAGGAGGGATAGTCCATTGAGAGAACTAGACTCCCCCTAAATCCATGCCTACACCTAGACAAGACATAACGATGAGTGTGGGGAAGTGTGCACTAAGTCAATCCACATTTCTCGGATCAATGATATTTAGCTCATGCATTAACTCGCGAAATCTTGCTTCATCTAATGGCTTTGTAAAAATATCTGCAAGTTGTTCGTTAGTGCTCAGATGAGTAAGATTGATGTCTCCACGCTTGATGTGTTCCCGAAGAAAGTGATGATGAATATCAATATGCTTCGTCTTGCAATGTTGAACTGGGTTGCTGGAGATCACAATGACACTTTCATTATCACAGTAAAGAGGCACTTTGTCACAATTGACACCGTAATCCTTTAAAGTTTGCCTCATCCATAGAATCTGAGCACAACAACTGGCAGCAGCTACATAGTCGGCCTCGGTGGACGAGAGAGAAACACAAGTTTGTTTCTTTGAAGACCAACTTACCAAAGACCGACCAAGAAATTGGCAGCCTCCAGAAGTGGACTTTCTATCCACACGGTCTCCACCCAATCCGAGTCAGTATATCCAACAAGATCAAACAAAGTCCCCTTGGGATACCATAAGCCAAATTTTGGGGTATGAGCCAAATATCGAAAGATTCGCTTGACAGCCACATGGTGACTCTCCATAGGTGCGGATTGAAATCGGGCACAAATACCCACACTTAACATGATATCCGGTCTAGATGCACAAAGGTAAAGCAATGATCCAATCATGGAGCGATATACTTTTTGATCCACCGCTTTACCATTGGGATCGTTGTCAAGATGGCATTTGAGTGGCATGGGAGTGTTGGCCTTGGGAGGATTGAGCTCATCCATCTTGAACCTCTTGAGCATGTCTTGAGTGTATTTGGCTTGATTGATGAAGGTACCTTGACTTTGTTGCTTAACTTCGAAACCAAGGAAGTACTTTAACTCTCCCATCATGGACATCTCAAACTTGTTTGTCATCAAAGTGGCAAACTCTTCATTGAAAGCTTTGTTAGGAGAACCAAAAATAATATCATCAACATATAGTTGGCATATGAACAAGTTCCCGTTGACCCTCTTTGTAAAAAGAGTGGGGTCGATTTTCCCAATTTCAAACCCACGGTCTTGCAACATCTCGCTAAGGTGCTCATACCATGCACGTGGGGCTTGTTTAAGGCCATAGAGAGCCTTATCGAGAACGTATACATGATTGGGGAACTTGGGATCCTCAAACCCCGGGGGTTGCTTGACATATACCAACTCCTTAAGAGGGCCATTAAGAAAAGCACTCTTGACATCCATTTGATATAATTTAAAATTATGATGAGAGGCATATGCAAGTAACATGCGAATAGATTCAAGGCGAGCAACACGAGCAAAGGTTCACCGTAGTCGATACCCTCGACTTGGGAGTATCCTTGTGCCACCAGTCTTGCCTTGTTGCGAATGACAATACTATTCGCATCTTGCTTGTTTTTGAAGATCCATTTCGTTCCAATAACATTGTGATTCTCCTTAGGTCTTGGCACCAGTCGGCACACTTGGTTACGCTCGAAGTTGTTGAGTTCATCGTGCATAGCTTCAACCCACTCCATATCCTCGAGCGCATCTTGAACCTTAAGGGGCTCAATGCAAGAAACAAACGTGTGATGTTCACAAAAGTTTGTTAATTGCTTACGAGTGGTTACCCCTTTTTGCAAGTCACCGTAGACGTTCTCCAACAGATGTTGTCTAACTTTGAGCTTGGCAGCATTCTTGGCGGCTTTCTTGGTGGCTTGTATCTCTAAGATTTCTTCCATGGACAGTTGAGAGACTGCATTCTGTGAGTCATCATCTTGATGATCTTGAGCGCCTTCTTGAGCTTGCTCTTGATCTTGAAGATCTTGAGATTGAGATTGCTCGGAGACAGGAACTTGATCTTGGGCATCGCTTGGTGAGACACCATCATCAGTGGATTGATCTTGCCCTTGATCTTGTTCATGTGGTAGAGGACCTTCAGTTTGTTCTTCGGAAGTGTGTGGGTCTTGCGTCAATGATGGTTCCACTTGTGTGGAACATTGTCCTTCTCCTTCGGCCACAAGGGGTTCCTCAACGGGTAGGAAGTATCCCACACCCATTCTTCTTATGGCTTGGGGAGGAACTTCATCACCTACATCACAAAGACCATTTTGCTCCACTTGGGAGCCATTATTTTCATCAAACTCTATGTTACTCATCTCCTCAATGAGTCTCGTGGACTTATTGAGGACACGGTAAGCATGAGAGTTTGCAGCATAACCAACAAATATGCCCTCATGGGCTCTAGATTCAAATTTATACAAACGAGCACCTTTCTTGAGAATGAAACACTTACAACCGAACACCCGAAAGTATGTGAGGTTGGGCTTGTTCCCGGTAAGAATCTCATAAGGGGTCTTGTTCAAACCTTTGCGAAGATAGAGCCGATTAGATGCATGGCATGCTGTGTTGATGGCTTCGGCCCAAAAGTTGTATGGAGATTTAAACTCTGCCATCATGGTTCTTGCCGTATCAATCAACGTCCAGTTCTTCCTCTCAGCAACACCATTTTGTTGAGGGGTGTAAGATGTGGAATATTTGTGCTTGATCCCTTCATCACTGAGAAACTCATTTAGGGTGTAATTCTTGAACTCAGTGCCGTTGTCACTTCTAATAATCAAAATCTTTGCATGATGTTGGCGTTGGACTTTATTTGCAAAGTTGATGACGGTCCATTGGGTCTCACTCTTCTTCTTGAAGAAATAAACCCAAGTATATCTCGAGTAATCATCCACAATCACCAAGCAATATTTTCTTGCACCAAGACTGTCAAAAGATGGAGGACTAAAGAGATCCATGTGAAGGAGCTCTAAGGTCCTCTTAGAGTATATTGTAGTGGTTGGATGATGAGCCTTCTCATGTAGCTTTCCTTCGATACAAGCACTGCAAGCACGATCTTTGGCAAAACTCACATTTGTTAGTCCAAGGATGTGATCGCCTTTGAGGAGACTTTGCAAAGATCTCATATTAACATGGGCTAGCCGGCGATGCCAGAGCCATCCCACAACAACTTTAGCCATTAAGCAAGTCGCAGTCTTAGTGGGTTGCTCCAAGAAGTTCACCACATAGAGACCGTTCTCGACATGCCCAACAAAAGCTACTTTAAGAGTCTTGCTCCACAAAAGGGTCACAGAGTCAATACCAAAGAAGGTACTAAAACCCATGGTTGCAAGTTGATGAACTGAAAGTAAATTGTATGCGAGGGTCTCAACAAGCGTGACCTTCTCTATGGTGAGTTCCGGAGAGATTACCACCTTGCCAAGACCCAATACCTTTGAAATTGCATCATCACCAAATGAGACTTGGGTGGCCATAGATGTGTCAGGATGAATGTCCACCACCAAGTCCTTGCTTCCGGTCATATGATTTGTCGCTCCACTATCGAGCAACCATGATGTTCCTCCGGAAGCAAACCCTACAAGAGATCAATGTTTGGCTTTAGGTACCCATTCTTTAATGGGTCCTTTCATGTTAGCAACAAGGGTCTTAGGAACCCAAATACACCATTCAATGTACTCATAAGAAGAACCAACATATTTGGTATAAACATGCCCATCACTAGCACGACATAAAACATAAGAGGGGTTAAAGTCGCCGGTCTTGTTGGGTTGGATGTTCTTGTTCTTGCCATTCTTGGCATTTTCCAACATAACTTGGTCTTTCTTCTTCTCATGAGGACCTTCTCCAGCTCTTACAAAGGTTCGCTTGAGCAATGGAACTTCCTTGGTGTTTACCTTCTTCTCCTTAGTTTTGGGTACAAACCCCACTCCTTATTTTGCCACAACTTCCTCCTGAGAAGTCAAAAGGTCATTGAGTGTCTTCTCACCTTGGATACACGTCACCAAACCCTTTTTAAGCTGCTCTTTTAGCTTGGCATTTTCCTTCACAAGGTGTGCATGCTCACAACATGGGTTAGTAGCAGATGCATTATCAATTAGAACAAAAGGAGGACATGTGGCAATTTCCTTAGTGAGTTTCACTTGGAGTTGATCATGTGACTCATTAAGAGAGGCATGAGCACACATCAATGCCTTGTGAGCATTGTCAAGTGTGTCAAGCTCAGCTTTGAGACGATCATGACCCACCCCAAGTGCAACCTTCTCAGACTTGAGAGCACGGTTAAGAACAATAGCATGATCATAATCTTTACGTAATTTAGTAAGGTCAACATTTTGTGACTCCTCAAGACGAAGACCTTGCTCTTCCTCAAGAGCAATAGATAGATCTGATATGTCGTCGGCATAATCACGACTATGACCTCTTAGTTCCTCAAGACACTCTTATTGAGACTTAATAGTGTCATGGGCCTCACCAAGTTGTTCCAAGAGAGCAACGAAGTGCTTCTTGGACTCTCCCTTGATTTTACACATGAATTCGTCATACTCATTTTTATCCTCTTTCCCCTCCTCAAGTTCATCCACACTAT
Source organism: Hordeum marinum (assembly GCA_022496015.1). Lineage (NCBI taxonomy): Eukaryota > Viridiplantae > Streptophyta > Magnoliopsida > Poales > Poaceae > Hordeum > Hordeum marinum. The sequence goes on along the minus strand of CM039678.1, from coordinate 449,555,972 downwards.
CTAAGGATGAAGTGAAAGAAATGGAAGTCTTAATGTTTGAGGTTATGACGTTGGAGGTTACCTCAGTGATACCTTTAGCCATGGGGCACCTCGCGACGATGTTCTCATTGGGGGCGTCGAAGAGTGATGCCTTTGTCGGGGTAGAAGAGGCAATTGCCATGGATGCCATTGCCATTCCTTCACCGCTTGTATCTTCGTCATCAACATCATCATCTGAGGCATACTCTTCTTGAGCTACCAATACTTTGTGAGGAGCCTTCTTGACAAAGTTGGTTTTGTTTGTGAAGGACTTAGCTTTATATTTGCGAATGAGCTTGCCACCATTGTCTTCCCTCTTCTCATATGGACAATCCACCACAAAGTGACTTACATTACCACAGTTGTAGCAAGTTCTCACACGTTGCTTTCCCTTTGACCCATTTGAGTTGTTCTTGGAGAAGTTGGGCCTTGAGTTTCTCTTGTTGCCCCAAAATTGTCTAGACGCAAGAGCCATGTGCTCATGATAAGAATATTTGGTGTCCTCGGGGCAAACCTCTTCTTCTTCTTCTTCCACTTGACTGACCTTGGCCTTCAATGCAAGATTGGGACAGGACTTCCTTGACCGTTGAACACGAGCGAGAGCATTGTCGGGTGTCGTGTTCAGGATGTTCATTGCAATGAATTCATCCAACACATCACCAGAGGATAAGGTGTGAAAGTCTGGCCTTTGACGGATGACAGCGGACATGGCCTTGTTGTAGGGCATGATCCTTCAGGAACTTACACTTGATCCAAGTATCATCCACATCCTTGCTGCCATGATCCTTGAGGGAAACAGCGAGAGCGGTCACCCTTCTATAGAGCTCATGCGGTTCCTCATCCTCTATCACAAACTCATCTGACTGATCAAGAACAACTTCATAGTTTGACCGTTGAATGCTTGAGCTGCCCTTGTACATGGAGATGATGTGTTCCCAACATTCTTTAGCAACAGTGAAGGGTCGCAGGTGAGGTAGATCTTTAGGAGGAATAGCAGCTTGGAGTATGAACAAGGCGGAAGAATTTAGCTGTTTATCCGCTTGTTCTCTTGGAGTAAGATTGCGTGGATCATGAGGATAGTATCCTTCTTCAATGACTCTCATGAGATGAATTGAGCTGTGATCTAAATGAGACTTAATACTAAAAACCTAGTTAGCAAAATCATTCTTAACAAGTTTAGGAGGAGGACCGAGATTAACTATATGAGGTGGGTGCATCGGTCCTCCATAGACCACGGGAGGGGGAACAGAGGCGAAGCTCCCCGACCCATTAACTCTTTGAGCATGATTATCTTTGTCGGCACTAGCCCCCTCCTTACCGGAGTTGGCATCCGATGACGAGTTAGTGGGTTTGACCACTTGCCCCGCATCGGTAGACATTTTAAGAGTATTAAGAAAATACTTAAACATGGATTGAACCTCGGTCGCCATGGAGGATTTGAGTAAGGTCAAAGCCTCGTTCAAATACTCGTGTGAGACCGTGTTCACACCCATGGCCTCGGGAAGTTCTCCCACACGCGCCTCTTCGCCAGCCATACTCTTCGGGTGGTGAAACCCTTAATAAAGAGACGTGGCTCTGATACCAATTGAAAGGATCGATATGGTTGACTAGAGGGGGAGGGGTGAATAGGCAACTAACACTTTTTAACTTTTCTTTAACAATTAAGGTTTAGAATCAAATAAGTTAGCTAGATGTGCAACTAGGTGAATAACCTATATGATGCTAATCACAACAAGTGCACAAGCAAGCAAGGGATATAACACAATAAAAGCTTGCAAGAAGTAAAGATGCAAGATAACCAAAAGTGGAGACGGTGGAGATGAGGATGTCTTACCGAAGTTCCTTCCCTTGTGGGAAGTACGTCTCCGTTGGAGCGGTGTGGAGGCACAATGCTCCCCAAGAAGCCACTAGGGCCACCGTATTCTCCTCATGCCCTCATACAATGCGAGATGTCGTGATTCCACTATTGGTGCCCTAGAAGGCGGCGTCCGAACCTTTGCAAACAAGGTTGGGGCAATCTCCACAACTAAATTGGAGGCTCCCAACGACACCATGAAGCTTGACCACAATGGAATGTGGCTTCGAGGTGACCTCAACCGTCTAGGATGCTCAAACACCCAAGAGTAACAAGATCCGCAAGGGATTAGTGGGGGGAATCAAATTTCTCTTGGTGGAAGTGTAGACCGGGGCCTTCTCAACCTATCCCTAGGAAATCAACAAGATTGATTGGCTAGGGAGAGAGATCGGGCTAAAATGGAGCTTGGAGCAACAATGGAGTTTGGGAAGGAAGAGGTAAGCTTCTTGGAGAAGAAGACCTCCCTTTTATAGTGGGGGATAAGATCCAACCGTTATCCACTCCCTTGGCCCCGTGCGTCGTGGTACTACCGCACCAGCCATGGTACTACCGTGCGGGCTTGCGGTACTACCGCTCGCCCGGGAGTAACTGACCCTGACCGTTTGCATAAGACAACAAGCGGTTGAACCGCCGGAGCGGTACTACCGCGAGCCCGTGCGGTACTACCGCACGGTCGGCAGAGGCAGGCACTGGAGGTGCACGGAAGTAAAAAAATACTTCCGTGCCAACCTTCGCAGAGGGAAACTCTGCGAAAAAGTCCGTCACGGTAGTACCGGACGTGAATCACGGTACTACCGTAATAGTGCGGATGTAAAAAATTACATCCGCGCCTACTACCGCAGGTGCAAGTGCCAGGGAAGGAGCCAGCGGTACTACCGCTGCACGGGGCGGTACTACCGCTGGCACCTGCGGTACTACTGCAGACCACTGAACTCAAACACGCAGCAGGCTTTCCTTTTGCACAGTGAAGGAAAACGAGTTGGAGCTCCATTGAAGAGAGGGAAAGGTGGTGCAAAGGAATAGATGTGTACATGTTGATTCCACTCAGACCTTTCCGAAGCGGACCCCCTCTTAATAGTACGGCTTTCCTACAACTCAAATCCACCGAAAAGAAACGTAGAGAACAACCGTCTTTGAGAGATTCCGAGGGGCACTGAATCGTCTTGTGCCTAGACCTAAGATATCTGAAATGCTCAATGCACATGATTAGTCCGTAAAGGCATTGTCATCAATCATCAAAACCACTTAGGGAGAAATATGCCCTTACATCCCTAGAGAACAAGTAGGTCCTCTAAGCCGCTATGAATTAGTATGATTAAAAGCAGTTGGCCCCTGCCAAACGTGATTAAGGCCTAAAGCCCAGTAATTTGCTAGAAAAGCTGTTCCTGCAAAGAAAATTTTTACTCCAAAGTAGCCCAAAACACTAGCCGATCCAGCCAGCTAACTAGTAAACAGAAACGAGAATCTTCCTCGGCAAATTCGGGGAAGGAGATTTCTAGCGATCCGTTTGCCGCCGTGGCTGCGGCTAGGGCAGTTCGTGGTCAGACTCTCCTCTCGTTGATGTGTGCTATACATACGTACAATATTTGATTTGCAAACTACGGAGTTTCTTTATATAGATGGAGCTAGCTCATGTGTGTGCTATTCATTTTATCCTCACTAATTAGTATTAGGCATGATGCATGGATGTTATAATTTAGGTTTAACTTTTGCCAATTGTGAATGTGTAGCTGTGAAGAGGAAAAACGTCCATTACATGAAATTTGTTAAGCTCACGACTTATAATCTTAAATTTTTGAAGGAAAGAATAATCAGCTAGTGGAAGAAACACAAATCTCAATCCAACAAATGAGTTCTGAACTAGATTATTGTAAAGCAAAAAGAAGAAAATGTTGGAGATGCGAGGCTAACCACAAAAAATGTGTGTCCTCTTTTTGCCCCGCATGCCTAAATCCTTGCTCCGCTCCTGGGTCGATCCTCTCGCTCTATTTTTCTTTTGTTTCCAAGTGATTGTTGCTCTGATCTAGCATTGTTCTATAGTTGCTCTCAAATTTTCTTGTACTGAACCTCATGCAGAAAATGTGGTCACCTCGTTTCCTGATACTTGCAAGTTACAGCCAATGATGGACTAACACTACTGACTATTTTCTTTTCTTTTCTCACCGTGCGAGCACTAGTAGTGTAGAATTTGTGAGATCTGCTAGTTAGTTAAGCAACTACTAATTTAATAAATAAATTCCATGAGATGTTCCTCTTGGTTCCTTTGATTTTTCTTGTTTATGGACGGAAAGTAATTCATTAATCTCACTGAATTTATTGACCAAGAGTAGATTGTTTGTTAACTAGGCCTGCGATTACACTGCTTCTCTATTATATATTATGTGCAAGCTTTGTATTTGTTATGTGGTGGAAATAGCCATCATATCAATTTCCACACAATCAAGTTGATGAAATTTATGCCACATGAATTTTCATGCTATTGTACTGAGATGATGGTGGTGCTTGTTGCAATGGAATGGTTGGTTTGATCACATTTCTTATTCACAAATATACTTGTTGTATTTTTGTATGTTTTGTTATGATGAAAGACAAGTCCCTTTGGAAGAAAAAAACTACTTGAAGAAAAAGGGGAAGCCAAAATAGCTGACTAGAAGTAGTTGATGAAGCACAAATCACTCTTGATTGTGCCTGGGTTAATGCCAAGCTGCTTATACAATCGATGATACTATTTTTTATATGTGTAACTAGAAGTAGTTGATGTCCTTGTTCAGAATTTGCTGATGAATTTCTTGTTCCCACTACATGCACCATATTCAGAATGTTACGTACTAAATGCCTCCATTTGTAGTTGCTTAACGTTTTCCTGCCCTTTACTCCGTTTTATTTATTTATAATAGAAACTTGAATTTCTTGTTCACACTACCTGTCACCATGTCCAGAATGTTACGTACTAAATGCCTCCATGTAGACAAGTTGTAAAAACAAACCTTTTCCTGCTGCCCTTTAATCATTTTCATTTATTTATAATGGAAACAGGAGCAAAGTTATATACATGTAGTGCTTGAAGATTTTTCCTCTTAATTACAGATGGTGCCCAACATTTGGTAATCTTATAAACCTGACCAAAGCTAACTCTTAACTATACCAGCTTTATGGTCTTCTTTGTAGCTTTTATCCTTCAATGGGTGTTGGTGCATTCATTGACTGTAAGATAAAACAGTTCATTTGCATTTGTTAGTTTAATAATGAGCATAAGAAATGGAATGTCTTGAGTGTACACATCATTAGTAGTGTTAGGTTCGCACTTATGGTATGAAAACATTCAACAAAATTTTGTTCACAAGTTTTATGGCCTCAACTACTGCTGCTATTGTACTTAGTTTTGTGACGTGTGTTTTGTTACTTTGGCATTTGACTTTCTGTTGACACACTTAGTATTAATTTTAAGAACCTCATGATTACTCTTGTTTGATAGTAGATGCAATGTTATTCTCATTTGTAGGCACTATAAGATTTAAGAATTTTAGACAACATGTAATTCATTTTTATATTGTTGTAATTATATTATTTATTATATATTCATATCTACAAATATCTGAGGTTCTTGTAAATATGTAGGTAAGATTGGAAGCGGGCTACTTGGTGTTGCCCATCACAATTAGCCACGACATGATGGCTGCCATCAGGAGGGCCGACAACAATAACCTAAATAACAGCCTCGATAGTTTGTATGTTCTGTTGATGTAAAATGATTTGTACTCATTCCTAACAGTGGTATGATGCCTATATTTTTTCAATTTATATTGTAAGTTATCATTTCGTAGAGGATTTTGTAAACTTTTATATTGTAGATCCATATAGATGTCGGCTGCCTGTGTAATGTTATACACTTTGCAAATATTATATGTTCAACCGTGTAATATTATGCACTTTGCAAATACTTCTTGTGTCAAAATTGGCATTATGATTTGTGTAACGCATTATGCTAAAAATATACCGGGTAAAAATAAATGGGACGAAAGAAATGGCCTAATGTGCTCAACCATGACGAATTTTGTGACGGAGAATAGCATCCATGTAGGGAGCCACGTCATTCGAATTGATTAATCAAAAATTCTACATGGCGTTAGTTCATGACGGTTTGCTTCATCACAATGAATTGGGCCTGGGCGTGCCTGGGCAAATCCATGATGGGCAAGAGTCGTCATGTAAGGGATGATGTCAAATTATGACGCGATATACATGACGGATTTTAGATCCATCGTGGATGGGCAACCATGACAGTTTTTGACTGATCGGTGACGGACCAGTATTAACATATTTCTTGTAGTGGTTGCCTCTTCGGGCCGTAGCGCCGTGGCGCGTGGTCCACTCCGCCGTCCCCGCACGTCGACTTCTATGTGGCATGCGCCATGCCGCCTCCCTAGGCGCGGGAACGTCACCGTCCGCGTCGGTCTTCATCACGCTGTCGGGTTCTTCCTCGCCTACTTCGAGCAACGCCGCCGCGATCCTAACCAGCCGCCGCCCCCGCCGTCAGGCCGCCGCCGCCGCTATTCTTCGGCGTTGCTGTAGCTCGCTCACCTGAGCCGTGCCGCCAGTCCACCCCCTTCTTCGTCCAGCACCAGCTCATCGCCAGCGTCGCCTTCGTCTACCTCGACCACTTCATCTAAACCGACCACCGCGGACGACATCAGCCCTCACCGGTTTGCGCCGCAACCGTCGTCGAGTCCTTCTCTGCTAGCCTCCTCGACATTGCGTACAAGTTGTGTGCAGGTCCCCGTCTACGCATGCCTGGTGCTGGCAACACCGTCGCGTGCCTTCGTTCCTCGTGTGTTCCCAGGTCTGGCAAGCCGGGAGTGACGCATTGTCAACATCAAATTCGTCCGTCTACGCATGCGCAGTGCTGGCAACACCGACGCGTGCCTTCGTCTACGACGTGTCCCCAGGTTTGGTAATCCCGGTGCGACGCGTCTCAACTACGTCTTCTTCCTGGCGCACCACTACTTCGACACCACTGCGCCCCTGACTAACTTGGCATCTTCTTGCGCCCACGACTTCACGGCGACTTCCTCGACACCAGCTACCCCGACTCGACATCGACCACAACGTTCTTCGCACGGCTACCTCGACCATGGCTACATCACCCTATGCTCTCGGCTACCTCGATATCGGCACAAAGGGCTACCGCCTTGCTTGAGCAACCTCGTCGGTTTCTACTCCAGCCACACCTTCCGCGATGCATCGACCGTTTCGACTGTGAGGGGATGTCCGTCAGCTTGCCTTCGGATTCTTCTCCAGTCTCATCGTCTGCGTCGCTACCGTTGTGACTGCAAGGGGATGTTGAGTATCGTGATTGTATTGGAAACATAGGATAGACTAGGAAATATTCTGGCTTGTCTTGCACCTTCACCCATGGATTTGCGAGAGGGCAAAAACACATCGAATCGCTTGTTGGAGAAACGAAGAGAGATGGTGCTGGAGGGCGGATTGCCATAGAGGGGGGCGAAGAATATCTAAGACGGGAACCATAAAACCTCCCATCCCGTATATATAGCGAGGGAGGTGGCAATTTTTGGCCCTCTCGTATATCTTTTTACGAGCTAGAAGAATAATGCCGCACATGTTCGGGCCCGAAAATGGTCCAAAGCTACCAAAACCATCGAAAATATTCGGGCCGGTGACGACTTTTCATAGCACATCTGCTATAGTTGCTGTAAAATCTTTCTTGTACGAACAATGCACCGCACAAGGGGCTCCTCCGACTGGGCCGGCCCAACAGCCAGTGGTACTAGCAGTGAGAATTCCCAAACTGTAGCCCGCATGTGAGGGATTGATCAAAGGACCTCCCAAACACTATGCACATTCAAAAAATCCAAACGTGTGTTTTTTCAAGAAATAAGATATTTTTTAAGCATGGGCATTTTCAATTTTTTGGAAACATCGAACATTATTTAATATGTGATTTTTATTTCTAAAACCAGAACGTGTATTTGAAATTTTGAACAAAATTTTGAAATACAAACATTTTCTGAAACACCGACAAATTTTGAAAAAGAAAAATTCGATCTCTAGGCAACTTTTTTACATGAGGCAATTTTTTAAACTCCGAATAAATTTGAAAACACGGGCATTTCTAATATTCAGAACATTTATTATGAATAATGATTTTAAAAATATAGCGAACATTGTTTGAAGAAAAATACGACCACTTATTGAAAAAAATGAATAGTTTTTTAAACTCAAAAATATGTTCGAATTTGTTTATAATTTTACGAATATTGTAAAATTGTTAAAATATCATTTTTGGAAAACAAAAGGAAAAAAGATAAGGGAAACAAGAGAAAATAATTGAAAATAATAAAATCAGAAAAAAGCGCCAGGAAAACAAACAAAAAATGGCTCCAAATTTTTTGGGCTGGCCCATCTGCTATTCGATTGCAGTTCGGCTGTGCGAACTTGCGGAAAACGCTATTTGACGCTCTTTGCCTCTAATAGTCGGGCAAACGCACAGGCGCGCCATCAACTAGGCCGGCCCATCTCCCTCTGGAAGCAGTTCCGGTCTTTGAAACTTTCTAGAAATTTTTCAGCCGGTTTTGATCGGTTTTGGAACATTCGAAGGTCCATAAGACTGTTTTTTCTTTTTCTTTTGACCTTTTCTTCAGTTTTATCTTTTTCAATTTTGTTTTTATTTGAAAATAAGTTTAACATTTCCATTTTTTTGTTCTAAATTTAAAAATATTTCTTGTTTCTAATATTTGTTCAGATTTAAAAAAAAACATCTTATGCGAAAAGTGTTAACAAATATAAAAAATGGTCGCACTTTACAAAAATTGTTCCCTTTTTCAATTTTTGTTCACAAATATAAAAATGTTCTTATTTTCAAAATATTTTCGCATTTTTCATAAATTTGTTTGGTTTTTAAAACATTGTTCAAAGATTCAGAAATTGTTCAGATTTTCAGAAAACGTTCCCATTCAAAAGTTGTTCACGAATAAAAAAATCGGTTGCACTTTGCAATAAATATCCCCGTCTTCAAAAAAATCACAAATTAGAAAATGTTCTTATTTTCAAAATATGTTCGCATTTTTCATAAATTTGTTTTGTTTTTCAAAACAAATTCGTAGATTCAAAAATTGTTCAGATTTTCAGAAATTCATTCGCATTCAAATATTGTTCTCAAATGCAAAAAATGGTCCCACCTTACAAAAAATGTTCCCATTTTTATTTTTGTTCAGAAATTTAATAATGGTCGTATTTTCAAAATATGTTTGCATTTTTCAAGAATTTGTTTGCTTTTTCAAAAATGGTCATAGCTTTAGAAAATGTTCATATTTTCAAATTTTGTTCACATACTCAAAAAATGTTCATGTCTTCGAATTTTTTCGGAGTTTGAAAAAATATACATTAAGAAACGTTAACCCTTGTAACTAATTTAGGTTTGCTACACTAGACAATTCTGGTTCTATTTTTATTGTTCGTTCTTTAAATTAGGCGCTGTTGTTTTATCATTAATAGTAGACTTATGGTGGACGAGCACCTCATCGGATTTTATCCCAGCTGTTCACATGTATTGGGGATTCCTGTTGTCCGTGAATTGATCACACACTCTTGTATTGAGGCTGAGAAGGCTGTTTTTGCTACAGAATATAGCTGACAAAAAAGCTACTCCTAACGAGTCATGCAGAGCGTGTTTGGAATCCATGGTAACCGAGGCTGGCTAACTCAACCCTATCTTATCGGAGGTTGTGTGAGCAAATCCAGCCTCTAAACCAACTTCTGCACATTGTTTGGTTACCTGCATATATTCTAGGCTACATGAGGTGTCACTCAAGGTATGATGTTTGGTTGCCCGCTTCTATACGCACTAACACACGGCTGGCTGTTTGGTGCCATGCACCGCATGTTGTGTGGTAATCTCTTCGACGCAGTTGTGTGGTTACCAACACATATCAGCACGAACACACATAACTAAACATAATATAGTGCTAGAATTTAAACACACCGGTTGAAACGAAAATCAATTCAAGATTAAACTAAAGAGCAGTTGGAGCATATCGGGCCAGTCCTAGGGGTTGATGGCAAAGGCATCGTGATGCTTCCCGCACCTGGTCACCACTTCAATGTCATGGTCATTGAACACAATGACCTTGAGCATGTCGAGAGTCAGCAGCTTGAAGGTCATCATGAAGCCTATCTTGATCTGATGGACGACGGCGAAGGAGGCCCAACCATGATCGAGGGTGACCGTGTCATTCAACTGGTGGACAGTCATCCTCCAGGAGCAGCCTGCGTTCATCTTCAGCTTGAACTCCGCTGGCACAGACGAGAAGTGCTTCATGAAGTCCAACGACGTAGGTATGGCCTCCAGCTGCGGGGCCATGATCACCTTGCAGAAGTTGGTTGGCCCTCACATGTCATGGTAGTGGTCGTAGTTCCGACGCTTGTCATTGGGGGGCTCCTCCAGCTGGTCGTCTTCCCTGCCAGGGGTCTAGATGGGCATCACCTCTCATGGCGGCACCACATCCTTGACCTTGTCTTGCTCATTGGGTGGCACCACATCCTTTCCCTTGCTCTCCGGGTCGATCTGCATGATGTAGAGGTTAAAACAGTCAAGATCTGCAGTATGAACGTTACAACATCGTCATTAAAACCTATCGCCCACAACCCCTTTATTTTGCGAGCCTCAACTCGGGTCTCTTACTCTTCCTCCAACCCATAGACATGAACTCCAACCCCTACCCCTACCCCATGCCCAACCCCTTCCATTATGACAATGGATGGAAGGCATTCTTCCTAGGGTGCTCGCTCGGTGACCGAACCAAGTTTGAGAACACCATGAAAGTGTGCTCAAGCTTCAGTAGCATGAAAGAATTGTACAAAGAGTCACACGCTATGGTCAAGAAGGCCATGTCGGAGGAGTTGAATTCACTGATTCCTGACCCAACGAAGGGCGCTATGTCAATGGACAGACTTCGTTGGGCCATGAATCAGGCCGACTCCGGCGACGCACGATAGAGAGCAAAGTGGGCCAAGTAAAGACAGTATCGACATCTTCATGGCCATCGTGCGCCAGTGTACTTTCACCACAAACAGTGTGGTGGGTCCGTTGGAGGAGGGCCAAGAACCACCGGTGGCTATGGAGGTCGAAGAAGATGCGGTGCCAGGACATCGAAGCCTGATCATCGAGCTGGACTCCGGCAAGGAAGACGAGACAGACATGACCAAGACCAAGACCAAGCCCAAGGCCACCCGCCTCTCCAATCGCCTCCGGGGTCCCCGAGGATAAGATCCGTGCGTACACTGTAATATGAACCCTAATCCCCATCCCTATTGTACCCAATCCGGATCTAGTCATGATGATGTTGTGGTACCCCGATTTCCCATTCCCCTGATGCGGATCGAACCAAAACTCGAATTGAATGCAAAGTTGTAGGTGCGGAGGGGAAAATATTCCTTACTGCCATTGCCTTCGGTGAAGGTGGCCAGAGGTCGACAACCTGTTCTCCTATCTGCTGCTGGTGAAGGTGGCCGGAGGTCAACTTGTTGTTCTCCGATTTGCTGCACACTGCTGTCGTAGGGAGTGAAGAAAGGGGAGAGGGGAGAGAAAGTGGTGAGGAAGGTGAGGGTAATAACTACCGGCGCTTCGGGAAGCAACGCGGCTTCTCGAGGGTGACTCCTCACATGCAACCCCCGCCACCCACGCGCCTTGCGCGGGCCTGGGTAGTGAGAAGTCGCCGATTCAAACGTAGCTCGGAGACACGCCCAGAATTTCTATAAAATTCGTGCGATGCAGGCCCAATAGTGTATGTAGGCAACCAATCAACCCATTTTCCTCCCACAATAGGCTGGTTGGGCCTAATGCAGGCAACCAAACGCGCCTGCAGTGTACTCCCGCATGTATTGTTAACAAGAAATGGACCATGGGCTACCACATGTACAACTTTCGTGTAGCCATAGACCATGCATGGTGTAATAAGTACTGCTAATTAGCAAGATTAGATCTATAAGACGGTTGCATGATAATTACAACAATATACAGTAAGGAGGTTGCATGATAATTAGTAAAATATAAAAATGTGTAAATTACTAGTGTACAGTCTGCTCTAGCCCGCCTTTTTATGGACCAGTCCATCAAACTAAGTGCTCATTTTTTTTGAGGATCAAGCTCGTACTTTATTTAAAGTGCCCCCGAAGGGATCTCGTTCGACAAAACATGTAAGATATAGTCTGGTGGGTGCTGCAGCCAAAACCTATCTAATTCGTGAGAAATACCTTCTCTAGCCAGAACATGGGCACCTTTATTTCCTGTTCTCCTGACCCAAGAGACCGTAGAAGCATCAAAGGATTATAGGATCCTCTTTACATCCTCGATGATTGGCCCTATAGCAGATAGGTTGGTCTATGAATCATTAAGCATGGCTGTTATTTCTTTGTTGTACAGTTCGACATGGACACAAGTAGCTCCAGCTTGGGCTGCCATAAGCGCTCCCCTGCGGCAGGACAAAACCTCGGCAAGTTTAGCATCGACAACCCCTGGGAACGCAAAGGACGCCCACCCCTGAATGCTCCTTGATGATCACAGAGAATCACTCCTCCTCCTCCTCTCTCCCTGAATTTCAACAGTGCACCATCAATATTCACTTTAAGCCACCCCGGTTCAGGTGGTGACCATCGCATAGGCTGTGTTGATGTCGGAGCTCTTACCTGGCGCTCATGGAGAGCAGCCCACTGCTAAGCACAAGCGCAGTTCCTAGCCCCGCACGCGTGAGGCTGGGGAGCCAGTAGGTGCGTGCCGGGGGGGTGCTTCCAAGGTGAGGGCCTCTCACCTTAAAGGTTATTGCGGCCCTCGAGAGAAGGTCTTTGTTCTGTCTTCTCACCCAGCACGGAACATGGGGTTTCCACTAGGCGTGTGTATAGTCGCGGTTCAACAGTTTATTCCGTTAGCGCAGAGCATGGGGATTTCACTTGGGCGTGGGCGGGAGTCCTCCCGACGCCGAGCGGCAGCTCAAGAAGGAGACTCCGTGGTGTGTACAGCCCCAAACTCATTATTACGTGAGAGTGTCACGGGAGGCGATAAAGGAGGGGTCAGGCCCCTACCTAGCGCGCCAAATGTCGGAATCAGGGCTCCGCAAACCCAAGGAAAGGTACGAACACTGGTGTACGCTCGCTCTCCAACCCTACTCGTCCTCACAACTTTGCGATGGCTCTCAGGTAGCTCGAGCTAAGGGCAATGAACGGGAACACACGCAGTTTACACAGGTTCGGGCCACCTCGCGATGTAAGAACCTACTCTTGCTTGGTGGTTTTCTTGAGGAAGAATATGAGTTCAAGGCATGTTCTTGCTGGTCGAGAACTTGTCTCCCTATGGTGGCAGACCCCCTTTATATCGGCCTTGGTCCTCTTCCTCGAAAATATCAGGCGGGAAGGGTTTCCACAACGGCCAGTTTGAAGGGGGACAGGGATGTATCCTATCCTGACAAAAGGTGGTCTTCGCCTGTTAAAGCCTCTCGTCATGATGCCCCGGTGGGCTCAGGGATGACCTTCATTCTACCGAGCCTATGGTCTTGGTCCTCTTGCACTAGAAGGGAAACGTTTGGGGTTTGATGACCAAGAAGTATAGGGGATCTATCGTAGTCCTTTCAATAAGTAAGAGTGTCAAACCCAACGAGGAGCACAAGGAAATGACAAGCGGGTTTCAGTAAGGTATTCTCTGCAAGCACTAAAATTATCGGTAACAGATAGTTTTGTGATAAGATAATTTGTAACGAGTAACAAGTGTAGCAAAGGTGCATCAAGGTAGCCCAATCCTTTTTGTAGCAAAGGACATGCCTGGACAAACTCTTATATAAAGTGAAGCGCTTTGGAGGACGCATGAGAATTTCTGTCAAGCTAGTTTTCATCATGCTCATTTGATTCGCGTTCATTACTTTGATAATTTGATATGTGGGTGGACCGGTGCTTGGGTGCTGCCCTTACTTGAACAAACCTCCCACTTATGATTAACCTCTCTCACAAGCATCTGCAACTACGAAAGAAGAATTAAGATAAATCTAACCATAGCTTGAAACATATGGATCCAAATCAGCCCCTTACAAAGCAACTCATAAACTAGGGTATAAGATTATGTCACTCTAGCAACCCATCATCTCATCTCATCAAAATATCGAACGAATACCAAATTCACATGATTACTTATAATAAGACTTATACCATGTCATCAGGAACAAACGTAACTACTCACAAAGCATGATCATGTTCATAATCAGAGGAGTATTAATTATCATTAAGGATCTGAACATATGATCTCAACTACAAGAAGTAATCAACACTACTAGCAACCCACAGGTATCAATCTCAGGTTTGAGACAAAGATCGGATACAAGAGAGGAACTAGGGTTTGGAGAGGAGATGGTGGTGGTGAAGATGTTGATGGAGATTGACCCCCTCTTGATGAGAGGATCATTGGTGACGATGATGGCTTTGATTTCCCCCTCCGAGAGGGAAGTTTCTCCGGCAGAACAACTCCGTCGAAGCTCTAGATTGGTTCTGCCCAAGTTCCGCCTCGAGACGGTGGTGCTTCGTCCTGAAAGCTCTCTTATGATTTTTCCAGGTCAAAACCCTTCATATAGCAGAAGATGGGTGCCGGAGACCTGCCAGGGGGCCCACAAGCCACCTAGGCGTGGCCAGGGGGGTAGGTCGCGCCTGGCAGGCTTGTGACATCCTGGTGGCCCCCCTCTGGTATTTGTTTCGCCCAATATTTTTTATATATTCCAAAATAATTCTCCGTAACTTTTCAGGACTTTTGGAGTTGTGTAGAATAGGTCTCTCAGATTTGCTCCTTTTCTAGTCCAGAATTCCAGCTGCCGACATTCTCCTTGTTCATGTAAACCTTGTAAAATAGGAGAGAAAAGGCATAAGTATTGTACCATAACATGTAATAACAGCCCATAATGCAATAAATATCAATATAAAAGCATGATGCAAAATGGACGTATCAACTGCCCCAAGCTTAGACCTCGCTTGTCCTCAAGCGAAAGCCGAGATCGAAAAATATGTCCACAAGTTTAGAGATAGAGGTGTCGATAAAATGAAATACGGACATGAGGGAATCATGATCATCTTGAGAACAACAATACTTATTGTCATATAATTTATTATACTAGAGTAACAATTCATTCACAGGATAAAATATGAACCAAGAACTTTATTGATAACCAACAAACTATGCTCTCAGTCATTGAAGCAATTTGCAATTTATCATAACATCGGAAAGAGTCAATATAAGAGCTTGTAAAGCAAATCCACATATTCAATCATCTTTTAGTCTTTCATAATTGATAACACTCACGTGGTACTCATGAGGTTGAAGCTTCAATTGAACACGGAGAAAGATAGAGGCTTATAGTTTCGCCTCCCAACTATTCACCTCAAGGGTGATGTCAATAAAAATAACTCATGATCACCCACATCCGAGTGGATATATGTGTTTAGATCGTTCCCCAACACATAGTGCTTGCCAAGCGAAAAAGGCAAAATATAGGAAGTGGTGAAGATCACCATGACTCTTGCATAAAGGTAAGTGCTTAAGAAGTAAAAGTAACAGATGGTCCCTTCACAAAGGGAAGCAGACGTTTTCATGCACTTATTATTTTTGGATGTGCGAACCCTTAATGCAAAGGTACGCCATGTTGTATTGCCCTTTGTGATAGAAACCTTTATTATGCGGTCCGTCGCTTTTATTTCTTTACCATCACAAGTTCGTACAATGCTTGTTTTCCCTTACAATAAAAGATCATACATATTTAGAAGCAATTCTTATTGCTTTTTGCATCGATGACAACTTACTTGAAGGATCTTACTCAATCCATAGGTTGGTATGGTGGACTCTCATGGCAAAACTGGGTGGAGGGTTTTTGGATGCACAAGTAGTATCTCTACTTGGTGTGGAAGTTTTGGCTAGTATGAGGTGGAAGCAAGCAGCCAAGCACTACCTGTTGGGGGATCTATAACCATATAACTTCTCTTCAAAAATAAGCAATCATAACCCATTATGTTGTCTTCCTTGTCCAACATCAACTCCTTAACAATTAATATTTTAATGAGTGCTCACAATCATAAAAGATGTCCAAGATAATATATTTATATGTGAACCTCTCTTTCTTTATTACTTCCTATTAATTGCAACAATGACTAATCGCTATGTTTGTCAACTCCCAACAAATTTGAGTCAACATACTTCTTATATGTGAAGTCATCACTCCCCATAAGATCATCATATATACTCTTTGCTTTTATTCTATTCTTCTTTTATTTCTTATTTATTTTTCTCAAGATCATAGCAAGCAAGCAAAGCCCTCACATCAAAACTACTTTTCATTATATAACTTCCGGACTCGCTTACACAAGAGTAACATAAAGCAAAACTCAAAGCTAGATCATACTAAAATTTAATTCTACTAGATCAAGATAAAAACAAAAGGATCAAACTAAGAAAAACAAGGAAAGTAAAAGGTGTGATGGTGATACGATATCGGGGCACCTCCCCCAAGCTTGGAACAAGCCAAGGGGAGTGCCCATACCCATGTGTTTAGATGTCCTTCTTTGGAGGTGATGGTGGTGGAGAAGGATTTTCGAGCTTGTTCAGTTTCCTCTTAAGCATAAAATTATGTTACCTTAGAACGTCGACTTCTTGCTCGAGCTTCAATATTCTTTGACATAATTCTTGCTTGCTCTCCTGTAGAAAACGAGAAGGGATAAATAGAACCTTGGGTTTTCTCCTTGTATTTGGGAGGCTTGATTTCCGGAACTCCACGTCCATATCTCTTCGTTGAGGTAGAGGGGTCTCTTATTCATCTAGGCTTTCTTCCTCGTACCTGTCTTCTTGTTCCTCCTCCAAGAATAATCCATAAGGATATAGGTCCCCATAGAGCTTGGGATTGGCAAGGTAATGCGATACATAGCTCTCCCCATCGGACTCTTGGGGCGACACTTGCTCTAAATCTGCTGCAGAAACTGCTCAAAATGAAAACATGAGGTATTGTCGTGATACGGAAGTCCAAGCGTTCGGGAGACTATATAATGAATTTTTACCGACCCAAAGGAGTATCCTACAAGAAAATGGAGTCCGGATGGTGCACGGGGTGGCCACAAAGGCACAGGGGCGCGACCAGGGGGTAGGCCGCACCCTGCAGGCTTGTCGCCTCCTCGTGCACCTTTTGGACTACTTTAAATTTGCCAATTTATTAAATAATCCAAAACTGAGAAAAATTGCTATTGGGAAATTTTTGGAGTCAGTTTGCTTACCGTACCACATACCTATTCCTTTTGGGAGTCTGAAACGTTCCGGTAGGTCTCCCTAATGTACTCCTCGGGAGTTATGGTATTGATTATATTGGTTTCAACATTTATGGGAGTACCTGAGATATAATGTTTGATTCTTTGCATGTTTACCACCTTAGGATTTGTGCCTTCGGCGTTGTTGATCTTGATGGCACCAGAACGATATACTTCCTCGACAATGTAAGGCCCTTCCCATTTAGAGAGAAGTTTTCCTGCAAAAAATCTTAATCGACAATTGTATAGCAAGACATGGTCACCTACATTGAATTCACACTTTTGTATCCTTTTATCGTGCCATCTCTTAACTTTTTCTTTAAACAACTTGGCATTCTCATAGGCCTGGGTTCTCTATTCATCAAGTAAGCTAATGTCAAATAACCTCTTCTCACCAGCAAGCTTGAAATCATAATTGAGCTCTTTATTGCCCAATAAGCTTTATGCTCTATCTCTAGAGGTAAGTGACATGATTTACCATAAACCAATTTATACGGAGACATACCCATAGGGTTTTTGTAAGCAGTTCTATAAGCCCATAATGCATCGTCAAGTTTATTAGACCAGTTCTTTCTAGATCTATTAACAGTCTTTTGCGAGATCAATTTAATTTTTCTAGTGCTTAATTCTACTTGACCACTAGACTGAGGGTGATAAGGATATGCAAGTCTATGATTAACGTCATACTTAGCAAGCAATTTACGGAAAGCACCTTGAATAAAGTGTGAACCACCATCAGTCATTAAATATCTAGGGACTCCAAATCTAGGGAAAATAACTTCTTTCAGCATTTTAATAGAGGTGTTATGATCAACACTACTAGTTGGAATAGCTTCTACCCACTTAGTAACATAATCAACAGCCACTAGAATATGAGTATACCCGTTGGACTTTGGAAAAGGTCCCATATAATCAAAACCCCAAACATCAAATGGTTCAATAACAAGAGAGTAATTCATAGGCATTTCCTGACGTCTACTAATATTTCCAATTCATTGACATTCATCACAAGACAAGACAAACTTTTCGAGCATCCTTGAAGAGAGTAGGCCAATAAAAACCAGATTGTAATACCTTGTGTGCAATTCTATCTCCAGCGTGGTGTCCTCCGTTAGCCTCGGAATGACACTTGTTTAGGATCTGTTCCTGTTCATGCCCAGGTACACAACATCTAATAACACCATCTACTCCTTCTTTATAAAGGTGTGGATCATCCCAAAAGTAATGTCTTAAATCATAGAAGAACTTTTTCTTTTGTTGGCATGTGAAACTAGGCAGTATAAATTTAGCAACAATGTAATTAGCATAATCAGCATACCATGGAGCACTACGTGAAGCATTTATGACAGCTAATTGTTCATCGGGAAAGCTATCATCAATAGGTAGTGGGTCATCAAGAACATTTTCTAACCTAGACAAGTTATCCTCTACGGGGTTATCAGCACCCTTTCTATCAATAATATGCAAATCAAATTCTTGTAGGAGAAGAACCCATCTAAAAAGTCTAGGTTTAGCATATTTCTTTTCCATTAGATATTTAATAGTAGCATGATCAGTGTGAACAATTACTTTGGAATCACCAATATAAGGCCTGAACTTATCACAAGCAAACACAACTGCTAAAAATTCTTTTTCAGTGGTAGCATAGTTTCTTTGAGCGTTGTCTAGAGTTTTACTAGCATAAAGGATAACATTTAATTTCTTATCAACTCTTTGTCCTAGAACAGCACCAACGACATAATCACTAGCATCACACATAATTTCAAAGGGTAGGTTCCAGTCAGGTGGTTGAACAACATGTGCAAAAATCAAGGCATTCTTAAGAATTTCAAATGCTTATACACAATCATCATCAAAAACGAATGGAACATATTTTTGCAAAAGATTAGTGAGAGGCCTAGAAATCTTAGAGAAGTCTTTAATAAACCTCGTATAGAAACAAACATGACCAAGGAAACTTCTTATACCTCTGATATTTGTAGGACACGACATTTTTCAATAGCATCAACTTTAGCTTTATCAACTTCAATACCTCTTTCGGATATTTTGTGTCCCAAGACAATACCTTCATTCAGCATAAAGTGGCACTTCTCCCAATTCAATACAAGATTAGTTTCTTCACATATCTACAAAACTCGATCAAGGTTTCTCAAACAATCATCAAAAGAAGTTTCGTAAACGGAAAAATCATCCATGAAAATCTCAACAATCCTTTCACAAAAATCAGAGAATATAGCAGTCATACATCTTTGAAAGGTAGCAGGTGCATTGCATAATCCAAAAGGCATTCGTTTATAAGCAAAGGTACCGAAGGGGCAAGTAAAAGTGGTCTTCTCTTGGCTCTCTTTTGACATAGGAATTTGAGAGAAACCAAAAATGTGTGTGTTCGGATAGTCTTTCTAGCATTTGGTCAAATTCCTATGTGCTGACAGGGTAATGTGTGTGTTAGGATTCAACCGTCATTGGTGATCAACCACTGGTTTAGCATCAGGCTCCATTTTAATTTTGTGCTGACATAGAGTGGGGCTAATGCCCTTAAGATCATCAAGAGTATATCCAATAGCAGCACAGTGCTTCCTCGGGGTTTTCAATAATCTCTGTTCTTCATGCTCTGAAAGGTTGGCACTAATAATAACATGATATATCTTCTTTTCATCAAGATAAGCATATTTCAGAGTATCAGTTAATTGTTTAAGCTCAAACACGGGATCACCCTTGGGTGGAGGAGGATCCCCAAGTATTTCAACAGGCAAGTTGTGTTCCAAAATAGGATGCTGATCAAAGAAAATCTCATCCATTTCATTCCTTTCATTCATATGCATATCGTTTTCATGGTCTAGCAAATATTGTTGTAAGGGATCAGTAGGAGGCACAACAATAGAAGCAAGATAAATAATTTCATCCTTACTAGGCAATTCTTTATCATGGGGTTGTCTACGAAATTTAGAGAAATTAAACTCATGAGACGCATCCCCAAAGCTTACAGTAACATTTTCCTTCTCTCAATCTATCCTCGCATTAACAGTATTCAAGAAAGGTCTACCAAATATAATGGGACAGAAGTCATCTTGTGGGGAACCAAGGACAAGAAAATCATTAGGATATTTTATTTTCCCACACAAGACTTCAACATCTCTAACAATCCCAACCGATGCTATAGTATCTCTATTAGCAAGCTTAATGGTAATATCAATTTCCTCTAACTCAGCTGGTGCAATATCATTCATAATTTCTTGATATAAGGTAATGGAATTGCACTCACACTAACACCCACATCACATAAGCCATGATAACAATGATCTCCTATTTTAATAGAAACAACAGGCATGCCAACAATAGGTCTATGTTTATCTTTAGCATCAGGTCTAGCAATTCTAGCAGCTTCATCATAGAAATGAATAACATGCCCATCAATATTATCAACCAAAAGATCTTTAACCATAGCAATACTAGGTTCAACTTCAATCTGTTCAGGAGGTGTAGGTGTTCTAACATAGCTCTTACAAACCACAGTTGAAGCTTTAGCATGTTCCTTTATTCTAACAGGGAAAGATGGTTTCTCAATATAAGCAACAGGAATAATAGGATCAACATTATAAGTAATAGTTTCTTCTTCAACTTTAATAGGTTCAACTACTTTCACTTCAATGGGAGGATGATATTTAAACCACTTCTCCTTAGGGAGGTCAACACGAGGAGCAAAAGATTCACAGAAAGAAGCTACTATTTCAGAGTCAAGTCCATATTTAGTGCTAAAGTAACGAAAAGCATCGGTGTCTACAAAGGATTTAACACAATCAAACTTAAGGTTTATACCTGACTCCTTACCTTCGGCGAGTTCCCAATCTTCAGAGTTGCGTTTAATTCTTTCCAATAAATCCCCAATATCTTTCTTCATATAGGAACCAATACAAGAAGTATCGAGCATGGATTGATCATTATGAGAAATCCGAGCATAAAAATTCTGAATAATAATTTCCCCCGGGAGCTCATGACTGGGGCATGAATATAACATTGACTTAAGCCTCCCCCAAGCTTGAGCGATTCTTTCTGCTTCACGAGGCCAAAAATTATATATATAATTCCGATCACGATGAACTAGATGCATAGGATAAAACTTCTAATGAAATTCCATTTTCAGTCGGTTGTAGCTCCATGATCCAATATCATTACATAGCCTATACCATTTCAATGCCTTCTCCTTCAAAGATAAAGGAAAGACCTTCTTCTTGACGTGATCCTCGGATAGACCCGCAAGCTTAAATAATCCACAAACTTCATCCACATAGATTAGATGCAAATTAGGATGTAATGTTCCATCTCCTGCATAAGGATTAGCCAGCAGTTTCTCTATCATACCAGAAGGAATTTCATAATAAATATTTTCAGTAGGTTCAGCAGGTTGAGGAGCAACTGTTTGTGCTTCCGGCCGAGGTGAAGATACCCCGAACAAGCACCTCAAAGGATTACTTTCCATAGTAACAAGTGACAGTAAATTTCAGCACACTATATAATTTTTTCTTACCAGATTCCACTTACCAAAGGTGCTTCACTCCCTGGCAACGACACCAGAAAAGAGTCTTCATGACCTACAAGTATAGGGATCTATCATAGTCCTTTCGATAAGTAAGAGTGTCGAACCCAACGAGGAGCAGAAGGAAATGACAAGCGGTTTTCAGTAAGGTATTCTCTGCAAGCACTGAAATTATCGGTAACAGATAGTTTTGTGATAAGATAATTTGTAACGAGTAACAAGTGTAGCAAAGGTGCAGCAAGGTAGCCCAATCCTTTTTGTAGCAAAGGATATGCCTGGACAAACTCTTATATAAAGTGAAGCGCTCCCGAGGACACATGGGAATTTCTGTCAAGCTAGTTTTCATCATGCTCATTTGATTCGCGTTCGTTACGTTGATAATTTGATATGTGGGTGGATCGGTTCTTGGGTGCTACCCTTACTTAGACAAAAGTCCCACTTATGATTAACCTCTCTCGCAAGCATCCACAACTACGAAAGAAGAATTAAGATAAATCTAACCATATCATGAAACATATGGATCCAAATCAACCCCTTACGAAGCAACCCATAAAGTAGGGTATAAGCTTCTGTCACTCTAGCAACCCATCATCTACTTGTTACTTCCCAATGCCTTCCCTGGGCCCAAATAATGGTGAAGTGTTATATAGTCGAAGTTCACATAACACCACTAGAGGAGAGACAACATACATCTCATCAAAATATCGAACGAATATCAAATTCACATGATTACTTATAACAAGACTTATCTCATGTACTCAGGAACAAACGTAACTACTCACAAAGCATGCTCATGTTCATAATCAGAGGAGTATTAATCATCATTAAGGATCTGAACATATGATCTTCCACCAAGAAAACCAACTAGCATCAACTACAAGGAGTAATCAACACTACTAGCACCCCACACGTACCAATGTGAGGTTTGAGGCAAAGATCGGATACAAGAGATGAACTAGGGTTTGGAGAGGAGATGGTGCTGGTGAAGATGTTGATGGAGATTGACCCCCTCTCGATGATAGGATCGTTGGTGATGATGATGGCTTCGATTTCCCCCTTCGGGAGGGAAGTTTCCCCGACAGAATAGCTCCGCCGGAGCTCTAGATTGGTTCTGCCCAAGTTTCGCCTCGAGACGGCGGCGCTTCATTCTGAAAGCTCTCTTATGATTTTTTTTCCACGTCAAAACCCTTCATATAGCAGAAGATGGGCGCTAGAGACCTGCTAGGGGGCCCACAAGCCACCTAGGCGCGACCAGGGGGGTAGGTCGCGCCTGGCAGGCTTGTGACCTCCTGGTGAGCCCCCTCTGGTATTTGTTTCGCCCAATATTTTTAATATATTCCAAAATAATTCTCCGTAACTTTTCAGGACTTTTGGAGTTGTGTAGAATAGGTCTCTCAGATTTGCTCCTTTTCCAGTCCAGAATTCCAGCTGTCGGCATTCTCCCTCTTCATGTAAACCTTGTAAAATAGGAGAGAAAAGGCATAAGTATTGTACCATAACATGTAATAACAGCCCATAATGCAATAAATATCAATATAAAAGCCTGATGTAAAATTGACGTATCAGGGTTGCTTTGGGAACCCGCAAGCTGGCCCTGTTCCTTCATCACCAAAGAGGAAAGCCTCTATGTCGGCACCCGCTGGCACGGCCCCTAGCACCGTTTGGCACGGCATGCGTCACCCATGTGCGGGCGCTAGGTCACCAAGTTTTGTCGAGCCCGCTCCAGGCTGTCCTGCCTCCCGAGGCATCGAGCCTGCCCCTCAGGGAGTCCTCATGAAGCCCTTGTCCGTGATGCCGCCACGCGCCTCACGAGGCATGGCCCCTCGCGAGGGCCTTGCCCTTGAAGCCTGTAGGTGGGCCACTTGACGCCCAAGGCATCCCTTTCTTCCTGTGCCGCAGGCAGACGGGCCTCGGTACCCCCAGTCCGAGAGGCCCGACAGAAAGGAACATGCGGCGACAAAAGCCCTATGGAGGAGCCCTAGTCACACTTTTTCCCCTCTCTGGTGGAGGCGTACATGTTCGTATGTATGGTCGTTGGATGCCGAAGACGATTTATAAACTGTATGACATCTCAGTTAGTTTCTAGATGTAAAATCTAAGTTTACAATAATTAGGTTGGCGACTTCGTTTCTCAATATAAGTCTTATTAGAGATCTCAATACAAACTACATATGGATGTATCCAAAAAAAACTAAATACAGATGTATTTAGACGCATTCTGGAGTGTAGATTCACTCATTTTGCTCTGCATGTTGCCCGTATTGAAACCTCTAAAAAGACATATATTTAGAAATGAAGGGAGTATATAAGATCCTTAGAACTTTTCTTTCTTCTGGCTGTGGCCTGTGAGGGAATCCCAAGAAATTAACCAACGAAGTTCATCAGGGTTTAAATCCTGATACTCGCATTATTTTTGAATTTATTTTGGGATATCCGACGATGCGCATTCAATGGGGGAGAAGTTCCTGTCAACGACGAGACGCCTACGGTGACTTCGTAAATCTCACGATGATATGCCGACTCAGCCTCTTGAAGGTTCTTATAGAGGTAGCGTGTACGTGCGTGCATTTATAAGGATGAATGTATGCACGTATATATGAATGTTTGCGTCTATACTGTGTTACTCCCTTCGTCACAGTTTACAGTTTAGAAGGCATGCACGTATATCTAGGTTGTCAATTTAACTTATATAAAATATATAAATGTATTGTTTAACATAAAAATCATATCATTAGAAAATACAATATCTAAAATTTCTAATGATATTTTTTAATATATATATATATTATTAAATTGATCAAATCGACGACCTAGATACATGTGCATGCCTTCTAAACTGTGACAAAGAAAGTAAAAAAACACTAAACCAATAAAGCACACCAACTAACTAAACTAACCACCGTCCACTAACGAAACCAACGGTTCCAACGTCCAGAAAAGTCAGCGCCCCAAACCCCGATTGACAAGTCGCACACTTGCTATCCAAGAAAGAAATTTTGAAAGGGGACGCAGCGGCCATGGGATGGGATCGATCCGTGTCCCCTGAAAGGTGTGGTTCCCAGCAGGCGCCGTCACGCTTGAGAGTTCAGAGCCGTTGAGGTCACTGTCGGCTGGCCGCGGCGCTGCTGATAACATAAGCATATTTAGATAGAGATCAGCCCTATTTAGACATGCTGCAGAACCTCGCAAAACATGTCCTGCTGCCATCAGCAATTCAGCATGTTGCAGAACCGCGTTTTGGCTTGGTGACTGATTTGAATTTTGTTTTAAAATCGGCGTAGGAACGACGCTAAGGACGAGGCATCGGGCAGGGGAATTGATCAGTGGCGGAGGCGGAGATAAACTTTGGTGCGGTCTAGTGTGGGTTCAGAGCATGTGGTCTGGTCACGTCCACGGGCAGCAGGAGACGCGACAGGGCTCGGCTTTGAGCTATCCCCTCTGGTATATTTTTCTTCTTACACGTGTGCCCTGTTGCATCGGTCTGTTTCATCGCTGTAACCGCTAACTGTCTATTGAAACCCGTGATCAAGGCGGTGTTGGAATAGACACAGCTTTTCAACTTTCAGTTTCTATACACTAGGGATCGCTGTACCGTACCGTACATACGACATTGGTCCGCGGTCCTTGTTGCGACTGACGTTAGGCAGGTGGAGAAGTACCATACGAAGTGTACCACCTGCAGTAGGACGATGTCCGTACGTACATGCAAGCAGAGACTGGACCGAAAGTGTGAAGGGTGTGATATGTGCGCGTACATGCAGAGTACGGGCACATTTACGAAGCTGAGAGGCACGACCGGGTCTCAACCCAGGTGGGAATAAACGTAGGAGTACGTACGTGCGTACGGGTACGGTTTATTATTATAATATATATTGTTGCCGTTGCTCTACTCTACGTTGGCGACGAGAAAAACGTGGAATGGTTGATCGGGCGCGTGAGGACCAGGCGAAGAAACCTGCTTCGTTCTCCCTCCGGTCCGCTACAGCCGTGCTAGGCTGCCTGTGATGATCGGAGTTAACGAACGAACGAGCGAGCGAAATAATTCTGCGATGATCGGTCGGGGACAGGGAGCACGAGGCACGTACTCCCTGTACGCTAATAATTCCGTTGTGTGCTCGCACCGCAAAATTGATCAGGCCTGCACGTGGTACGAGGATCTCACGCGATCTCCCTGCTCCTCCCGATCCGACGCACTCCAACCCGGCGCCCCATGCTCGCGGGTTGCAAAGCACCAGCGGTACGTACGTAGTACGAGTGCGCGAACACGCAACACCGTAGGTAGCGCACGCGTGCGACGAAACCAGACCGAACGGTCCCGTGATTTCCACTTGTCTCTCGCCGTACGTTGTGCGCGCCAAGGCACGCGGGTTACGGGTTACAGGGAGGGAGTGACCTCCAGCGCGACCTAGCTAGTAGCTAGAACGGCGCACGCGCAATAGCCTACCGCGACGAGCCTGTGAGCCGCGCCGCACGCCGCTTGTCGTGCAAGTTTTAGAAATGCAGCGGCGTGGCATTTCTTCCCGAAACAGGATAAATCGGCCGGAGGTGGAAGATACGAATACGATACGCGCTAGTGGAGCGCGCACCGGCAGTGCCGCGGCTCGGGCCGCACACCCGCCCGCAAAAACGCGAAGCGGCGGGCACCGCGGCGGGAGTCAGCGGCGATGGAGAGAAGCCGCGGTTTCGCGCGTGACGGGCGGGTCCGTGAGTCACGCACGCGGACCCGATGAAAAGCACGGTAATAACTGAGAGCATCTCCAGCCGCCGCAGTACAAAGGACCTTTCAGGGTTTTTTTTTATCGTCGACGGGCGAAAAAAAACCCAGCCGTAGTCTGAAGACGTCGTTTGGGGCCGGCGAACCCAGGCCGAACCCAGGGCGCTGGGGTCTTCTGGGCGCGTCGGCTGAAGCGAAAAGTCGAGTGGGACCGAGGTGTCGACGACACCGGCTGCTACTTCTCGCCACTTCCCCTCTCATTTTCCCTCTACTCCCGCCGTTCCACCCGTCGGTTCTTTCATTTTCCTCCATTTTCCCTTTCTTCACCGCTATGCCGCCGAAGAAGTGCGTCGCCCCTCGCCAAGCCATCGGCTCCGCCATTGCCAAGCCCCGCAAGCCCCGTGCGCCGATGGCGAGACCGACGGGGATGACGAACGCCGAGTGGAAGGCCGACGTCGAGCGAAGGAAAGCGGTGACCGCCGATCGCCGCAACAGGCTCCTCATGAAGAAAGCCCGGGACGCGGTGGCGGCGGCGGCGGTTGAGCAAGAGGTGTCGTGTCGCCGCCCGATCTTCCCGGGGAGACAGCTCGCGGAGCCGTTTCCCCCACGGCGTCGACCATCAAATCGCCCCGGGCGAGCTGCACTTTCCTTCGCCGACCACCCCTTCGCCGGGGTGGGGGTACGCGCCCTCGCCGGAGTACGTCGACGGCGATGCCCTTTGCGGGTTCAATCCCAACATTACCTTTCCACGCACGTCCTCCGCCTTCTCCCCCGGCCACCCCAACGCCCAGTACGACTACGTGCCCTCGCCAACGTACTCCGGCTCGTCCGGGACCGTCCGGCGAGGCCCTCTTCCTTTCGCGCCCGCACCGCAGTACGCCAACGCCGAGGCTGAGATGGAGGACATAATCAACACCGGCTCCACCGCGACCGCCTCGTGTCCCGGGTTTGGTGCGCACGAGGAGGACACCGGCGACATGGACAACGCCGAGGTCGACCCGAAGGAGGAGGAGGCGACGGAGGAGGAGGATGAGGACCCCGAGGAGGAGCTCGAGGAGGAAGAGCCGGTGCCCTCGCCGACGAAGGGCAAAGGGAAAAAGAAGAGGAAGACGACATCGGCCAACGGCAAGCCGGGCGAGCCCCGCATCAAGTGGACGTCGGTGGAGGACGTGTGCCTCGCCGAAGCATGGAAGCTCGTAAGCATGGACCCGATCACCGGCGCGAACCAGAACACCGACGCGTACTGGAAGAGGATCAAGGCGGCTTTCGACGAGCGCAAATTGGTCGACCCAAAGTTCACCGGCACGTACATGGACTGCGGCACCAAGGGCATGTCCAACCATTGGGCGGGCATTCAAACGGCGTGCAACAGATGGCACGACATCCAGGAACAGGTCCATGCTCGCCCAGAGAGCGACACGAGCGTCGAGCAGCAGGTATGTTTGCCTACTTTCTTTCATCGAACACTTGGCATGCGTCCTCCTTCGCCGCCGAACTGTTGTTTTTTGGGCGCAGATGGTGCGGATGTTCGAAATGTTTTGCCGGGACGCCGGCTTCGACTTCAAGTTCCTCCATGTGTTCACGCGGATCGAGTCGTGCGAGAAATGGGCCGAGGTTCGGCATCAGCTCGTCGACAAGGACGCCTCGCTCAGCTCGGACGCGCCTGTTCCTGGGGCGGCGGAAGGGCGACCAGACGGGAATTAGAAGGCGAAGAAGGCCAGGAACGACACGCCGGCGGCCGAGCGCCTGCAGGCGTCGATCGAGCAATGCATCGCCAATGCAAAGACCCACCCTGCCCTTAGAGAGGAGAAGACGGAGGCGAGGTGGACGGCGCTGTTGACGAAGGAGGACGCAAAGCTCGACCTCCTTAGGACCAATGTCGCCGCGAAGAAGTGCAATACCGACTTGGCGTTCCTCGTGGGAGGCGTCACAGCGGACATGGACCCGCTAGTAAAGGCGTGGTACCTGGCGGAGCGCGACCTCATCCTCAACCGCATGCCGACGCAGCCGCCCGCACCGCCCACACCGCCGTCGAGCCCTCCGCCCGCGTCTTCGATGTTGGAAGTGTCCGATACGCTAACCTCGCCCACGCCGACTGCTACGCCGACAGATTCGGCAGACGGCGGGGAGCAGGCCGCTTGAGGAGTTCGCCGGACTATTGGCACGTTTCGCTGGACTATTAGCTGTTTTTTTGTCGTCAGACTATTGGCTTTTTTTTTTGTACGTCGAACCTGTGGCGATCGGTCGCCGGCCGATGACATGATGACGCCGAACTGTGGCTCACCGAACCTGCGGGAAATGGAATGTTAAAAATTTGCAAACACTGGGCCGAACCTCGGATGCTCTACTAGGAAACCGAGTCCCCAAACCGATTTTAGCGCCGGCTCGCATCCAGGCGGCGCTATTTCGGATTTTTTGGCCAACGGCTAGATGCTCTAAGATAAGCACCGAAAATGTCTTATACGTAAAGAGTATGTACGTGGGAGTAGGTCGTTGATACGTACGTACATGTACATATCCAAAACAAGGCGCGGCTGATGCGTTCGGTTCGGCGCCGCGTCAGCGCCCACACGCCGACCCCAGCCGGCCCTGGCGTTTGTTTCCGTCACTCCCCGTCCGCACGTCCTGGCTGGCTCGCGCTTCGTTCGTGGAGACTTTTGCGACCCGGTCCCTGCGGATGTGGTATTTTACAGGACTGGCCAGGCGGGCTTTCTTTCTTAGGGGACAGGCTAGGCAAATTTGTAGTTTGACACAAAATAAACTACTGTACTACTGCTGGTAAAATGAGGTTGACCTGGAAACAAATTTTATTTATCGGTCATGGCCTCCAGGATGACTTTAGAATAATGTTAACTAATGCTAGAGATCAGTGGGATGAGTTCTCTTTATTATCTTGTACTGAAGGTGAACCCTCAATTTTTTCACACCTATCTAGACAATGAGGCACGGGCCTGTTATTTTCATGAAATGGAGACAAAGGACGGGAGGGGGTTTATAGGCGTCTGGATCGCTGTCACGTTCAGTCTGACAAACGTAACCCATTCTAAACCCTCTTCCCTCGCATGCATACTTTCTCATCCACACCAGTTGTCTGCATTCATGTTGTTGTATAGCAGCCCAAAGATGACGCAACCTCTCACTGTCGGCATTAAAGCGGCATGTTGGTCAGAGAATGACGTCCGCTGCATGTACGGCTAAACACATCTCCTTGCCGTATTCAAACGGTTATTGTTGGGGTACGACAATCTATGGGATCAGCAAGAACCCTTTACGGTTCAACTGCGTGGATCCCCGGGCGCAGAGAGCATCACTGATCAGAACGTACTCAAGGGTTTAGACAGGTTCGGGTCGTTCGAAGCATAACACCCTACGTCCTGTGTTGGGTGGATTATATGAGTTCACAGTACATGAGAGCTACAACTCGATGAGGAGTGCTCCTGGAGTGCGGCTACACATGCAAATGAACGGGGCGTCGACCCCTGTAAAGGTCGCCATTGGCCCCCTTTTATAATCTATGGGGTCACCATAGTGGCAGAAAATGGTAATTACATGGGGTGAATGTTGGTGACGACACGTACAAGAACGGGTGCCGATAAAGTTGACTCTGGAGTGGTATTTCGCCATGTAGCCGACATGCTCTACCTAACCGCTTGTGCGCTCGCCGCTCGTCGGCAGAGTTCTGCCCGTGCACCACATGTTGGGGACACGTGTGTGTGCGGAAGTAATAGGGAGCTTGCTGTCTTCGAGCCTGCCGGCCAGCTTGGAAATCTTGGTTTGCCGGCTTCGCCTTGCCGGGTCATGTATTGCCGGCTTCACCTTGCCGGGAAGATGCGCTGCCAGGAGGGAAAGTTCCCCTACAGCAAGCTCTTGGTTTTGCTAGTTGATGTTGTATTTTCCGGATGCATTGTTTGCCGTCAAGATTGGATTCTTGCTGGGGCCGCCTTACAACAACCCTAGATTGTCAAGACCGTACCCCATGCCTAGAAGGTTTGTGAGGCCCTAGTTCTTACTACACCGTCAGTTATAGACTGTCTGCCCACCTTCATTAAACCCACATGTGTACCCTGTCGATGGAGGAAGAAATCGTCTTGGCCCGGATCGACGAGGCGTCCACCGCCAACATCGAGGAAAAGTAAAACATGGGAGGTCACCGTCGCTTGGGTCCCAGGAAGGCCACCAATGACACATTACTGTCGCGCACAACAGGCGTCTGGCTTGCTTTGCAGGCCACCGTCGCCCTCCCGCCCCAAAAGCAACCTTGTTTCGTGCTTCACGGAAGCGGAGGCCACCTTTCCCCACGGGTTGAAGCATATCGCTCAGGTACCACTCCGATGAGCGGCGGAACCGGACATAGGAAAAACGAAGGCTATTTGTTCCTTATCGCCGAAGCATATCCCTCTAGGGATCCTGACATTCAGGCAACTGGGCATCAGGACATAGGAAAGATATGTCGTGAGACTAGAGATCCGTCGCGGACGGCATTAGACTAGGTTTAGCCTAGTCCGATATAGTTTAGCTAAAATAAGACTAAAATGTAGATGTTTTCGTCTGGTTTGAATGAAAATCATTTGGTTTGCATGTAATTCATTCGGTTATTTTAAACCTTGTTTGAAATGTATGCAGTTAGCGATGAATGGTCGACTCCTGTATCCGCATCTACGGACTGCCCCCTCCCTCCTCGGTCCGTAGACAGATGCGGAAACCAATTTGCAGGTCAACGTTGGACATGCCCTAATGCTTGTTATAATATTTCCAAGAATAGAAGTGGGTTGTCATTTACAACAGAAATGGATCTAGTACATTTTTTTCGTTCGGCTTTATTTATTTATTTTATCTTTGTCGTCGGTTCATTGGCTTGTTTCCTCATGGACATAATATTTTGTCTTTTTGTATTTTTTTTTTCAAAATCACACAATTTCCTCTCTAATTAATTTTTTTTTCGAGTTTCAAAGAACAAACGATCCTGGTACAAAAAATGACGTACGTATAGTTAATTGCAAAAAAATATTATATCATATGATTTGATGTTTTATAAGAAGTTTAAAACATTACGGTAGAAGAGTTATACACAGGCGTTTTTTGCAACATGTAAGTGGCAGAAAACAAGATTGCTTTGGCTCAAAACAAGAAATAAAGGAAGAAGTCCTCCCACCGTCCCCATGAGAAACTGATAACCTAGAAGGAGTAACAAGCTCGCAATAACAGAAAACCAAGGGAGCGAAATGTAAAACGCATGTCAACAATTTGTTTCCAAATTAAACCCTTTGTCCCTGGACTCGTACTGTCCTCCACGTTCGGCGTGTGGTCTATATATACATTGTCTTTCCCCGTCTCGTCGTCACCAAACACAAAACCATTCATCCCGTATTCAAAAAACAGTGGATGGGATCAGGTCTCTCTCACAACCACCGGAGCAGCGTCGCGCCTCAGCAGCAGCCGTCGTCGGCCCGCGTCATCGCCGCCGACGGCTCGTTGACCGAGTTCGCAACTGCTACCTCCTCCCCTGTGAGCGTCTCCGACGTCCTCGGCGCAGGCAATGCCGGCGCGGGCGGCCCCTTTTTCCTGTGCAATTCCGACGCGCTCTACTTCGACGAGGACGTGCCGGCGCTCAGCGGCGGCGAGCTGCTCCATCCCGGCCAGATATACTTCGTGCTCCCCACGGCGATGCTCGGGCGGCCCCTGTCGAGCGCCGGCATGGCGGCCATGGCCATGCGCGCGAGCGAGGCGCTGGCGACGAGGGCGCGGCCGCGTGGCGCCGGCATCAGGAAGGTGCGTGTCACGCCGGTGCTCGCCGAGAGTGGGCGTGGCGACATGGACGACCAATTCAACGCGAAGCTGAATGAGAGAACTCTTGGGGAGCACTCTGTGAAAGCCTTTGGTAGTCCGGCGAGAATTGGCAAGAAGGCTGCCGTGGTGGCGTTTACGCCGGGAAAGAAAGCGCTCAAGCCGCTCAGCACCATCCAAGAGGATGCCGAATGACGCAATGCCATAATAACATTGCCAAGCTAAGCCCAGCGATAAAATGGAAGGAAATTACAAGTTCTTTTAGACGAAAATTACAAGTTTTTGTTATAGGTCGTTTTTTTGACTTTTTTGTTACTAACCAATTCTCTTTTTTTTTTGAGAAGACGATAACCTAGGCCTCTCCATTTGTACGATGCATGCAGTCATTTTATTAATTATTTATAAAGACCTTAAAAAATAATATATTTGTAAGTTTAAAGTCATCATCTTAACGATATCCGTCGCTACCATTACAGGAATCAGGCACTTTGCCGTCTGCACAGACGACAAAGGCACAAAGACGGACGACAAAGCACTTTGCCGTCCGCTAGAAGACGACATATTTTTGGGCTCAGCAAGCTCCGACAAAGGGGTTCTTTGCCACCAGCTTTCGCCCAGCGGATGGCAAAGATTTGTTGTCGTCATCTTGCAGACGAAAAAGTCTATTGGACGGTAACTATTGACGGTGTCGCCGTTAGAGGTGGCTAACGGAGCCACCGCTTTGCCGTCCGCCTCCCCGCCTCCTTTCCGTCTGCCTCCCCGCCTCTTTTGCCGTCTGCCTCCCGACCCCCTTTGTCATCTGCCTCCCCGCCCCCTTTGCCGTCCGCCGCAAACGACAAAGAGACAACATGTCCCCAGCCTGGTGGCCGCCCTCTAACTTCTTTGTCGTCTGCCTCCTCACCCTTTGCCGTCTGCTGCAGACGGCAAAGAAACCAAATGTCCCCAGTCTGGTCTTCCCAGGTTGTACAGGTGGCCGCCACGTGGCACCTTTGCCGTCCGGGGCAGACGGCAAAGAGCCCTTTGCCGTCGGTGGCAGACGGCAAAGTGCCTATATTGTCCCTTCTTGTTCTGTTTTTTGTTATATTCAATCATTTTCACAAGCACACACACACACACACACACACACACATATATATATATATAATCCACAAAAACTATATCCCTGCCATATCACAAGCACATATATATGATCATCCAACAAACGTACCAAATCAAAAGTGCAAGTTTCATCCATACATGCATAGTTTCATCCATAGGTAGCAAGTTTCAGAATGTTCATCGATACAAAATCAAAACAGAAAGTAAACGCAAGAACTCCATCAATGCAAGCTTCCGTGAAGTGAATAAAATCTGCAAAATGGGAAATAAGAAAGTTAGAAGAAGAATACTAGAAGAATATAAGAAGAAAAAGAAGAAGAACTAGAAGAAGAAAAGGAGGAGGAAGAAGAAGTGTTTTTCTTTTCTTTCTCTTTGTCCTCTTGTTTTTATTCTTATTATTGCTTATTTGTGTCATTTTACAGCTAACCTAGGTAACTATGCCATTCTTGACCTAACTAAGCTTATTGTGTCATTTTGCAAGAAAATAAGATAAGTCTATGGCATCTATGAGGTTACCAAGAAGAAGAAGAAGAAGATCTAGAAGAAGAATAAGAGGAAGAAGAAGAAATGCTTTTCTTCTCTTTCTCTTTATCCTCTTGTTTTTCTTCTTCTTATTGCTTATTTGTGCCATGTTAGAGCTAACCTAGGTAATTATGCCATTTTTGACCTAACTAAGCTTATCGTGTTATTTTGCAATAAAATAAGGTAAGTATATGGCATCTATGAGGTTACCAAGAAGAAGAAGAAGAACAAAAAGTAGAAGAAGCTTTTTTCTTCTCTTTCTCTTTCTTCTCTTGTTTTTCTTCTTCTTATTGCTTATTTGTGTCATTTTAGAGCTAACCTAGGTAACTATCACATTTTTTTACCTAACTAAGCTTATTGTGTCATTTTGCAAGAAAATAAGCTAAGTCCATGGCATCTATGAGATTACCAAGTCTATTATGTCATTGTTGAGTTAACTAAGCTTAATATGTCAGTGTGGAGGAAACAATGCTAAGTATAGGTCATTTTAGAGATAAATTAGGTACAATATGTCATTTTAGAGCTAACTTAGGTACAATATGTCATTTTGGAGGTAAGTAAGATTATTATGTCATTTTAGAGGAAAGAAAGCTAACTTACGTAAAATATGACATTTGTCTAAGTGCTAAGTTTGTCTAAGTGCTATGTTTGTCTTTGTTTGAGAAAACGAGCCAAGTAAGTGGCATACTAGGGCTTACCCTCCTCGTCATCACGGAGGTGAAGCACTGGGGGTGCTCGAGTCGTGCGATGCGGCTCAGGAGTTATGTTGTACCAAAGATAATTTGCATTAGCATGATGACGCTGAAATGTTAAGACTAGTAACTAATGAACATTGAAAATGAAACTCACCGTTCCGACCGTGGTAATGACTGGCATCGGTGGAGGGGTCTTGCCGGTCTTCTCGCACAAAGTCATCACATCCGGTTTTGCCAAGTCAATCATATTGGTTATTGATGTCTACTACACAACCTTCTTCTTGTAGACTCGTGTTGGGCCTCCAAGCGCAGAGTTTTGTAGGACAATGGCAATTTTCCCTCAAGTGGATGACCTCGGGTTTATCAATCCGTGGGAGGTGTAGGATGAATATGGTCTCTCTCAAACAACCCTGCAATCAAATATCAAAGAGTCTCTTGTGTCCCCAACACACCCAATACAATGGTAAATTGTATAGGTGCACTAGTTCGGCGAAGAGATGGTGATACAAGTGCAATATGGATGGTAGATATAGGTTTTTGTAATCTGAAAATATAAAAACAGCAAGGTAACTAATGGTAAAAGTGAGCACAAACGGTATTGCTATGCTTGAAAACAAGGCCTAGGGTCCATACTTTCACTAGTGCAATTTCTCTCAACAATATTGGCATAGTTGAATCATAAGTAAATCCCTCATGTGCGACAAAGAGTTCACTCCAAAGTTACAAATAGCGGAAAACAAACATAGAAATTATTGTAGGGTACGAAACCACCTCAAAGTTATCTTTTCTGATCAATCTTATGAGCTATCCCTATAATTGTCACAAACATCCCTAAAGCTCGTACTAAGATAACACCTTAAGATACACATCAACCAAAACCCTAATGTCACCTAGATACTCCAATGTCACCACAAGTACCCGTGGGCTTGATTATACGATATGCATCACACAAATTCAAATTTATTAATCCAACACAAAGAACTTCAAAGAGTACCCCAAAGTTTCTACCATAACATCAAGATAAGAACGTGTGCCAACCCCTATGCATAGATTCCCAAGGTCACGGAACCCGCAAGTTGATCACCTAAACATACATCAAGTGGATCAACAGAACATCCCATTGTCACCATAGATATCCCATCGCAAGACATACATCAAGTGTTCTCAAATCCTTAAAAAATTAATCCGATAAGTAAACTTCAAAGGGAAAAACTCTATTCATCACAACTAGATAGAGAGGAGAAACACTCCATATGATTCAATATATATCAACAAAGCTCGGGATACATCAAGATCGTGCCATCTCAAGAACACGAGAGAGAGAGAGAGATCAAACACATAGCTACTGGTACATACCCTCAGCCCCGAGGGTGAACTACTCCCTCCTCGTCATGGAGAGCGTCGAGATGAGGAAGATGGCCTCCGGTGATGGTTTCCCCCTCCAGCAAGGTGCCAAAATGGGCTCCTGATTGTTTTTTCGTGGCTGTGGAGGTTTGCAGCGGCGGAACTCCCAATCTAGGTTCTGCGTTGGGGTTTCTGGAATACTTGACGATTTATAGAGCTAAGAGGGAGGTCGGTGGACTCTCGAGGGGCCCACAAGCCTGGTGGCCGCGCCCCTAGGGCTTGTGGCCTCCTCGGGAGTCTTCTGACTTCATCTCCAAGTTGCGTAGGTTCCTTCTAATCCAAAAAAATCATATCAATGGTTTTATTACGTTTGCTCTCCGTTTGATATTCCATTTCTGTAAAACTCAAAAATAAGGGAAAAACAGAAACTGGCACTCGGCTCTAGGTTAATAGGTTAGTCTACAAAATAATATAAAGTTGTGGTAAAATGACCGTAACACATCCAAGAATGATAATATAGCAGCATGAAACAAGCAAAAATTATAGATACGTTGGAGACGTATCAGCATCCCCAAGCTTAATACTCGCTCCTCCTCGAGTAGGTAAATGATAAAAATAGATTTTTTGATGTGGAATGCTGCGTAACATATTTATCCATGTAATATTCTTTATTGTGGCATGAATATTCAGATCCGTAAAATTCAAAACAATAGTCTAATATTGACATAAAAACAGTAATACTTCGAGCACACCAATAAGGTAGTCGTGTCCTTTCGAAATAACATGGCCTTAGAAAGTCATCCCTACAAAATCATATGGTCTGGCTATTCTCCATCTTCCCCACATAAAGTATCTAAATCATGCACAACCCCGATGAACAAGTCAAGCAATTGTTTCACACTTTTGGTGTTCTCAAACCTTTTCCACTCTCACGCAATACATGAGCATGAGCCATGTATATAGCATTATAGGTGGAATAGAATATGAAGGAGGTGCAAAGGGAAAAGGAGAAGATAGTCTCACATCAACTAGCCGTATCAACGGGCTATGGAGATGCTCGTCAATAAATATCAATGTGAGTGAGTAGGGATTGCCATGCAACAAATGCAAGATGAATATCCAGTAGTTATTTGAAAGTGACAAAATAGGAGACTCTCTATCATGAAGATCATGGTGCTACTTGGAAGCACAAGTGTGGAAAAAGGTAGTAGCAATTGTCCCTTCTCTCTTTCTCTCATTTTTTCTTCTTCTTTTTTATATTTTTTGGTGGGCTTCTTTGGCCTCTTTTATTTTTTTGTTTGGGCTTCGCTGGCCTCTTTTATTTTTTTGTAAAGTCCGTACGCTCATCCCAACTTGTAAGGGAGTCATGGCTTCCATCATACTTTTCTCTCACGGGACAATGCTCTATTAATGAAAAATTGTCACCCTTTTGTTTACTTATAAATCAAAGAAAAAAATTACAACTCGATTCCGATGACAAAATATGACTATATGCAATATGAAGTGATGATGCAAGTAATAGAAAAACTACATGGTTAAAGTTGCATGGCAATATATCTCGGAATGGCTATGGAAATGCCATAATAGGTAGGTATGGTGGCTGTTTTGAGGAATATATGGTGGCTGTTTTGAGGAAGGAGTGTTTGATGTACCGGAAAAATTTGCGCGGTACTAGAGAGGCTAGCAAAGATGGAAGGGTGAGAGTGCGTATAATCCATGGACTCAACATTAGTCATAAAGAACTCACATACTTATTGCAAAGGTCTATTAGTTATCAAACAAAGCATTAGATGCATGCTCCTAGGGGAGAGGTGTTGGAAATATGCCCTAGAGGCAATAATAAATTAGTTATTATCATATTCCTTGTTCATGATAATCGTTTATTATCCATGCTATAATTGTATTGATCGGAGACTTAGATGCATGTGTGGATACATAGACAAAACCATGTCCCTAGTATGCCTCTAATAGACTAGCTCGTTGATCAAAAGATGGTTAAGGTTTCCTAGCCATGGACATGAGATGTC
Organism: Hordeum marinum; assembly: GCA_022496015.1. Lineage (NCBI taxonomy): Eukaryota > Viridiplantae > Streptophyta > Magnoliopsida > Poales > Poaceae > Hordeum > Hordeum marinum. The sequence goes on along the minus strand of CM039678.1, from coordinate 449,518,048 downwards.
ATTTGATAACGGGGTCACATCATTAGGAGAATGATGTGATGGACAAGACCCAAACTGCAAACGTAGCATATGATCGTGTCAGTTTATTGCTACTGTTTTCCGCATGTCAAGTATGTGTTCCTATGACCATGAGATCATGCAACTCACAGATATCGGAGGAGTGCCTTGTGTGTATCAAACATCGCAACGTAACTGGGTGACTATAAAGGTGCTCTACAGGTATCTCCGATGGTGTCGGTTGAGTTGGCATGCATCGAGACTGGGATTTGTTACTCCGTGTGACGAAGAGGTATCTCGGGGCCCACTCGGTAATGCAACATCACAATAATCCTTGCAAGCAATGTGACTAATTGTTAGTTGCGGGATCTTGTATTACGGAACGAGTAAAGAGACTTGCCGGTAACGAGGTTGAACTAGGTATGGAGATACCGACGATCGAATCTCGGGCAAGTAACATACCGAAGAACAAAGGGAACGTTATACGGGATTAACTGAATCCTTGACATAGAGGTTCGACTGATAAAGTTCTTTGTAGAATATGTAGGAACCAATGTGGACGTCCAGGTCCCACCATTGGTTATTGACCGTAGAGGTGTCTCGGTCATGTCTACATAGTTCTCGAAGGATTTACACAGAACTTTCTGTTTTACACTGGACAAAATCAAACAAGCAAGTATCCACACTATCCCAAAGGATTTACTTGGCACTTTATTGAAATAAAAGACAGAAAACATGATTATTACAGTAGCTTAATCATGTGAACACACAAAATATAAAGTAAAAGTGTTGGGTTGTCTCCCAACAAGCGCTTTTCTTTAATGCCTTTTAGCTAGGCATGATGATTTCAATGATGCTCACATGGGAATAGTAGTTGAAACATGCAAAAGAGCATCATGAATCTAGTGACAAGCATATTTAAGTATAACCCACTTCCTATGCATAGGGATTTTGTGAGCAAACAATTTATGGTAATAAGAATCATGTAGCATAGGAAGGAAAAACAAGCACAACTTCAAGAATTTGAACACATAGAGAGGAAACTTGATATTATTGCAATTCCTATAAGCATATGTTCCTCCCTCATAATAATTTTCAGTAGCATCATGAAGTAACTTCACAATATAACCAGCACACAAAGCATTATCTTCATGAGCTACAAGCATAGAAATTCTACTACTCTCCACACAACAAAATTTCTTCTCATGCAAAGTAGTGGGAGTAGCATAAAAGACTTGAATACTACAAATTGGTTCCACACTAAAAGAGTAATATTTAGTAAAAGGATATTCATAATTATGACAAGTATCATAATATTAATCATCACCCTTTTTAATTTCATAAGTATCATCACAATAATCATCATAAGTAGGAGGCATGCAATAATCATAATAGTTTTGCTCATCAAAACTTGGGGGCTAAAAAGATCATCTTCATGAAACATAGCATCCCCAAGTTTGTGGCTTTGCATATCATTAGCATCATGAATATTCAGAGAATTCATACTAACAAAATCACTATCATGCTCATCACTCAAATATTTAGTGCTAAACATTTTAATAACTTCTTCTTCTAACACTTGAGCACAATTTTCCTTTCCATCATTTTCACGAAAGACATTAAAAAGATGAAGCATATGAGGCAACCTCAATTCCATTTTTTTTTAGTTTTCTTTTATAACACCAAACTAGTGAAAAACAAGAAACAAAAATATTTGATTGCAAGATCTAAAGATATACCTTCAAGCACTCACCTCCTCGACAATGGCGCCAGAAAAGAGCTTGATGTCTACTACACAACCTTCTTCTTGTAGACTCGTGTTGGGCCTCCAAGCGCAGAGTTTTGTAGTACAATGTCAATTTTCACTCAAGTGGATGACCTAAGGTTTATCAATCCGCGGGAGGTGTAGGATGAATATGGTCTCTATCAAACAACCCTGCAATCAAATAGCAAAGAGTCTCTTGTGTCCCCAACACACCCAATACAATGGTAAATTGTAAAGGTGCACTAGTTCGACGAAGAGATGGTGATACAAGTGAAATATGGATGGTAGATATATGTTTTTGTAATCTAAAAATATAAAAACATCAAGGTAAATAATGGTAAAAGTAAGCACAAACGGTATTGCAATGCTTGAAAACAAGGCCTAGGGTCCATAATTTCACTAGTGCAATTTCTCTCAACAATATTGGCATAGTTGAATCATAAGTAAATTCCTCATGTGCGACAAAGAGTTCACTCCAAAGTTACAAATATCGGAGAACAAACGTAGAAATTATTGTAGGGTACGAAACCACCTCAAAGTTATCTTTTCTGATCAATCTTATGAGCTATCCCTATAAGTGTCACGAACAACCCTAGAGTTCTTACTAAGATAACACCTTAAGATACACATCAACCAAAACCCTAATGTCACGTAGATACTCCAACGTAACCACAAGTCCCCGTGGGCTTTATTATACTATATGCATCACACAATTTCAGATTTATTAATCCAACACAAAGAACTTCAAAGAGTACCCCAAAGTTTCTATCGGAACGTCAAGATAAGAACGTGTGACAACCCCTATGCATAGATTCCCAAGGTCACGGAACCCGCAAGTTGATCACCTAAACATACATCAAGTGGATCAATAGAACATCCCATTGTCACCATAGATATCCCATCGCAAGACATACATCAAGTGTTCTCAAATCCTTTAAAACTCAATCCGATAACTAAACTTCGAAGGGAAAACTCTATTCATCACAACTAGATAGAGAGGGGAAACACTCCATATGATTCAATCTATAACAACAAAGCTCGCAGTACATCAAGATCGTGCCATCTCAAGAACACGAGAGAGAGATACACATAGCTACTCATACATACCCTCAGCCCCGAGGGTGAACTACTCCCTCCTCGCCATGGAGAGCGCCGGGATGATGAAGATAGCCTCCGGTGATGGTTTCCCCCTCTGGTAGGGTGCCAGAACGGGCTCCCGATTGGTTTTTCCTGGCTCTGGAGGTTTGCGGTGGTGGAACTCCCGATCTAGATTCTGCGTTGGGGTTTCTGTAATATATGATGATTTATAGAGCTAAGAGGGAGGTCGGTGGACTCCCGAGGGCCCCACAAGCCTGGTGGCCACGGCGGGGGGGGGGGGGGGTGGCCGCGCCCCTAGGGCTTGTGGCCTCCTTGGGAGTCTTCCGACTTCATCTCCAAGTTGTGTAGGTTCCTTCTAATCCAGAAAAAATTATATCGAAGGTTTTATTCCATTTGGACTCCGTTTGATATTCCTTTTCTGTAAAACTCAAAAACAAGGGAAAAACAAACTGGCACTGGGCTATAGGTTAATAGGTTAGTCCCAAAAATAATAAAAAGTTGTGGTAAAATGATCGTAAAACATCCAAGAATGATAATATAGCAGCATGAAACAAGCAAAAATTATAGATACGTTGGAGACGTATCAGTTATTAATGAATAGAACATGTAGTGCATCATTTGGCTAATATGAAGAAGAAACTTACCACGATGAGCTCGTACATGGCCCAGTGAGACGCATCATTCCGTGCCCTCTCCTCCTCCAACAACTTAGCCATCCTCTCCTCCAGACCCCTCTTCTCCTCCTCCGCCTTCCGGGCCTGTTCCGCCAGAAGCGCCTGGGTTGTCTCTCTCTCTATCTACAGCAGCCTGCAACACACCTCCTCATTAGCATTGTAATCATCTTTGTTCGCACAGACAATGTAATGGATGAAAGCTATCTGAGTCCGTATGACTAACTTCGATGGCGAGTTGGACTGGCCGTGGACGAGGCGATATCTCAGGACATGAGCTTGTTTGGCGCGCCTTGATCTGCCAAAAAGTGCTCGAAGACCATATATGTCCATCTCCAATGGCTATCGAGCCATGGGGCCTCCCATGGCCAGCTAACATCAACAGGTCTGGATCAAGTGGTTGTTGGCTCGGGTTGAAGTCCTCACCATTCACCGCCTTCCCCACATCTCTGTACCTCACGATCTTGTGGTGGGAGGAGATATTGGTGAAGTTCTGGGGATTATCGAGGTCAGACTCAGAGAATGCCTTGACCTTATTGTATGAGGCAGTATGGGCCATGGCATAGAGGTCGTACACCTTTGGCACATCTGTCTTATTTTGATGAGCCTACAAGAGAGGAAAAAAGTATTAATAATGGGTAAACCTAGCACTACAAGAATGAATTGCAGGAATCATGAAGCAAACCACATACCGAGTTCCGCCTGAACTGATAAATGTTGGTGTTGCCTTGATGGTGTGGCACACCTTCCATTTGAGCACGTCATGCCTTGGCATCGTCGTGGATGACTCACCATTGGTCAGAGCACCATTCATTCACCAACGCCTCCCAACAACCCATCTTATCCGCACACCATCTCGGGGGCACCTAAGTTAGTAAAGAGGAATTTGAGAGCTACGCCTATGAATCAAAGCAAAGGAAACTAAGTACATGGCCTTAAGAATAGGTAATTACCTTCATGTACTGCTCCTTGTCTAGAATCTTTCGACGGGACGATGACTTGGCCTTCTTAATATGCTGCGAGGCGTAGTAGTCTCGAACAACCTGTACCCAAGCCTCGTGCTGTAAGTTCTGTAGTAGGCGCCTACACTCGTAATCGATAAGCTTTGCCGCGGCCTCCTCGTATCCCTCCCGACACCTGTAGAAGGTCTACAATCAAAAGAGACAACACTGATTAGTACAATAACTAGCTATTATTGATTTTTAGTTGTGTAAAGGAGAAATTACCCAGAACTTCCTGATGACCATGCCGGCCCTTGTGTGGCACAATACACCGTCGATCATCTCCTCAGGCGGGGCCGGGGCAGCCGAGTAGTGCTCCCATTTCAACCTACCTCTTCTTTCTGACCCTCGCCGGGCAACGTGACAACCCCTGGGAAGTTATGTCGTCAAATCACACCAAGGACGGAGTTGGGCCTCCGGACATCCTTGGTGTGAATCCAACCCCTGAAGTATGACAAAGCCAATGCATTAGATATGTGAAGAAACATGAAGGCAAAATGTTTAAAAAGAGTAAATGCACTTACTTCAGCGACTCTGGCTTAATCAGCCACTTCTGATTGTGGGTCGCCGGCACGGGCGGGAGCCATGTACACCCACGCTGGTTGACGGTGCCCTCAACCACCTCGTCCCCGCTACCAGAAAGCTGATCCCCGCCACCATCAGCATGGCCACTAGGCTCCGGCTGATGCAGATCTGGCCAGGTATCCCATCTGGTGGAAGCCTGTGGATTCTCGTAGGACGAAGCGTCTGGCACAGGAGTCTCGCGTGATGAGGCGTCTGGCACAGGAGTCTCGAGGTCAAAGCGTCTGGGACAGAAGGATCGTCGACCCGAGGCTCATGGACAGGAGTCCTTGTAGCCTCCACCTCAGACGAGTCCATCGGAGCAGTCCTGTGCTCTGGTGAATCAGCTGGCGGTGGCAGCGAGGAAGGCGTAACAGCCTTCGTACCTCTCCCGCAGCCACCACATGTAGCTTTAGGAGCTCTATTCTTCCGCCTCTCCCTGTGGGCAACTTCACCAACGAAGAAGTGCCCTCGGGTGACCTAATACTGTCGTACAACGCTGTCCAGAGAGTTTGGGGTGGAATGGAAGTACCCCTCCTAGCACGCGCCAACGAAGGATCCTCGGATCGTTCTCGACCCGCGCCCACCATATTTTGACACCTGCCATGACAAAGAGTAAACGAAATTAGTACAACATAAAAAATTGAATACCGTCATGAATAGTAATATGTATATATATAATTTGAGTGTATCATCATCATGTATACCTGACATGAACTAATAATAATCTTCATCGTCTATATATGCTCCGAGATCAATAAATGCATCATCATCATCATCACTATCATTAATAAATGCATCATCATCACTATCACGAGCAACATGTGGAAGGCCTCCTTTATGTAATCGGTCAAGCATTGAGAGCTCATCCGCAACAGTAATCTCTTCTTCTTCCGTCTCTTCTTGTTCCGGATCAGGGGTGAAGTCGGATTCACTGTCGCTGTCTACCTCAATGTTCTGGGGTGAAGTAGAGCGGTTCTTGAAACGGTTTTTGGAAAGGCGTGTTTCTTGGAAGAATTATCCTTAATATGTGTCTGGGTTAATGTGAGGTTCATAATCATCTTCATTGAGGGGAGGTGGTCTAAAATGTGGCGGCACATCATAAACGACATCCCAACCTTTCAGATTTGGATCAGTTTGGCAGGCCCACGGTAGATAGAAAACTTGGGTCGCCTGTTGAGCCATAATATAGACGTCGGGAACATCTAAATGGGTGCTTTGTTTGATTTCGACTAGCCCTATATGTTCATGAGTCCTTCTAGTCTCCTTCAGTTGGAACCAATAACATTTGAAGACTACGACATTTGGTCTGTTATAACCAAAGAATATGAGTTCATAAATTGCTTCAACTCTTCCATAATACTTGACACCTCCTTCGCCGACAGCGAACACACAACAATTTGTAGACTTTTGGTCGGCCATAGATAGCTCTTTGCCAAAAGTACGAAAGCGATACCCGTTGATGTCGTATTTGTCAAATGAACAAACCTTATAGTCAAAACCATTAGCGACTTGTCTCAATTCGGCGTCCATAGACTCTGAATTAGCCTACAAGTTTGATACGAAAGGATTGTTGCATTAGATGCAAACTAGACAAAGAAATGAAATGGTCTAATGGAAATTACCGTTTGTTTGAACCAAGAGATGAAACTGGGATAGCCGCCTCCATGCTTTGCTAGAAGCTCATACTCTTCGATGGAATCATTTTGCATCACCGCTCCATCTGAGAATTTGGCGACGTATCGAGTGTATCACATATCCGGGAATAAGAGCAGCTCAAAGGAATTAGAAGTTGTGAAACAATGTACCGAGAACTTACTCGATGTATGGCTGCACTTTTGTTAGGTTGTTGAAGATATACAACGAAATGGTCCGCCATTCTTCGACATACAACGCTATTGCTTTTAAAGCACCGACTGGTGCGAGCTTCCCTTGGAATAGGCCGAGGTTGGATTGAACTTTTTCACGGTTGCCATCATTGTACCGAGGCTTCGGATTATGAAAATGACAATTATTGGCTTTGTAGTGTGCTGTCACGAAGTTTGCCGCCTCCTCAGTAATGAATGCCTCGGCCATCGATGCTTCAATTCTACATTTATTTTTACATTTTGCTTGAAGCGTCTTCTGCATCCTCTCAGTTCCAAAGCACCAACGATTTTGCACGGGGCCCCCCAATCTTGCCTCGATCGGGAGATGCAAAATCAAATGTTGCATTGGATTAAAGAAGCCCGGTGGAAAGATCTTTTCTAATTTGCATATCAACTCCGGCACCAACTCTTCCAGTTCATCTAGCACGCCAGGTGATAGTTCTTTCGCTCAAAGAGCGTGGAATAAATAGCTCAGCTCTACCAGTACTAGCCATTCATCCTCAGGGATAAAGCCACGCAACATCACCGGCGTTACCCGCTCAAGCCATATGTGCCAATCATGACTCTTGAGACTGAATATTTTCAATTTGTCAAGACTCGCTCCCGTCTTTAGATTTGCTGCATACCCATCGGGGAACATCAAGTGCATTTTCACCCACAAGAGCATTTCCCTCATAGCTGGCCTTCCAAGATTGAACCATGCCTTTGGCTTCCTCCAGTTCTTCTTTCCTAACGGTTGTCGCATGTTTTGTAACGACCTATCACATAGAGCCTCCTGATCGACTCTAGCCTTAGGATTATCCTTTGTCTTTCCCTCTATGCCGAACAATGTACCAAAAAGGGCCTCGGTGATATTCTTTTTAGTGCGCATCACGTCGATGTTGTGTGGGCAAAGGAGGTCTTTAAAGTAAGGCAGATCCCACAAGCATATCTTGTGAGTCCAGGCGTGTTTCGTATTATACCCTTTGAAATACCCTAGACGTTTTGGATCCGGCTCGAGAGCGTTTATCTGATCCAGGGTCTGTTGGCTTATCAATGCACATGGTGCAGAGTTTTTGACAATTGCACCTTTCATGAAATTCTTCTTGTCTTTTCTAAACTTATGGCGAGGATCCAGGAACTGTATGTGCAAGTCAAAGCAAGAATACTTGCGACCTGCCTGCATCCAACGGAACTCAAGAGCTGCCTAGCATGTGGGGCATGGGAACCTTCCATGCACACACCAGCCAATGAATAGCGCATACGTCGGCAAGTCATGCGTCGAGTACATGTACCACACATGCATTATGAAGTTTTTTTGGATGCGGCATCATATGTCTTGATCCCATTATCCCAAGCTTCTTGCAATTCATCCTTAAGCGCCTGCATGTACACATTCATATTCTTCCCCGGATAGTTGGGCCCTGGAATTATCAATGTCAAGAGAATGTTCTTTCTTTTCATAATCTCTCCAGGGGGGAGATTGAGTGGAATGACAAATACATGCCAGCAACTGTATTGGGTTGCCGTCATACCAATCACTTGGAACCCATCCTTGCTGATGGCGACTTGAGGATGCCTTGGATCTACCACTTTATCCTTATGTAATGCATCGAAGTGCTTCCACGCAAAAGAGTCTGAAGTGTGCCCCAACATTGGATTCCCATCTGCATCTAGTTCGGTTCTTTTGCCCAATTTATGCCACGTCATCTGTCTGGCCATCTCTTCGACCATGAAAAGACGTTGAAGTCTTGGTATGATTGGCAGATACCGAAGAACATTAATTAGGATTTTGGTCAGACTCTTCTCACACATACCATTGTCTACCACAACATACCTGGAAGACATGCAAATGGGACAATAGTTCAAGCCCGCATACTCAAGCCTAAATAAGGCAATCATGCTTTCAGGCATCTATCTTCTCATAGGGCATCTTAAGCGCACGTAAGATTTTGTCACACTGGTACATGTTTGCTGGAAATACATGGCCTTTGGGTAGAAAGCGTCCAAATATCATCATCATCGCATCGTAACATTCTCTGCCTAGGTTGAACTAAGCCTTCAAAGCCATTACTTGTGCGATGGCATCCAGCTGACAAAGCTCAGTGTGCTCGTGGAGAGGACGTTTTGAAGACTCCAACATTTCATAGAAGGCCTTTGCAAATTCCTCCATGTCATCGTCCAAATCCCGAGCATCATCAAAGTCTTGCACCATGTCTTCGATCCCGATACCATGCTCGTCGGTGCGACGACGAACAACCTCACCTCTGGCACACTGGGCAGACTCATCATGAAATCTCCGCACCGTATAATCAGGCGTAAAACCCCACTTCTGCAAGTGTTTACCCATTTCATCCCGTGTCCACTTTCTACGGTTGTCGCACCGGACATAGGGGCACCAGGTTATTTCCTGGCCATTTGCAAATGCGGCGCTCAGAAACCTCCTGGTTTTTGTTAACCATTCAATGATCATTTCTTTCTGACTAGGGTGACCGGTGTACATCCAAGCACGATCACTGATCTTGCCTACCTAGTAAACACACAAGAATTATATATATATATATTATTCATCATCTATATTCATCCGTTAATCAAGTTTGTCAGTTTTATTACGTCCATGCAACCTACACGCTAATAGATAGAGATAGGTCGTAATCCCACCCGAGTATGTGTAGATTGGGTTCGTTTTCCCATATGCTTTGCTCCGGATCCGACGCAGAATTTCGGCAGCAGCACCCCGCTGTTCTCCTGATACACGTCTCGGCAATAAGCAGAGAGGTTGTGTACCAGGAGAACAATAGGGAGGCACTGACGAAATTCCGCATCGATCCGGAGCAGAGCATACGGAAAAACGAACCCAATCTACACATACTCGGGCTGTCCATGGATAAAGTTGGACAATTTGAAAGGATGGCGGTTATAAATATGCAAAGACATGCATATTTATAGATGACGCCCTTTCAAACGGGAGACGCATACTGGTCACGCATACTGATGATTGAAGACACTATAGCTAGCAAGTTTCATCGGCACGAAGACCGGAACCGAGCAAATTAAGGGGGCCGGGGGAGGAGTGTCATTTGTGCTCACTAACAAATGCAATAGGGTTTCTCGTCAAACGTACGGGGAGGTCGTCGAACAACTGCACATTGAAATTCACCCGATCAACACAAATATGATGTTTTTATAACAAACATCAGAAAATGTGTGACATAACCCATAATTTACAAAACTATGACCTCCTCGGCCTCCTCGACCTTCATTTTTTTCCTTCCTCTTCTTTTCCTTATTATTATCTAAACGCTAGCACTAGCACTAACACTAATAACTAGGACTAACCTAAACTAAACTAGCACTATCACTAACCTAAACTAAACAATAAAAACAGAAAAACACTAAACTAAACTAAACTAGCACTAGAACTAACCTAAACTAACCTAAACTAAACAGGAAAAAACAAGCACTAGTAACATAAACTGAAAAGTAAAAAACAGAAAAAAAAAGAAAAAAATCACCTTGTAGGGCCGATGGAGGAGGGCTGTCATGGGGAGGAAGGCCACGGAGAGGGGGAAGGCGCCGCGTCGAGCTCCGATGGTTGGGCGTTGTGGGGAGGCGCATGTGGAGGAGGGCCAACGCGGGGGAGGGGTTGGTGCGGGTGGGGGGCTTGCCGCCTTGGTGGTGGCAGCGTGGGGGAGGGGCGGTTAGGGGGGATGGGGCTCGCCACGGGGAAAGGGCTCGTTGTGGGGAGGGGGCTGGGGCGGGGAGGGGCGTGGGGGAGGGGCGACTCTAGGGAGGGGCGGCGAGAGGGGAGGAGCAGCGCTGGGGAGGGGTGGCGCTGGGGAGGGGCGGCAAGAGGGGAGGGGCGGCGCTGGGGAGGGGCGGCACTGGGGAGTTCCGGTGGTGAGGGCAGCGCGGTGGGGCGGGGGAGCCATGGTGAGGGGCCGACCGGTGCTGGGAGAGAGAGAGTGGAGTGGATCACGGGGGAGAGAGTGAGGGGGTGGGGATCCGCCGTGACCGTTAAGGGGGGACATCCTGTTTGCCGTCTGCTAGCGTACGACAAAGAGGGATGAGGCGAACGACAAAGAGGTCCCCGACGGCAACAAGGTTGCCATCTGAACCCACGGTGCAGTGGGGCCCGCCCGTGACCTTTGCCGTCTGCCTGCCCCATCTTTGCCATCGTCTAGCCGATGGCAAAGAGTAGGCTGATGGCAAACAAAACCTTTTCCATCCGCCCACCTTTGCCGTTTGTTTCTCACTAGCTGATGGCAAACGCCTTCTTTGCCGTCCGCCAGCCGACGGCAAAGACATGGCAAACGACAAATGTTCTGATTCCAGTAGTGTACTCCTAATCACTTGATGAAGGGATGTCGAATGTCCAAACCGAATACCAAATAGAGCTCACACAAAATCTAACATATAAATCCGGAGACCCCAAGACCCCAACCAAGCCTCTTGGTGGGTTTGGGCTCTACACTGGTCCGACGCACTCTAAGAGGCTGCCGTCGCTGTCTTCCAACGATCCATCTTCAGAACATGTATTGGTGCATTGACATTAGGGGTCCGTCGTTGACACCACCACGACACCAGGCAACGCCACCTCCCTACGTGCGTCCATCATCATACATCCGTCGCCAACACCCTGATGCACCACGCCGCGAGTGCGTGACATGGGACACCGCTCCACTGCTAGAACAATCCACTAGTCCCTCAAGCCAATGCTAACCTCCAAGAATGATGCCCCCAAGGAGGTAACGACACAACATCATCGCCATCATCCAATCAACTAATCAAGGGTTCACACCGAAGGTGGCGTAGGAGTAGGGAGCTTCACCTCGATGATGCCTTCATGAAGGAAACAATGTCAAGAGCGTCACCATCACTGGCTCCGACCACCGGACGAAAACCAGGTTTTCACCCATATCCGTCCCAAGAACATCCAACCGACAACATGTGCATATGCAAGACCACCTTCAAAGCTCAGATATGTCGATCATCCACAGCCGCACTTCCACTGTACTGTATCCTGAAGCATCGGCCATTGTTGAAGGGTGTCTCACTAGAGAGAGGGCTGCCACCCCACCATGCCATGCCAAAAGGGACACTAGGATGAATCCCAAGCACGCTCTTCGTAAAATGGGATCCGGAGTCGATCCGTCGGACCGCTGGAGCAGCTTCGCCTTGGACATGGGTAAGTCCACACTATGCAATCGAGGATGATCTCGGCTTCAACGTCCGCCACCACCCTGGGGCTGCCGCCCCGGCATACACCGCGACACAACGAGGCAAACATTCCGTCCAGGCCATGGGTGGAGGCCACCACCGCATGCACCCGACCCGATCTGCCTAGTCCTCCACGACGTCTTCTACACGCCGTCGCCACCGGCCTGCCACCAAACGGCCATGCCGCTGTGCGGAGGAAGCCGCCTCGCTGCCAAGTCCAGATCGACCGCGCCTCCTCGCGGGATGAGGCCCGCTCCACCTCCACCATCGTGAGGTGTTGTTGGTGAGGAAAGTTTGAAAATGTTAGATAAGGGAATCTCTAACGCCGACCCAAATCGAACATGTATTTATTAGTGAATTGGTTCGGACTAGATCATGGACATGGACATGGAAGCAGACCATCCAACACTGTCCGCTAAAGGTTTGCCCCTATTCTTTTCTTAAGTCCCCACTCCTCAAATGAAAAAACAGTACAATTCATCCATAAATAACATGCAAATATCTTTAGTACAACAATAGTTCAAATGTACAATGTTCAACAAGTTTATTGACTTTCATTTCCGAATTCAACGATACTAAAGTTAGAGCCGACACATGTCGTCCGCACATATTATCCTTTTTAGCTTCATCCATCAATGTACATCACACCAACGTATCAAGGCTATACAACGTGATAATTATGAAGTTGTAGCATTGAGTGAATCAATGAATTGGCTAATATGTAGAGCAATAAAAACCAAAACTTACGACCTCCATGCTTGACGAGCCCGACTGCCACATTGTTTCCACTGGTGCAATCACACAACAAATCTTCGTGATGGAGTTGGAGATGGTGTACCACCGATGCGTTAGTGACTTCACATTGCATTTTATGGATGATGTGCATGTCATAGGGCGTGAAGTTCTTTCGCTCATAAAACGAAGCATACATGTTTGTTGCAAAAATGCCGCTTGTTCATGCTACAAAGCCTGCTCATAAAACCATGCATCACACAAAAACTCATCATCAATCACTGAGTACACCACCATTGTTTGACCCATCTTAATCATCCTTCTCCTCCTTGGGTGGCAGTCCGGCCATGGCATGGACCGCCCGATTCTGCTCTCGGGCGAGGGCACGCGTGTTCCTCCGCTATCGCTTCTTTACAATGCGGGGTCGAATGGCTACCTCCTCTGCGGCAGCCCACACATCTGCATCAGTCGCCTCCTCTGTTGCCATGTTGGCAGCGAGGTCGGCCTTGATGACCCACAAGTACATGGGATAAATTGTAGTCATTTTGATAAGTAAGAGTGTCAAACCCAACAAGGAGGAGAAGAAAATGACAAGTGATTTTCAGCAAGGTATTCTCTGCAAGTGTTGTAAGTAGTGAACATAGATAGTTTTATAGCAAGATAATTCATAACAAGTAATAAGTAAACGTTATAACAAGAGTGTTACAAGGTGGCCCATTCCTATTTAGAGAAAATGAAAAGTTGGGGGTACTTCTTATAGTGAGCAAATTGTTCTCTAGGACACATGGGAATTGTAGTCTAGTCGAGTTCATCACATTTAGTTGATTCACATTCTTACTTTGATAATTTGATATGTGGATGAACCAGTGATAGGTTGTTGCTCTTACTTGAACAAGCAAACCTCCTATGATTACCCCCTCTCACAAGCATTTGCGAAATAAAAATTAAGATAAATCTAATCATAACATGAAACATATGGATCGAAATCAACCCCTTACGGAGTAACACATAAAATACGGTTTAATCTCCTATCACTCTCATGACCCATCATGTACTTATTACTCCCAAATGCCTTTCCTAGGCCCAAATATGACGAAGTGTCATGTAGTCGATGTTCACAGGATACCACTAGTGGAAGAACAACATACATATCATCAAAATATTGAACGAGTACAAACTTCACAGAATTACTTTAACAACACTTCTCTCATGTCCTTAAGAACAAAAGTAACTACTCATAAATCATATTACTGTTCAATATCAGAGGTGTATTGAATATTCTTAAGGATCTAAACATATAATCTTCCACCAAACAAACCAACTAGCATCAACTATGAGATGTGATCAACACTACAAGTAACCAATCTGAGGTTTTGAAACAAAGATTGAATACAAGAGATGAACTAGGGTTTGAGATGATACGGTGGTGGTGTTGAAAATATTCCCTAGAGGCAATAAATAAAGTGATTATTATTATATTTCCTTGTTCATCATAATCGTTTATTGTCCATGCTATAATTGTATTGACTGGAAACATATTGCATGTGTGGATGTATAGACAACACTTTGTCCCTAGTGTGCCTCTAGTAAACTAGCTCGTTGATCAAAGATGGTCAAGGTTTCCTAGCCATTGACATGAGATGTCATTTCATAACGGGATCAAATCATTAGGAGAATGATGTGATGGACAAGACCCAAACTATAAACGTAGCATACGATCGTGTTAGTTTATTGCTACAGTTTTTTGCATGTCAAGTATGTGTTCCTATGAGCATGAGATCATGCAACTCACTAACACTGGAGGAGTGCCTTGTGTTTATCAAACGTCGCAACATAACTAGGTGACTATAAAGGTGCTCTACATGTATCTCTGAGGGTGTCTGCTGGGTTGGCATGGATCAACACTGGGATTTGTTACTCCGTGTGACAGAGGCATCTGAGGGCCCACTCGGTACTACAACATCACAATAAGCCTTGCAAGCAATGTGACTGAGTGTTAGCCATGGGATGTTGTATTATCGAATGAGTAAAGAGACTTGCCGGTACCGAGGTTGAACTAGGTATAGAGATACCGACGATCGAATCTCGGGCAAGTATCATACCGAAGGACAAAGGGAACATCATACTGGATTAACTGAATCCTTGACATAGAGTTTCCACCGATAAAGATCTCCATAGAATATGTAGGAATCAATATGGGCATCTAGGTCCCGCTATTGGTTATTGACCGTAGAGGTGTCTCGGTCATGTCTACATAGTTCTCGAACCTGCAAGGTCTGCACACTTAAGATTCGGTGATGTTTCGGTGTAGATGAGTTATGTGTGTTGGTGACCGAAGGTTGCTCGGAGTCTTGGATGAGATCCCGGACATGACGAGGAGCTCAGGCATCGTCCGGAGGTAAAGATTCATATATAGGATGTTCCGTGTTGGTTACCGGGAAAAGTTCGAGTGTCACCGGTAACGTACTGGGGGTGCCGAGACGGCCCCGGCGGTCCACCGGAAGGGGCCACCAGCCCCAAAGGGCTACATGGGCTATCAGAGATGGCACACCAGCCCCTGGTGGGCTGGCCGCCCCTCCCACAAGGGCCCATGCGGCTGGGGGTTGGTGGGAGGGCCAACCCTGGGGTTGGCACCACCTTACTTGGGTGGCAAGCCACCCTAGGGCGCCTCCACCCTTGGTCGCCGCCCCAAGGGGGAAACCCTAGTTGTTGGGCGCACCACCCCTCCCCCTATATATATGTGAGAGGGAGGAGGGCATCCGCAACCTAAGCCACGGTGCAGCCCTTCCTCCTTCCCCGATTACCTCTCCTCTAGGAGATTGATTCGGCACCGCTTAGCGAAGCTCTGCCAAATCAGCTCCACCACCACCGCCGCCATGTTGTCATGATGCCGGCGAACCCATCTACCTCTCTGCTCCCTTTTTATGGATCAAGAAGGCGGAGATCATCATCGACCTGCACATGTGCTGAACGAGGAGGTGCCGTCCGTTCGGCACTTGATCGGGAGTTCGTGGGACGGCTTGCGATTTGGATCGCGGAGACGCACGCCAACATTGACCGCGTTCTTTAACATTTCCGCTTAGAGATCCACAAGGGTATGTGGATCCAATCTCTCCTCTCATAGATACTCATCTCCTAGATTTATCTTGGTGAAGCGTAGGATTTTTTTCCCATGCAACGTTCCCCAACAGTGGCATCATGAGCTAGGTATATGCGTAGATGAGATCTTGAGTAGAACACAAAGGAGTTTGTGGGCGTTGATATTCAGATAGCTTACTTAGTCTTTTCTTGGTTCAGCGGTACTGTGGGATGAAGCGGCTCGGACTGACTTTACCCGTGTGCTTACGAGAGACAATGTTCCATCGATTCACATGTGACTTTGTTGCATAAAGATGGCAGGCGGGTGTCTATCTCTCCCACTTTAGTTGGATCGGATTTGATTAAGGTCGTCCTCGTAGAAGGTTGAAAAGCAATCTTCATATCACCGTTGTGGATTTGCGTAGGTAAGAATTGTTCTTGCTAGATACCCATAGAAGCCACGTTAAACATGCAACAACAATTAGAGGACGTCTAACTTGTTTTTGCAGGGTATGTTGTGACGTGATATGGCCAATTACATGATGAGATATATGTGATGTATGATATGATCATGTTTTGTATAGAATATCACAACTTGCATGTTGATGAGTATGGCAACCGGCAGGAGCCATAGGGTTGTCTTTGATTATTGTATGACCTGCGTGTCAATCATTAAGTGCTACGTAATGCTTTACTTTATCGCTAAGCGGTAGCAATAGTAGTATGAGCATGGTGGGCACGACAAACCCAATGGCGATACAATGATGGAGATCATGATGATGGAGATCATGGTGTTGTGCCGGTGACGATGGAGATCATGCTGGTGCTTTGGAGATGGAGATCAAAAGCACAAGTTCATGGACATATCATGTCAATTATGATTTGCATGTGATGTTAATCCTTTTATGCACCTTGTTTTGCTTAGGACGATGGTAGAATTATAAGGTGAACCCTCACTTAAATTTCAAGATGAATTGTGTTCTCCCCGAGTGTGCACCGTTGCGAAAGTTCGTCGTGTCGAGACACCACGTGATGATCGGGTGTGATAGACTCTACGTTCGCATACAACGGGTGCAAGCGAGTGTTGCACATGCGGAATACTCGGGTTAAACTTGACAAGCCTAGCATGTACAGACATGGCCTTGGAACACAAGAGACCGAAAGGTCGAGCATGAGTCATATAATAGATATGATAAACATGATGATGTTCACCATTGAATCCACCTTAACTCACGTGATGATCGGACTTGAGTTGGTGAATATGGATCATGTATCACTTAGATGACCCGAGGGATTTCAATTTGAGTCGGAGCTTTAGTAATTTGATTAACTAAACTCATTATCTTGAACAATAGTCTTAGTAACCTTTGCTTATTTATGTTGTAGATGAATGGCTCGCGCAGTAGCACCCCTGAATTTTAATGCATTCCTAGAGAAAGCTAAGTTGAAAGATGATGGAACTAACTTTGTAGACCGGGCCCGCAATCTGAGGATTATCCTCCTGACTTTCCAGAAGGCATATGTCCTTGATGCACCGCTTGGTAACCAACCCATAGACATGTCATCCGAAGACGTTAAGAACGCTTGGGAGGCACATTCTGGAGATTACTTAATAGTTCAGTGTGCAACTTTTTATGGCTTAGAATCGGGACTTCAAAGACGTTTTGAACGTCATGGAGCATATGAGATGTTCCAGGAGTTGGAGTTTACCTTTAAGAAGAATGCCCGAATCAAGAGGTATGAGACCTCCGATAAGTTCTATGCTTGCAAGATGGAGGAGAACGGGTCTATCAGTGAACATATACTCAGAATTTCTGGGTATTCGCCCCCTTTGGCGGAGTTAGGGATGCCCCTTCCGCCAGAGGTGATCACTGACGGAGTTCTTCAATCATTGCCACCAAGCTACAAGAGCTTCGTGATGAACTATAACATGCACGGGATGACCAAGTCAGTCGCCGAGCTGTTTGCGATGCTGAAAGTCGCTGAGTCTGAAATCCAGAAAGAACATCAAGTGTTGATAGTCAATAAAACCACTAGTTTCAAGAAGAATGGAAAGGGCAAGAAGGGTAACTTCAAGAAGGGTGGCAAAGCAGTTGCTCCTCCCGTGAAGAAACCCAAGGCTGGACCCAAGCTAGAAACTGAGTGCTTTCATTGCAAGGGAACTGGTCACTAGAAATGGAACTGCTCCAAGTATCTGGCTGACAAGAAGGCGGCCAACAACAAACAAGGTATATATGATATACATGTTATTGATGTGTACCTTACTAGCTCTTGTTGTAGTGCGTGGGTATTTGATACTGGTTCAGTTGCTCACATTTGCAACTCAAAGCAAGACCTACAAAATAGACGAAGGCTGGCTAAGGATGAAGTGACGATGCGCGTGGGAAATGGTTCCAAAGTCGATGTGATCGCCGTCGGCACGCTCTCTCTTCATTTACCATCGGGATTAGTGATGAACTTGAATAATTGTTATTTAGTGCCTGCGTTAAGCATGAACATTATGTCTAGATCTTGTTTATTGCGAGACGGTTACTCATTTAAATCAGAGAATAATGGTTGATCTATTTATATGAGTAATATCTTTTATGGTCATGCACCCAATGTGAGGGGTTTATTCATATTGAATCTTGATAGTGATGATACATATGTTCATAACATTGATGCCAAAAGATGTAGGGCTGATAATGATAGTACCACTTTCTTATGGCACTGCCGTTTGGGTCATATTGGTGTAAAACACATGAGGAAGCTCCATGCTGATGGACTTTTGGAGTCACTTGATTTTGAATCACTTGACACATGTGAACCATGCCTCATGGGCAAGATGACTAAAACGCAGTTCTCTAGAACAATGGAACGAGCGAGTGATTTGTTGGAAATCATACATACTGATGTGTGCGGTCCAATGAACATTGATGCGCGCGGTGGATATCGTTATTTTCTCACCTTCACTGATGACTTAAGTAGATATGCGTATATTTACTTAATGAAACACAAGTCTGAAATGTTTGAAAAGTTCAAGCAATTTCAGAGTGAAGTTGAGAATCATCGTAACAAGAAGATTAAATTACTTCGATCTGATCGAGGAGGTGAATATCTGAGTTATGAGTTTGGAAGTCACTTAAGACAGTGTGGAATTATTTCACAATTGACACCACCTGGAACATCACAGCGTAATGGTGTGTCCAAACGTCGTAATCGAACCTTATTGGATATGGTGCGTTCTATGATGTCTCTTGCCGATTTGCCACAATCGTTTTGGGGTTATGCATTAGAGACAATTGCATTCACTTTAAATAGGGCACCATCGAAATCCGTTGAGACGATGCCATATGAATTGTGGTTTGGCAAGAAGCCAAAATTGTCGTTTCTTAAAGTTTGGGGATGTGATGCTAACGTCAAAAAGCATCAGCCTGAAAAGCTGGAACCCAAAGCGGAGAAATGCGTCTTCATAGGATACCCAAAACAGATAGTTGGGTATACCTTCTATCTCAAATCCGAAGGCAAAGTGTTTGTCGCCAAAAACGGAGCATTTCTTGAGAAAGAGTTTCCCTCGAAAGAATTGAGTGGGAGGAAGATAGAGCTTGATGAGGTTGTTGAACCTCTGGTTCAACCAGAGAGTAGCGCAGCGCAAAAAGATGTTTCTGTGGAGCCAACGACGGTTGAAGAGGAAGTTAATGATGATGATCATGAAACTTTGAATCAAGTTATTATTGAACCTTGTAGGTCGACAAGGGCGCGTACTGCTCCTGAGTGGTACGGCAAACCTGTCTTGGAGGTCATGTTGTTAGACAATGATGAACCTACGAGCTATGGAGAAGCGATTATGGGCCTAGATTCCAAGAAATGGTTAGAGGCCATGTAATTCGAGATGTGATCCATGTATGAAAACAAAGCATGGACTTTGGAAGTATTACCTGAAGGGCGAAAGGCCATTCAGAACACATGAATCTTTAAGAAGAAGACGGACGCGAACGGTAATTTCACCGTCTATAAAGCTCGACCTCTGGAAAAGGTTTTTTCACAAGTTCAAGGAGTTGACTATGATGAGACCTTCTCACCCGTAGCGATGCTTAAGTCTGTCAGAATCATGTTAGCAATAGCTGCATATTTCGACTATGAAATTTGGCAGATGGATGTAAAACAGCGTTCCTTAATGGTTTCCTTGAGGAAGTGTTGTATATGATGCAACCGGAAGGTTTTGTCGATCCAAAGAATACTGACAAAGTTTGCAAACTCCAACGATCCATTTATAGACTGGTGCAAGCATCTCGGAGTTGGAATAAGTGTTTTCATGAGGTGATCAAAGAGTTTGGGTTCATACAAGTTTACGGAGAAGCTTGTATTTACAAGAAAGTGAGTGTGAGCTGTGTAGTGTTTCTAATATTATATGTGGATGACATATTGCTGATTGAAAACAATATAGAAATGCTGGAAAGCGTGAAGGAATATTTGAACAAGAGTTTTTCAATGAAGGACCTAGGAGAAGCTGCTTTCATATTAGGCATTAAGATCTATTGAGATAGATCAAGATGCTTGATCTGTGACAACACTTGTGCCATTGCTCTGGCCAAGGAACCAAGGTTTCACAAGAGGATCAAACACATAAAGCGACGCTTCAATTCCATCCGCGATTACGTCAAGGAGGAGGACATAAATATTTGCAAAGTGCACACGGATCTGAATGTTGCGGACCCGTTAACTAAACCTCTTCCAAGGGCTAAACATGATCAACACCAGGACTGCATTGGTGTTCGCTTCATTACAATGTAAATCACATAGTGATGTGAACTAGATTATTGACTCTAGTGCAAGTGGGAGACTATTGGAAATATGCCCTAGAGGCAATAAATAAAGTGTTTATTATTATATTTCCTTGTTCATGATAATTGTTTATTGTCCATGCTATAATTGTATTGACTGGAAACACATTGCATGTGTGGATATATAGACAACACTTTGTCACTAGTGTGCCTCTAGTAAACTAGCTCATTGATCAAAGATGGTCAAGGTTTCCTAGCCATTGACATGAGATGTCATTTGATAAGGGGATCACATCATTAGGAGAATGATGTGATGGACAAGACCCAAACTATAAACGTAGCATATGATTGTGTCAATTTATTGCTACAGTTTTCTGCATGTCAAGTATGTGTTCCTATGACCATGAGATCATGCAACTCACTGACACTGGAGGAGTGCCTGGTGTTTATCAAATATCACAACGTAACTAGGTGACTATAAAGGTGCTCTACAGGTATCTCCGAGGGTGTCTGCTAGGTTGGCATGGATAAACACTGGGATTTGTTACTTCGTGTGACGAAGAGGTATCTCAGGGCCCACTCAGTAATACAACATAACAATAAGCCTTGCAAGCAATGTGACTAAGTGTTAGCCATGGGATCTTGTATTAAGGAACGAGTAAAGAGACTTGCCGGTAACGAGGTTGAACTAGGTATAGAGGTACCGACAATCGAATTTCGGGCAAGTAACATACCGAAGGACAAAGGGAACATCATACGAGATTAACTGAATCCTTGACATAGAGGTTCGACCAATAAAGATCTTCGTAGAATATGTAGGAATCAATATGGGCATCCAGGTCCCGCTATTGGTTATTGACCGTAGAGGTGTCTCGGTCATGTATACATAGTTCTCGAACCCGCAGGGTCTGCACACTTAAGGTTCGGCGACATTTCGGTGTAGATGATTTATGTGTGTTGGTGACCGAAGGTTGTTTGGAGTCCCAGATGAGATCCTGGATATGACAAGGAGCTCCGGAATGGTCCGGAGGTAAATATTCATATATAGGATGTTCCGTGTTGGTTACCGGGAAAAGTTCGGGCGTCAGCCGTAACATACCGGGGGTGTCGGGAGGATCCCGGGGGTCCACCGGAAGGGGCCACCAGCACCAAAGGGCTACATGGGCTGTGAGAGAGGGCACACCAGCCCCTGGTGGGCTATCCTCCCCTCCCACAAGGGCCCATGTGGCTGGGGGTTGGTGGGAGGTCCAACCCTAGGGTTGGCGCCACATTACTTGGGTGGCAAGCCACCCTAGGGCGCCTCCACCCTTGGCCACCGCCCGAAGGGGGAAACCCTAGGGGTTGGGCGCACCAACCCTCCCCCTATATATATGTGACAGGGAGGAGGTCAGCCGCACCCTAAGCCACGGTGCAACCCTTCCTCCCTCCCCGATTACCTCTCCTCCAGTAGATTGATTCGGCGCCGCTTAGCGAAGCTCTACCGGATCAGCTCCACCACCACCGCTGCCACGCCATCGTGCTGCCAGGGAACCCATCTACCTCTCTGCTCCCTCTTGCTGGATCAAGAAGGCAGATATCACCATCAAGCTGGACGTGTGCTTAACGCGGAGGTGCCGTCCATTCGGCACTTGATCGGGAGTTCGTGGGACGGCTTGCGATTTTGATCGTGGAGACGCACGACTACATCAACCGCATTCTTTAACGCTTCCGCTTAGAGATCTACAAGGGTATGTGGATCCAATCTCTCCTCTCATAGATGCTCATCTCCTAGATTGATCTTGGTGAAGCATAGGAAAATCTTTTGTTTCCCATGCAACGTTCCCCAACAGATGGTGAATACGTTGATGAAGATTGGCCCTCCCACGAACAGTGGATCGTTGTTGATGTTGATGACTTTGATTTCTCCCGCCCAGAGGAAGTATCCTCGGCGGAATCGCTCCACTGGATAGCAAAAGTGCTCCTTCTCAGGTTCTGCCTCAAGACGGTGCACTTCATCCTGAAAGTCTTCCTCTTATTTATTTTCTATGGCAAAAGGCTTCATATAGAAGAAGAGGGGCACGAGAGGCCTGCTGTGGCCCCCACAAGACATCAGGGCGCGGCCTAAGGGGTGACCACGCCCTGTTGTCTTGTGGACAAAAATTGTCCCCTCTCTGATGGTTCTTCTTCCCAGTATTTTCTTATATTCAATAAAAATCTCTGTAAAATTTTAGGTCATTTGGAGCTCCGTAAAATAGTTATCACCAATCTAGCTCTTTTAGGTGTACAATTCTAGCTGCTGATAATTTCCCTATCCATGTAAGTCTTGCAAATTAAGAGAGAAAAGACATTAGAATTACATCATAAAGTGAAATAATGACCAAAAATATTATAAACAATAGTAGGAAAACATGATGCAGATAGGCTTATCACTCCTTGACCGCCCTCATCCTCTCTTTCCATGATGAGCACACCGGTCCTGGTGGGACTCATACTCCGCGGGACCATTGATGGGGAAGGAGAGATTTGAAGGCTCCCCAGAGAGCGATGATCCAACCCCGAAGGATCCCAGCTCTCGATGCACCGATGGTATGGAGCCGCGTCAAACAAATCCTTCCGTCGATCGACCATTGTCCTCCCGGGAGTGGTAGAGTACAATGCGGACTGTCCTTGCCACCTCCAATTGGCATGGGACGACACCCCGGTCGATAGATCTAGACAAGTAGGAGTCAGCTATGCTGCCTGCCATGTCGAAGAAGGTCGGGCGGGAGCTTGGATGGACGAGTCATACGTCCATTTTGCATAATGTTTTTGTATTGATATTTATTGCATTATGGGCTGTTATTACATATGATGGTACAATACTTATGCCTTTTCTCTCTTATTTTACAAGGTTTACATGAAGAGGGAGAATGCCGGCAGTTGGAATTCTGGACTTGAAAAGGAGCAAATATGAGAGACCTATTCTGCACAACTCCCAAAGTCCTGAAAAGTCACGGGGAATTGTTTTGGAATATATAAAAAATATTGGGCGAAAGAAATACCACAGGGGACACACCAGGAGGTCACAAGTCTGGGGGGCGCGCCCTACCCCCAGGGCGCACCCCTGTGGCTTGTGGGCCCCCCTGGCAGACCTCCGGTGCCCATCTTCTGCTATATGGAGGGTTTTGACATGGATAAAATCATAACAAAGCTTTCAGGACGAAGCGCCGCCTTCTCGAGGCGGAACTTGGGCAGAACCAATCTAGGGCTCCGGTGGAGCTGTTCTGTCGGGGAAACTTCCCTCTCGGAGGGGGAAATTTAAGCCATTGTCATCACCAACGATCATCTCATCGAGAGGGGGTCAATCTCCATCAACATCTTCACCAGCACCATCTCCTCTCCAAACCCTAGTTCATCTCTTGTATCTGATCTTTGTCTCGAAACCTCAGATTGGTACCTGTGGGTTGCTAGTACTGTTGATTACTCCTTTTAGTTGATGCTAGTTGGTTTACTTGGTGGAAGATCATATGTTCAGATCCTTAATGATAATTAATACTCCTATGATTATGAACATGAATATGCTTTGTGAGTAGTTACGTTTGTTCCTGAGGACATGGGATAAGTCTTGTTATAAGTAATCATGTGAATTTGGTATTCGTTCGATATTTTGATGAGATGTATGGTGTCTCTCCTCTAGTGGTGTTATGTGAACGTCGACTACATGAAACTTCACCATTATTTGGGACTAGGGGAAGGCATTGGGAAGTAATAAGTAGATGATGGGTTGCTAGAGTGACAGAAGCTTAAACCCTAGTTTATGCGTTGCTCGTAAGGGGCTGATTTGGATCCATATGTTTCATGCTATGGTTAGATTTATCTTAATTCTTCTTTCGTAGTTGCGGATGCTTGCGAGAGAGGTTAATCATAAGTGGGAGGCTTGTCCAAGTAAGGGCAGAACCCAAGCACCGGTCCACCCACATATCAAATTATCAAAGTAACGAACGTGAATCATATGAGCATGATGAAAACTAGCTTGATAGAAATTCCCATGTGTCCTCGAGAGCGCTTTGCTTTATATAAGAGTTTGTCCAGGCTTGTCATTTGCTACAAAAAGGATTGGCCACCTCGCTGCACCTTTGCTACATTTATTACTTGCTACCCATTGCGAATTATCTTATCACAAAACTATCTATTACCAAAAATTTCAGTGCTTGCAGAGAATACCTTACTGAAAACCGCTTGTCCTTTCCTTCCACTCCTTATTGGGTTTGCCCAAGGATGATGTCAAGAATAAGGTATTTCCTTTATATTTGAAGGAGAACGTATTGACATGGTATAGGCTATGTAATGATATTGGATCATGGAACTACAACCGATTGAAATTAGAATTTCATCAGAAGTTTTATCCTATGCATCTGGTTCATCGTGATCTGAATTATATTTATAATTTTTGGCCTCATGAAGGAGAAAGCATCGCTCAAGCTTGGGGGAGGCTTAAGTCAATGTTATATTCATGCCCTAATCATGATCTCTCAATAGAAATTATTATTCAGAATTTTTATGCTCGACTTTCTCGTAATGATCAATCCATGCTCGATACTTCTTGTATTGGTTCCTTTATGAAGAAAGATATTGAATTCAAATGGGATTTATTCGAAAGAATTAAACGCAACTCTGAAGATTGGGAACTCAACGAAGTTAAGGAGTCAGGTATAAACCTTAAGTTTGATTTTGTTAAATCCTTTATAGATATGAGATAGTAGCTTCTTTCTGTGAATCATTTGCTACTCATGTTGATCTCCCTATGGAGATGTGGTTTAAATATCATCCTCCCATTGTAGTGAAAGTAGTTGAACCTATTAAAGTTGAAGAAGAAACTTTTACTTATAATGTTGATCCTGTTGTTCCTGCTGCTTATATTGAGAAAACCACCTTTCCCTGTTACAATAAAGAAATATGCTAAAGCTTCAAATGTGGTTCGTAAGAGCTATGTTAGAACACCTGCACCCCCTGAACAAATTAAATTTGAACCTAGTATTGCCATGATTAAAGATCTCTTGGTTAATAATATTCATGGGCATGTTATTCATTTCTGTGATGAAGCTGCTAGAATTGCTACACCTGATACTAAAGATAAACATAGACCTATAGTTGGCGTGCCTGTTGTTTCTGTTAAAATAGGAGATCATTGTTATAATGGCCTGTGTGATGTGGGTGCTAGTGTGAGTGCAATTCCCTTTACCTTATATCACGAAATTATGAATGATATTGCACCAGCTCAACTAGAAGAAATTGATGTTACCATTAAGCTTGCTAATAGCACCAGTTGGGATTGTTAGAGATGTTGAAGTGTTCTGTGGGAAAATAAAATATAATTCTGATTTTCTTGTTCTTGGTTCCCCGCAAGATGATTTTTGTCCCATTATATTTGGTTGGCCTTTCTTGAATACTGTTAATGCTAAGATAGATTGTGAGAAAGAAACTATTACTGTGAGTTTTGGGGATGTGTCCCATGAGTTTAATTTATCTAAATTTCATAGACAACCCCATGATAAAGAATTTCCTAGTAAGGATGAAATTATTGGTCCTGCTTCCATTGTTGTGCCTCCTAGTGATCCCTTAGAACAGTATTTGCTAGACCATGAAAATGATATGCATATGAATGAAAGGATTGAAATAGATAAGATTTTCTTTGATCAAGATCCTATTTTGAAACACAACTTGCCTATTTAAATACTTGGGATCCTCCTCCACCCAAGGGTGATCCCGTGTTTGAGCTTAAACAATTAGCGGATACTCTGAAATATGCTTATCTTGATGAAAATAAGATATATCCTATCATTTTTAGTGCTAACCTTTCAGAGCATGAAGAAAATAGATTATTGAAAACTCTGAAGAAGCACCGTGCTGCTATTGGATATATGTTGATGATCTTCAGGGCATTAGTCCAAATCTATGTCAACATAAAATTAATATGGAACCTGATGCTAAACCAGTTGTTGATCATGAACGACGGTTGATACGTCCATTTTGCATCATGCTTTAATATTGATATTTATTGCATTATAGGCTGTTTTTACACATTTTGGTACAATATTTATGCATTTTCTCTCTTATTTTACAAGGTTTACATGAAAAGGGAGAATGCCGACAACTGGAATTCTGGACTGGAAAAGGAGCAAATATGAGAGACTTATTCTGCACAACTCCAAAAGTCCTAAAAAGTTACGGAGAATTTTTTTGGAATATATAAAAAATACTGGGCGAAAGAAATACCAGAGGGGACACACCAAGAGATCACAAGCCTCGGGGGCGCGGCCTACCCCCTAGTCGCGCCACTCTGGCTTGTGGGCCCCCTTGCAGCCCTCCGGTGCCCATCTTCTTCTATATGAAGGGTTTTGAACTGCAAAAAAAATCATAGGAGAGATTTTGGGATGAAGCGCCGCCGTCTCGAGGCGGAACTTAGGCAGAACCAATTTAGGGCTCCAGCAACAATGTTCTGTCAGGGAAACTTCCCTCCCGGAGGGGGAAATCGAAGCCATCATCATCACCAACGATCCTCTCATCGAGTGGGGGTCAATCTCCATCAACATCTTCACCAGCACCATCTCCTCTCAAAACCCTAGTTCATCACTTGTATCCGATCTTTGTCTCAAAACCTCAGATTGGTACCTATGGGTTGCTAGTAGTGTTGATTACTCCTTGTAGTTGATGCTAGTTGGTTTACTTGGTGGAAGATCATATGTTCAGATCCTTAATTATAATTAATAATCCTCTGATTATGAACATGAATATGCTTTGTGAGTAGTTACGTTTCTTCCTAAGGACATGGGATAAGTCTTGTTATAAGTAATCATGTGAATTTGGTATTCGTTCGATATTTTGATGAGATGTATGTTGTCTCTCCTCTAGTGGTGTTATGTGAACATCGACTACATAAAACTTCACCATTATTTGGTTCTAGGGGAAGGAATTGGGAAGTAATAAGTAGATGATGGGTTGCTAGAGTGAGAGAAGCTTAAACCCTAGTTTATGCGTTGCTTCGTAAGGGGCTGATTTGGATCGATATGTTTCATGCTATGGTTAGATTTATCTTAATTCTTCTTTCGTAGTTACGAATGCTTGCAAGAGAGGTTAATCATAAGTGGGAGGTTTGTCCAAATAAATGCAGCACCCAAGCACCGGTCCACCCACATATCAAATTATCAAAGTAACGAATGTGAATCAAATGAGCATGATCAAAACTAGCTTGACAAAAATTCCCATGTGTCCTCGGGAGCGCTTTGCTTTATATAAGAGTTTGTCCAGGCTTGTCCGTTGCTACCAAAATGATTGGGCCACCTTGATGGACCTTTGCTACATTTATTACTTTCTACCCGTTACAAATTATCATATCACAAAACTATCTGTTACCGAATATTTGAGTGTTTGCAGAGAATACCTTACTGAAAACCATTTGTCATTTCCTTCTGCTCCTCTTTGGGTTCGACATTCTTACTTATCGAAAGGATTACGATAGATCCCCTATACTTGTGGGTCATCAAGACTCTTTTCTGGCACCGTTGCCAGGGAGTGAAGCGCCTTTGGTGAGTGGAATTTGGTAAGGAAAATTTTATATATTGTGCTAAAATTTACTGTCACTTGTTACTATGGAAAATAATCCTTTGAGGGGCTTGTTCGGGGTATCTTCACCTCGACCGGAAGCAAAAATAGTTGCTCTTCAACCTATTGTAAATATTTATTATGAAATACCTTTGGGTATTATAGAGAAACTGCTAGTTAATCCTTATGTAGGAGATGGAACACTACATCCTGATTTGAATCTAATCTATGTGGATGAAGTTTGTGGATTATTTAAGCTTGCAGGTTTGCCCGAGGATGATGTCAAGAATAAGGTCTTTCCTTTATCTTTGAAGGAGAAGGTATTGACATGGTATAGGCTATGTAATGATATTGGATCATGGAACTACAACCGACTGAAATTGGAATTTCATCACAAGTTTTATCCTATGCATCTCGTTCATCGTGATCGGAATTATATCTATAATTTTTGGCCACGTGAAGGAGAAAGTATCGCTCAAGTTTGGGGGAGGCTTAAGTCAATGTTATATTCATGCCCCAATCATGACCTCTCAAGAGAAATTATTATTCAGAATTTGTATGCTCGGCTTTCTCATAATGATCAATCCATCCTCGATTCTTCTTGTACTAGTTCCTTTACGAAGAAAGATATTGAATTCAAATGGGATTTATCGGAAAGAATTAAACGCATCACTAACGATTGGGAACTTGACTAAGGTATGGAGTCAGGTATAAACCTTAAGTTTGATTGTGTTAAATCCTTTATAGACACCGATGCTTTTTATGAATTTAGCACTCAATATGGACTTGACTCTGAGATAGTAGCTTCTTTCTGTGCATCATTCGCTATGCATGTTGATCTCCCTAAGGAGAAGTGGTTTAAATATCATCCTCCCATTGAAGTGAAAGTAGTTGAACCTATTAAAGTTGAAGAAGAAACTATCACTTATAATGTTGATCCTATTATTCATGCTGCTTATATTGAGAAACCACCTTTCCCTGTGAGAATAAAGGAACATGCTAAAGCTTCAACTATGGTTTGTAAGAGCTATGTTAGAAGACCTACACCCCCCTGAACAAATTAAAGTTGAAACTAGTATTGCTATGCTTAAAGATCTCTTGGTTGATAATATTGATGGGCATGTTATTCATTTCTTTGATGAAGCTGCTAGAATTGCTAGACATGATACTAAAGATAAATATAGATCTATAGTTGGCGTGCCTGTTGTTTCTGTTAAAATAGGAGATCATTGTTATCATGGCCTATGTGATGTGGGTGCTAGTGTGAGTGCAATTCCCTTTACCTTATATCAGCAAATTATGAATGATATTGCACCAGCTAAATTAGAGGAAATTGATGTTACCATTAAGCTTG
Organism: Hordeum marinum; assembly: GCA_022496015.1. NCBI lineage: Eukaryota > Viridiplantae > Streptophyta > Magnoliopsida > Poales > Poaceae > Hordeum > Hordeum marinum. Next base: position 449,488,401 of record CM039678.1, on the reverse strand, counting down.
CTAATAGAGATCCTATAGCACCAGTTGGGATTGTTAGAGATGTTGAAGTCTTGTGTGGGAAAATAAAATATCCTACTGATTTTCTTGTTATTGGTTCCCCGCAAGATGATTTTTGTCCCATTATATTTGGCAGGCCTTTCTTGAATACTGTTAATGCTAAGACATATTGTGAGAAAGAAACTGTTACTGTGAGTTTTGGGGATGTGTCCCATGAGTTTAATTTCTGTAAATTTCGTAGACAACCCCATGATATAGAATTCCCTAGTAATGATGAAATTATTGGTCTTGCTTCTTTTGTTGTGCCTCCTACTGATCCCTTAGAACAATATTTGCTAGATCATGAAAATGATATGTATATGAATGAAAGGTAAGAAATAGATAGAATTTTCTTTGATCAACATCCTATTTTGAAACAAAACTTTCCTGTTGAAATACTTGGGGATCCTCCTCCACCCAAGGGTGATCTTGTTTGAGCTTAAACAATTACCGGATACTCTGAAATATGCGTATCTTGATGAAAATAAGATATATCATGTTATTGTTAGTGCTAACCTTTCAGAGCATGAAGAAAAGATATTATTGAAAACTCTGAAGAAGCACCGTGCTACTATTGGATATACTCTTGATGATCTTAAGGGCATTAGTCCCATTGTATGTTAGCATAAAATTAATTTGGAACCTGATGCTAAACCAATTGTTGATCACCAATGATGGTTAAATTCTAAAATGAAAGAAGTGGTAAGAAATGAAATATTAAAGCTTCTTGAGGCAGGTATAATTTATCCTATTGCTGATAGTAGATGGGTTAGTCCCGTTCATTGTGTCCCTAAGATGGGAGGTATTACCGTTGTTCCTAATGATAAAAATGAATTGATCCCACAAAGAATTGTTACAGGATATAGGATCGTAATTGATTTTAGGAAATTAAATAAAGCTACTAGGAAAGATCATTACACTCTACCTTTTATTGATCAAATGCTAGAAATACTATCAAAACACACACACTTCTACTTTCAAGATGGTTATTATGGTTTCTCTCAAACACCCATGTCAAAAAAGGATCAAGAAAATACAAATTTTACGTGCCCTTTCAGTACCTTTGCTTATAGACGTATGTCTTTTGGTTTATGCAATGCACCTGCTACCTTGCAAAGATGTATGACTACTATATTCTCTGACTTTTCTAAAAAGATTGTTGAGGTTTTCATGGATGATTTCTCCGTTTACGGAACATCTTTTGATGATTTCTTGAGCAACCTTCATCGAGTTTTGTAGAGATGTTAAGAAACAAATCTTCTCTTGAATTGGGTGAAGTGACACTATATGGTTAATGAGGGCATTGTCTTGGGACACAAAATCTCCGAAAGAGGTATTGAGGTGGATAAAGCTAAAGTAGATGCTATTGAAAAAATGTTGTGTCCCGCGGATATCAGAGGTATAAGAAGTTTCCTTGGTCATGCTGGTTTCTATACGAGATTTATTAAAGACTTCTCTAAAATTTCTCGGACTCTCACTAATCTCTTGCAAAAATATATTCCTTTTGTGTTTGATGATGATTATGTAGAAGCATTTGAAATCCTTAAGAAAGCCTTGATTTCTGCACCTGTTGTTCAACCACCTGATTGGAACCAGCCCTTTGAAATTATGTGTGATGCTAGTGATTATGTCATTGGTGCTGTTCTAGGACAAAGAATTGATAAGAAATTAAACGTTATCCATTATGCTAGTAAAATTCTAGACAGTGCTCAAAGAAACTATGCTATCACTGAAAAGGATTTTTTAGCAGTTGTGTTTGCTTGTGACAAGTTCAGACCTTCTATTGTTGATTCCAAAGTAACTGTTCACACTTATCAAGCTGCTATTAAATATATTATGGAAAAGAAATATGCTAAACCAAGACTTATTAGATGGGTTCTTCTGCTACAAGAATTTGATTTGCATATTATTGATAGAAAGGGTGCTGAGAACCCCGATCAGATAACTTGTCTAGGTTAGAGAATGTTCTTAATGACCCACTACCTATTGATGATAGCTTTCCTGATGAACAATTAGCTGTCATAAATGCTTTGCATAATGCTCCATGGTATGCTGATTATGCTAATTACATTGTTGCTAAATTTATGCCGCCTAGTTTCACATACCAAGAAAGGAAAAGGTTCTTTTATGATTTAAGACATTACTTTTGGGATGACCCACAACTTTATAAAGAAGGGGTAGATGGTGTTATTAGACGTTGTGTACCTGAGCATGAACATGAAGATATCCTACACAAGTGTCATTCCGAGGCCTACGAAGGACACCACGCTAGAGATAGAACTGCACACAAGGTATTACAATCTAGTTTTTATTGGCATACTCTCTTCAAGGATGCTCGTAACTTTGTCTTGTCTTGTGATGAATGTCAAAGAATCGGTAATATTAGTAGACGTTAGGAAATGCCTATGAATTACTCACTTGTTATTGAACCTTTTGATGTTTGGTTTTTTTATTATATGGGACCTTTTCCAACATCCAACGGGTATACTCATATTTTGGTTGTTGTAGATTATGTTACTAAGTGGGTAGAAGCTATTCCAACTAGTAGTGATGATCATAACACCTATATTAAGATGCTTAAAGAAGTTATTTTCCCTAGATTTGGAGTCCCCAGATATTTGATGACTGATGGTGGTTCACATTTTATTCATGGTGTTTTAAGTAAATTGCTTGCTAAGTATGATGTTAATCATAGAATTTCATTTCCTTATCATCCTGAGTCTAGTGGTCAAGTATAATTAATAAATAGATAAATTAAATTGATCTTGCAAAAGACTGTTAATAGATCTAGAAAGAATTGGTCTAAGAAACTTGATGATGCATTATGGGCTTATAGTACTACTTACAAAAACCCTATGGGTATGTCTCCGTATAAAATGGTTTATGATAAACCATGTCACTTACCTCTTGAACTATAACATAAATCTTATTGGGCAATTAAAGAGCTCAACTATGATTTTTAAACTTGCTGGTGAGAAGAAGTTATTTGACATTAGCTCACTTGATGAATGGAGAACCCAGGCCTATGAGAATGCCAAGTTGTTTAAAGAAAAGGTTAAGAGATGGCATGATACAAGGATACAAAAGCGTGAATTCAATGTAGGTGACTATGTCTTGCTATACAATTCTCGTTTAAGATTTTTTGCGGGAAAACTTCTCTCTAAATGGGAAGGGCCTTACACTGTCGACGAAGTATATCGTTTCGCAGCCATCAAGATCAACAACGCCGAAGGCACTAACCCGAAGGTGGTAAACGGTTAAAGAATCAAACATTATATCTCAGGTACTCCAATAAATGTTGAAACCAATATTATCAATACCATAACTCTAGTGGAGTACATTAGGGAGACCCACCAGAACGTTTCAGACTACGAAAAGGGGTAGGTATGTGGTACGGTAAGCAAACCGAGTCCAAAAAACAATTCCAATAGCAATTTTTCTCTGTTTTGGAATCTTTAATAAATTAGGAAAAATTTAAAGTTGTCCAAAAAGTGCACGAGGAGGCGACAAGCCAGGGAGCACGCCCTACCCCCCTGGGCACGCCCCTGTGGCTTGTGGCCACCCCGTGTACCCTCCGGACTACGTTTTGTTGTGGTACACTCCTTTAGGTCGGTAAAAATTCATTATATAATCTCCTGAAGGTGTGGACCTTCGTATCATGACAATACCTCATGTTTTCCTTTTGAGTTGTTTCTGCGGCAGATTTAGAGCAAGATATCTTTGCAAGAGTCGGTCGACAAGAGCAGTGTCTCTCACCCGACACCGGGGCCCGGAGTATACAACGAAGCCAACCACTTCGGGAAGGCCACAAAGGAAGAGATGGTGGCCGACTTGAAAAGGGTGGGTGCCATGGAGGAAGACCAAGAAGTTACCTCTCGTCTACAACCTGGAGTCATGTTGGAGGTACTTCAGAGCTCATCAATTACGAATTCGGTCATCCCTTCCAATGCTAAATTTCTTACTTATGAAGATATGAAAAATAATGTTGCTTCTTCCCCCGCAGAAATGAAACATCCATGGGTGATGGGATCTCTAACCGTCACTGGAAAACTTCGCATGGAAATAATGGATCTTAGACAGCAAAATAACAAGCTTGAGGAGGAGAATCACATTCTGAGGGGTATCATCGCCAACAATATAACATCACCACCTCAGAAGAAAGACAACTAAACACATGGGTATGGGCACTCCCCTTGGCTTGTGCCAAGCTTGGGGGAGGTACCCTGGTATCGTATCATTATCACATCTTTTACTTTTATCGTCTTTCCTGGTTTGATCCTTTTGGTTATATCTTGATCTAGTAGAATATATTTTAGTATGATCTAGCTGTGAGTTTTTCTTTATGTTCCCCATATGTAAGCGAGTCCGAGGGTTATATAATAAAAAGTAGTTTTGAGTTGAGGGCATTGCTTGCTGCTATGATCTTGAGAAAAAGAAATAAAAAAAGTATAGAAAAAAAGCAAAGAGTATATATGATGATCTTATGGGGAGTGATGACTTCACATATAAGAAGTATGTCGATTGAAATTTGTTGTGAGTTGACAAATATAGATCGGTCATTGTTGCAATTGAAAGGAAGTAATAAAGAAAGAGAGGTTCACATATAATATATTATCTTGGACATCTTTTATGATTGTGAGCACTCATTAAAATATTATATGCTAAGAAGTTGATGTTGGACAAGGAAGACAACATAATGGGTTATGTTTGCTTATTTCCGAATAGAAGTTATATGGTTATATATCTTTAACGTGTGACGCTTGCTTCCACCCCATATCAGCCAAAACTTCCTCACCAAGTAGTGATACTACTTGTGCATCCAAACACCCTCAAACCAATTTCGCCATGAGAGTCCACCATACCTACCTATGGATTGAGTAAGATCCTTCAAGTAAGTTGTCATCGGTGCAAAAAGCAATAAAAATTGCTCCTAAATATGTATGATCTTTTATTGTAAGGGAAAATAAGCGTTGCACGAACTTGTGATGGTAAAGAAATAAAAGCGACAGACTGCATAATAAAGGTTGCTATCACAAAGGGCAATACAACACGACGTTACTTTGCATTAAGGGTTTGCATATCCAAAAACAAAAAGCACATGACAACCTGTGCTTCCCTCTACGAAGGGCCTATCTGTTACTTTTACTTTCTAGTACTTACCTTTATGCAAGAGTCATGGTGATCTTCACCACTTCCTATATTTTGTCTTTCTCTCTTGCAAAGAGTCTTGTGTTGGGGAATGATCTAGACACATATATCCACTCAGATGTGGGTGATCATGAGTTATTTCTTTTGACATTACCCTTGAGGTAAATAGTTGGGAGGCCAAACTATAAGCCCCAATCTTTCTCTGTGTTCAATAGAAGCTTTAACCTCATGAGTACCGCGTGAGTGTTAGCAATTATGAAAGACTAAAAGATGATTGAGTATGTGGATTTGCTTTACAAGCTCTTATGTTGACTCTTTCCGATGTTATGATAAATTGCAATTGCTTCAATGACTCAGAGCATAGTTTGTTGGTTCTCAATAGATTTCTTGGTTCATACTTTACCTTGTGAATGAATTGTTACTCTAGTATAAGAAATTATATATAATTAAGTATTGTTGTTCTTAAGATGATCATCATGCTCTCATGTCCGTATTTTATTTTATCGACACCTCTATCTCTATACTTGTGGACATATTTATCGATCTCGGCTTTCGCTTGAGGACAAGCGATGTATAAGCTTGGGGGAGTTGATACCTCCATTTTGCATCATGTTTTTGTATTGATATTTATTGCCTTATGGGATGTTATTACACATTGTGGTACAATACTTATGACTTTTCTCTCTTATTTTACAAGGTTTACATGACGAGGAAGAATGTCGGCAGCTGGAATTCTGGACTAGAAAAGGAGCAAATATCAGAGACCTATTCTGCACAACTCCAAAAGTCCTGAAAAGTCACGAAGAATTATTTTGCAATATATAAAAAATATTGGGTGCAAGAAATACCAGAGGGGACCCACCAGGAGGTCACAAGCCTGGGGGCGCACCCTACCCCCCAGGGAACCCCCTGTGGCTTGTGGGCCCCCTGGCAGCCTTCCGGTGCCCATCTTATGCTATATGGAGGGTTTTGACGTAGAAAAAAATCATAAGAGAGCTTTCGGGATGAAGCGCTGCCGTCTCGAGGTGGAACTTGGGCAGAACCAATCTAGGGCTCCGGCGGTGCTGTTCTACCGGGGAAACTTCCCTCCAAGAGGGGGAAATCGAAGCCATTGTCATCACCAACGATCCTCTCATCTAGAGGGGGTCAATCTCCATCAACATCTTCATCAGCACCATCTCCTCTCCAAACCCTAGTTCATCTCTTGTGTCCGATCTTTGTCTCAAAACCTCAGATTGGTACATGTTGGTTGCTAGTAGTGTTGATTACTCCTTGTAATTGATGCTTGTTGGTTTACTTGGTGGAAGATCATATGTTCAGATCCTTAATAATGGTTAATACTCCTCTGATTATGAACATGAATATGCTTTGTGAGTAGTTACGTTTGTTCCTGAGGGCATGGGATAAGTCTTGTTATAAGTAATCATGTGAATTTGGTATTCGTTCGATATTTTGATGAGATGTATGTTGTCTCTCCTCTAGCGGTGTTATGTGAACGTCGACTACATGACACTTCACCATTATTTGGGCCTAGGGGAAGGCATTGGTAAGTAATAAGTAGCTGATGGGTTGCCAGAGTTTAAACCCTAGTTTATGCGTTGCTTCGTAAGGGACTGATTTGGATCCATATGTTTCATGCTATGGTTAGATTTATCTTAATTATTTTTTTTAGCTACGGATGCTTGCGAGAGAGGTTAATCATAAATGGGAGGCTTGTCCTAGTAAGGGAAGCACCCAAGCACCGGTCCACCCACATATCAAATTATCAAAGTAATGAACGCGGATCATATGAGCATGATCAAAACTAGATTGATAGAAATTCCGATGTGTCCTCGGGAGGGCTTTGTTTTATATAAGAGTTTGTCAAGGCTTGTACTTTTCTACAAAAATGATTGGGCCACCTTGCTGCACTTTTTTTATTACTTGTTACCCGTTGCGAATTATCTTATCACAAAACTATTTGTTACCGATAATTTCAGTGCTTGCAGAGAATACCTTACTGAAAACCACTTGTCATTTCCTTCTGCTCCTCGTTGGGTTCGACACTCTTAATTATCGAAAGTACTACGATAAATACGCTATACTTGTGGGTTGTCAAGGAGCAGAGTGGATGGAAGTGGAGTGGAATGGCTAGGGCGTATATAGGATCCCCAATAGCGGGAGATAAGGATTCATATGAGAAAACATAAGTAAATGGGCTTCCACCCGAGCTTTCAAGGATAAAGGAAGATGAACATCCATTTAATGTTTTTTTATGGGAAGGAGGTGAGGATGAATATATATGGGGTCGGGTGGGCCAGTGTGGGCCGGGTCTGACATGGCGGACGCGCCCGGGCGCCCTCATATCAGCCCTATATTTAGGATGTATATGAACGGTGTCGGTCGTCCCATGTGTTTAAGGCCCGTTTTGGGCGCTCGTGTGGGTCACATTTTTGTGTCCGGTTAGTGACTGGGCCATCCGGTCGAGAGTTTGAGGCAAGTTTGGGACGTCCGGTTGTAGAGGGTTGTAGATACTCTTTGCAAATCCGAACCCTCAAACGCCCGTGATGCGACTAGGCGCGTCCACTGACAGCGACCGGTCATTCCTCAAATTTTCTCCTCTACATCCGGGTATCTCATATTTCACCCCTAGATCCATGCATACCATGCAAAATAAACCAACATACTACGACATGCTAGCTACAATTTCTCGTCGCAGATGTCCATGATCTCCGTGTCGGGGGCCGGGTGGAGGATGCGGAGGAAGGCTGTGGCTGCTCCTTTCCTCCTCCTCATCCATGTACGCGAGCATCTCGTCGCCTTTCATGGCATGTTGCACCTCAATCTCCTGCCGCCGCCGACGTCTAGACTTCGCATCCAACTCCGAGAGGATGGAACTGAGGATGGCCTACTGCTCCGCCTATAGATCTGTTTCCCTAACGTCCCCCACATCATCCTCCGGCTCCTCCTCCTCCTCCTCCTCCTCCTCCTCCTCTTCCTCCTCAACATCCTCCTCCTCTTCCTCAACCTCATATTTATCCTCCTCCTTCAAGTCCTCCTACTCCTCCTACAAGTCCTACCCAGGATCCACTACATCCAGAGGTAGCCCCATGGCAATCCGGGCTTCGCGCCTTGCTTGGATCTTCTCAAGGGGCTCCAGTTGGCGCTCCGGCGTAAGATATGCCCGGTGGCGCTGGGTCATGGCTACTACTAGTGGCGGATGACCAGTGGAAAGTGGCAGCAGGGGTAGACAGGGGGAGGAAATGTGAACGACTAGGGTTTCGGTGCTGACGGTCGACTTAAATAGCAGAGCTAGGTACTACGTGGTCCGTCGAAGTGGCGCCACACGATGCCATCGGTCCGACGGAGGAGACGAGCTTCGGACCGTCATGTTTTGGTGTGTTTTCCTATGGGACCCCATCATCAATACAACATGACAGACGCGTCCAGGCGCCCCCATATCCACCCTATATTTTGGCTGGATATGACGGGTGTCGGTTAGTCTAGACGTTTGAGGCTCATTTAAGGCATTTGTCTGGGTCGCATTTTCGTGACCGATCAGTGACCGAACCGTCTCCCAGACATTTAAGACGGTTTAGGACGTTTGACTATAGATGCACTAACGGCCATCCACCAAGAGCATCTACAATCGGATTGAGCAAATCCGCCCCTATACACCTGCGGACGCGCCCAGGCACGCCCGCGGACGCATCCGGACGACCCCTCATATTTTGGTTCGTGCATAGACATACCTCAAATCCGGACTCTCAAATCCATGAAAAAATATGCATGCCGATCATACAAACCGTTGTTGCACGTAAATAGCAAATGTTCGAGCAAACATAAATAGTCTTTACATAAGTTTATTTGAAGTGCACAATCAATCATCTGCTTTTCGGTTTTCATTGTGGGTCCACATATGCTCCACAAGATCATTGAGCAATTGCGCGTCCATTTTCTTTTGCATGGTCATGAGCATGATCATGTCCACTTCTTCATCCGAATCCTAGGAATTGAAGAACTCATCTTGAATCATTTGATCAAGCTCCATCGGTCCATACTCCTCGTCGACCAAAGCATCGAAATCCATCGTTTTTCTTAGTAAAATCAGAAAAAACAGCTAGACATTGTGTCGAACACATCAAGTGCAAGGCGGAGCTAGAGAGTTGCCGGACGTATCATAGTGGCTTCTAGGCCGGCGATGACATCCCCCGCGTCGAGGACGGGAGAGTTGCGGAACACACGTGACAACGAAGCTACAAGACGAAAACAAAGGGGAGCACGCGCTGGCGGACCTGCGAGACAGACGACGCAGAGGAGGAAAAAAAGATGAAATAGCAAACGGATCTGGCAGCTACGGGAAGGGTTTGGTGCAATCTATGATGAAGTCGGCCTGTCGGGTCAGACGTGACGGGCGTGTCTGGGTGTCCCATATTCGCCTCACATTTGGACCGAATATGAGAGATGCCGGTCAGCCTGGGTGTTTGGGGCCATTTAAAGCATCCGCCTGAATCAAAATTTTATGATTGGTCAGTGATCGAACGACCTGCCCGACATTTGAGACGGATAAGACGGTTTGGTTGTATGGATGCTCTAACAAACCCAAGAGTATAGATGCTCTATCGAACCCAAGAGTTCCAACGTCCGGAAAAGTCACCGCCCCGATCCTGATTGACAAGTTGCACACTTGCTATCCAAGAAAGAAACTTGGAAGGGCACGTAGCGACCATTGGATCGAGTTCAATGAGCTGGGCTTGGCCCGTGTACGTATGTGGCGTGTGTGTGCGGGCTCAGCTCATGTGTGGCAACGGTCAGCTATTTAGCCTAGTGTGTGGCGTGCGTGTGAGGCAGGATTTGTCAGTCTATAAATAGATATTCTCCTCTAAGCTTTCTTCCTCCTTCGGGAGTGGTTTTCTTCTTCCTCCCCACATCTTCTCTGTGATCTTGAGTGGCCAGATCCTGACGCGACGCAGGGAGGTGCTACGGGAACGTAGAATTTGGTACTCAGAGCTTGTATCGATCCTCTTCCGCGCCCCAAATTTTTCATCTGCATCTCATCAATCCGTCTGGTTCTGCTCGTAATTCCTGGCAAAAGGTGCAGATCCCCTCGGGTGATTCTGCGCAAAACATTTCGGTGTACCTGCGTCGGGGTGAGTCGATCCGAAGGATCCAACGTCGCGTTCGAGCAAGCCATCGCTGACCGCACGCATGGGGGCAGCGGAGCTCTCCCCGGCGGATCTGCAGAAGCTAGTCCAGGAGACAATTCTGCAGAGCAAGGCGGTCTCCGATGCCGTAGCGGCGACGGCGGAGCAAGTAGATGGGCTTTAGGACTCCATCGACAAGTACGCTTCCTCAATGTCCAAGGCGTTCGATGCGCTCGCCTCCACCACCACAACGTCGCTGGCCCGTACGGATGGCACACTCGTAAGGGTACTCATGGTGCAATCCTCCCTTGATGCGGCGATAGCAAAGATGCAGAAGTCACTGGACGGTGTGGCGCGCCGCGTTGAGTCTCTGGAGCAGCCGCCGAGCACTGGCACGTCTCTGCCACCGCTCACAATGCACCCACCAGGGCAGCGACCAGATCGGCCAGCAGGTCCCTAGCAGCAGCAACAACAACATCGCGGTGAGAATTCCAGAATTCCAGGCCTCTATTAGGAGGATATGTCAGATGACAACGATGAATTCGCTGGTTCCCCAGTTTCTCCGTTCCCACGTAGTCCGGGAAAATACTCTGTTCGCATACCTTGTTCAGAGTTTCCCCGATTTGATGGGGACAACCCCAAGTGGTGGAAGAAGCAGTGCGAAAAATACTTCCGCATGTACAACGTTCAGCCATAGTTATGGGTCGATTTTGCAACGATGCATTTTGCAGGAAATGCAGCGCTCTGGCTACAGACGTATGAAGCAATGCACACCATCGACAGTTAGGCGGCTCTGTGTGTTGCAGTTAACAGCAAGTTCAACAAGAATAAGTACTCTAGGGCCATTGATCTGTTCTTCTCACTCAAGCAAACTGACTCAATCGACGAGTATGCTCATGTCTTCGAGGAGAACATGCATAAGATGTTGGTGTACAATCACTCGTATGATGAGACATTTTTCATCAACAGACTCATTCAGGGTCTCAAACCTGCATTCCGTGCTCCGATCAAATTACAACAGTCTAACTCTGTGGATGTGGCTTATTCTCTTGCTCAAACACAAGAGGCTTTGCTAGCTGAGGATACATCTAGATAGAGCAAGAGATGGGAAAACAGAGCAAATACAAAGACCTATGTGCATCAGGGCCTAATGGGAGCAACTCCAACACAAGATAAACCACCTGACGCACATCTCGGAGTACCAGACAGAGTTGATAGCCACAGAGCACAAAGAAGAGTAAGAGGAGAGTGCTTCAAATGTGGAGAGAAGTATGGACCAGGACACAAATGCCCCACCACAGTGCAACTTCATGTGTTAGAAGAGCTGATTGAAGCTCTGCAGATGTCTGAACCATCTGAGAGTGAATCTGAGACTGAACAACCAAGAGAGCAACCGGCTGCAGAAAAGGAAACTGCTGATGATGCATTCATGAAACTCTCTGTGAATGCAGCTCAAGGTACAACATCCAAGGACAGTATTAGACTGCAGGGAATGGTAGGCAAGAGACAATTACTGATTTTGGTTGACTCTGGCAGTTCTACCAATTTTATCAATGCAAAATTGGTGAAGCAACTACAGTGCCCAGTGGAATACATCCCAGCTGCCAAAGTTACAGTGGCACATGGAGGTATTCTCAATTGCAACAAACAAGTTCCCAATCTTTAGTGGTTTTGTCAGGGTAACACTTTCAACACACCTCTGAAAGTACTGCCCCTGGGTACTTATGATATCATTCTGGGAATGCAATGGTTGGAAATAATGAGTCCAATGTGGGTGGATTGGAGAAAGAAAGTAATGAGGTTTAAATATTAGGGCACCAGAATTACTTTAAGGGGCATTAAGGAGAAACTGACCTCATGCACTGGCATCACTGGAAAACATTTGCAACGTCTACTCAACACTGGTGCTGTGGAACAAGTCATTCATCTCAACCATATTATGGAAAGGCCTCACCCTGATCAGCCCATTCCTCCACCAGTGCAGGAAATTTTAGCCAGTCACAAGCAAGTTTTCAATGAACCAGACAAACTACCACCTCACAGATCTTTTGACCATCAGATTCCCCTTCTGCCTGGAACAAAACTAGTTAATGTCAAACCATACAGATATAATCCTATGCAAAAGAATGAGATTGAGAAGAAGGTCACCACTATGCTAGAGCAGGAAATAATTCAACAGAGTACTAATCCATTTGCTTTTCCAGTTCTGTTGGTCAGGAAGAAAGATGGAACTTGGCGTTTTTGTGTGGATTACACTGTCACTGTACCCATAAATACCCTATGCCAGTTGTGGATGAACTGTTGGATGAGTTGGCTGGTGCCACATTTTTTACAAAACTGGATTTAAGAGCAGGTTATCATCAAATCGGAGTTGTGGAAGGAGAGGAATATAAAATAGGTTTTAAAACCCACCATGGTTTATATGAGTTCAAAGTCATGCCATTTGGTCTCACAAATGCCCCTGCGACCTTTCAGGCTGCTATGAATGAACTGTTTGCACATTTGCTGAGACATTGTGTGCTTATTTTTATGGATGACATCTTGATCTACAGTCCAGATTGGCAAGCACATCTTGATCACCTCACACAGGTGTTTACCATCTTACAAGACAACCAGCTCTATGTCAAACTTAGCAAGTATTCATTTGCTCATACGGAACTAGAGTATCTTGGGCATATTATCAGTGGAAAAGGGGTGCAAACTGACCCAACTAAAATTAGTGTTGTGCAGAGCTGGCCCAGACCTACTTGTGCCAGGGACATCAAAGGATTTTTGGGGCTCGCAGGGTATTACAGAAAATTCATTAAGAATTATGGCATCATCAGCAGGTGTTTGTCTGACCTTTCGAAGAAAGATAACCTGTTTTCTTGGACACCAACACATGAAGCTGCCTTTCAGCACCTCAAATCAGCACTAGCTCAAGCCCCAATGTTGGCACTACCAGATTTCAACAAGCACTTCCTTATTGAAACTGATGCAAGTAATCAGGGCATTGGAGCTGTGCTGGTCCAGGATGGCCATCCATTGGCCTATCTGAGTAAAGCATTAGGACCCAAAGCTCAAGTCCTTTCTACTTATGAGAAGGAGTGTTTAGCTGTCTTGCTAGCAGTAGAAAAATGGAAGACCTACCTACAGCATGCTCCTTTCACCATTGCTACAGATCACTAGAGTTTAACTCATCTTCAGGAGCAAAAACTCAGTGGGCCTATGCAACAGAAAGCTTTCCTCAAGTTGTTAGGGCTGCAGTACAAAATCACATACAAGAAAGGGATGGAAAATGCTGCAGCTGATGCACTCTCAAGAACACTTGCTCCAATGGAACTATCTGCTATTTCTTTTTGTACACCTAAATGGTTGTCCACTGTTACTGAGGGCTACAAGCAACATGAAGTTGACAAGGAATTGCTACAAGAACTAGCTCTTACTAGGACTAATGATAAGGGACATACCTTACATCAAGGGGTGATCAGATACAAGGACAGGATCTGGTTAGGTCATAACAAAGAAGCACATCAAGCTATCATGCTTTCCTTGCATGATAGTGGAGTTGTAGGGCATTTAGGATTCCAGGGCACATACCAATGCATCAAAGGATTGTTTGCATGGCCAGCAATGAAGCAAGACATCCAGAGTTATGTACAAGCCTGTGTGGTGTGCAAGCAAGCAAAAGCTGAACATATCAAAAAGACAGGGCTGTTAAGTCCTCTACCTGTCCCTAAGGAAGCTTGGAATGCGGTCAGTATGGATTTTATTGGTGGACTTCCCAAAAGCAAAAATTATGATACAATACTAGTGGTCATTGCCAAATTCAGCAAATATGGGCATTTCATTCCTCTGTGCCATCCATTCACTGCTCTCCAAGTGGCATAGTTATATGTGGATCACATATACAAGCTACATGGACTTCCTCAAGTATTGATCACTGACAGAGACCCCATCTTTACCAGCAACATATGGCAGGATTTATGTAAGATCACAGACACCAAGATGAACATGAGCACTGCCAATCACCCATAGACGAATGGGCAGACTGAGAAACTAAACCAGTGTTTGGAGACTTTCCTCAGATGCCTTGTGCACTCTACTCCCAACAAATGGGCATATTGGCTATCGCAGGCTGAATATTTGTATAACACTAACTACCATTCAACCCTGGGAACAACACCTTTTCAGGTACTCTATGGATATCAACCCAGACACTTGGGGATTGCTAATCTTCAGAGTAACTTGTCTTCTGACCTGTCTGGCTAGATGGCTAAACGGAATTTGATGCAAGGATTGATCCGAAAACATCTCCTCCGAGCTCAGCAACGAATGAAACAACAAGAAGATCATCATCGCTCTGACAGAGAATTTCAGGTGGGCGATTGGGCATTTCTGAAACTACAGCCTTATGCACAACAAACTGTCAACAGACGCTCCAATCATAAACTGGGATTCAAATATTTTGGGTCGTATCAGATCACTGCAAGAGTGGGAGCAGTGGCATATCGATTGGCTTTACCAGCAGCCAGTAAAATACACCCAGTGGTGCACGTCTCCTTGCTCAAACCAACAGAGCCACCTGCTCCTGATACAGCAAAAACTGATTCATTGTTTCTGTTGGGCGACAAGCTGTCCAAACCTGCTCAAGTTCTGCAGTCACGCCTGGTTCGTGTGGGAGGCCATACCCGCACGCAATGGAAGATCGCTTGGAGTGCTTCGCCGGTGACAATGGCGACCTGGGAATGGTCCACATCCATGATGACGCCGACAACGCTCTGATGGTGAATAGTCGTGGATGAGTTGTTCCTTAAGAGGAGGGGAGTGCAACGACCTGGGCTTGGCCCATGTACGTATGTGGCGTGTGTGTGTGGGCTCAACCCATGTGTGGCAACGGTCAGCTATTTAGACTAGTTTGTGGCGTGCGTATGAGGCAGGATTTGCCAGTCTGTAAACAGATATTCTCCTCTAAGCTTTCTTCCTCCTCCGGGAGTGGTTTTCTTCTTCCTCCCACCGTCTTCTCTGTGATCTCGAGTGGCCAGATCCCGACGCGGCGTAGGGAGGTGCTACGGGAACATAGCATCGATGTTGTCCCTTCCTGAAAACGCATGGTTCCCGGCAGGAGCCGTCAACCTTGGGGGCCGTTGAGGTCGCTGTCTGGGCTGTGGCGGCCGCGGCGCTGGTGATAACATTTCCAGGGTAGATCAACCCAAATTCTTACTCATTATGCTCCAGATGGGCGCTGGTCTGCTGCCATCAGCAGTTCAGCATGTTGCAGTACCGCGTTCGGCTTGGGGACTGAGTTGAATTGCGTTCTACAAATCGGCGTAGGAACGACGCGAAGGAAGCAATTTCGGAGGCGGAGGCAGAGACAAACTAGGGTGCGGTGCGGTCAAGCGCGGGTTCAGAGCATGTGGTTACGTCCACTGGCAGCAGGAGACACGACCGTGCTCGACTTTGAGCTATCCGCTCTGGTAGTAATATTTTTTTTCCATTTCCCGTGGATCCCGTTGCATCGATCTTTTTCATCGCTGTCAGCCTGTTACCATTAAACCGCCTGATAACAAAACCCACGATCAGGGCGCAGTGTTGCAATAGACACAGTTTTTGAACTGTGAGTTTCTACTAGGGTGCGCCGTACCGTACATACGTTCGACGATGGTCCGCGGTCCTTGTTTTACGACTCACGTCAGGCTGGTGGACAAATACCGTTCGAACTATACCACCTCCGGTAGCACCGTAGCAGGACGTTCGTACGTACTTGACGAGAGAGCGCCGCCACTGAACCGAAAGTGTGAACGGTGATGCGTGCGTACATGCAGAGTACGGACATCAGTACATTCTCGAAGCTGAGAAGCACACGACCGGATCACACTCACACGCAGGGGTACGGTTTATTATTATATCGTTGCCGTTGTTCGAACACTGGACCCTCTACACTCATGCTCTACGTTGGCAACGACCAAAACTTGGAATGGTTGATGGGGCGCGTGAGCAGGGGACCGCGCCAATTCAATCGCCCTGCGATCCGCTACAGCCGCGCTAGGCTGTCTGTGAACTGTGATGATCAGAGTCAACGAACGAAAGAGCGAGCGATACGAACCCGATCGATCGATCGGGGCGCATGTGGAGCACCAGGACGTATACGCTGATTCCGTTCCGTGCTGCCACCGCAAGATCGATCAGACCTGGACGTGGTACGAGGATTTCGTGCGATCTCCCGGCTCCCGGTCCGACGCAGTAATCATTTGGCCCCTGCGTACTTAGGTCAACTTCAGCGTGCAACCCTATTCGAATGTTCGTTTGGACCGTATTCGTTTGGAACGGTAATGGAACTGTCCATGTTCGGATGGGATCCGTGGCCGGATTGATGCGTTCAATGCCCGGCCACACCCCAAATCACTCCGGAGCGAACATGCCATTAAAAAAAATTAAAAAATACCAGAAAGAAAACACAAACATTAGTAATTATACTTAATAAAACATTATTCAATGACCACACGGTCCACGATCCTTAATTAACATAATTAAAAAAACAGATAAAATGCGCCGCCATGCGATGCTGTCGTGCTTGTCGCCGTCTTCAGGCGCCGCCGTCGTCATCATCGTCGCCAGTGAGGTTGACGTACGGCGGCATCGTCCACAGATGGTTGGTGGCCCCTGAAGGTTGGCGACGCTGGCGGCGCCTGCACCGCCTCCTCCAACGGCGATGGCTCGCGCTCCGGTTACCGTGGCGGCATGGGGCACCAAGGCTCGGCCCCACTCCCTGGGCCATCTTCGTGGCTCTGCACGTGCCCGCCGCGGGCTGTTGGTGTCCCCGGCAAAATAGGAGGCGCGCCGCACGTCGTGCTCATCACAGAACCAAGTGTCCCACAGTGGGGAATCCACGGCGTACCTCAGATCGTAGTAGAGGTCGCCGGGAAGGCGACGTCGGCGGCAGTTGATCTCGTCGCGGCGGGCACGGCCGCTCAACGACACCGACGGGATCGGCACCCCATCGGCGGACAGGTGTCAATTGTTCGTCAAGTGGACGTCGCTCCAGGGAGCGGCGTCCTTGTCTCCCAATAGCGGTGGCACACATCCGCATGGATGTACTGCCGGGAGTGTGCCGGGGCGCCCATAGGGGCAATGGAGAAGGATGCCAGAGCAGGCCGTGGCGGAGAAGAACAACGGCGCGGCTCGCTTGCGGCGCGGCGACGGCTGGACGACAACCCAACCTCGTGGTCGTGCGCCCCTTCCCCTTGTGGCCGGTGCTCCACCACCCCATTGGTGCCGGCGGCCGGAGAGCTCGAGGGAGGGGGCAGAAGGGTAGGGTTTGGTGTCGGTCCCGAGGAGGCAGAAGGAGTGGAGTGGGCGCGTGGACTGTGCCGGTCCACGGCTTCCCCATTAAGAAGGACGACGACCGTGTAGGATTGAAAGGAGTGCTAGAGGGGGGGGGTGATCAAAATACTTGACCAATTATAAATCTTCCTTTTCCCAATTTTAAGTCTTGGCAGATTTTAGCATTCATTGCAAGTCAAGTACACCCTACACATGCATGTCTACGAGTATTGCAACGGAAAGTAAAGACGAACATGTAAGTAAAGGAAGGGTAGGAAGATCAAACGCAATTGGTTACACGATGATTTTTTTCTCGTGGTTCCGATAGGTGGTGCTATTGTACGTTCACGTTTATGGGGTCTTCAACCCACGGAGGGTAACGATCGCGAGAGTCCACGGAGGGCTTTAACCACGGAGGGTTCCACGAAGAAGCAACCTTGACCATACCATCATGGCCTACGTCCACGGAGGACTAGCCTAACTCGAGGTAGATCTTCACTAAGTAGGCGATCTCCTTGCCCTTACAAACTTCTTGGTTCACTCCACAACATGAAGTAGGAGGCTCCCAAGCGACACCTAACTAATCTAGGAGGCACCACCCTCCAAAAGGTAATAGGCTCTATAATGTCGATGAACTCCTTGCTCTAGTGCTTCAAGATGATAGACTCCTCAACACACAATCACTCTATCACAGATTTGGCTTGGTGGAAGAGATTGATGGGGTGGAAAACAACTTGGGGAGGCTAGAGATCAAGATTCATATGATAGGAATGCAATGGCATGATCTCAACACATGAATAGGTGGCTCTCTCTCAGAAAAACAATAGGTATGAGTGGGGAACTATTCTAGGTGCTTGTCTTGCGAGTGAGTGGTGGTGGAGGGGTATATATAGACATCTCCAAAAATCCAACCGTTACACCTAATAAGTCAGACTCGATGACACCAATGTGTAAATCTTGGTGGTACTGAGTTGCCTCAAAGGTAGCAACTTTTGAATCTCGGTGGGACCGATACATACAACTCGGTTGCACCGATATGGTGACCAACGGTGAGATTGCCAAACTCGGTGACCCTGATTCACAAAACTCGGTGGGACCGATTTTGTGAACTTGTGTAACATGAAGTTGGCAACCTAGACTCGGGGGCACCGAAATGGAATCGGTTGCACCGAAATTCTAGGGTTTGGCTGAGTCTGTGTAAGGCTGAGAATCGGTGGCACCATGTGGAAAGTGTTGGTTGCACCGATTTTGGATATTTGGCTTTGGACAGACTTTTTTGAAAGGGCTTGTGGGTGAATGTGGTGACTATCACTTGTGCACGTATGATCATTTTGTACGATGAGCGGTACTACCAATTGAACTGATCGATATGGTTGACTAGAGAGGGGGGTGAATAGGCAACTAACACTTTTTAACTTTTCCTTAACAATTTAGGCCTAGCATCAAATAAGTTGGCTAGATGTGCAACTAGGTGAATAACACAACAAGTACACAAACAAGCAAGAGATACAACACAATAATAGCTTGCAAGAAGTAAAGGTAAGAGATAACCAAAAGTGGATCCGGTGGAGACGAGGATGTGTTACCGGAGTTCCTTCCCTTGTGAGGAAGTACGTCTCTGTTGGAGCGGTGTGGAGGCACAATGGTGCCCAAGAAGCCACTAGGGCCACCGTATTCTCCTCACACCCTCACACAATGCGAGATGTCGTGATTCCACTATTGGTGCCCTTGAAGATGGCGACCGAACCTTTACAAACAAGGTTGGGGCTATCTCCACAACTGAATTGGAGGCTCCCAACGACAGCACGAAGCTTCACCACAATGCAATCTAGCTCCGAGGTGACCTCAACCGTCTAGGGTGATCAAACACCCAAGAGTAACAAGATCCTCAAGGGATTAGTGGGGGGAATCAAATTTCTCTTGGTGGAAATGTAGATCGAGGCCTTCTCAGCCAATCCCTAAATAATCAACAAGTTTGATTGGCTAGGGAGAGAGATCGGGCTAAAATGGAGCTTTGAGGAACAATGGATCTTGGGAAAGGAAGAGGTACTCTTCTTGAGGAAGAAGACCTCCCTTTTATAGTGGGGGATAAGATCCAACCGTTATCCCCACCCTCAGCCCCGCGCATCACGGTACTACCACAAAAGACCATGGTACTACCGCTGTGACATGCGGTAATACTGATCGCATGGAAGTATCAGACTCAGGCCGATTGCACTAGGCAGCTAGCGGTAGAACCGCCAGAGTGGTACTATCGCGAGCCCATGCGGTGCTACCGCATGGTCGGTAGAGACTGGCACTTGGAGATGCACGGAAGTAAAAAAATTACTTTCGTGCCTACCTCTGCTAAGGACGAAGCTACGAAAAAGTCCAACACGGTAGTACAGGAACTGCATCATGAACTATTGCAATAGGGCGGATGTAAAAAGTAACATCCGTGCCTACTACCATAGGCGTACGTACTAGGGCAGGGTACAACGGTACTACTACTCCACTGAGCGGTACTACCGCGGGCTCCTGCAGTACTACCGCTCCCTTGAGCGGTACTACCGCTGGTCACTCGACGCAAGTACCCCCACAGGCTTCACTTTGCACAAACGAGAAAAACAGCTGGTGCTCCATCAAAATAAAGGAAAGGTGGTGCAAATAGGATAGATGTGTACATGTTGATTCCACCCAAACCTTTCCGAAGTGGACCCCTCTTAATAGTATGGCTTTCCTACGACTCAAATTCACCGAAAGGAAACATAGAGAACAATCGTCTTCGATAAGCTCTGAGGGGCACCGAATCGTCTTGTGCCTAGACATGAGATATCTCAAATGCTCAATGCACACGATTAGTCCGTAAAGGCATTGTGATCAATCACCAAAACCACTTAAGGAGAAATATGCCCTTACAATCTCCCCCTTTTTGGTGGATTGATGACAATACTGGATTTGCGCATAAAGATATAAAATGAGCAGATGCAAACCCAAGATTTATAAAATATAGATAGGCTCCCCTAGATGTGTGCATTCTATAGATATGCTTTGGACTGCAAAGCACACACACTAGGATCAACACTCCCCTATATTTTATAAACAATGCAATCCTTGTAATAGAATGAATAACACTAAGTACGGAAACAAGGCATGGCATGTGAGCATGAAGATAAGGGTAGATAAGAGACAGACTCACAAACTATGAATCATACTGGACAATAATAAGATAGGAGTGATAGCATATGTCTCACACCATATGAATGAAGAATTCTCCCGGTCTCAGACACAAACGACATAAACCAAAGTTCAATGAAAGCAAAGAGACGACGAAAAACAACGCAAAAACTCGCAAATCCTACACTCTCTACCCCTTTGGCCTAGAGACGCCAAAAAGGTAGAGAGGACACCTAACACACAGGTGGTAGCTCCCATGCAGAAAGATCCGTCATCTAGCTCCTCCTCTGATGGAGCTGGAATGGACTCCTCATCTGAATCAGCCCACTTGAACTGCTGCTTCGCCATCCAAGTAGCCTCAGGAGTGATGTCCTTCTCAGACCCACTCGAGATGGCCTTGCCAACCTTCCTCAGAGTCCGCTTGTCATGCTGGCGACTTTCCTTCTAAGCGACGTGAGTCTGATACTGTCCCTTGGCCTCCATGTAGAACAAGGTCTTCATCTTGTGAGAGAGCTACTTGGCCCAAGATGGCTCAGAAGACGGTGGCTCATATGTCACAGAACTGTCATCTTCCTCCTCTTCGATCTCATCCTCATCAACCTCCATATCAGCAGGAGCTGGCTTAGTGGTGGTGTTGGCCCACTTGTCCTTCATACGCAGACGAATGGGCTCATGAAGAAACAAGTGCTCCTGAAAGTCCTCATCCGGAAGGGTCTTCTCCCAAGTAGTACGAATCAGGAGGAACAATTAGGGCCCATAAATGGGGACCTTATGGTGAAACACAACAGTGCGAAGCTCGGTCCACATAATGTGAGAAACATCAAGGGGGTCAAGTTCTTCAGTTCGTCCTATCTCACAGAATAGCAACATATCCACCAGATATGAGTGCACCTTGTCCTTTTCTCCCATGCAAGGAAACAGAGTATTGCGGAAGATCCGGTGCATGACATCAAGGAATGGGTTGAGCACAGAAACTTGCTCACCAGAGGATAAAGTCTTGAGAATATAGTAGGGCACGACCCGCTCCTTACGTGCTGGTTGGGGGTTGCCATGAGGGCGCAATCCAATGGGCCCCTCAAGCCCCTCATCACAAACATTCAACATATCCATGAACTCCTTCCAGGTAGCAGACAACCTCTCTCCATGGGTCATCCAAGTCATGGTCCGCTGCTCATCAGGGTGGAAATGGACAAAAGCAAAGAACTGACCCACAATCTCGGGATCAAAGTCAAGGTGGAACGAGATGATGTCCTCGGTAGCAAACTGCTCCACCATACTCAGAGCCTCACCAAAGTATTCCTGGTTCTTCCACATATGAGCCATGTCAATCCATTGGATGGGAACATAGAGATTCTTCTTGCCCTTGATCTCGATGTGGATTAGATTCTGTTGCTTGGTCCAAAACAACTTATTGGCCCTGGAATCTTCCCTCGGTTTGACATATGGGTCGATCAAACAACGAGACAGAAACTCAGCTTGATGCATGTCTTCCCAATTGTCAACTGGCTCCTTGAACTTGGATGCGGTTCTCTTGAAACGGCGTTGCGGGTCATTGGACCCCTCAGGAGCATCTGGATTGCGAAGACGCTTTGAGCTAGTGTCGCGAGAGGGATTCAAGCATCTTGGACCGGAGCCGGAACCGGAGCCACCACCTATGACACACAACGCAAACACAAGAGACAAATGAAAAATAAGTCAAGGCAAAGACGAAATCAGACACGAAAACCATATATAGGTGAGAATGAACAGGACAAGATGAGGTAGCTTCTGATCGAGCGGTCGTACTGGTGGTTCATGCGGAAGTAAAAAATTACTACCACTCCGGATGCGGTAGTACCGCTATGAGCGGTGGTATCGTGGCAGGAGCGGAAGTAAAATTTTACTTCCGCCCGACGAGCGGTAGTACCACACCAGATGCGGTAGTACCACACGGGGCAGATTTCGCATGAACAAGGATCAAAAATCAGATCGATACTACCGTGGATCAAAAGTTAGCCCGTTGTATCCTATCAATAAGCACTTCTACCGCACTAACACTCTCAAAACATCCCCTCATGCACAGATTTGGCCAAAAATCACTCGATCAACTCATATTTTCCCTAAACCTAGATTCAAAAATAGAGAAGCAAAACGAGAAGAGTTCGGGGAAATACCGGGGTCCATGGCAAGAGGACGAGGCGGGGAACGATCCCACCGGAGGGAATGAGAGTAGGGTGGCCGGAGACGGAGATCCGATGAGGTTCTCCGATGCCGGTTGTGAGGATGTAGCGACCCGACCTGAAAGGTCGAGTCTCCGGTGTTTCCGTACCATCCCAAGATCATGCTAGTACACACACGGTACATCAATGTATATATCAAAGGGAAATCACACAACGTTTATTAATCGTAAATCTCATATCGAGTCCTTTATTACAATAAAGATTACAATAAAGTGGCTGAAGGCCAACTCATGAGAATATCTAAATCTTGCAGAAGCTTCAAAGGTAGATGAGTCCATCTGACTCCAAGGGCATCTCACCGAGCGTAGAGCGTATCCTCACTCCTGGTCGGAAAAGTATTCTACAACATGATACATTGCAGCCGTGTAGGTCAGCATATGGAATCTGCCGGCAAAGTCACAAGAGAGGGGTGAAAAGATAATCATCTAATCTACATGCATATATGGCAGGTGGGGTTGTAAGTTTTTGCGTAAAGCCAATTTTCCTACATCAAGAGAGGTCTAAGAAAAATTATTACTAAGTTGGTTGATTAATGAGATGGTTCCACCAACCAATTCTCATACCCAAGTTATTAATACCCACATCATCATATTAATTGTGTTGAGGGTTCCGGAAGTTTCAGTTCCTTTGGCTCAAGTCGTCCATGACCGGGGACACGGCTAATCGATTAGGTTTGAGTACTCTGCAGAGTTTTGCACACGTTCCCCACAAGATTTGGTTGCCTCCGTTTGATTTCTCGCACTTCAGGGTGTTTGAGAAACGGATGACCAAAACATGGTCTTCCAAAGGTTTTCCCTGCGACTCTGTCGGTGCCCATCCTTTCCTACCATTCTTCTACATCTCGTAGCACCGCCTGTCCAGGGTCACCACGATATCCAACCAAGCCAGAGCCCATAATGACTTGTGGCTGTGCAGGTAAGCCTTGGGTCTTGAAGCATCCATCCATCTCTTTGTGCCTGGGTGGACCTTTCCGCATGAATAGTGGCACATCTCCAGCATCATCTAGGCTAACCACTAGTTTCTCCAGGGCGCCGTTCAACCATCATCCACCCAGAGGTAAGTTGAAAACTTGAAGTCTTGAAGACTTGATCATCATGTAGGTCTTGAAATTATTAACTCTCAACTCTCATGCATCACACAACCAACCCCGTCTACTAATAGCATAGCAAAATGTAAAACAACGTTTTCCAGGGCCAATGTGTCAAGGGTTGAGGGGTACCTACCACATGATACTACAACAAGTAACCAAGTTTCCAATTTACCTACTTTTCATGCAATTGGGGAGATGGTAGAACTAATGCAATAAAAACATAGGTATACATGGTCAAAGTGACTTGCCTGATTGACGGTCTTCGTACTCGAGGGACTCTAGGTAACAAGCCTCGCACTCTGGATGATCTAACGAATCAAACAAGAGCACTCAATAAGCATACCACAAAATGTTGCAACTCACAAAATCAGAAATGAACTAGTAATCACTCAAGACAAGGCACAATCAAAAGAAAAGAAGATCAACACATAGTTTGGGTTTTCTAAAGTTGATGGGTAAACTACTACTAATAACATAGAATTATTGGTATTAATAAAACAATAGTTGACAGAAAAGAACAATAGAAATATTTTATTAATAAACACAATTAAATCCATTTAAATTTTTGTTAAGAAAAATCTTAGTAGGGTTTTAAAAGTTTTGATAAACACTACTACATGAAGTGGGCTAGAGTTTATTAACAATAGAGTGAAATAAACTACAATTTTATTAATAAAACAATTCTCCTAACAGAAAAGAATTTACTAAAACTTTTCTTAGAAAACAAAATCTTTTTATCTAAAACTTAGTTAAAGGAAACTATTACTAACTAGTTTGTTTTTATCAAACTAAACCTAATTAAAAAAGAGTAAAGATTCCTATAACAATATAGAAATAAACTAAGCAAACATATATACTTATTAACAGCAGGTAAAACACCTAGTGTTGAGACAATAGAATCTACTGAAACAAAATATAACTAAATCTGATTTAAACTAACTAAAACTAAATTAAATTAACTATACTAACCACTAGGCAGATTCTGTTTATAGCTAAAACACTAAACAAATCTATCCTAAAAATCTTCAAACTAAGCATGATGATAGTCCTAACTAATACCAAGCAGTAGCATAAAGATTCATGCAAAAATCTATTTTAAACTCTAGTTATTCTGATTTGAGTAGTTTGAGAAAATTTGACTAAATTCAAACTTTAGAGTTGAAATTTGAAATCTAAACATACAGACATAAAATACATAACAAATGTGAACTAATGCAAAAAGAATCAACTAAAAACACTAAATAGTTTAAAAGATATGATAAAAACAAAATCAGGATGCATTCTGTTTTCTAAATCAGAAAAGAAAAAGAAAAAAAACTAACGATCGGACAGGGGCTACGTGTCAGGTTCCTATTGGTCGAAAGAGCGTGCGTGCGGGTGTTTACTGACGGTTGACCGAAGCCTAGTGCGTACCGGTTCGGGCTATTTAACAGGTTTAATCTCGCGCGTTGATTACAGATCTGACGGCTACGATGGAGACGACGACTTACAGAGAGGAGGTCGGGGTTCTCCGGCGAGCTCGACGGCGGCCGGTGGTCGGAAGTGATCGGGGACTACGGTGCAATGGTCGAGGGCGACATCCGAGGTGCTCAGGTGACGGTGACGAGGCTCCGGAGTAGTCTGGTGGTGTCGGAGAGGGCTGGAGTGACGGAGACGACGGGCATGAGCTCGGGAAATATACGGTCGGGGCAGAGCTCCGGCGAGCTCGAGCGGGCGTTCTGGCGAGGGAGAGAGAGGGGTTCAGGAGGGAATGGAGCGCGGAGGTGGCCGCTCTTATATAGGGCCGGTGAGGGGGCGAGAGAAGGAGGGAGGAGGGAGATCCGGGGGAGAGATCACCGGCGACGGCGGCGCGCGCGTGAGGACGGGGACGACCGCGCGGATGGCGCCATCAGACAGTGGGTCCGGCTTGTCAGCGAGAGGGAGAGACGCTGTTAGCGCGTCGGTGGCCGGCTTGTAATGAATTCGCGAGTTAATGCCCGTGGGCCGGCCCTTTTTCAAATAAATTCGTTTCCTTTTTAATATCGAGAGCAGTAAAACCTCTTTAAAAGCATTCAAAATATTTCCAAATATAGGAAATATATATATCAAAATGATTAGGAGAATTAATGCTATTCAATGAACATTTTTTCTCTGTCATTTGAATACTTTGAAAAATAATTATTTTTAGAAATTGCCTATTTGGTTTTAAAACCTTTTGCAAATATTTTTCAAAAGACCCCCTGGTTCTTATTGTTCAAATATATCACCAAGATGACCCTGGTGTGGAGTGTCATGTTACTCCCCTCTTATTTTGAACTTTTTCCAAGGTTTTCAAAAAGGTGAAAGCAACATATTGAAAATAGAAAGGGACTTTCAGAAAGTCAGAAGAAGCATTTCAACTATTTCATACATTCAAGCAATGATGATGATGAATGCATAGCTATATTTCATAACATTCCAAAATGGAATTTTGGGATGTTACAGAGGAGGAGAGAGAGAGCCGTGAGGGGAAGAGATAATGGGTATGGGGGAGTTGGAACTCCCCCTGCCGGCTCTTAACCACCACGCACACTCGACGACATGGTAGTACCGCGTTCATTATGGCAGTATCGCTCATCGAGCGGAAGTAATTTTTTTACTTCCGTGCAAGAAGCAGTTGTACCGCTCCGGAAGCGGAAGTAATTTTTTTACTTCCGTGTTTTTGGGCGGTAGTACCGTGCCGGGGAAGCACATGTGCAAGCATAGAGGCAGTCCAACTCCAGCGGTAGTACCGTGGATTGCCACGTTAGTACCATGCTGCCCACAAAATGCTAGATTTCAGAGAGAAAAGAGAAGAAGAGAAAGATTTTTTTTCTTTTCGCACAAAAACGAGAGACACGATAAGACAAAGATGCAAGTCAAAACAACAGCATGGTCCAATAGAGTAGAAAGAGAAATGAGGACCAACCAGTGAACCTCTACTTCGCATGAAGACACGGCGGTGGCCCTAAAGCCACCTATGTTTGAGTCAAATGGTATGGCACCGCGAAGAATTATCCTTGGGCCCATGACCAAGACTCGTCTGTTGAAGCACAATAACCATAAAAAATGGCGGATGTGAAAGACTTTGATTAGTTTATGCGTAATAAGGGGAGGGATAGTTCATTGAGAGAACTAGACTCCCCCTAAATCCATGCCTACACCTAGACAAGACATAACGATGAGTGTGGTGAGGTGTGCACTAGGTCAATCCACATTGCTCGAATCATTGATATTTATCTCATGCCTTAACTCGCGAAATCTTGCTTCATCCAATGGCTTCATAAATATATTTGCAAGTGGTTCGTTAGTGCTCAGATGGATAAGATTGATGTCTCCTCGCTTGACGTGTTCCCGAAGGAAGTGATGAAGAATATCAATATGCTTCGTCTTACAATGTTGAACTGGGTTGCTGGAGATCATAATGGCACTTTCATTATCACAGTAAAGAGGCACTTTGTCACAATTGACACCATAATCCTTTAAAGTTTGCCTCATCCAAGGAATCTATGCACAACAACTGGCAGCAGCTACATACTCGGCCTCGGTGGACGAGAGAGAAACACAATTTTGTTTCTTTGAAGACCAACTAACCAAAGACCGACCAAGAAATTGGCAGCCTCCGGAAGTGGACTTTCTATCCACATGGTCTCCTGCCCAATCCGAGTCAGTATATCCAACGAGATCAAACGAAGCCCCCTTGGGATACCATAAGCCAAAGTTTGGGGTATGAGCCAAATATCACAAGATTCGCTTGATAGCCACATGGTGACTCTCCTTAGGTGCGGATTGAAATCATGCACAAATACCCACACTTAACATGATATCCGGTCTAGATGCACAAAGTAAAGCAAGGATCCAATCATGGAGCGATATACCTTTTGATCCACCACTTTACCATTGGGATCAGTGTCAATATGTCATTTGAGTGGCAACAGTGTGTTGGCCTTGGGAGGTTTGAGCTCATCCATCTTGAACCTCTTGAGAATGTCTTGAGTGTATTTAGCTTGATTGATGAAGGTACCTTGACTTTGTTGCTTGACTTCAAAACCAAGGAAGAACTTTAACTCTCCCATCATAGACATCTCAAACTTATTTGTCATCAAAGTGGCAAATTCTTCATTGAAAGCTTTGTTAGGAGAACGAAAAATAATATCATCAACATATAGTTGGCATATGAACAAGTTCCCGTTGACCCTCTTCGTAAAAAGAGTGGGATCGATTTTCCCAATTTCAAACCCACGGTCTTGCAATATCTCGGTAAGGTGCTCATACCATGCGCGTGGGGCTTTCTTAAGGCCATAGAGAGCCTTATCGAGAACGTATACATGATTGGGGAACTTGGGATCCTCGAACCCCGGGGGTTGCTTGACATATACCAACTCGTTAAGAGGACCATTAAGAAAAGCACACTTGACATGCATTGGATATAATTTAAAGTTGTGATGAGAGGCATATGCAAGCAACATGCGAATCAATTCAAGGCGAGCAACAGAAGCAAAAGTTTCACCGTAGTCGATACCCTCGACTTGGGATTAGCCTTGTGCCACCAATCTTGCCTTGCTGCGAATGACGATACCGTTCACATCTTGCTTGTTTTTGAAGATCCATTTAGTTCCAATAACATTGTGGTTCTCCTGAGGTCTTGGCACCAATCGCCGCACTTGGTTGTGCTCGAAGTTGTTGAGTTCATCGTGCATAGCTTCAACCCACTCATATCTTCGAGCGCATATTGTACCTTAAGGGTCTCAATGCAAGAAACAAACGCGTGATGTTCACAAAAGTTTGTTAATTGTTTACGAGTGGTTATCCCTTTTTGTAAGTCGCCGTAGACGTTTCCAACAAATGTTGTCTAAGTTTGAGCTTGGAAACATTCTTGGCAGCTCGTCTCTCTAAGATTTCCTTCATGGAAGGTTGAGGGACAACATTCTGAGAGTCATCTTCTTGATGATCGTGAGCGCCTTTGTGAGCTTGCTCTTGATGTTGAAGAAGATCTTGATCTTGAGCTTGCTTGGAGACGTGAACTTGATCTTGGACATCATTTGGTGAAACACCATCATCAGTAGAATGACCTTGCCCTTTATCTTGTCCATGTGGTAGAGGACCTTCATTTTGTTCTTCGGAAGCATGTGGGTCTTAGGTCGGTGATGGTTCCACTTGAGTGGAACATTGTCCTTCTCCTTCGGCCACAAGGGTTCCGCAATGTTGGGAGACATAGTAGTAAATCAAAAAAATTCCTACGTGTTCACCAAGATCTATCCATGGAGAAACCAGGAACGAGTAAGGGGAGAGTGGATCTTCATACCTTTGAAGATCGCTAAGCGGAAGCGTTACAAGAACGCGGTTGCTGGAGTCGTACTCGTAACGATTCAGATCGGGATGGACTCCGATCTTAGCGCCAAACAACGGCGCCTCCGCGTTCAAAACACGTGCAGCCCAGTGACGTCTCCTACGCCTTGATCCAGAAAGGAGGGAGGAGAGGTTGAGGGAGAGCTCCGGCAGCACGACGGCGTGGTGACGGTGGAGCTGCGCGGTCTCCGGCATGGCTTCGCCAAGCACTATGGAGAACGAGGAGAGGGAGGAGTAGGGCTGGACCGAGAGGAGAGAACTCGTGTGTTTCAGCCCTCCCAAACCCCACATATATATAGGGGGAAGGAGTAGGAGGCACCCCATCTAGGGTTCCCACCCTAGAGGGTGCGGCAACCCTAGATGGGAGGGCCGGCGGTCAAGGTGGGAGGAGTGGCTGCGCCCTAGGGTGGGCCTTGGGCCCATCCATGCCCTAGAGTTTGCCCCCTCCACCCCTTGCTGCGCCTTGGGCTAGGGTGGGAGGCGCAACAGCCCACCTAGGGGCTGCTTCCCTCCCACTCTTGGCCCATGAAGCCTTCCGGGGCTGGTGGCCCCTTCCGGTGGTCCCGGTACGTTACCGGTGACGCCCAAAACATTTTCGGTGACCAAAACCTCACTTCCTATATATGAATCTTTACCTCCATACCATTCCGGAGATCCTTTGACGTCCGGGATCTCATCCGGGACACCGAACAACCTTCAGTAACCACGTACACTATTTCCCTATAACCCTAGCGTCATCGAACCTTAAGTGTGTAGACCCTACGGGTTTGGGAGACACGTAGACATGATCGAGACACCTCTCCGGTCAATAACCAACAGTGGGATCTATATACCCATGTTGGCTCCCAAATGCTCCACGATGATCTCATCGGATGAACCACGATGTCGGGGATTCAATCAATCATGTATACAATTCCCTTTGTCTACCGGTATGATACGTGCCCGAGATTCGATCGTGCCCGAGATACGTGCCCGAGATACGTGCCCGATGTCGGGGAGCGACAAATCCCAGTCTCGATTCATGCCAACCCAATAGACACTTTCGGAGATACCCCTAGTGCACCTTTATAGCCACCCAGTTACGTAGTGACATTTGGCACACCCAAAGCATTCATACGGTATCCGGGAGTTGCACAATCTCATGGTCTAAGGAAATGATACTTGACATTAGAAAAGCTTTAGCAGACGAACTACACGATCTTGTGATATGCTTAGGATTGGGTCTTGTCCATCACATCATTCTCCTAATGATGTGATCCCGTTATCAATGACATCCAATGTCCATGGTCATGAAACCATGACCATCTATTGATCAATGAGCTAGCCAACTAGAGGCTCACTAGGGACATGTTGTGGTCTATGTATTCACACATGTATTACGGTTTCCGGTTAACATAATTATTGCATGAACAATAGACAATTATCATGAACAAGGAAATACAATAATAACCATTTTATTATTGCCTCTAGGGCATATTTCCAACAGTCTCCCACTTGCACTAGAGTCAATAATCTAGTTACATTGTGATGAATCAAACACCCATAGCATCCTGGTGTTGATCATGTTTTGCTCGTGGGAGAGGTTCAGTCAACGGATCTGCGACATTCAGATCCGTGTGTACTTTACAAATATCTATATCTCCCTCCTAAATGTAATCACGGATGGATTGAAGCGGCGCTTGATGTGTCTTGTCTTCTTGTGAAACCTGGGCTCCTTTGCAAGGGCAATAGCTCCAGTGTTATCACAGAATAGAGTCATCGGGCCTGACGCATTGGGAATCACTCCTAGGTCGGTGATGAACTCATCCAGACTCCTTCCTTTGCTGCTTCCGAAGCAGCTATGTACTCCGCTTCACATGTACATGCCGCCACGACGCTTTGCTTGCAGCTGCACCAGCTGACTGCCCTTCCGTTCAAAATATACACGTATGCGGTTTGCGACTTGGAGTCATTCGGATCTGTGTCGAAGCTAGCATCGACGTAACCCTTTACGACGAGCTCTTCGACACCTCCATATACGAGAAACATGTCCTTTGTCCTTTTAAGGTACTTCAGGATATTCTTGACCGCTGTCTAGTGTTCCGCTCCGGGATCACTTTGGTACCTCCCTACCAAACTTATGGCAAGGTTCACCTCAGGTCTGGTACACAGCATGGCATACATAATAGAGCCTATGGCTGAAGCATAGGGGATGACACTCATCTCTTCCTATCCTTTGCCATGGTCAGGCATTGAGTCGTACTCAATCTCACACCCTGTAACACACGCAAGAACCCCTTTTTGAACTGATCCATATTGAACTTCTTCAATATCTTTTCAAGGTATGTGCTTTGTGAAAGACCTACGAGGCGTATCGATCTATCTCTGTAGATCTTGATGCCTAATATGTAAGCAGCTTCTCCAAGGTCCTTCATTGATTTTTTTTATTCAAATAGGCCTTCACACTTTCCAAAAGTTCTATATCATTTCCCATTATCAGTATGTCGTCCACATATAATATGAGAAATGCTACAGAGCTCCCACTCACTTTCTTGTAAATACAGGGTTCTCCATAAACCTGTACAAACCCAAATGCTTTAATCACCTCATTAAAGCGAATGTTCCAACTCTGAGATGCTTGAACCAGCCCATAGATGGAGCGCTGGAGCTTGCATACTTTGTTAGCATCTTTAGGATCGACAAAACCTTCCGGCTGCATCATATACAGTTCTTCCTTAAGGAAGCCATTAAGGAATGTCGTTTTGACGTCCATTTGCCAGATCTCATAATCATAAAATGCGGCAATTGCTAACATGATTCGGACAGGCTTTAGCATCGCTACGGGTGAAAAAGTCTCATCGTAGTCAACTCCTTGAACTTGTCGATAACCCTTAGCGACAAGCCGAGCCTTATAGACAGTCACATTACCATCCGTGTCAGTCTTCTTCTTAAAGATCCATTTATTTTCAATGGCTCGCTTATCATCAGGCAAGTCAACCAAAGTCCACACTTTGTTCTCATACATGGATCCTATCTCGAATTTCATGGCTTCAAGCTATTTGTTGGAATCCGAGCCCGCCATCGCTTCTTCATAGTTCGAAGGATCACCGTTGTCCAACAACATGATCTCCAGGACAGGGTTGCCGTACCACTCTGGTGCAGAACGTATCCTAGTGGACCTTCAATGTTCAATAGTAACTTGATCTAAAGTTCGTGATCATCATCATTAACTTCCTCTTCAGTCGGAGTAGGCTCCACAAAAACAACTTCCTGTGCTGCGCTACTCTCCGGTTCGAGTAGAGGTACAGTTACCTTATCAAGATCTATTTTCCTCCCACTTACTTCTTTAGAGAGAAACTCTTTCTCGAGAAAGGAACCATTCTTGGCAACAAAGACTTTGCCTTCGGATCTAAGGTAGAAGGTATACCCAATAGTCTCTTTGGGATATCCTATGAAGATGCACTTTTCCGCTTTGGGTTCGAGCTTCTCAGGTTGAAGTTTCATCACATAAGCATCACATCCCAAAACTTTTAGAAACGATAGCTTAGGTTTCTTTCCAAACCATAATTCATACGGTGTCGTCTCAACGGACTTTGACGGTGCCCTATTTAAAGTGAATGCAACAATCTCTAATGCATATCCCCAAAATGATAGCGGTAAGTCGGTAAGAGACATCATAGATCGCACCATATCCAATAGAGTGCGATTACGATGTTCAGACACACCATTTCGCTGAAGTGTGCCACGCGGCGTGAGTTGTGAAACAATTCCACATTTCCTTAGGTGCGTGCTAAACTCGTGACTTAAATATTCTCCGCCACGATCAGATCATAGGCACTTTATTTTCCTGTCACGTTGATTCTCTACATCACTCTGAAATTCCTTCAACCTTTCAAAGGTTTCAGACTTGTGTTTCATTAAGTAGACATACCCATATCTGCTCCGGTCATCCGTGATAGTGAGAACATAATGGTATCCACCGTGAGCCTCGACGCTCATTGGACCGCATACATCGGTATGTATTATTTCCAACAAGTCAGTTGCTCGCTCGATTGTTCCGGAGAACGGAGTCTTGGTCATCTTGCCCATGAGGCATGGTTTGCACGTGTCAAATGATTCAAAATCAAGAGACTCCAAAAGTCCATCAACATGGAGCTTCTTCATGCGTTTAACACCAATACGACCAAGGCGGAAGTGCCACATGTAACTGGGACTATTGTTATCAACCTTACACTTTTTGGTACTCACACTATGAACATGTGTAACATCACGTTCGAGATTCATCAAAAATAAACCATTGACCAGCGAAGCATGACCATAAAACATTTCTCTCATATAAATAGAACATCCATTATTCTTAGATTTAAATGAGTAGCCATCTCGCATCAAGCGAGATCTAGATACAATGTTCATGGTCAAAGCTGGTACTAAATAACAATTATTGAGGTTTAAAACTAATCCCGAAGGTAGATGTAGAGGTAGCATGCCACCGGCGATCACATCGACATTGGAACCATTCCCGACGCCCATCCTCACCTCGTCCTTTGCCAGCCTCCGCTTATTCCGCAGCTCCTGCTTCGAGTTACAAATGTGAGCAACTGCACCGGTATCAAATACCCAGGAGCTACTACGAGCGTTGGTTAGGTACACATCAATAACAAGTATATCACATATACCTTTAACGTTGCCGGCCTTCTTATCCGCTAAGTACTTGAGGCAGTTCCGCTTCTAGTGACCGGTACCCTTGCAATAAAAGCACTCAGTCTCAGGCTTGGATCCATTCTTGTTCTTCTTCCCGGCAACTTGCTTACCGAGCGCGGCAACAGCTTTGCCGTCCTTCTTGAAGCTCTTCTTACCCTTGCCTTTCTTGAAACTAGTGGTCTTATTCACCATCAACACTTGATGCTCCTTTTTGATCTCGACCTCCACTGATTTTAGCCTCGAGTACAACTCAGGAATGGTCTTCTCCATACCCTGCATGTTGTAGTTTGTCACAAAGCTCTTGTAGCTAGGTGGGAGCGGCTGGAGGATTCTGTTAATAACCGAGTCATCCGGGAGATTAACTCCCAGCTAAGTCAAGGGTTGTGCAACCCAGACATTTTGAGTATGTGCTCACTAACAGAACTATTCTCCTCCATCTTACAACTGAAGAACTTGTCAGAGACATCATATCTCTCGACCCGGGCATGATCTTGGAAAACCAGTTTCAGCTCTTGGAACATCTCATATGCTCCGTGTTGCTCAAAATGCTTTTGGAGCCCCGGTTCTAAACTGTAAAGCATGCCACACTGAACAAGGGAGTAATCATCGCAGCGTGATTGCCAAGCGTTCGTAACATCTTGGTCCGCTGGGAAAATGGGTGGGTCACCTAGCACTGCATCAAGGACATACAATCTCTTGGAAGCTATGAGGATGATCCTCAAGCTACGGACCCAGTCCGCATAGTTTCTTCCATCATCTTTCAGCTTGGGTTTCTCTAGGAACGCGTTGAAGTTGAGGGTGACATTAGCATTGGCCATTGGATCTACAATATAGATTGTAAAGACAATTTTAAACTATGTTCATGATAATTAAGTTCACATAATCAAATTATTTAATGAACTCCCACTTAGATAGACATCTCTCTAGTCATCCAAGTGACATATGATCCATGTCAACTAGCCCGTGTCCGATCATCACGTGAGACGGACTAGTCATCCATGGTGAACATCTCCATGTTCATAGTATCTTCTATACGACTCATGTTTGACCTTTTGGTCTTCCGTGTTCCGAGGCCAAGTCTATACATTCTAGGCTTGTCAAGTCAACCTAAGTGTTTTGCGTGTGTAAATCTGGCTTACACCCGTTGTATACGAACGTTAGAACCTATCACACCCGATCATCACGTGGTGCTTCGGAACAACGATCCTTAGCAACTGTGCACAGTTAGAGTGAACACCTTTCTTGAAATTTTATTGAGAGATCATCTTATTTACTACCATTGTTCTAAGCAAATAAGATGTAAACATGATAAACATCACATGCAATCAATATAGTGACATGATATGGCCAATATCATCTTGCTCCTTCGATCTCCATCTTCGGGGCACCATGATCATCACTGTCACCGGCACGACACCATGATCCCCATCATCATGATCTCCATCATCGTGTCTTCATGAAGTTCTCTCGCCAACTATTACTTCTACTACTATGGCTAATGTTTAGCAATAAAGTAAAGTAATTACATGGTGTTTATGATTGACACGCAGGTCATACAATAAAATAAGACAACTCCTATGGCTCCTGCCGGTTGTCATACTCATCGACATGCAAGTCGTGAATCCTATTACAAGAACATGATCAATCTCATACATCACAATGCATCACATCACATCCTTTGGCCATATCACATCACAAGGCAGATGCTGCAAAAACAAGTTAGACGTCCTTTAATTTCTAGTTGCAAGTTTTTACATGGCTGCTATAGGGTTCTAGCAAGAACATTTCTTACCTATGCCAAAACGACAATGTGATATGCCAATTGCTATTTACCCTTCATAAGGACCCTTTTCATCAAATCCAATTCGACTAAGGTGGGAGAGACAGACACCCGCTAGCCACCTTATGCAACAAGTGCATGTCAGGCGGTGGAACCGGTCTCACGTAAGCGTACGTGTAAAGTTGGTCCGTGCCGCTTCATCCCACAATACCGCCGAATCAAGATAAGACTAGTAGTGGTAAGTAAATTAACAAGATCGATGCCCACAACAACTTTGTGTTCTACTCGTGCATAGATTCTACGCATAGACCTAGCTCATGATGCCACTCTTGGGAAACGTAGTAGTAAATCAAAAAAATTCCTACGTGTTCACCAAGATCTATCCATGGAGAAACCAGCAAAGAGTAAGGGGAGAGTGGATCTTCGTACCTTTGAAGGTCACTAAGCGGAAGCATTACAAGAACGCGGTTGGTGGAGTCGTACTCATAGCGATTCAGATCGCGGTGGACTCCGATCTTAGCGCCGAACAACGGCGCCTCCGCGTTCAACACACGTGCAGCCCGGTGACGTCTCCTACGCCTTGATCCAGCAAGGAGGGAGGAGAGGTTGATGTAGAGCTCTGGCAGCATGACGGCATGGTGACGGTGGAGCTGCGTGGTCTCCGGCAGGGCTTCGCCAAGCACTACGGAGAACGAGGAGAGGGAGGAGTAGGGCTGCGCCGAGAGGAGAGAACTCGTGTGTTGCAGCCCTCCAAAACCCCACATATATATAGGGGGAAGGAGGAGGAGGCACCCCATCTAGGGTTTCAACCCTAGAGGGTGCGGCAGCCCTAGATGGGAGGGCCGGCGGCCAAGGTGGGAGGAGTGGCGGCGCCCTAGGGTGGGCCTTGGGCCCATCCACGCCCTAGGGTTTGCCCCCTCCACCCCTTGCTGTGCCTTGGGCTGGGGTGGGAGGCGCACCAGCCCACCTAGGGGCTGCTTCCCTCCCACTCTTGGCCCATGAAGCCTTCCGGGGCTGGTGGCCCCTTCCGGTGGACCCCCGGAACCCTTCCGGTGGTTCCAGTACGTTACCGGTGACGCCCAAAACATTTCCGGTGACCGAAACCTCACTTCCTATATATGAATCTTTACCTCCGGACCATTCCAAATCTCCTCGTGACATCCGGGATCTCATCCGGGACACCGAACAACCTTCGGTAACCACATACACTATTTTCCTATAACCCTAGCGTCATCGAACCTTAAGTGTGTAGACCCTACGGGTTCGGGAGACACGTAGACATGACCGAGACACCTCTCCGGTCAATAACCAATAACAGGATCTGGATACCCATGTTGGCTCCCACATGCTCCACGATGAGCTCATCGGATGAACCACGATGTCGGGGATTCAATCAATCCCGTATACAATTCCCTTTGTCTACCGGTATGATATTTGCCCGAGATTCGATCGTCGGTATCCCTATACCTTGTTAAATCTCGTTACCGGCAAGTCTCTTTACTCGTTACATAACACATCATCCCGTGACTAACTCCTTAGTCACTTTGAACTCATTATGATGATGTCTTACTGAGTGGGCCCAGAGATACCTCTCCGTCACACGGAGTGACAAATCCCAGTCTCGATTCATGCTAACCCAATAGACACTTTCGGAGATACCCGAAGTGCACCTTTATAGCCACCTAGTTACGTTGTGACATTTGGGACACCCAAAGCATTCATACGGTATCCGGGAGTTGCACAATCTCATGGTCTAAGGAAATGATACTTGACATTAGAAAAGCTTTAGCAAACGAACTACACGATCTTGTGCTATGCTTAGGATTGGGTCTTGTCCATCAGATCATTCTCTTAATGATGTGATCCCGTTATCAACGACATCCAATATCCATGGTCATGAAAACGTGACCATCTATTGATCAATGAGCTAGCCAACTAGAGGCTCACTAGGGACATGTTGTGGTCTATGTATTCACACATGTATTACGGTTTCCGGTTAACACAATTATAGCATGAACAATAAAAAATTATCATGAACAAGGAAATACAATAATAACCATTTTATTATTGCCTCTAGGGCATATTTCCAACACTCAACGGGTAGGAAGTATCCCACACCCATTCTTCTTATGGCTTGGAGCGGAATTTCATCACCTACGTCACAAAGATCACTTTGCTCCACTTGGGAGCCATTATTTTCATCAAACTCTACATTACTTGTCTCCTCAATGAGTCCCGTGGACTTGTTGAGGACACGATAAGCATGAGAGTTTGTAGCATAACCAACAAATATGCCCTCATGGGCTCTAGATTCAAACTTAGACAAACGAGCACCTTTCTTGAGAATG
This sequence comes from Hordeum marinum, assembly GCA_022496015.1. Lineage (NCBI taxonomy): Eukaryota > Viridiplantae > Streptophyta > Magnoliopsida > Poales > Poaceae > Hordeum > Hordeum marinum. The sequence continues at coordinate 449,450,173 of CM039678.1, read as the reverse complement.
AAACACTTACAACCGAAAAACCGGAAGTATTAGAGGTTGGGCTTGTTCCCGGTAAGAATCTCATAAGGAGTCTTGTTCAAGCATTTGCAGAGATAGAGCCGATTTGATGCATGACACGCTGTGTTGATGGCTTCAGTCCCAAAAGTTGTACGGAGATTTAAACTCCGCCATCATGGTTCTTGCCGCATCCAACAACGTCCGGTTCTTCCTCTCCGCAACACCATTTTATTGAGGGATGTAAGGTGTGGAATATTGGTGCTTTATCCCTTCATCACTGAGAAACTCATTTAGGGCATACTTCTTGAACTCAGTGCCGTTGTCACTTCTGATCATCAGAATCTTCACATCAAGTTGACGTTGGACTTCATTTGCAAAGTCGATGACGGTCTATTGGGTCTCACTCTTCCTCTTGAAGAAATATACCCAAGTATATCTCAAGTAATCATCCACAATCACCAAGAAATATCTTCTTCCACCTAGACTATCAAAGATGGAGGCCCGAAGAGATCCATGTGAAGGAGCTCTAAGGTCCTCTTTGGGTAGATTGTATTAGTTGGACGATGAGCCTTTTCATGTAGCTTTCCTTTGATACAAGCATTGCAAGCACGATGTTTGGCAAAACTCACGTTTGTTAGTCCAAGAATGTGATCCCCTTTGAGGAGGATTTGCAAAGATCTCATATTGACATGGGCTAGCCGGCGATGCCAAATCCATCCCACATCAACTTTAGCCATTAGGCAAGTCGCAGTCTTAGTGGGTCGCTCCGAGAAGTTCACCACATAGAGACCGTTCATGACATGCCCAACAAAAGCTACTTTAAGAGTCTTGCTCCACAAAAGGGTCACATAGTCAATACCAAAGAAGGTACTAAACCCCATGATTGCGAGTTGATGAACCAAAACTAAATTTTATGCGAGGGTCTCAACAAGCATAACATTCTCTACGGAGAGTTTCGGAGAGATTATCACCTTGCCAAGGCCCAATACCTTTGAAATTGCATCATCACCAAATGAGACTTGAGTGGCCACAGATGTGTCAGGATGAACGTCCACCACCAAGTCCTTGCTTCCGGTCATATGATTTGTCGCTCCACTATCAAGCAACCATGACGTTCCTACAAGAGATCAATGTTTGGTTTTCGGTACCCATTCTTTAATGGGTCCTTTCATGTTAGCAACAAGGGTCTTAGGAACCCAATACACCATTCAATGTACTCATAAGAAGAACCAACATATTTGGTATAAACATGCCCATCACTAGCACGACACAAAACATAAGAGGGGTTAAAGTCGCCGGTCTTGTTGGGGTGGGTGTTCTTGCCCTTCTTGGCATTCCCAACCACAACTTTGTATTTATTCTTCTCATGAGGACCATATCCTAGTCTTACAAAGGTTTCCTTGAGCGGTGGAACTTTCTTGGTGTTCACCTTCTTCTTGTTGTTGTTTTTGGGTGCAAACCCAACTCCTTCTTTTGCCACAACTTCCTTCTGATTACTCAAAAGGTCATTGAGCATCTTTTCGCCTTGAATACACGTCACCAAACCCTTTTCAATCTGCTCTTTTAGCTTAGCATTTTCCTCCACAAGATGTGCATGCTCACAACACGGGTTAGTAGCAAATGCATTATCAATTACAACAAAAGGAGGACACGTGGAAATTTCCTTAGTGAGTTTCACTTGGAGTTGATCATGCGACTCCTTAAGAGAGGCATGAGTGTTGGATATATGCCCTAGAGGCAATAATAAAATGGTTATTATTGTATTTCCTTGTTCATGATAATTGTCTATTGTTCATGCTATAATTGTGTTAACCGGAAACCGTAATACATGTGTGAATACATAGACCATAACATGTCCCTAGTAAGCCTCTAGTTGGCTAGCTCGTTGATCAATAGATGGTCACGGTTTCATGACCATGGACATTGGATGTCGTTGATAACGGGATCACATCATTAGGAGAATGATGTGATGGACAAGACCCAATCCTAAGCATAGCACAAGATCGTGTAGTTCGTTTGCTAAAGCTTTTCAATGTCAAGTATCGTTTCCTTAGACCATGAGATTGTGCAACTCCCGGATACCGTAAGAATGCTTTGGGTGTGCCAAACGTCACAACGTAACTGGGTGGCTATAAAGGTGTAGTACGGGTATCTCCGAAAGTGTCTGTTGGGTTGGCACGAATCGAGACTAGGATTTGTCACTCCATGTGACCGAGAGGTATCTCTGGGCCCACTCGGTAAGACATCATCATAATGAGCTCAATGTGACTAAGGAGTTAGCCACAAGATGATGTATTATGGAACGAGTAAAGAGACTTGCTGGTAATGAGATTGAACAAGGTATAGAGATACCGACGATCGAATCTCTGGCAAGTATCATACCGATAGACAAAGGGAATTGTATACGGGATTGATTGAATCCCCAACATCATGGTTCATCCGATGAGATCATCGTGGAGCATGTGGGAGCCAACATGGGTATCCAGATCCCGCTATTGGTTATTGACCGGAGAGGTGTCTCGGTCATGTCTACATGTCTCCCGAACCCGTAGGGTCTACACACTTAAGGTTCGATGACGCTAGGGTTATAGGGAAATAGTATACGTGATTACCGAAGGTTGTTCGGAGTCCCATATGAGATCCCGGACATCATTAGGAGCTCCGGAATGGTTCGGAGGTAAAGATTGATATATAGGAAGTTCAGTTTTGGTCACCGGAAAGTTTTCGGGCTCATCGGTAGTGTACCGGGAGTGTCGGGAGGGTGCCGGAGGACCCCCGGGAGGGCTGTGACGACCATAGGACTTTGTGGTCCCTTATAGGAGTTTTGCCAGCCCTTATTGGGCTGGCCAAGACCTTCTAGAAAGGCCCATGCGGCTGGAGATAAGAAATAGGGCTGAAAAAGGTTTAAAAGGAGGAGATCCACCTCCCTTGTGGGAGGTGGACTCTCCCCCTAGTTCGACCGAAGCTCTCCTCCTTGGAGGAGGGGCTAAGGCAGTCCTCCCTCTCCCTCCTCCTATATATATGCAAGGGTTTGGGATGATTTGAGACACGACTTCTCTCTCTCTCGGCACAGCCCTACCCTTCCTCTTCCTCGTTCTCCGTAGCGCTTGGCGAAGCCCTGCCGGAGTTCACCGTCACCACGCTGTCGTGCTGCCGGAGCTCTCCCTCAACCTCTCCTTCCTCCTTGCTGGATCAAGGCATAGGAGACGTCATCGGGCTGCACGTGTGTTGAATGCGGAGGCACCGTTGTTCGGCACTGAGATCGGAATCCACCGCGATCTGAATCACTGCGAGTACGACTCCACCAACCGCGTTCTTGTAATGCTTCCGCTTAGCGATCTGCAAAGGTATGAAGATGAAATCTCTCCCCACTCGTTGCTGGTTTCTCCATGGATAGATCTTGGTGATACGTAGGAAAATTTTGATTTACTACTACGTCTCCCAACAGTGGCATCATGAGCTAGGTCTTTGCGTAGAATCTATGAACGAGTAGAACACAAGTTGTTGTGGGCGTCGATTTTGTTAATTTTCTTAGCACTACTAGTCTAACTTGTTTTTGCAGCATCTGCCTTGTGATGTGATATGGCCAAAGGATGTGATGTGATGCATTGTGATGTATGAGATTGATCATGTTCTTGTAATAGGATTCACGACTTGCATGTCGATGAGTATGACAACCGGCAGGAGCCATAGGAGTTGTCTTATTTTATTGTATGACCTGCGTGTCAATCATAAACGCCATGTAATTACTTTACTTTATTGCTAAACGTTAGCCATAGTAGTAGAAGTAATAGTTGGCGAGACAACTTCATGAAGACACAATGATGGAGATCATGATGATGGAGATCATGGTGTCGTGCCGGTGATAGTGATGATCATGGTGCCCTGAAGATGGAGATCAAAGGAGCAAGATGATATTGTCCATATCATGTCACTATATTGATTGCATGTGAAGTTTATCATGTTTACATCTTATTTGCTTAGAACGACGGTAGTAAATAAGATGATCTCTCAATAAAATTTCAAGAAAAGTGTTCACCCTAACTGTGCACCGTTGCTAAGGATCATTGTTCCGAAGCACCACGTGATGATCGGGTGTGATAGGCTCTAACGTTCGCATACAACGGGTGTAAGCCAGATTTACACACGCGTAACACTTAGGTTGACTTGACGAGCCTAGCATGTACATACATGGCCTCGGAACACGGAAGACCGAAAGGTCGAACATGAGTCGTATAGAAGATACGATCAACATGGAGATGTTCACCATGGATGACTAGTCCGTCTCACGTGATGATCGGACACGGGCTAGTTGACATGGATCATGTGTCACTTGGATGACTAGAGAGATGTCTATCTAAGTGGGAGTTCATTAAATAATTTGATTATGTGAACTTAATTATAATGAACTTAGTCTAAAATTATCTTTACAATCCATATTGTAGATCCAATGGCCAACGCAAATGTCACCCTCAATTTCAACGCGTTCCTAGAGAAAACCAAGCTGAAAGATGATGGGAGCAACTATGCGGACTGGGTCCGTGGCTTGAGGATCATCCTCATAGCTTCCAAGAAATTGTATGTCCTTGATGCACCACTAGGTGACCCACGCCTTCTCCCAGCAGAGCAAGACGTTGCGAACGCTTGGCATTCTCACTACGATGATTACTCCCTTGTTCAGTGCGGCATGCTTTACAGTTTAGAACCGGGGCTCCAAAAGTGTTTTGAGCAACACGGAACATATGAGATGTTCCAAGAGCCGAAACTGGTTTTCCAAGCTCATGCCCGAGTCGAGAGATATGACGTCTCCGACAAGTTCTTCAGCTATAAGATGGAGGAGAATAGTTCTGTCAGTGAGCACATCCTCAAGATGTCTGGGCTACACAACCGCTTGACCCAGCTGGGAGTTAATCTCCCGGATGACTCAGTCATTGACGGAATCCTCCAGTCGCTTCCATATAGCTACAAAAGCTTTGTGATGAAGTACAACATGCACGGGATGGAGAAGTCCATTCCTGAGTTGTACTCGATGCTGAAATCAGCGGAGGTCGAGATAAAAAAAGGAGCATCAAGTGTTGATGGTGAATAAGACCACTAGTTTCAAGAAAGGCAAGGGTAAGAAGAACTTCAAGAAGGATGGCAAAGTTGTTGCCGTGCCCAGTAAGCAAGTTGCCGGGAAGAAGAAGAACAAGAATGGACCCAAGCCTGAGACTGAGTGTTTTTATTGCAAGGGTACCGATCACTGGAAGCGGAACCGCCGCAAGTACTTAGCGGATAAGAAGGACGATAACATTAAAGGTATATGTGATATACTTGTTATTGATGTGTACCTAACCAGCGCTCGTAGTAGCTCCTGGGTATTTGATACCGGTGCAGTTGCTCACATTTGTAACTCCAAGCAGGAGCTGCGGAATAAGCGGAGGCTGGCAAAGGACGAGGTGACGATACATGTCGGGAATGGTTCCAAGGTCGATGTGATCGCCGTCGGCACGCTACCTCTACATCTACCTTCGGGATTAGTGTTAAACCTTAATAATTGTTATTTAGTACCAACTTTGAGCATGAACATTGTATCTGGATCTTGCTTGATGCAAGATGGCTACTCATTTAAATCTGAGAATAATGGTTGTTCTATTTATATGAGAGAGATGTTTTATGGTCATGCCCCGCTGGTCAATGGTTTATTTACGATAAATCTCGAACGTGATGTTACACATGTCCATAGTGTGAGTACAAAAAAGTGTAAGGTTGATAACGATAGTCCCACTTACATGTGGCACTGCCGCCTTGGTCATATTGGTGTCAAACGCATGAAGAAGCTCCATGTTGATGGACTTTTGGAGTCTCTTGATTTCGAATCATTTGACACGTGCGAACCATGCCTCATGGGCAAGATGACCAAGACTCCGTTCTCCGGAACAATGGAGCGAGCAACTGACTTGTTGGAAATAATACATACCGATGTATGCGGTCCAATGAGTGTCGAGGCTCGTGGAGGCTACCGTTATGTTCTCACCCTCACTGATGACTTGAGTAGATATGGGTATGTCTACTTAATGAAACATAAGTCTGAAACTTTTGAAAGGTTCAAGGAATTTCAGAGTGAGGTAGAGAATCAACGTGACAGGAAAATAAAGTGCCTACAATCTGATCGTGGCGGAGAATATTAAAGTCACGAGTTTGGCACGCACCTAAGGAAATGTGGAATTGTTTCACAACTCACGCCGCCTGGCACACCTCAGCGAAATTGTGTGTCTGAACGTCGTAATCGCACTCTATTAGATATGGTACGATCTATGATGTCTCTTACCGACTTACCACTATCATTTTGGGTATATGCATTAGAGACTGCCGCATTCACTTTAAATAGGGCACCGTCAAAATCCGTTGAGACGACATCGTATGAATTATGGTTTGGAAAGAAACCTAAGCCGTCGTTTCTAAAATTTTGGGGATGCGATGCTTATGTGAAGAAACTTCAACCTGAGAAGCTCGAACCCAAAGAGGAGAAGTGCGTCTTCATAGGATACCCCAAAGAGACTATTGGGTATACCTTCTACCTCAGATCCGAAGGCAAAGTCTTTGTTGCTAAGAATGGATCCTTTCTCGAGAAAGAGTTTCTCTCGAAAGAAGTAAGTGGGAGGAAAATAGAACTCGATGAGGTAATTGTACCTCCGCTCGAACCGGAGAGTAGCGCAGCATAGGAAGTTGTTTCTGTGGAGCCTGCACCGGCTACAGAGGAAGTTAATGATGTTGATCATGAAACTTCAGATCAAGTTACTATTGAACATCGAAGGTCCACTAGGACATGTTCCGCACCAGAGTGGTACGGCAACCCTGTCCTGGAGATCATGTTGTTAGACAACGGTGAACCTTCGAACTATGAAGAAGCGATGTCAGGCCCAGATTCCAACAAATGGCTTGAAGCCATGAAATCCGAGACAGGATCCATGTATGAAAACAAAGTATGGACTTTGGTGGACTTGCCTGATGATAAGCGAGCCATTGAAAATAAATGGATCTTTAAGAAGAAGACTGACGCGAATGGTAATGTGACCGTCTATAAGGCTCGGCTTGTCGCTAAGGGTTATCGACAAGTTCAAGGAGTTGACTACGATGAGACTTTCTCACCCGTAGCGATGCTGAAGTCTGTCCGAATCATGTTAGCAATTGCCGCATTTTATGATTATGAGATCTGGCAAATGGACGTCAAAACGACATTCCTTAATGGCTTCCTTAAGGAAGAACTGTATATGATGCAGCCGGAAGGTTTTGTCGATCCTAAAGATGCTGACAAAGTATGCAAGCTCCAACACTCCATCCATGGGCTGGTGCAAGCATCTCGGAGTTGGAACATTCGCTTTAATGAGTTGATTAAAGCGTTTGGGTTTGTACAGGTTTATGGAGAACCCTGTATTTACAATAAAGTGAGTGGGAGCTCTATAGCATTTCTCATATTATATGTGGATGACATACTGATAATGGGAAATGATATAGAACTCTTGGAAAGTGTAAAGGCCTACTTGAATAAGTGTTTTTCAATGAAGGACCTTGGAGAAGCTGCTTACATATTAGGTATTAAGATCTATAGAGATAGATCGAGACGCCTCATAGGTCTTTCATAGAGCACATACCTTGAAAAGATATTGAAGAAGTTCAATATGGATCAGTCCAAGAAGGGGTTCTTGCCTGTGTTACAAGGTGTGAGATTGAGTACGACTCAATGCCCGGCCACGGCAAAGGATAGAGAAGAGATGAGTGTCATCCCCTATGCTTCAGCCATAGGCTCTATTATGTATGCCATGCTGTGTACCAGACCTGATGTGAACCTTGTCATAAGTTTGGTAGGGAGGTACCAAAGTGATCCCAGAGTGGAACACTGGACAGCGGTCAAGAATATCCTGAAGTACCTGAAAAGGACAAAGGACATGTTTCTCGTATATGGAGGTGCTGAAGAGCTCGTCGTAAAGGGTTACGTCGATGCTAGCTTCGACACAGATCCGGACGACTCCAAGTCGCAAACCGGATATGTGTATATTTTGAACGGAGGGGCAGTCAGCTAGTGCAGCTGCAAGCAAAGCGTCGTGGCGGCATCTACATGTGAAGCGGAGAACATAGCTGCTTCGGAAGCAGCAAAGGAAGGAGTCTGGATGAAGGAGTTCATCACCGACCTAGGAGTAATTCCAAGTGCGTCGGGCCCGATGACTCTATTCTGTAACAACACTGGAGCTATTGCCCTTGCGAAGGATCCCAGGTTTCACAAGAAGACAAGACGCATCAAGCGCCACTTCAACTCCATCCGTGATTACATTCAGGAGGGAGATATAGATATTTGTAAAGTGCATATGGATCTGAATGTCGCAGATCCGTTGACTAAACCTCTCTCATGAGGAAAACATGATCAACACCAGAATGCTATGGGTGTTCGATTCATCACAATGTAACTAGATTATTGACTCTAGTGCAAGTGGCAGACTGTTGGATATATGCCCTAGAGGCAATAATAAAATGGTTATTATTGTATTTCCTTGTTCATGATAATTGTCTATTGTTCATGCTATAATTGTGTTAACCGGAAACCGTAATACATGTGTGAATACATAGACCATAACATGTCCCTAGTAAGCCTCTAGTTGGCTAGCTCGTTGATCAATAGCTGGTCACGGTTTTATGACCATGGACATTGGATGTCGTTGATAACGGGATCACATCATTAGGAGAATGATGTGATGGACAAGACCCAATCCTAAGCATAGCACAAGATCGTGTAGTTCGTTTGCTAAAGCTTTTCAATGTCAAGTATCATTTCCTTAGACCATGAGATTGTGCAATTCCCAGATATCGTAGGAATGCTTTGGGTGTGCCAAACGTCACAACGTAACTGGGTGGCTATAAAGGTGCACTACGGGTATCTTCGAAAGTGTCTGTTGGGTTGGCACGAATCGAGACTGGGATTTGTCACTCCGTGTGACGGAGAGGTATCTTTGGGCCCACTCGGTAAGACATCATCATAATGAGCTCAATGTGACTAAGGAGTTAGCCATGGGATGATGTATTACGGAACAAGTAAAGAGACTTGCCGGTAACGAGATTGAACAAGGTATAGAGATAGCGACGATCGAATCTCTGGCAAGTATCATACCGATAGACAAAGGGAATTTTATACGGGATTAATTGAATCCCCGACATCATGGTTCATCCGATGAGATCATCGTGGAGCATGTGGGAGCCAACATGGGTATCAAGATCCCGCTGTTGGTTATTGACCGGAGAGGTGTCTCGGTCATGTCTACATGTCTCCCAAACCCGTAGGGTCTACACACTTAAGGTTCGATGATGCTAGGGTTATAGGGAAATAGTATACGTGATTACCGAAGGTTGTTCGGAGTCCCATATGAGCTCCGGAATGGTCCAGAGGTAAAGATTGATATATAGGAAGTTCAGTTTTGGTCACCGGAAAGTTTTTGGGCTCATCGGTAGTGTACCGGGAGTGCGGGGAGGGTGCCGGAGGATCCCCGGGAGGGGTGTGCTGACCATAGGACTTTGTGGGCCCTTAGAGTAGGTGTGCTAGCCCTTATTGGGCTGGCCAAGACCTTCTAGAAAGGCCCATGCGGCTGGAGATAAGAGATAGGGCTGAAAAAGGTGTAAAAGGAGGAGATCCACCTCCCTTGTGGGAGGTGGACTCTCCCCCTAGTTCGGCCAAAGCTCTCCTCCTTGGAGGAGGGGCCAAGGCAGCCCTCCCTCTCCCTCCTCCTGTATATATGCAAGGGTTTGGGCTGATTTGAGACACAACTTCTCTCTCTCTCGGCGCAGCCCTACCCTTCCTCTTCCTCGTTCTCCGTAGCGCTTGGCGAAGCCCTGCCGGAGTTCACCGTCACCACGCCGTCGTGCTGCCGGAGCTCTCCCTTAACCTCTCCTTCCTCCTTGCTGGATCAAGGCGTAGGAGACGTCATCGGGCTGCACGTGTGTTGAACGCGAAGGCGCCGTTGTTCGGCGCTGAGATCGGAATCCACCGCGATCTGAATCGCTACGAGTATGACTCCACCAACCGCATTCTTGTAACGCTTCCGCTTAGCGATCTTCAAAGGTATGAAGATGCAATCTCTCCCCACTCGTTGCTGGTTTCCACATGGATAGATCTTGGTGATACGTAGGAAAATTTTGATTTACTACTACGTCTCCCAACACCCTTATCTTAATGCTCACATGCTATGCCTACTTTTCATACTTAGTTCTGTTCTTTCTGTGGCAAAGATTGCATTGCCTATAAAATATAGGGAGAGTGTTGATCCTAGTGTGTGTGCCTTGCAATCCAAAGCATATCTAGAATATGCACACATCTAGGGGGAGCTCTTCTATATTTTATAGGTCTTGGGTTTTGCATATGCTCATTTTATATCCTTATGTGCAAATCCCGTATTGTCATCAATCCACCAAAAAGGGGGAGATTGTAAGGGCATAATTCTCCCTAAGTGGTTTTCGTGATTGATGACAATGCCTTGGCGGACTAATCATGTGCATTGAGCATTTCAGGTATCTCAGGTCTAGGCATAAGACGATTCAGTGCCCCTCGGAATCTCTCAAAGACGGTTGTTCTCTACGTTTCCTTTCGGTGGATTTGAGTCATAGGAAAGCCGTACTATTAAGAGGGGGTCCGTTTCGGAAAGGTGTGGGTGGAATCAACACGTACACATCTATTCCTTTGCACCACCTTTCCCTCTCTTCAATGGAGCTCCAACTCGTTTTCCTTCACTATGCAAAACGAAAGCCTGCTGCGTGTTTGAGTTCAGTGGTCTGCGGTAGTACCGCTCAAGGGAGCGGTAGTACCGCAGGTGCCAGCGGTAGTACCGCCCCGTGGAGCGGTAGTTTAGCAAGGTCATCATTTTGTGACTCCTCAAGAGTCATACAAATACCTCGCTCTTCCTCAAGAGCAATAGATTTACTCGCTATCTCATCGACATAATCACGACTATGGCCTCTCAACTCCTCAAGAAATTCTTCTTGAGACTCAATAGTGTCATGGGCCTCACCAAGTTGTTCCAAGAGAGCAATGAAATGCTTCTTGGACTCTCCCTTGAGTTTACACATGAATTTGTCAAACTCATTTTTATCCTCTTTCGCCTCCTCATGTTCATCCACACATTCTAAAGACGGAGTGGAATAAATAGAAGTCTTAATGTTTGAGGTTTTGGCCTTGGAGGTTACCTTGGTGATACCTTTAGCCATGAGGCACCTCACGACGATGTTCTCATTGGGGGCATCAAAGAGTGACACCTTTGTTGGGGTAGAGGAAGCAATTGCCACAGATGCCATTGCCATCCCTTCAACGCTTGTGTTTTCGTCAGCAACATCATCATCCGAGGCATACTCTTCTTGAGCCACCAATCCTTTGGAGGAGCCTTCTTGGTGAAGTTGTTTTGTTGGGGAAGGACTTGGCCTTATCTTTGCAAATGAGCTTGCCACCATTGTCTTCCCTCTTCTCATATGGGCAATCCACCACAAAGTGACTCACATTACCAAAGTTGTAGCAAGGTCTCACAAGTTGCTTGCCCTTTGACCCATTTAAGTTGTTCTTGGTGAAGGTGGGCCTTGTGTTTCTGTTGTTGCTCCAAAATTTTCTGGACGCAAGAGCCATGTGCTCATGGTAAGCATATTTGGTGTCCTCGGGGCAACCCTCTTCTTCTTCTTCTTCCTCTTGAATGACCTTGGCCTTCAAAGCAAGGTTGTGAGAGGATTTCTTTGACAATTGAACGTGAGTGAGAGCATTGTCAGCCGTCGTGTTCAGGATGTTCATTGCAATAAATTCATCCAACATATCACCAAAATTCAAGGTGTGAAAGTCCGGCCTTTCAAGGATGACAGTGGACAGGGCGTTGTTGTAGGGCATGATGGCCTTCAGAAACTTACGCTTCATCCACATCCTTGCTGCCATGATCCTTGAGGGAAACCGCGAGAGCGTTCACCCTTCTATAGAGCTCACGCGGTTCCTCATCCTCTATCATCACAAACTCATCTGACTGATCAAGGACAACTTCATAGTTTGACCGATGAATGCTTGAACTACCCTTGTACATGGAGATGATGTATTCCCAACACTCTTTAGCAACATTGAAGGACCGCAGGTGTGGTAGGTCTTCAGGAGAAACGGCCACTTGGAGTATGAACAAGGCGGAAGAATTTAGCTGTTTATCCGCTTGTTCTCTTGGAGTAAGATTGCGTGGATCATGAGGATAGTATCCTTCTTCAATGACTCTCATGAGATGAATTGAGTTGTGATCTAAATGAGACTTGATACTGAAAACCCGGTTAGCAAAATCATTCTTAACAAGTTTAGGAGGAGGACCAAGATTAACGATATGAGGTGGGTGCACCGGTCCTCCATAGACCACAGGAGGGGGAACTGAGGCAAAGCTCCCTGACCCATTAACTCCTTGAGAACGATTATCCTTATCAGCCGGAGTTGACATCTGATGTCGAGTTAGTGGGTTTGACCACTTGCACCGCATCGATAGACACTTTAAGAGTATTAAGGAAAACTTTGAGCATGGATTGAACCTCGATCGCCATGGAGGATTTGAGTAACGACAAAGCCTCATTCAAATGCTCGTGTGAGACCGTGTTCACTCCCACGGCCTCGGGAAGTTCTCCCACATGCTCCTCTTCGCCAGTCGTACTCTTCGGGTGATCAAACCCTTAATAAGGAGACGTGGATTTGATACCAATTGAAATGATCGATATGGTTGACTAGGGGTGGGGGTGAATAGGCAACTAACACTTTTTAACCTTTCCTTAACAATTTAGGCTTAGCATCAAATAATTTGGCTAGATGTGCAACTAGGTGAATAACCTATATGATCCTAAACACAACAAGTACACAAGCAAGCAAGGGATACAACACAATAATAGCTTGCAAGAAGTAAAGGTAAGAGATAACCAAAAGTCGAGCCGGTGGAGACGAGGATGTGTTACCGGAGTTCCTTCCTTTTGAGGAAGTACGTCTCCGTTGGAGTGGTGTGGAAGCACAATGCTCCCCAAGAAGCCACTAGGGCCACCGTATTCTTTTCACGCCCTCACACAATGCGAGATGCTGTGATTCCACTATTGGTGCCCTTGAAGGTGGCGACCGAACCTTTACAAACAAGGTTGGGGCTATATCCACAACTGAATTGGAGGCTCCCAATGACACCAAGAAGCTTCACCACAACGGAATGTGGCTCCGAGGTGACCTCAACCGTCTAGGGTGCTCAAACACCCAAGAGTAACAAGATCCGGAAGGGATTAGTGGGGGGAATCAAATTTCTCTTGGTGGAAGTGTAGATCGAGGCCTTCTCAACCAATCCCTCGAAAATCAACAAGTTTGATTGGCTAGGGAGAGAGATCGGGCTTAAATGGAGCTTTGAGCAACAATGGAGCTTGGGAAAGGAAGAGGTAGTCTTCTTGAGGAAGAAGACCTCCCTTTTATAGTGGGGGATAAGATCTAGCCGTTATCCCCACCCTCAGCCCCACGCGTCGCGGTACTACCGCAAAAGACCATGGTACTACCGCAAGGGCTTGCGGTACTACAGATGCGACAGGAGGTACTACCACTCGCACGGAAGTATTAGACTCGGGCCGATTGCAATAGGCAGCTATCGGTAGAACCGTCGGAGCGGTACTACCGCAAGCCCATACGGTACTACCGCATGGTCGGTAGAGACTGGCACTTGGAGATGCACGAAAGTGAAAAATTACTTCCGTGCCTACCTCCGTTGAGGACAAAGCTGCGAAAAAGATTGGCACGGTAGTACTGGAACTGCATCACGGTACTACCGCAATAGGGCATATGTAAAAAATTACATCCGCGCCTACTACCGCAGGCATACGTACTAGGGTAGGGGACAGCGGTAATACTACTACTCCCTTGAGCGGTACTACCGCGGGCTCCTGCGGTACTACTGCTCCCTTGAGCGGTACTACCGCGGGCTCCTGCGGTACTACCGCTGGTCACTGGACGCAAGTACCCCCGCAGGCTTCACTTTGCACAGACGAGAAAAATAGCTGGTGCTCCATCGAAGTAAAGGAAAGGTGGTGCAAATAGGATAGATGTGTATGTGTTGATTCCACCCAAACCTTTCTGAAGCGAACCCCCTCTTAATAGTATGGCTTTCCTACGACTCAAATCCACCGAAAGGAAACAACCGTCTTCGATAAGCTCCGAGAGGCACCGAATCATCTTGTGCCTAGACATGAGATATCTGAAATGCTCAATGCACACGATTAGTCTGTAAAGGCATTGCCATCAATCACCAAAACCACTTAAGGAGAAATATGCCCTTACAACCAACAAAACCTTACCCCTTTTGATAGTATTGGCTTTCCTATGGACTCAAAGTGATTTCTCACAAAAGTAAAATGAAGAGTCCTCTTGCTTGAAGCTTTGCCAAACTATTTCCTTGCATCTTGGGGTATTCCACAATCCTTTTGCCAACTCATCATTGAACTTTTGCTGAAACATGCTTAGTGGAAACATTAGTTCCATGACATATATGTTGTTATTAATTACCAAAATCACCAAGGGAGCAAATGTGCTTTCAGACCGCTAGCCTGAGTGGATGAGAGGTGGGGCCTCCCGGGTGTGCGCAGTAAATATGGGCGGTGGGAGGTAGGTGGCCGCCTGCCACGCATCCCCTACGCGGACGAGAGGAGGGCTCGAGCGCGTCCGCTCGCTGTCTGCCAGGACCCAAACTGGGCGCATGTTTGCGTCGGAAATGAGGCGGCACGGACATAAAACGGACAAGATGTGTCCAGGCCTACGCGCGCTGGGTCGTGAGGTTTGTCCGTTTTGCCCCAAAGAGACACGACCGGACCAGATAGGGTCGTGCGCTGGAGTTGGCCTTAGAGCATCTACAGCCGGACCCCTCATACTCTCCTCAAAGGTCCGAGCAGCCCGTCCGGTCACTGACAGGTCATGAAAAAGTGATTCAGACGGACCCGCATATCCATCTCAAACGCCCGCACTGACCGACACCACTCGTATTTATCTCAAATATGAGGACGATATGAGGGGTCGCGGATGCGTCCGGGCACACCCGGTCAGCCTGCCACGTAGGACGCGACCCCCACCCCGGACCACCTTTTCTCTTTCTTTATTCATTCTTTTCTTTCTCTCTCTTCTTCTCCATCAATCACGTGCAAGTGACCAGACATATGAGAAAAAATATGAGAGCTGCGGCTGCACGGACGAAAAAGTAGGGGTTCAAAACGGACATGCCCGGTCACTGGCCGGGCGCGTCCGCGGGTGTTTGAGGGACCGGATTTGTCATATCCGGATGTAGATGCTCTTAAAGCATCTACAACCGGACCTCTCAAACCCGTCTCATACGCCCAGGCGGGCTGTCCGGTCAAAAAAATTTGACCCAAACGGACCCCTCAAACGTGTCTCAAACGCCCGGCCTGACCGGCACCCCCCATATCTAGCCCAAATATGGGGGCGCCCGGGCATGCCCGGGCGCGTCCGCCTGACAAGCCCGGCCCACCCCGACCCCACCATGTCCCACAAAAAAACCGTCCGGCTAAACCATAGCTCACTCACTCTCGCTCCATCCGCTCCTCCCCCTCTCCATACGCTCCTCTCCCCTCTCCGCCCTCTCTTCTCCCCCCGCCGACGAGCATGTCGAGCTCCGGCAGCGCCTCCGGCGACTCTGACCCGGAGTACAAGTTGGCTCTCCGCATCGTCTTGGAGCTGTCCAAGGTGGAGACCAGAGGCAGCTCCGGATCTGGAGAGTCCTCGCAACCGCTCGCTCCCCGTCGCCGCATTTCGGACGGCGGCACTGGCTCGTCCCATGCCATGGGCAACGAAGATCGATGGCCAACCCAGTCCGCGCCGGTGGGGCGGGCTCCCTCCCGTCGTGCCCTCCCTCCGCCCGCCGCTGCCCTACGGGGCTGCGATGGGTGCTTGTGCCCGCCCCTTCGGCCTGGACGCGCACGCCGGAGTTGAAGGCACGCGTCGCCCGCCGCGAGAGGAAGCGGCGGAGGGAGAGGGAGGTCGCGGAGGCTCCGGATCTGGATGAGGACCACCTCCTCGCGTGCGTCTGCCGCCGGTCGCTCATGACGACGGAGTCGGACGAGAGGAGGCTCCGCCTCACGATCGAGGAGTTCGAACGACTCTCGGTGGTTACGACGCAGGAGGGGGCCAAGCTGGCCAAGCTCAAGCGCCGACAGGATCGGGCGGCGGAGCGGCTCAAGGGCCTCGTGATAGTTTCCGACTCCTCCGATGGCGACGACGACGGCTCCTCGTCCTACTCCTCGGACGACGACGACGACGACGACGACGACGACGGCTCCTCCTCCTCCTCGGACGACGACGACGACCAGCCCCCGGTCGTCGACGGCTACAGCTACGCCGACGACCGCAGGGGAAAGGTCCGGTCCGCAAGTACTAGTTAGATTAGTGTAGTTTTAAAATTATTCGTCATATGTATGAACTTCTGTTGCAATGTGATGTTATGTGCAGTTTGATCGACGTACTTTGATCCACATTGCATGGATAATTAATATGAAAATAGGGATTTGAATATAAGAAAGACGAATGAGGATGATAGATTTGAGACGTGCCCGATCAATGCCCGCAGAGGTGTCCTGACGTGTTCGCGGGAGTTTGAGATGCCGAATATGTGATATCCGGCTGTAGATTCTCTTATGCTTGCGGGTTGTAAGGCACCAGCAGAGGTACGTACGAGCGCACGAGCACGCAACGACGTAGCGCACGCACCAAGAAACAAAACCAAACGTCCCGTGTTTTCCACTTGTCTATCGCCGCACGTTTTGCACGGCACACGGAGTAGTATACAAGGGAGTGATCTCCAGCGCGACCTAGCTAGCCACAACGGCGCACGCGCAAAAGCCTACCGCGACGAGCCTGTGACCTGCACCGCACGTCCATTGTCCTACCAGTTTTAGAAGGGAGAAATGCGGCGCAGCAGTAGCGCCACCGCATGCATGGCATTGATGAGAAACCGGCCGGAAAGTGAAAGGAAAACCCGTCATGTATGCCGATATGAAAACGACATGCTGTGGCGGCCGGCACCCGCAAAAGTGCAGGGCGGTGGAACGGAAGCGAGAGAGAAGCCGCGGTTTCGTGCGTGACGGGCCCGTGAGTCACTCACGCGGACCCAGCGAAACGCACGCAAATAACAAAGAATAATACCGAAAATATCTTATACTTAGGTTCGGAGTAGCTCGTATACGATACGTACGCGAGGCGATGCGCTCGGTTTGCCGCCGCGTCAGCGCCCACGCGCCCACCCCAGCCGGCCCTGGTTTCTGTTTCCGTCACTCCTCGTCCGTCCTGGCTGGCTCGCGCTTCGTCCGTGGAGACTACTTTTGCGATCCGCTCCCTGCGGGGGCGGCATTTTACAAGACTGAGCAAGCGGGCTTTCTTTCTTGGGGGACAGGCTAGGTGAATTTGTAGTTTGACTACGAAACAAACTATAGAAAAGTTTCACCAGCTTGACTTGGATACAAAATACTCCATAAACTAATTATCTTGCCACGCCCTTCGGGCTGACTTTACGATAACATTAACTAATGGTACAGCCCCATGGGATGGGATGAGTCCCTCTCCGTGTCTCATACCTAATTATCTTGGTTGAAGCAGGGTGGTGACAGCTACGAGGTACTGGGTTCAGGCAAGCTCACCCCAGTACCAACTAGCAAATGTTTGGAGTAATATATAATGTGCATTACCATATATTTGATGAATATAGGGGTTGGCTATCATTTGCAGCAAAGTTACCAAGGACATCTTTAACGGAAACCCATAAATTTCCTTCCACATTCATCCTTCGACGGGGATCAATTCGCGGACACGGGTGCGAGAGGATAACATCCAACCGTAGTTGTATATATTTTGACCACAACTCGAACAAACCGATAAAATTCATACAAATACTGCGGATTTCATTCAAGTTTGATGATAATTAACTTAAAAATGTTGATATTTCGACCGTTATACTAAAGAAAAGAAAAGGAAAAAGACATAAACCATATATAGGACGACCTCCTCGTACGCATGGCCGCCCTGCCCTGCCGGAACGTTGTCTCCGTCTGTTCCGTCATCGTCCCTCGAGCAGAGGAACAACGTCGTCGGGCCGCAACAGCCTTGTCCGACAGCTGCCCGCCGCTCGCGGAAGAGTCGCTCCTGTTGCACCGTGTGGAGCGACCACTCCTAGCCGTCAAGGCGGCGACGACGCCTAGCGGACGTCTCCGCGGTGGCCACGGAGAGCGCCCACGTCACGGCGAGGTACGAGTCGTCCCTGGCCCATTTTGGTGCCACATTCGTCTTGAAGAACGTGGAGCGGCTTTGGGGGACGCGGGCTCCTGCTTCACGCGACAACCGATGTGGTGGTCACGGTTGCGTGGCGGGGACGGCAGGGTCCTGCTTCACGCGACAGACGATGTGGTGGCCACGGTTGCGTGGCGGGGACGACTCGTCCTTGACCGGGCGGAGGGGGATGCCAGATCATTCTTGACGTGGATCCGCAATGAGGACGGTGGCTCGTCCTTCACTCGCGCCGGTGATGGTGGCGCCGGTTACCTCTGACGGAGCGAATGTGGGGAGGGGGGCGAGGAGGAAGGTTTGATGCTCTGCTCCTCGATGCCGAGGCGCGGCTTAAATAGCCGCGACTAGGCCAGTCGGTTGGGCGGTCAGCCCGCTTCAATGCGGCACAACTGCTAGAGTTGATTCCTCGGGACGCGACATCCGCATTGAAGCGCCGAGACCCGAGAGGTCACGTCCGTTTGGGCCGTCTTCCCATCTGGTCAAAATCACAGTTTTAATTACGGTCGCTGCATGCTCTAAGCCGACATGAATGCGGCGCGGCAAGCGGCGAGGCGCGTGAAATGGAAGGCATGGGAAGCTCGGAAGGGGCGGGGGTCATGGGCTAGGGTCGTCAGAATCGAGGGAAGTAGCGGTTCGGACGCCCGCAAACCTCCCTCACGATTGTCTTTGGTTTGTGGAAGAAATGACGTCCGGACAACCCCGTAGACCGATACATAACAACGTTGGACAGTCTCTGTGATCCGGATCTTTTTGTTGTTATTAACCATTTTTTGGTATAGTGATGCTTTTGGTGAGGAAAGTTTTAAAAAGGTACATAATGGCATCTCCAACAGAGACACTAACGAGGATCCGCATTTGTTTATCGATTTGTTTGGATCAGTCCACAGATATGGATATAGGAGCCCAATATCCAACCTTGTCAGCTAAATGTTCTCCATATTTTTTTTTCAAAACCCCATTACTTAAATAATTATGAATAACATGCAAATACCCTTTCTTCTATAAACAACAAGAACTTTATTCATTAGAAACAACAGTTACATCGTCTATAAGTAGATATACAATATTTTCCAAAGGCTTCTCATCCCTTATCACGGAACATTTCACTAATTTGGGAAGTTCATGAGCAACTTTATTCACTTCCCTATTACAATGTTATTAGTAAGAGAAAAATCGCACGCCATCAAAAGCAATCATCAAAAATTGCCGCCCTCGCTCCTGCAAATTGTGCTCCATTCATCATTGTGTCAATGACTTTCATATTATAAGAATTAATAATAAGACGACTGCATCTCGCCTTTTGTTCAAGAAATAAATATCAACAATGGTTCAAACGATAGGATGTTCAACAAGTTTACAGACTTCATCAATTCTGAATTAAACGATATTAGAGTTAGAGCCCACACATAGTATCCCTTTGAGCTTCATCCAGGAATGTATCAAGGGTATACAAAGTGATGATTATCAAGTTACAACATTGAGTGAATCAATGAATTGACCAACATGTAGGGCAACAAGAAGAAAACTTACGACCTTCATGGTTGACGAGTCAGATGGTAACATTGTTTCCACTCGTGTAATCGCACCGCAAAACTTCATGATGGAGTCGGAGATTGTGTACCACCGATGTGTTAGCAAATTCACATTCTATTTACTGATGATGTGCATGTTCGTAGGGCGGGTAGTTCATACTCTCATAAAACGAAGCATAGACATTTTACCAAAAGGTTGTGTGTTCATGCTACAAAGTCCGCATACATGACCCTACCCCACATTTCACAAAAACTCATCCTCAACCATTGAATACACTGTCATTGTGCTAGAAAACAACAAGAAATTCAAAAGAATATTAAGATCATTGGCATTTGACTACACACATGTCCGTTTTGGAGTTCATCGAGGATGGTGTCGGGGATATAACCCCACGGTATAACCTGCCCTACTGGGTCGGGTCAACATGTTGGCGGCTTGTAAATCATACTCTAAGTGGGCCGCATCATTGAAGACAAGGCAGGCAAGGCGGCTTACCAAATAAGCCGTATGGCGACCCATGACATGAAGACGGGGACTCAAGGCCCAAGAGGTGGAAAGATTCAGGAGTTTCCTTGCTTGAGAGGCAAGTCGTGTTAGAGACATACTAGGTTACGAATCATAGCACGACTCGGACTCTTGTAATCCCATGGTCTCGACCTGTATATAAAGGAGAACCCCTGAGGCCAATAGATTTACGGAAACACTAACGCCCACACGTGTGGGCGGGCGTTACCCAACTTGCCCACGCGCCTCGATCGTCGTCCATTACTTTTTGCACGAATCTTGGCACGAAAAGGTGGATTTGCTGTGCCACGTAGGACAAGTCCCGTGCATGGCGTGTAGGCAGTTCGTCCGCATGCCGGTTTTTCCTCCGAGGTCAGCGGTTGCGAGTCGGTGCATGCGGTGGAACTGCCGTCGCGGTCGCACGCCATGCCCGACCGCGGTTGCCGTCTCCCACGTCTTGCCACTTTGCTCTCCCCATTCATTACTCCCCAACCCACTATCCACACCAGTTGCATTCGATTGAGGAGAAACCGAGAGGAGAAGGCGACGGCAGCGGCGGAAGAGTCGATCGCATTCGCGGCCGTTGGTGGGGCTCGTCGGACCGGAGTGTCGTCGCCGGAGCAGCCGTAGATTGAAGGGAAGGCTCCCTCCCATGCTCACATTCCTGCCTGCAATTTCTGCCCCCTCCCTCCGTGGTCAATTTCCACCCGAGTTTCCTCGACATTCCAGCCGATTCGCGGTGCTCCGGCATCCCCATCGGCGGTGGAGTCGCGTGCTTGCCATTTAGGGTGGCATTGCGTAGTTTCGTCGCCGCCGCGGTGGTAGTCATGCCGGTGTGGCTTGGCCGGTCCGCAGCCACATCCGGCTTTTGCCTTGCGATTGAGCGGACAATTTTCTATATGTTAGTTATGATTTGCCTCCAAATGTTATGGCCATCAGTGTAGGGAGTTTTTTGTTGTTGAATTCAGGGAATGATAGTTGCGAATGAACCCTAGATCTAGGTAGGTGCATTTCAAAGTGTAGGATAATGGCAGTCATGGCATTTTCAAAAACTATAATCACTGATGGCAACTAATTTTTTAATCAACCATGTCAGTTGCCATGACTATGCTTTCCATGTGGCAACTAATTTTGTGAATGCACTATGCCTGTTGCCATGTCATTTGTAGGATAATGGCAAATTCACTGTACAATAGACTCAATTGCGTTCGCCATGCTGACTTGTGATAGCTGAACATATTTGAATGTATTACATGGCAACTCATTTTGATATGAGGTCAGGGTGTGATTTGCCACATTATATGTTGTGCAGTGGAAGTTTTCTGCCTTTTTTTGAAGTGCCTTGTGTTAACATGGCAACTTGACCCTAGTACATTATGTGAATACATGGAAACTCATTTTTATATGAGGCAGGGTGTGAGTTGCCACATTATATGTTGTGCAGTGGAAGTTGTCTGCCCTTTTTTGAAGTGCCTTGTGTTAACATGGCAACTTGAACATATTTCAAGTGTCTTATGATCTGTACATTTTTTATGAAGCCAATGTGTTAGTTGCCACATTTCATGTTGGACAATCCTAGGGGATGGGTGTTCCTATGCTCTATCTCATTTGCCATTTTCATTGGAGCCAACATGGCAAGTAGGTTCTGCTAGCTGGCAACTGCCTCCTTCAGAAGCACATACACGTCCAGTTGCCATGTTTATGCAATTCTTTTTCCATTTGATCATTTTTTGGCCTTTTTGTGCATCTTCAGTAGATGGCAATTAGTGCCCTCTTCAGATGCGTAAACTTTGGGGCAACCATGGGGTTTTCATTTTTGGTCATCGATGATATCCAGTGAATATTTACTTGATGCATTTCTTTTCACACCCGTCAGCTGTGTTTTCATTTCACCCTAACATGTGCTTTGTTCTTACCGTAGCACAATGGCTCGCAGCGACCATCAAGATGATGATGATGACTTCATGGAGTTACCGCAACAGAATCGCGCGACTTGTCGGATAAAAGATGGCGTTGAGGTCACTTTCCACTCCCATATGTTTTTAATGTCACATTGAGTTTTCAATCCTCCGTTAGAACTAAATTTTCATGACATTGAACATGGCAACAAATGATCCATTTTCTGTTATGCAGAAGAAGAAACGTTATCGCAATAGGGCTTCGCAAGAACGACTGACTATATTGATCGAGGGATTTACTGATGAGCAGAAGGTAGCTGCCGGTGAGATGGGGATGCAGGCCCTGATGGATGTTCAGTGCAAGAACCTAGTGAACCCTGTATGTGACTGGCTCGGTAAAATTTATGGTCCTGCCTCCAGGGAATTCATGATTCCGGGACGTGGAAGACTGTCTTTGGACGAGGAATCTGTGTTATGCACTCTAGGTGTGCCTCGTGGAGAGATCAAAGTCCCGTATGAGGTGAATAATAAGATTGAGGAAGTCTTGTTCGCCCGTTTGTTTCCGGGGATGGCATCCATGCCGAATACGACTGTGCTGGCAACTTCGCTTGAGGGCATGAAAACCCATGGCGAGGTATTTAAGATGAAGTTGCTCATGTACTTGATCTCAGTTGTCTTTGCGCCTACCACATCTCTTCATCCAAGCAACAAGTGCTTCCCCATCCTGGTGAATGCTCTCTCTCTACTTCTCTTTCCATTCAATCTTTTTATTTTGATGTTATCTGAAGCTAGTCATTGCCAGTATTTTGATGTTTTTTCATTTGAATGCTGATGCGGCAACTTTTTGTCCTGAAATGGTGTTGTGCAGGCGAAGCTGAAAGACGTTAAGAACATGAATTGGTGTAAATTCATCGCTGACTTCCTGCATGATGCATTTTCAAACAAGATGTACCAGAAGGGCTGTCGCTTGCACCTAATGGTATTTTTTCCATACTCTTTTGCAAATACTCTTATCACGGTTCGATGCTTTCCTAAATCAACATCGCAGCTGTTGATATGTGTGAACCATACAAGATCGTGCATGGCAACCGTACAAGATCGTGCATGACAACCCTTTGTTTTCATTTTTTTATGTGAATCTTCTACATGTGAAACTGACTTTTTGTTTGATCCATGGCATCTGTAGTTGCTGTCTACAAGGCAATAGCATTTTTCAACAACACAAAAAAGTGTTCATTTCATACATTCATTCTCTTTTATACAATCTGCATGGCAACCATGATGTTGAGCTGGTGGCAGGTATCAGCATACCAAGATGGCAACTGCCACACAACATGATGGCAACTAACATAGATAAGTGGGAAATCTTTTTCTTCATCCCCTTCAATTTGATGACTCAAGGAAACTACATAAGCTTTCTTTTCAGCATAGCATGATGGTAATTGACATAGCTTTCTTTTTTGTTGTGTATACCAGCTCATGTACGTCGATCGTCTTGATCTGTCCACGGTCGACTTTACTAGGATAGGAGGCCTGCCGCCTCCACATAAGTTTGTTGTCTCTGCATGGATGTACGATGCTGTCAAGACTGTGCTTGCCACAGACAGGATAACTGATACGAAATATGGAAACTGCAGGTTAGTTCTGCCTTCTTTCTTGCATGGCATTCTTCATTTTCGATGATGCATGGCATATAAAAAAATCCCCATATGAAAACCATTTACGGCTAACAAGAATTAAATACCTTGGCAGCCATGGCTATCTACACATGACACCCATGTCTAACCCCATACGGCAACTCCGCCATCCGTGTCGAAACTCCTTCTTTTTCCTCTTTTTGCAATACATGAATTGTTAGTCACTGCTCCTTATTTTCTCTCTTACATCTTAGTTGTTTTGCTATTTTCCAGCTGATGGCCAAGCATGCTATAGACTACAGTGTGTTTGGTGGGCCACAAAACTTTGGCAAGTGGATGGATGTGCATTCAGCTCCATTTTGTCCTGCCGAGGTAATAAAGAATGTTTATTTTGTTTTTTGAAATTGTTTTTCTCTTTGCATTTTGATATATCTCTATGGTTGTTTTTTTTGTTCCTACGCACGTGACTCTAATATGTTTGGTTATTGCTACTTTTTGTTTTGTGCTCAGGCAAGGGCACCTGTTGAGCATATAGTTGGGCAGTTTGCTTCTGGCATGACCGGCTTGCTCGGGAAGTTGGTTGAGGGTTGCACGGAACTTAATGGCTCTGACAGCGACACGGTTGCGAGGCAATTCACATCATTTTCTGGAGAACAGACATATCGACCAACTGGTTGCCGTGGCCGGTACGACTACAACAGCTCACAGGAGCTCCCTGATATGCAAGATGAGCTAGATGGAGATGCTGGTCTCGACAATGACGATGACGATGACATGGATAATGTGCAACATGAAACCGACGACAATGAACATGTTGAAGTTCGTGCAGGTGGTAAGAAGTATAAGGCCGCAGCAAATGTTCCTCCACCAGAGGAAGCCATTGAACAAACAGTTGCGAGAGACACGGGGGTGTTGCCCTCAAAGAGGGGCAGGGCTCCAGAGGATGTTGGGCAGGGCTTTGTTGGCAAGAGGTCTAGGACCGATCCCGTAGCTACTAGGAGGAGGTTCGACATCTATTTCGTGTTTTGTTTGACCCTCCTTTTTAACAGACCGACCTTTTTTTATTGTTTGCTAAGTGCGGCATGATTTTAGTGTCTCACACTTGGTATCCTTTTTGCCATTCTTTCTACGTGCAGTGAGGCGACATCTGGTGGACGAGCAGTTAAGAATAAACAAGTACCAACGCCAACCCTTGTTTCTGCCCGATTGAACAAGGGTGCTCCCACTGCTGGTGACACCACTTCCAGTAGGTCGTCTCCTCGTACGTCGACGTCCAACACCGGGGATCCTGTCATGTTGGAAGACTTGAGGAAGACAATCAAGAAGTAGGTTCTCCCTGTTTTTCATTGTCGTTGCGCTATTTTTTTGCTTGATGCATTCTAGATCATACACAACTTTTTTGCTTGATACATTTATGTGGCAAGTACCATCTCCTTCTCATGGCAGCTGTCCGGCTTGCCACATGGGCTACTGCCGTCAGTCCCACATGGCAACTGTTGTTTTTCATGATCTATTTTTTTGCTTCATGGCAACTCCTCCTTGTTCTGTATGGCAACTGCTAACTACACCACATGACAATTTCTTATTCGACTGATATGGCAACTAGCAGCTTTCCACTGACCTCCACCACCTACATTGTCATGTGTGCTCACTCATACCTTGTTCTCAAATGGCAGCTCTGGCACATCACATACTTTTCATTTTTATGATGACTAACATGGCAATTATTTTGTTCACTTTTTATACTCTTCATGTGCTTTATTGCAGCGTGAAGAAGACTACTACACGCATGACCAAGCACAACCCTAGAGACCCCCTCAAACGCATTCATTCCAAGCTGTCGACAAGTGGCAACTCAGATGTTCATGAGGCGCCAGTCGACAAATCTGCTGTTGTACCGCCCACTGTTCCCACTAGCTTTGATGCAAGCGGCCGACCATCTCCGCTGGTTGCAGATGTGCAAACTACAATAACAGGCATTCGTACATCTGGGAGTGATGAGTATATATCTGCCAGGACTGCTAAGATATTGCCCATGCTGTTGGCAATGAGGGATGCTATTGTGACCCATGTCACCCGATCAGCAAGTGTTGAAGTGGACGCTCCTGAGATCAACCTAAACAAGGAAGATTCCCACTCATCTAACACAGATTCCAGGCGTGTGGCTGGTGGCACTTCTGCATCCACAAAAGAAGGGGTTGTGGCTACAATTCAGAATGAGATGCCATCCACAGGTGAGACTCATGGCACAACAGCTCCAGCTTCTGGTGGTACAGAGGCTGCTACGGCGACCATTGCATGAGTTGGTCTTCCACCTAGGCGGCATAGCCCCTGCAAGCATCCTGCAGAGATATCTAATGCACCTGTTGTAGCTAGGAGCAGATGAGATGACTCTGGTTATGTGCCTACCTCGACACTGTTCCCACGTCCTGCCAAAAGCAATGTTATGGAGAAAATAGAAGTCCGGAGTACAATCGACGTAGGTGGCAAGCCGTGCACGACTGAAGGAGGTGAACGTCCGGAGCAGACCGTGTCTTTCACCGCCGTGGAGAACCCCAGCTTAAATCTGCGCACTTCTAAGCTCCTAGTCAACATTGGTGTCCCCTACAACCCAAACAAGAAGATTGGCAAGAAAGTTGCGATCGATACCGCTGACAGCATGCCCCGCCCTACTAATAAGCCTGATGATTCTACAACAGACGAGGCAGAAATGTTTGTTGATCTGTCACCCTTGGATTCTGCCAAGCAACTTGTTCGTGATCTGGCTGGTAGGCAGGAGAGGCACCCAATGGCTTTCACCCCACCAAGGTTTAGCCTTGGCATCGATCGCAGTCAAGATGAACCAGTGGTGCAGGATCCTGTGCCTGTTTCCTTTGCTTTCCCAGCAGGCACGGCCCCAATGATGGCGCAACCAATAGCTGATGGCAGGAAGGCTGTTAAGTTTGCAGAGCCGACAATGCAAGGCACATTTTTTGTGTGTTTATCATTTTGTTTCTACATTTTTCTGGTCTGACATTTGTCACAAGCTTTTTTGGTTTCTTATTGGTGATGGCAAATCTCATTAGATGCACAAGGCAACTGGAGTTGCTGCAACATGGTACCTACAGTTGTTGCCATGTTGCAATTCCATTAGCAAAGCAAATGGCAACTGAAGTTGCTGCGACATGGCAACTCCAGTCCAATGTACTTGGTAACTGCAGTTGTTGCCACATGGCAACTACAGTGCAACGCACATGGCAACTGGAGTTGTTTCCACATGGACACTCTCTAATTTGCATCTATAGTTCACATTCTGCACTCTTTTTCACAATAACTTGTTGTTTCCAAGTTCCCTAACGCGCTGTTTGATCCTTGCAGCCACCCCTGAGGAGATTTCGTCGTCACTTGATGAAGCTTATCGCAGGATTGAGGAGGAAGCATTGAAGAGGAGGTCGTCACGGGGTTAGGGGCAATCAAGTTCTAATGTGCCTGCTGAGTCGGTATCCGAGGATACTGTTAGAAGTGCCACCCCTGGATTTGTGAGGCAGCATAGGGTAGTTCACGCACCCCCCGTGGATGACTATGACCCCGAAGTTAAGGCCTCAAAGGAGCAGAACCATCTTTATGATATTGTCAAGCGTTTTCGAAATGCAAGGTCCAACAGCAAGCACATGAAGGAGATGAAAGCGTAATGTCCACACCACATAACCCCTCACTTGCTTTTCTCTGATATTTTTCCTTTGCTATTACAGACATGCGTTGTTTATGTTTTATTTTTATTTTTATTTAGTAGACATGATTCTTTCATGTTATATCATTTTCATACAACTCATGTTTGGACAGAACCAAAATCATACAATGTGATGCGATGTACGTCGACCTGGGTGATCTTGCCGAGTCTGTGAGGCCACTTGGTAAAATGTCGAAGAATGTAGTTGCGCGTGGGATTGACTTCATCAATAGGCATATGGATATTTCCCCGACAAGACGATCATGTAGTACAGCATGACCTGCAAAATATGGGATGGTGACTTCCACCATAAAATCCTGAGGAAGCATTTTGCTGCGCATGGTGAATTCAAGCTCACACTGAAGAAATGTGTGAGTGTTCCTTCTTGTTTGTACATATTTTCTTCCATGGTATGTTTTGTCAATAGCTATGCTTCATATGTGGGCTACATACTATTTTGTGACAGATGTTTCATGTGGCAACAACTGCCATGTAAAAGAAGTTTGACTATTTTTAATGCAACTTATGTGGCAACTTCACTTAAAATATTGGGCAACTTTGTTTATACATGGATGACAACTTCTTTTAATTACACATGGCAAATAAACACTTTCGACGCGTTCACTTTAACCAACTGATGCTTGGTTATTCATATATCTCTTTCTACATCTGGCAATAATTTTACATATCATTTTTTCAACTACATCAATCAGATTTTGATCTGAAGTCTGCTTTTTCGTTCGTCTTTTTTACTTGTAGGTACTATTCCCCATGTTCCAGGAGCTTGCACCACACGACCCACATGACAAGTGTGGTCACCACTACGCAATTTGCCTTGACCCGAAGAACCAATGATTTGAGGTGCTTGATTCAATGCGTTCAGAAGCTGATGCAGACCTTACTACACATGCTGAATTCTTCATCAACAACCTCAAAGAGACATGGAACCGTCACTACGAAAACTCAAAGGTCCAGATCAGCATTTTCCAATCGAGCATGTCGCGACTACGAAGTAAGGAAACCGCTAATTACTATCTTTTTGATGTGTCCTCCACACCAATCCTAAACCTTTTGTCACGTCTGCATTGAATTTTATTATTTTTTCTGTTCTCTTCAATTCACCTGATTCTTTTCTTTACATGCATGACTGTGGCTTTCACACGTTGGAATACCTTGCAAAGTGGGAAGGTCGACGGGTCCCTGTCGTCATAGCTGCAATGGTCGTGGAGCTCCGTAAAATATACACATGGAACTGGTTAGTGAATGAAGATTTCAACACGCGGGCCAACGCCCGAGAGTTCATAGAGGAATCTGTCAAAAAAGTCAACAAGAAGTACAAGTGATCACGTGATGCTCCATACCGCATGCCTACCTTACATTCTGTGGCTGAGGAATGTAAGGCATCAACTTGTTCTTTTAAAACTATGTCTGTGTGCTATGTTATGACATGCATCCCCCCCGTAGTCTAGTATATAGTGGTGGCATGTGAGTGCCATTTGAATATTTGTAATATATGTGTGGATGTGAACCTGCTTAGGTGTGAGAACAGCTACGTTTATGTTCACTACTATTATGTGTTTGTGGTTGGTAGTACCAGTTGGGTGTTTGAATGCGTCTATGATGCCTGAAACATGGCAAATATAGTTGATCAGACACGGTTAGTGAAAGTAATCGTTCCGTTTTTTGGTTTTTGGGTTTTTTGCATTGCTAACTGTATCGGTTAGCATGGTAGCTCATAAGCAGCCGCTATCTCATATTTTTTGCACATGATCGTTTCAACTAGTTTGTTCATAGTATCCACACAATACAATATGCGTGGGGGGAAAAACAACGTGATGGCAGATTCAGTAGAAATAACATGGCAGATTCGATGGAAGCTGCATGGCAGATTTAGTGGCACACATGTGGCAATTATAGTCATTCATTCATGGCATTTTCTTCAAATTCTGATGCCCACAAACAGTCATTCTCCCATTTTAAAAAATCTAGTCCATCTACCTTACAAAAATGTCACCAACACCCAAGTTATAATCCTCCACAATTGCTTATGGATTGCCCGTCCCTTTTTTGTTTTCTTGTGTTTTGCTTGAGTTTCCAACCCCGATTTGTATCTCGCCTCTTTTGGACGCCCTTTTGTGATGGAACGGGGCAGGTTCTTGACCTGGGTTTGCGTGCTTGCTATTCCATACCCTACCTCCGAGTTTTCAGATGATGGACCCGTGGACGAAGGCACACTTGAGGTGCGGGGGAACCTGTGTAAGGCTTCTTCAGCCTTCCTCTATTTGATCTCATCAAGCTCTCTTTTCAGGGCCTTCCTATGTTTTTCTGCCACCCTCGCTGTTTCATCACTCTTGCATGCTTCATCTATTAGTTCAGCATAGTTCTTGGTCGGCACAACGTGCCTCACGGCTTCCATGGTTGCCTCTGGTCTCTCATCATGCACAGCGAAAACTGCATTAGATGTTTGTGGCCCCAACGCATCATCGGCGTCCCAAGTCCATTGCTGCCTTATGAAATGGCGGGGCAATCACGTGACCGCGTGCATGTCCATTACTTTCAGTATGTGACAGTAGACAATCCTGTCCCGTTCAAATTTGCAGCATTGGCAGTAGTATTCGCCTTCTTTTATCGAGGCCTTCACAAAGTAGTTCCTTCCCTTGTCCAGGTCTTTAGGTTCTGAATCCGACATGCCCAAGAGAGAACACACCTTGAATGTATGTTCGTCCACCTGGTAAGCCGTGTACATGCTGGCACACTTTATTTCTTCCTGGAATCTGCATGTTTTTGTGCTTTTGTTAAACTCTTATATGATGTTTTGTAGCACCTTATGCTGAGGTAGGTAGTAACATACCAAACGTATCTAAAAGTCAATGATGGCATGGAAGTCCTTATTTTTTCCCACATTTTTCTTGGGTTGTTTGTTTCCACATGGCAACTGCATAATATTTGACATGGCAACTACATAACATTTAACATGTCAACTGCAGTTTATTTAACATGGCAAATGCATAATATTTGACATGGCAACTACATAACATTTAACATGTCAACTGCAGTTTATTTAACATGGCAAATGCATAATATTTGACATGGCAACTACATAACATTTAACATGTCAACTGCAGTTTATTTAACATGGCAAATGCAGTTCATAAAACATGGCAAATGTAGTTCATACAACATGGCAAATGCAGATTTGTCTCACATGGCAACTACATGAAATTTCACATGGCAACTACATGAAATTTCACATGGCAACTATAGATCAACACACATGGCAACTAAAGTTGTTTTTCACATGGCAACTACAGTTCATGCTTATAATGTACTCAGTTGCTCTTTTCAAATAGATCAGCATGTAAAAAAAGTTGCCAACTGCATTGCATTCTACTTGGCACCTACTACCTTCATGCTTGTGCAAATAAGACGGTAAGATAATCCACTTGTTAAAAATCTTGTTGGTATATATCTTGCTCATCTGCCTCTCCATAGGTAAATATGTTAGCAATTTAGGCTGCTTGAGCGTGATGTTTGCTTCTTGCTGTAGCTCAGATCCCAGTATCTTCTGTTGCAAAGCTGTGTATTGCTTGGCAAACTGCAGCAATGAGTTGCCAGGGCTCACGTACCGCTTCAAAATAGCATTGAACCCCTCGCTGCGCTACGTAGTCTGCAGAAATGGGAAGAAGCACTGCATGAAGTAGGCCGGCACCCAGTACATTAGCTTCTCCCACAGGCTAGTAAGTGTCTCGTTGTCTTGGACTTGATATGTTCAATCATAGCCGTCCAGCTCCGTTTAAACTCCTCCACTGTCAAGCTGTGGTCCACGCACAACTCGAATGCCTTGTGCAGCTCTGGACGGTCAGCAAAGAAAGGTCCTAGCGTCTCCTCAGCCTACTTAATAATATGCCACCTGCAGTGCCTGTGCATTGCCAATGGAAAGACCTCCTCTATGCCTGCACGCATGCTAAAATCCTGGTTTGTTATTATGTTCATCAGAGCAAGTCCACCCATGCACTCCAAGAAGGTTTTGAACAGCCAAGTGTAACCATCCATATCTTCGTTCTGAACGAGTCCGCAACCGAACTGCAATGACTAATTGTGGTTATTTATTCCTATGAATGGAGTGTAGGGCATCTTGTACATATTAGTGAGATATGTCGCATCGAACAAAATGCAATCACAGAAATGTTTGTAGGCTCTTCTTGCAGCACCATCCACCCAATACATGTTTCTGACACGGTCATCATCGTCCAATCTTATCCTATAGAAGAAATCATGATCTTCTTTTGCTTTCTCGTCGAAGTAGGCTATCGTGTCTTCTATGTCAGCCAACCTGCTCTCTCTATAGTACTTTGCCTTTAGGTTTGTGATGACTACTAGTATGTAGGGCATGCTACTCAGTCTACCATCTCCGCTGTGGATCAGGGATAGTATTTGGACCATTCTTGATGGACCAACGTTACAATCATGTAGACATTTTACGAATTTCTTGTCGAGGGGGCTGAATCTTCTATGGGCGCTCGGAAATTTTACCAGATCAAACTTCTTTATGAGTTCGTGGTTGTGTTCGTCGAAATATTCGGTGACCACCCACCGTGCCCATCTGTGTTTAGCTTACACCGGACAGGGCATTCCGTCTTGACAATGATACCTCTCTTTCGTTCCAGCACGACAGGCGCAACACCTTTACCCTTCTTGTTCCTCCGTGCCTTATAGCACCTTATCTCACCTCTGCTGTACTCGTTAGTTTTTTTAATTTTCCTATGGTATTCGGTGTTCACCGTAAACCTATGGAAGATTGCATATCTCTGGTAGAATTCCTTGGCATCCTCAAACGAATCAAATCTGTGCCCAACATATGGTGGTTGAGGTATCATGATTTCTGACTGCCCATCTTCTTCATCCTCTTGTGCTTTGTCATCGGTTTCATCATTCACTTCAGTATCGGCTGCTGTTTCATCCGCTTGAGTGTTGCTTGTGCTGTTGTGCAAAGGTGTGCTTGTCGTCATTGCTAGAAGGATTGCCAGTTCTGACACTGATTCTGCATTGTTTGTGGCAGGAATGTTGACTTGCTGGTGGAATGCTCCTTCCGTGTGCTTAGAGTTTCCCGTAGTAGATGTCCCCGCGCCGCTGTTGATTGTAGTTGAAGGTCCTGCAATAAAAAAAATAGGTATGTGTGTAAGCATTGCTTGAATGGTATGTTTATCGTAATGGAATATAGCAACTGCATCTGAGTTGGCATGACATCATTCATACAGCAAGCCATGGCATCTGCATCTGGCCATGCATGGCAAGTGCAGTTTTTCAGCCATGACAACTACAGTCCAACAAACATGGCAGCTACTTTTTCCAAGACATGGCAACCGGCATCTTTTAGCATCAAAACTTGCGTTCTAGGTACGAGCCCACTAGGAAAATGGAGACAATCATGAGTGTTGCACACATGCATACAGTAATTGACAAATCCTGAAGACAATAGATGTCTATATGCACGTGTCCACTTGGTAGCATTTTTGTTGTTTTCCGCCACAACCGTGACAAATCCACTTTCCCCCATGCTTTTCCACAAAAGCAAATGCACTGTAGTTTTGCTGGTTCACATATTTTTTACCTTGTTGTGCCGCATGTGCTAATCGAAGCTGGTGTGTCATTCCAATTTGTTGTGCTCTATCTGCAATAGCGATGGCCTGCAACGGTGAAGCTTGCCATGATATGTTTGTCGGTGTGGTTCCACCATAACAATCTGCGATCATTAGCAGTTGGTCAATGCATGGCAACAGTAGTTTGTACAACATGGCACATGTAGTGGTTCAAACATGGCAAACAGATTTTGCTCACACTTGTCATCCACAGTTGTTCAGACATTGCAATCACAATTGATTAAACATGGCAACTGCAGTTGTCCAGACATGGCAATTACAGTTGACCATACATGGTAACTGCGTTTTGTCAAGACACCACATAAACACCACTGTCACCTATGTTCCTTCTCCTGATTCACTGTCCACAAAATCACTTCATACGACTCACCTGTGTACGATGTTGATGGTACCTGGTTGTCGCCTGTTGCCACGTGCTGCATGATGGTCCTGCGTTTTTCCATAAAACTCATAAGTATTTGCCATCCTTGCAAGTTTAATTTCATGGCCACACCAGTATGCTTCTTTCATATGCGTTACCTTGATTTGCCACATTGGCTACTTGAAGTTGGTCCCCCGTACATCTATCAGCATTAGCGCCCTGTGTTTGAACTTGCCATGGTATCCCTGTGTGTGTGGTTGTGTCATAAGAACCTACGAAAAATGACATTGTAGGACATAAGTAGAATGTCATTTTCATCGTCAAAAACATGGCAACTGTCCCTTTTTTCATCATGCATCGTACCGATGCTCGCGTACTGCTCTAGTAGTGGCAGCAATGGCCCTACGGAAATTAGTTGGTTGTACTCTGCTGCATCCCAAGGGGGCGCTTCCGGCCTTTGAGAAAACCAAGGATCAGTGCCGTCTTCATGATTCATTTTTCCGCTTTTTTCTCCCACTGTGTTTTCAGTCACTACATGAATAAGAACGCATGAATATTTCAAAAATGCATGCGTGTTGTTTGCACATACAAGAAAACACAGCAATCTTATCACATTTCTTGCATAGACAACCAATACATCATGGCAAGTAGGACATGCACATTCATTCTCTTTTCTAAAATCTGGATGCCAACTATCATTTTGAACCGAATGGCAACAGCCAAGATAATATGATGGCAAGCAACAACATAACATGGTGGCTGCTAATGACAAAGATAGGTGGCAACTAACGTCAGATACAGGTGGCAATTAATTTTCTCCCTCCCTAGGCACCACCCAAATTCCTCCTTTCTTCCACTAATTTTAGTGAATTCTACACATCCTTCTGGATCAACTATTCGCAACAACCCAACCCATAATCTTAGTTCAAATCTAGGATAGAACATGGCAGATCTGGCGTATGTTGGTGGGCAAAGGGGAATACACACAAATCCATGGTGTGTTTGCCATGACAATGTGGATCTAGTCGCCATCTTTGTGGGCAACCTGGAATTTCAATTTTCTGGACAGAAGAAGGACAAGAAATAGGAGGAGATCGGAGATCGACCTGTTAGCTCGTCGTCGCTGGGGGCGGGGGGGTGGCGGTGGGGGTGGGGGGTGGGGAGGCGCTAGAGATCCGCCCTGGTTGCCATGGTAACTACAGAAGGAAGACGATGGAGGTTTGGGATTGAGAGGTAGGAGACGACAGCGTAGGTCGCACTGGGGTTCGAAGGCAGGCTGGCGTTGGGTCATGCGGGCAGCGCGGTCGATCGCCCGGATGTGTGGGCAATTGTGCCACACCCCGGACGTGCGGGTTGTGGTTGCGTGCGCCCGGACGCCGTCGTGCGGGCGGGTTTGTCTCTGTGCTACACAGGGCGTGCAGCACTGTTGGGGAACGTTGCATGGGAAACAAAAAATTTCCTACGCACACGCAAGATCTATCCATGGTGATGAGCATCTACGAGAGGGAGAGTGGATCTACATACCCTTGTAGATCGCTAAGCGGGAAGCGTTAAGAAACGTGGTTAGTGTAGTCGAACGTCTTCGTGATCCAAATTGCCAAGCATCCCGCGATCTCATCACGATCCGTCTCGTGATCCAATCACAATCCGTCCCGCGATCTCATCATGATCCGTCTCGCGATCTTGATCACGGTCCTTCCGATCTAGCGCCGAACGGACGACACCTCCGCGTTCAGCACACGTACAGCTCGATGACGATCTCCGCCTTCTTAATCTAAAAAGGGAGTGGAGAGGTAGATGAGTTCTTCGGCTACGCGACGGCGTTGCAGCGATGGTGGTGGAGCTATTCCAGCAGGGCTTCGCCTAAGGACCGCTGAAAACCGATCTAGAGGAGAAACTATGATCTAGAGGAGAGGTGGCACGTGGCTATTAGGGTTAGCTTTTTCCTCTAAATCCTCTAGTATATATAGGAGGGAGGGAGGGGAGGAGGCAGACTCAAACACCCAAGGTTTGGTCCAAATTGGAGGTGGAGGAGTCCTTTTCCAATCCTATTAGGAGTAGGATTCCTCCTTTCCACTTGGAAACTCTTTCCACCTCTCCACCTTTGGATTTTTTTCCTTCTCAAACCACTCCAGCCGCATGGGCCCTTAGAGGAGGCTTCTGCTAGCCCACCAGGGGCTGGTTTACCTCCTCCCACAGCTCATGTAGCCTCTTGCGTCGAAATACCTCTCCCGAAGGTCCCCCGATACAATACCGGCACTCCCGGTACACTACCAATGAGCCTGAAACTTTTCCGGCGACCAAAACAGGACTTCCTATATATCAATCTTTACCTTTGGACCATTCTGAAGCTCCTCGTGACGTCCGAGATCTCATCCAGAACTCCGAACAACCTTTGATCACCACCATACATAACTCTATACTACCAAAACGTCACCGAACCTTAAGTGTGTAGACCCTGCGGGTTCGAGAACTATGTAGACATGACTGAGACACCTCTACGGTCAATAACCAATAGAGGGACCTGGATGCCCATATTCGTTCCTACATATTCTACAAGATCTTTATCGGTCGAACCTCTATGTCAAGGATTCAGTTAATCCCGTATGATGTTCCCTTTGTTCTTCGGTATGTTACTTGCCCGAGATTCGATCGTCGGTATCTCCATACCTAGTTCAACCTCGTTACCGGCAAGTCTCTTTACTCGTTCCGTAATACAAGATCCCATGACTAACACTTAGTCACATTTCTTGCAAGGCTTATTGTGATGTTGTATTACCGAGTGGGCCCTGAGATACCTCTCCGTCTCACGGAGTAACAAATCCCAGTCTTGATCCATGCCAACCCAACAGACACTCTCGGAGATACCTGTGGAGCACCTTTATAGTCACCCAGTTACGTTGTGATGTTTGATACACACAAGGTACTCCTCCGGTGTTAGTGAGTTGCATGATCTCGTGCTGATAGGAACAAATACTTGACATGCAGAAAACAGTAGCAATAAACTGACACGATCATATGCTATGTTTGTAGTCTGGGTCTTGTCCATCACATCATTCTCCTAATGACGTGATCCCGTTATCGAATGACATCTCATGTCCATTACTAGGAAACCATAGCCATCTTTGATCAACGAGCTAGTCTATTAGAGGCATACTAGGGACATGGTGTTGTCTATGTATCCACACATGTATCTGAGTTTCCGATCAATACAATTATAGCATGGATAATAAAGATTATCATGAACAAGGAAATATGATAATAACCAATTTATTATTGCCTCTAGGACATATTTCCAACAGTCTCCCACTTGCACTAGAGTCAATAATCTAGTTCACATCACCATGTGATTCGCATTGTTATGAATCTAACACCCAATGAGTTTTGGGGCTTGATCATGCTTTGCATGTGAGAGAGAGGTATTTTAGTCAATGGGTCTGCGACATTCAGATCCGTGTGTACTTTGCAAATCTCTATGTCATACTGTAAATACTGCTACCACACTCCACTTGGAACTATTCCAAATGGTTGCTCCACTATAAGTATCCGGATTGCTACTAAGAGCCATCCGGATCAATGTTAAAGCTTGCATCGACGTAACTCTTTATGACAAACTCTTCATCACCTCCATAATCGAGAAACATTTCCTTAGTCCTTTAGTTATTAAGGATAATCTTGACCGATGTCTAGTGATCCACTCCTAGATCACTCTTGTACCCCTAGACAGACTCATGGCAAGGCACACACAGGTGCGGTACATAGCATGGCATAATATATAGAGCCTATGGCCAGGACATAGGGGACGACGTTCGTCCTTCCTCTTTCTTCTTCCGTGGTCGAGCTTTGAGTCTCACTCAACTTCACACCTTACAAATCAGGCAAGAACTCTTTCTTTAACTGATCCATTTTGAACAATTTAAAAATCTTGTCAAGGTATGTACTCACTGAAAGTCTTATCACACGTCTTGATCTATCTCTATAGATCGCGATGCCCAACAATTAAGTAGCTTTATCCAGGTCTTCCTTTGAAAAACTCTTTTCAAACAACCCTTTATGCTTTCCAGAGATTCTACATCATTTCCGATCAACAATATGTCATCCACATATGCTTATCAGAAACTCTATAGTGCTCACACTCACTTTATTGTAAATACAAGTTTCTCATAAACTTTGTATAGACTCGAAAATTTTGATCACCCCATCAAATCATACATTCCAACTCCGATATGCTTGCTCCAGTCCATAGCCGGATCACTGGAGCTTGCATATCTTTTAGCATCCTTAGGACTAACAAAAACCTTCTGGTTGTATCTCATACAACCTTTCCTCAAGGAAGGAAATGATGTTTTTGACATCCATCTGCGAGATTTCATAATTGAAAAACGCAGCAACTGCTAACATAATTCCAACAGACTTTAGCATCGCTACGAGTGACAAAGTCTCATCATAGTCAACTCCTTGAACTTGGCGGAAACTTCTTTGCGACAAGTCGAGCTTTATAAATGGTGACATTCACCATCAGCGTTTGTCTTCATCTTAAAGGTCCATTTGTACTCAACGACCTGCCATCCAACGAGCAAGTCTACCAAAGTTTATACTTGGTTTTCATACATGGATCCTTTCTCGGATTTCATGGCCTCTAACCATTTGTCGGAATCCGGGCCCATCATCCCTTCTCCATAGCTCGTAGGTTCATCGTTGTCGAACAACATGACCTCCAAGACAGGGTTGTCGTACCACTCAGGAGCAGTACGCGTCCTTGTCGACCTACGAGGTTTAATAGTACCTTGATCCGAAGCTTCATGATCATCATCATTAACTTCCTCTTCAACTGACGTAGGCTCCACTGAAACATCTTTCTGCTCTGCGCTACTCTCTGGTTGAACAAAGGTTCAACAACCTCATCAAGTTCTATCTTCCTCCCATTCAATTCTTTCGAGAGAAACTCTTTCTCGAGAAAGGACCCAGTTTTAGCAACAAACACTTTGTACTCGGATCTGAGATAGAAGGTATACCTAATTGTTCTTAGGGTATTCCATGAAGATACATTTGTCCGCTTTGGGTTCGAGCTCATTAGGTGAAAACCTTTTTCACATAAGCGTCGTAGCCCCAAACATTAAGAAATGACAACTTAGGTTTCTATCAAACCATAATTCATATGGTGTCATCTCAACGGATTTAGATGGTGCCCTATTTAAAGTGAGTGTAGTTGTGTCTAATGCATAACCCCAAAACGATAGTGGCAAAACAATAAGAGACATCATAGTACGCACCATATCCAATATAGCACGACTATGACGTTCGGACACACCATCACACTATGGTGTTCCAGGTGGCGTGAGTTGTGAAACAACTTTCACATTGTCTAAAGTTGTATGCCATATTCGTAACTCGGATATTCACCTCTACGATCATATCGTAGATATTTTTATATTCTTGTCACGATGATCTTGAACTTCTCTCTGAATTTGTTTGAACTTTTCAAACTTTTCAGACTTGTGTTTCATTAAGCAAATATACTCATATATACTCAAATCATCAGTGAAGGTAAGGAAAATAACGATATCCACTTCATGCTACAACACTCATTGGATCGCATACATCAACATGTATTATTTCAAGTAAGTTACTAGCCCGCTCCATCATACTGAAAATGGGGTCTATAGCCATCTTGCCCAAGAGGCATGGTCCGCATGTCTCAACCGATTGGAAACCGAATGAGTCCAAAGATCCATCAACATGGAGTTTCTTCATGCGATTTATACCAATATGACTTTTAGTGGCAATGCCACTAGTATGTGGTACTATCATTATTAACTTTGTATATTTTGGATTCAATGTTGTGAACATGTGTATTACTACGATCAAGATTCAACAAACCTTTCTCACTCAGTGCATGACCATTGAAGGTATTATTCATGTAAACAAAATAACCATTATTCTCTAACTGAAATGAATAATCGTGTTGCAATAAACACGATCCAATCATGTTCATGCTTAACGCAAACACCAAATAACATTTATTTAGGTTTGTCACTAATCCCGAAGGCAGAGAGAGCGTGCGATGTTGATCACATCAACCTTGGAAACATTTCCAACACACATCGTCACCTCACACTTAGCTAGTCTCCGTTTATTCCGTAGCTTTTATTTCGAGTTGCTAACATTTAGCAACCAAACCGGTATCCAATACCCATGTGCTACTAGGAATACTAGTAAGGTACACATTAACACGTATATCAAATATACTTCTGTCGATGTTGCCACCCTTCTTATCTACCAACTATCTAGGGTTGTTTCGCTTCAACGACCACTCTCCTCATAATTGAAGCACTTAATCTTGGGTTTGGGTTCAACTTTGGGTTGCTTCACTGGAGCAGAAATTGTCTTGCCATCCATGAAGTTTCCCTTCGTGCGCTTGCCCTTCTCGAAACTAGTGGTTTTACTAACCATCAACACTTGATGCTCCTTTTTGATTTCTACCTTCGCGGTGTCAAACATCGCGAACAGCTCATGGATCATTATTTCCATCCCTGGCATTTTATAGTTCATCACCAAGTTCTAGTAGCTTAGTGACAGTGACTTGGAGAACTATATCAATCACTATCTTATCTCGAAGATCAACTCCCACTTGATTCAAGCGATTGTAGCCCCCAGACAATCTGAGCACATGCTCAACGATTGAGCTATTATCCTTCATCTTGCAGGCAAAGAATCTTGTTGGAGATCTCATAACTCACAACACAGGCATGAGCCTGAGATCCCAATTTCAGCTCTTAGAACATCTCATATGTTCCGTGACGTTCAAAACGTTTTGGAGCCTCAATTCTAAGCCATAATGCATGACGCACTAAACTATCAAGTAGTCATCGGAACGTGCCTGTCAGATGTCCACAACATCTACAGACGATGCTACAGGGGGTGGTGCATCGAGCGGTGCATTAAGGACATAAGCCTTCTGTGCAGCAATGAGGACAATCCTCGGATCACGGACCCAGTCCACAATATTTCTACCATCATATTTCAACTCTATTTATCTAGGAACATGTAAAAATTCAAGGGAGCTACAGCGTGAGCTATAACATAATTTGCAAAGACACTACTGACTATGTTCATGATAATGAGTTCAACTAATCATATAACTTAAGAACTCCCACACAAATTGACATCCCTCCGGTCATTCGAGTGATACATGATCCAAATTCATCAACTCAAATCCGATCATCACGTGAGTTGAGGTGGTTTCAATGGTGAACAATATCATGTTGATCATATCTACTATATGACTCATGTTCGACCTTTCGGTCTCTTGTGTTCCGAGGCCATGTCTATACATGCTAGGCTCGTCAAGTTTAACCCGAGTGTTCCGCATGTGCAACACTGGTTTGCACCCGTTGTATGTGAACGTAGAGTCTATCACACCCGATCATCACGTGGTGTCTCAACACGACGAATTTTTGCAACGGTGCACACTTGGGGAGAACACAATTTATCTTGAAATTTAAGTGAGGGATCATCTTGTAATGCTACCGTCGTCCTAAGCAAAACAAGGTGCATAAAAGGATTAACATCACATGCAAATCATAAGTGACATGATATGGCCATGAACTTGTGCTTTTGATCTCCATCCTTAAAGCACCGGCATGATCTCCATCGTCACCGGCATAACACCATGATCTCCATCATCATGATCTCCATCATTGTGTCGCCATCGGGGTTGTCGCGCCCACCATGCTCATACTACTATAGCTACTGTTTAGCGATAAAGTAAAGCATCACATAGCGCTTAATGATTGACACGCAGGTCATACAATACTTAAAGACAAACCTATGGCTCCTGCCGGTTGCCGTACTCATCGGCATGCAAGTCGTGATATTCTATACAACACAT
This sequence comes from Hordeum marinum, assembly GCA_022496015.1. Classification (NCBI taxonomy): domain Eukaryota; kingdom Viridiplantae; phylum Streptophyta; class Magnoliopsida; order Poales; family Poaceae; genus Hordeum; species Hordeum marinum. The sequence continues at coordinate 449,408,664 of CM039678.1, read as the reverse complement.
GATCATCTCATACATCACATATATCTCATCATGTAATTGGCCATATCACATCACAACATACCCTGCAAAAACAAGTTAGACATCCTCTAATTGTTGTCGCAAGTTTTACGTGGCTGCTACGGGTATCTAGCAAGAACAATTCTCACCTATGCAAAACCACAACGGTGATACATAAATTGCTTTTCAACCTTCTCAAGGACCGCCTTTGTCGAATCCGATCCAACTAAAGTAGGAGAAACAAACACCCGACAACCATCTTTGTGCGACGAAGTTACACGTTAGTTGATGGAACCGGTATCTCGTAAGCGTACGAGTAGTTGTTCCAGGCCGCTTCATCCCACAATACCTCGAACCAAAACACGACCAAGGGAGGAAGCAATCTAAGCATCAACGCCCACAAACTCTTTGTGTTCTACTCGAGATCTCATCTACACATAGACCTAGCTCATCATGCCACTGTTGGGGAACGTTGCATGGGAAAAATTTCGTATGCACACGCAAGATCTATCCATGGTGATGAGCATCTACAAGAGGGAGAGTGGATCTACATACCCTTGTAGATCGCTAAGCAGGAAGCGTTAAGAAACGCGGTTGGTGTAGTCGAACATCTTCGCAATCCAAATCGCCGAGCATCCCGCGATCTCATAACGATCCATCCCGCGATCCAATCACGATCCGTCCCGCGATCTCATCATGATCCGTCTCGCGATCTTGATCACGGTCCTTCCGATCTAGCGCCGAACGGACGACACCTCCGCGTTCAGCACAGGTACAGCTCGATGATGATCTCCACCTTCTTGATCCAACAAGAGGGAGCGGAGAGGTAGATGAGTTCTCCGGCTGCGCGACGGCGTTGCGGCGATGGTGGTGGAGCTATTCCAGCAGGGCTTCGCCTAAGCACCGCTGAAAACCAATCTAGAGGAGAAACTATGATCTAGAGGAGAGGTAGCATGTGGCTATTAGGGTTAGCTTTTTACTCTAAATCCTCTAGTATATATAGGAGGGAGGGAGGGGACGAGGCAGCCTCAAACCCTCAAGGTGTGGTTGAAATTGGAGGTGGAGGAGTCCTACTCCAATCCTATTAGGAGTAGGATTCCTCCTTTCCACTTGGAAACTCTTTCCACCTCTCCACCTTTGGATTTTTTCCTTCTCAAACCACTCCAGCCGCATGGGCCCTTAGAGGAGGCTTCGGCCAGCCCACCAAGGACTGGTTTACCTCCTCCCACAGCTCATGTAGCCTCTTTGGTCGAAATACCTCTCCCGATGGTCCCCCGGTACACTACCGGCATTCCCGGTACACTACCAATGAGCCCGAAACTTTTCCGGCGACCAAAACAGGACTTCCTATATATAATTCTTTACCTACGGACCATTCCAGAGCTCCTCGTGACATCCGGAATCTCATCTGAAACTTCAAACAACCTTCGGTCACCACCATACATAACTCTATACTACCGAAACGTCACCGAACCTTAAGTGTGCAGACCATGCGGGTTCGAGAACTATGTAGACATGACTAAGACACCTCTACGGTCAATAACCAATGGCAGGACCTGGATGCCTATATTGGTTCCGACATATTCTACAAGATCTTTATCGGTCGAACCTCTATGTCAAGGATTCAGTTAATCCCGTATGATGTTTCCTTTGTTCTTCGGTATCTTACTTGCCCGAGATTTGATCGTTGGTATCTCCATACCTAGTTCAACCTCGTTACCGGCAAGTCTCTTTACTCGTTCCGTAATACAAGATCCCGTGACTAACACTTAGTCACATTGCTTGCAAGGCTTATTGTGATGTTGTATTACCGAGTGGGCCCTGAGATACCTCTTCGTCACACGGAGTAACAAATCCCAGTCTTGATCCATGCCAACCCAACAGAAACCCTCGGAGATACCTATAGAGCATCTTTATAGTCATCCAGTTACGTTGCAATGTTTGATACACACAAGGTACTCCTCTGGTGTCAATGAGTTGCATGATCTCGTGGTCATAGGAACAAATACTTGACATGCAGAAAACAGTAGCAATAAACTGACACGATCATATGCTACGTTTGTAGTTTGGGTCTTGTCCATCATATCATTCTCCTAATGACGTGATCCCGTTATCAAATGACATCTCATGTCCATAACTAGGAAGCCATAGCCATCTTTGATCAACGAGCTAGTCTATTAGAGGCATAATAGGTACATGGTGTTGTCTATGTATCCACACATGTATGTGAGTTTCCGATCAATACAATTATAGCATGGATAATAAAGATTATCATGAACAAGGAAATATGATAATAACCAATTTATTATTGCCTCTAGGGCATATTTCCAACAGGCACAACCCCCCTATATGCTACACGTGTGGCAGTTATCGTCGTCCTAGATTTAAGTTATAATCGATTAATATCTAGGTCAAGCGAATCCGTTTCCTTGTATTGATCACCCAAGCAATATACACAAAGCATGACGTAGGCTTTTACCTCCACTAGAGGGGCCGAACTTGGGTAAACCGCGTCTCTCTATTCCGATCAACCCCGACAAGCTAACCTCCTAGTTGCGATGGACACACGACGAATTCCTTGTCCGGCAGAGGGGCCTCTGCGAGGAGGTACGACTGTTTCTCCTATGACGGCGCCTGGTCCTTCTTGTCGCGAAGGAGATGACGAGACCTTCTTGCTGGAGGAGCCGACCGCCTTGAATGCCGAGGGGCAGGGAGAGCGAGGCCGATGGCGTCATGAGACGACAAAGAACTGCCGACGGCTCCGCTTGCCAGCCTAGAGAACCATGACTTTGGCATCGCCGAAGTCGTAGATGCTCGGGAAGAAGGAGGGGCTAAGAGGATGAAGTGTGAATGTGCGCATCGTCGGTGCACGGCTTAAATAGCCGCGGCCAGGCTATGCAAAGGCCCAGTCAGTCCGCTTCAATGCGGCGCAGCGGGCGGAGTTAGTTTTTCGAAAAGCGTCGTCAACATTGAAATGGCGACGCCCGAGAGGTCGCGTCAACACCGCCCTCTCGTACGGTCACATCGCTCGGCATCAATGTCGGCTGGTGTATGCTATGTGCCGGCATGGAAGCGGCTTGGGCGTTGGATGGAAAGCATGGGAGAGGTGGGAGGTTTTTTTGGGTGGACCGTGGTTGTTAGATGCGAGTGTAGCAACGGTCCGGACACCCACAAAGTCTTTCTCCCTCAGTTTGTTTTTGATTTGCGGGAAAAAAGCACATCCAAATCGGTTGAGGGGCCGATACAAACCAATCAACGTTAGATGACAAACCACGTTCAGACCGCGTGATCCGAGCAATTGCAGGTTGTTTGCGTGTCGGGGTTAAAGATGGCCTAAGATGAAAAAAATCTTTCTATACGATGAGACAATCCTAAAAACTTAACCATTAAGTACACCAAACAATCAAACTAACCACCATCCACTATCGAACCCAACAGTTTCAACGTCCAGAAAAGTCACCGTCCCGATTGACGAGACGCACACGTGCTATCCAAGAAAGAAATTTTGAAAGGGAATCAGCGACCATGTCCATGGGATGTGATGCATGTAGTGTCTCATGAAAGGTGTGGCTCCCAGCAGGATCCGTCAGGCTTGAGAGTTGAGGGCCGTTGAGGTCATTGTCGGCCGGCCGCGGCGCTGCTGATAACATAAACATATTTAGATAGAGATCAGCCATGTTTAAACATGTTGCAGAACTTCGCAAAACATGTGTGGCTGCCATGGCTGCCATCAGCAATTCAGCATGTTGCAGAACCGCGTTTGGGTTGGGCTTTTGGGAGGAATCCAGTTGAGTTTTGTTTTAAAATTGGCGTACGAACGACGCGCAGGAGGCAGGCGAATTGATCAATTTTGGAGGCGGAAGCGGGGAGAAACTTTGGTGCGGTCAAGTGCGGGTTCGGAGCATGTGATTTGGCCACGTCCACTGGCAGCAGCAGGAGACGCGACCGTGCTCGACTTTGAGCTATCCGTTCTGGTAGTATATTTTCTTTCATCACTGTTACAGCTAAATCGTCTGCTGAAACCCGCGATCAAGGCGGTGTTGGAACGTGACACTGATTTTGAACTTTCAGTCTCTATGCACGACTAGGGAGTAGGGAGCGCCGTACGTACATACGACGTTGGTCCGCGGTCCTTGTTACGACTCGTCACAAAAACATGTGGAGAAAACACCATTCGAAGTGCACCACCTCCAGCAGGACGACGTCCGTACTTTACATGCAAGCAGAGTCTGAACCGAATGTGTGATTGTGTGAACGGCCTGACGTGATACGTGCGCGTACGTGCAGAGTACGGACACATCTACGAAGCCGAGAGGCACGACCGGGTCGAGCCTACAACCCATGCATGGCCCAGGTGGGAAAGAAACGTAGGAGTAGTATGGATACGGGTACGGTTTATTATTATACTATTATATTGTTGGCGTTGATGCATCAGTCGACCCTCTGGTCTACGTTGGCAACGACAAAAACGTGGAGCGGTCCGGCGCGTGAGTAGAGGACCACGCGAAGAAACCCGCTTCAATCGCCCACCGAATCACCCATCCGCTACAGCCGCGCTAGGCTGGCTGTGATGATCGGAGTCAGCGATCGAATGAGCGAAATGATCGGTCGGGGACAGGGAGCACGAGGCACGTACTACTACGCTAATACAGTGCTGCACTAATTCCGTTCTGTCTTCTTGGCACCGCAAGATAGGTCAGGCCTGCAGGTGGTACGAGGATTTCGCGCGATCTCCCATGTCCCGGTCCAACGCGCTGCTATCCTTCTTGTTTCGCAGGGAGATGCACTGCACTCCAAACTCTCCTGCCTATGCTTGCAAGCTTCAAAGCACAACGCACGTACGGTACGGGCACGCAAGAGCACAGCGCGCACACAAGCCGAAGAGACGACCCGCGCTTTCCGTTTCGCGCGGCACGCGGTTTCCAGGCGGTGATCTCCAGCGCGGCGTAGCTAGGCTTTTTTCCTATTTGAGGTCAGCGACAAAACCTTGCCGCGACGAGCCTGTGAGCCGCACCCGCAACGCATCCTAAGAGCAAATACAATAAAAATTAGTCAGCAGGCTATAGCACCCTCCACATCAGTAAAATTATAGCTGAAGGAGAGAGAAGTGAGAATAGAGAACCACGCAGTCGCTTCGTGAGTCGCCGAGCGATATCACATGCGACAAGGAAAAGGAGCCTGCATGCAGCCCATGCTAGCGCTACCTCCGACGTTCAGCTCCTCCCACCCAATCCTGTGACTTTTCTTTGCTTCATACAACATGCATGCATTAAATGTATAGTCGATGTTATAGCCATGCTATTGTATGAGCTTTTTTAAATATGACATGGCTTTGCTATATAGTCGGCGTTACTATTAACCTTGCTCTAACCGCTCATACAAGTTGAGAAATGACGTGCGGCTAGTGGCCCGTGCGCCAGCTATGGGCTATGGCGGCGGTGTCGCAGCTAGGGGCGCACAACGCGCAACGCTCGCGAAAAGTGCACAGCGGCACCTGCGGCAGCGGTTTCGTCCGTGGCGGGCCCGCGAGTCACACACGCCAACGGAGCGGGAAACGCACGCTAATTAAATGTAGCGCCCCGGACACACCCGGCGGTAGTCGTTACTCTTGGTGGGATCTAGACTGACCTCACTGATCAATACTAGTCTTTTTTGCGCACTTTGTCCTCACTCATGCGTACCCGGGACCAACTTCCCGGTCGGTCACCCATCCTAGAACTACTCCAAGCCAAGCACGCTTAACCTTGCTCTAACCGCTCATACAAGTTGAGAAATGGCGTGCGGTTAGTGGGCCGTGCGCCAGCTATGGACTATGGCGACGGTGCCGTGGCTCGGGGCACACAGCACGCAGCGCCCGCGAAAAGCGCAGCGGCACCTGCGGCAGCAGTTTCGTCCATCACGGGCCCGCGAGTCACACACGCCAACCGAGCGGAAAACACACGCTAATTAAATGTAACGCCCCGGACACACCCGCCGGTAGTCGTTACTCTTGGCGGGATCTAGACTAGCCTCACAGATCAATAGTCTTTTCTGCGCACTTTGTCCTCACTCATGCGCACGTGGGACCAACTTTCCGGTCGGTCACCCATCCTACAACTACTCCAAGCCAAGCACGCTTAACCTGGGAGTTCTGTTCGAATGGGCTCCCGAAAAAAAGAATTCCTCATTGATATGAGTAGTTTATCATCCCTAATAAGCCAGGCTATCACATACACCACCACTCAGAGGAACCGATGTCCTCGTGGGGTCACAAGAACGTTCCCTCTTGGCACAAACGTCTGTGCTTCCAGTCCGATACATGTGTCATTCCGTGTGCCACGACGGGTCACCAACTTCGTGAACAACATGACCACACACCTGTCGGCAAACATCCGTGTAACCGTGAGGGTCAGCTCTGATACCAACTTGTCACGTCCAAGATGCGTGCCTATCCATATTAAGACACGAGGGTCTCGACAGAGATAGATACGCATCTTGCCGTTAGCAAATACAACATCATTACATACATTTAGGAAGAGAAAAATATATGAGTTGGCTTACACCCGCCACATACTAAATTACAAATCCACACAATTTATTCAATCATCCATACAAAGGCAGGGTCCGGCTACAGACGAAATCAAACGATAAAACGCTGCAATGACACTGGCTTGCTAGCCCAAAGATCTCGACCAGGCCACTCTACTCGTGTGGATAAGTGATGTACATCCTACCATGCTCCTCGTCATACTCCCACTGGAGCTGCGTCACATCATCTGGCACGATCTCATCTGTACCTGCACCTGGATTGTTGTAGTAATCTGTGAGCCACAAGGACTCAGCAATCTCGCGCCTTGGTACCGAGACTATTCAAGCTTATAGGTTGGGAAGGGGTATGTGTTTAGTTTGCACCAGCACTAAGCATTTATGGTGGCTAATCTTACGTAACATGAAAATAAATATGTGGTCTACGATAAACGATCGACACTAGAATGACCTCTATGAGATCCTAAACACCTACTTACATCAATCATAACCCCACTGTATTCTTTGTCGGTTCATGTTCACGAGCAGAGACGATCACGGTTACTCACACAGTTGGTGTATTTTATTAGAGTTTACTTCAAGTTAACTATAACCAGGTGTTAAACAAATATCCAAGTTACCACATAACCGTGGGCACGGCTTTCCAAAAGTTTTAACCCTGCAGGGGTGCTCCAACTAGTCCATCATAAATTAACCACACTCCGCAGGAATAACCTCGACCACGGATCTCGTGATCATCATAGGCAACTCCAAAGAAATTCCAACACCTCGAGATAGCTCGAAGAATGTCAGAGCCCCTCACGCAAGACACTCGATAACGGTAAAACAAATCCAGCAAGACCACCCAACGTGTCGACGAACCCGATAAGAGTCGCGTATCTCGTTCTCAGGACATGACAGATAAGAACAGTGTACAGTGGCCTGATAGAAATCTCCCGAGTTGCCCCGGGTTGGCCCCGCGCACGGCTCTAGTTTGGACCGACACTCATGAGGAGCACTGGCCCGGGGGTTGATTAATTATCCACGGGGTTGCAAAGCCCTATGCAAATTTTATTAAGTTGTTTAACAAATGTAGTACCAATGTTGGGTCTTGTCAGACAAGTTTTAATCTCAACCGAACAAACAAGGGGGTCCCCATAACAACCCCGAAAATGTCAGGAGCGCAAAATATGGAAACATAACACCGGTATCAAGAAACTATGGCGGTAAAAGCGGAACAAAACACCTAGAAAAAAGCCAAGCCTTCCACCATACCAAAATATATATGTGCATTAAATTAAATAGCAGATAATATTGTGATATGCCAAATCCATGTTACCACATGGATACAACCTGCACCTGCAACTAAGAACACTATAAGAGGGGCTAAGCAACGGTAACTTAGCCAAATAAGATTTTGCTAGGATGTGGAGGGGTTAGAGGCTATCATGGCAATGTAGGAGGCTTGACATTCAAGTGGTAGGTGAAGCATAAGTAACAATAAGAACGAGACATCTAGCAAAGGAAAAATAGTGTCGGGATCCAGGTACGATCATCTTGCCTGTTGGATCTTCAGAGGGACAAAGAGCGGGGTCCTCGTAGTGGTACTCTCCTGGATCCTCGTACTAAGTTTCAACACTCGCGTCTTCCCAAGATAAACATCAACAATAAATAACCAACTGAGGTGCAATGCACAAACAAGATGATGCATGATTCATTTCAAGAATTTAACATGACAATCCTAAACTTGTCATGTTTCACATGCAATAGTTGGGTTATTTACAATTTTGGAAAAAACCTCATGTTAAGTTATTTAAACATGCATGCTCATGACAAATATGGATGCTTTATGCAAAATCAATACAAATGCATATGTAGAACGTAAGAAACGGAGTTACGGTTCTCACACTACGCTCACAACAAGTTACGAAGACAAAACACTAGACAAAGAAGGCCATGACTATTCCTTGGCATTCCAAGGTAGCCACTGGATAGTCAATAAAAAACCAACCACAATAGAGTCAAAGATCAAGCAATTCCATGGAGTATAGCTCCCACAAGTCACAAAACAATAAAACACACAATCTGCCACAAAACAGCAACAAAGCAACTTTCACAGCCAATAACTAGAGCTACAGGAAGTCTTCAAACACAATCAAGGCACTAACGGAAACTACATGGCATGCTTATCAAATTATCCAACTACACAATCTGAAATAGAGGCACACAACAATAAGCATGAAGCTCCCAAGTTGGCATAATGAAACAAATTTTAAGGACTTAGTGAAAACAATAGTTTTCTGGAATCTAAGTTAAGCTGATAGCAAGTTGAAAGCAGAAACTAATGGTGATAGAGACCACCTCATGAAATGAAAATTAACAGGATGATAGGGGACAACATCTACTTCAAAACACTAGCACTAAGCTTGAGCTAATTCTCAACATATCACTTGGTAGCATCCACTCTTCATGGCATAAAAATATTAACAGATTCTCAGACTTGGAAATATTTAGCATGTTTGAAAACAGGAACATTTTAGTAGCTACTTTAGAGCATGGTTCCCACTTATATGCAAGTTTAACATGATAAAAATAAATACCATGGCATTCTACTCATCAAAGGCTACCATATTCATGTTGGCACAATTGTCATAGCATGCATGGATTAAATATAACAAAAATGGCAAAATGGCACTTTGAGACAAAATGACATTTTGTAAAAGTTGCTCAAATGCCCAAACAAGTCACACCAATGGATTCCTTAGGTGATTCTATCCCAAAATCATGTATCATACTCATATGTTCACATGGAGCATCATGGCAAAACATTAGATAGCAAAACATCACCGATTCCTATAAGTGAAAACTTACCTAAAATGCTCATGATCAAAAATGCACATATCTAGATTTAGCAATTATACTAGAAATGAAAATAACCTATTATAACAATTAAATCACTAAAAACATAAAACAAAAGCAACAATTCAGAGGGGGCCCCACCTGGCATACTCACCAGGGCCCCCCTAGTGCATGACAAGTGGGGCCTGTGCCCACTTGTCACACACACCACACACACACACACACACACTGCACTCTGGATCTGGCAGCCACACCAGATCCATTACATACACACCACATACTGGCACACACACCCCAACTAAACAGCCACACGGGATCTGGGCTGGTCACCCGAAATCCGAACAGCACACACACCAATCAACCAATGGAAAAAAGGGAAAACAAAAGGGGGAGCTGGGGATCAAACCCACGACCTCACGGTTGATTCCCCAAGTCGAACACCACTCTGCTATGTTGTGGTTCTCGATAGGAAGGAGGGGGAGCGCAACTAGTACTAACAGAATGGCACCACTCTGACGAAACTGAACCAACGAACACTCTGGTGACAAAGGCACGACGGCGGCAGAATCTGGCGACTCCACGGCCTCACCAACGACGCTAACGGACAGAATTGAAACGGGGATCTAGGGGGTTCCATTCCTTTGCTTGTCTCACGATGAGGAGGACGGAAACGATCTCAAGGCCTCACCTTTCCGACCGGCGGCGATGACACTACGGCGATGATACATGGGCCTACACGGGGAAGAAAGGGCAGCGAGGACGTGTTGGGTCACCGAGGGGTTCTCGGAGGCACGGGGGCGCGAACGACGGCGAGACGGAGGGGAAGAAGACGCCGACAACAACCCGCTCCCTTGCGAACGACGGCGACGGCAAAGCGCACTGCGGGGAGGTGCTCCTCACCCCCTAGCAGCGGGAATGGAACGCGGACGACGGCCCCGTGCTCCACGCCATCTCCACCAGCGACGAGGGCCACCGGAGGCGCGAAGGCAACGGCGAGTAAGACGGCGATGCTCTGCCCTCTGAACTTACCTCTGCTCTCTCTGAACCTGGGAGAAGAAGAAGAAGGGAGAGTAAGAAGGGGAGAGGAGATGGCGGCGGCGCGAGGGGGAAGCGCGGAACCCTAGAGGGGGAGGCACGCACGCCGAGGGGGCTAAATAGGCGCAGGCTGATGGCGACAGCTCACGGCGATGCGTGCTCGCTTCCCCTGCTCTCTCTGAACCTGACGGACGAACGACGGGAGCAGGTAGCCGCAAGCTACCTGGGATGGGCCTCACGGGGGAAGGAACCGGCCCAGTTATCCCTCTCTTGCAAACAAGACAAACAAAGGTTCCTTTTTATAAACAAAAGAAAAACAAGAAAAGCCCTAGTGAAAAGAAAAAGGATTTGGTGCAAAACAAAAATACTTTTGCAAGAAAAAAATGTGAACTATTTAATAAAATCAACAAGAGGATTTTTAAAGCAAGTATTTTTAATACTATAATGAAAACAACACCTCTGTTATTTTAAAATCCCAATATCATAAAGCTCGAAATACCAAAAGAACAACACACATAGGCTCAAATAATATTTACTACAACTTGAACATTTTTAATAGATTTATAAAGCAAATTAATCCTGTTGAAGAATGATAATAGGAATAAAAGGTTTTAGGTTTTGTTCTTTTGAAAATAAGAGAGAGGGGAGGAGGTTGATGTCCACTCATGCACACACATCCACAAGACTACTCACACATCACAACAAGGTCACAAGAAGCACACCACATTTATATAATGCATGACATGATGATGAAAGGATATGATGCATGATGCATGAGACAATGGCATGGAAAAGGATCAAACTCAAATACATCATCACATGACACATGGGTCCACAAGGTTACATGCCATAAAAGGTAGGGGCATCCCTTGGGCTGTCACAACTCTCCCACACTACAAGAGGATCTCGACCCGAGATCTAGGAACGAAAGAACTCTGGATATTCGGAACGGAGAAGATCCTCACGTTCCCAAGTAGCTTCTTTGTCAGAATGATGAGACCACTTCACCTTGAGAAACTTGATATATTTGTTGCGAGTCTTACGCTCATTTTCTTCGAGAATAGCCACTGGATGCTCACGATAAGAGAGGTCTTCTTGGAGATCAATGTCTTGGAGGTCAATGGTACGCTCGGGAGTCTTGAAGCACGTCCGGAGCTGAGAGACATGGAATACATCATGCACATTTGCGATGTTTGGAGGAAGCTCTAGTTGATATGCAAGTTCATCTCTCTTGCCAACAACTCTGAAAGGACCAACAAAGCGAGGAGCTAGCTTCAATTTAATTCCAAACCGTTGAGTGCCCTTCATGGGAGAGACTCTGAGATAGATTATATCATCAACTTGAAAGGAAACATCCCGATGTTTGTTATCGTAATAACTCTTCTGTCGGGATTGTGCTCCTTTGAGGTTCTCACGAATGACACGACACATCTCTTCTGCTTCGGTGATCATGTCATTGCCCAAAATTTGACGCTCACCGGTTTCAGACCAGTTAAGAGGGGTACGACACTTCCTGCCGTAGAGAATCTTGAAAGGGGCCTTGCCTGAGCTAGCCTGAAAGCTATTGTTGTATGTGAATTCAGCGTATGGAAGGCAGTCTTCCCATTTCATGCCGAACGAAATCACATAGGCTCTAAGCATATCTTCAAGGATCTGATTGACTCTCTCAACTTGACCACTTGTGTGCGGATGGAATGCAGTGCTGAAACGGATCTTGGTACCCATAGCAGCCTGGAAGGACTCCGAGAACTTGGAAGTAAAGAGGCTTCCACGGTCAGATGAGATGAGCTAAGGAATACCATGCAAAGAAACTATCCTTGACGTATACAACTCTGCTAGCTGAGCTGTCGAGATAGACTCTTTGACTGGAAGGAAATGAGCAACTTTGGTCAGCTTGTTGATAACCACAAAGATGGCATCATTGCCTCTCTTGGACTTGGGAAACCCAGTGATGAAATCTATCTCCACATGATCGAATTTCCACTCTCGGATAGGCAAAGGCTGAAGAAGACCTGCTGGACGTCGATGTTCCACCTTCACTCTGTGACAAACATCACACTCATTCACGAACTGAGCAATTTCACGCTTCATGCGAGTCCACCAGAAGGTTTGCTTGAGATCCTGATACATCTTGGAACTGCCTGGATGAATGAAAAGAAGAGAATTGTGTGCTTCGTCCATGATAAACTTCCTGGGATCACCTTTTGGAACCACCAGATGGTCCTTAAAGAACAAGGTATCTTTGCCATCAACGCGAAAGCACTTATACTTCGGAATGCCCTTGGCCACACCTTCACTTTCTTCACCATTGTGTCAAGAAGTTGAGCTTGGTGAACCTGATCTTCCAGAGTCAGAGAGACTAGAAGATTGGCAAGAAATCCTTGTGGAATCATTTGAAGGTTGAGCTTGCGGAAGGCTTCACAAAGCTCGGGTTGAAGAGGCTTCAGGATGAGACTGTTGCAGTACGCCTTTCGGTTGAGCGCGTCTGGAATGACATTTGCTTTTCCAGGAGTATACTCAATGCTTGGATTGAAGTCTTCAAGCATTTCCAACCAATGAGACTGTCGAAGATTAAGATTGGGTTGAGTGAAAATGTACTTCAAGCTCTTGTGATCGGTACACCTCAACTGGTCTACCCAACAACAAATGCCTCCAAGTCATCATAGCATGCACAACTGCTGCCAACTCGAGATCATGAGTGGGTAGTTCTTCTTGGCAGGCTTCAACTGACGCGAGGTATAAGCAACTATCTTCTTATCTTGCATGAGAACACCACCAATACCTTGTAGAAAAGCATCACAGAAAACTTGGAAAGGCTTTGACTGCTCGGGAGGAACAAGAACTGGAGCTGAAGTCAGTCTCTGCTTGAGCGTATTGTACGCCACATCACACTCAGAAGACCAAACATACTTGACATGCTTCTGGAGGAGATTCGACAAAGGCTTAGAAATTTGAGAGAAGTTCTCCACAAATCTTCTGCAATAACTAGCAAGCCCGAGGAAGCTACGAAGATGCTTCACATTCTGAGGAGGCTCCCACTTCAAGATTGCCTCAACTTTCTCAGGGTGCACTTTAATGCCCTTGGCAAAGATCACATGCCCAAGGTACACCACTTCATTGAGCCAAAACTCACAATTGGAAAACTTGGCATAGAATCGATGTTCTCTTAGCTTGTCAAGCACAAGCCTGGGATTCTCTGCATGCTCTTCTTCTGTCTCCAAGAACACAAGGATATCATCCAAATAGACCAAGACGAACTCATTCTTGAAAGGAGAGAATATGAAGTTCATCATTCTTGAGAAGGTTGGAGGAGCATTTGCAAGACCAAACGACATGACGGTGTACTCATAAGAGCCAAAACTCGTCCTGAAAGCGGTCTTTGGAATATCTTCTTCGCGAATGCGAATATGATGATAGCCCATGCGAAGATCAAGCTTCGAGAAAACCTTGGCACCTTTCAGTTGTTCAAACAACTCATTGATGTTGGGAAGTGGGTACTTGTTTCTGATTGTGTTCTTGTTCAATGGACGGTAATTGACACAAAGCCGGTCTGTGCCATCCTTCTTCTTGACAGACAAAACACCACAACCCCATGGAGAAGAACTTGGTCTGATCAAACCTAGACATTCTTGTTCATCTAGCTGCTTCTTCAACTCTTTAAGCTCTTCGGGGCCAGGTTATAAGGGCGCTTGCAAACCAGTTCAGTGCCGGGCTCGAGGTCAATCACGAACTTGACTGGCCGGTGCGGAGGCATTCCTGGCAATTCTTCTGGAAAGACATCTTCGTACTCACAAACCACCAGAATTTGAGAAATCGCTGAGATTTCACCCTTCTCATTAAGAGCAAAGAGACGGATAGTGTCATCGCGAGCCACGAAAATAATCATATCTTCTGAAGGATGAGTCAGCTTGACTTCTTTTGCTTGACAATCAACATAAGCCTTATTCATAGCCAGGAAGTCCATGCCCAAAATGAGATCAATGTCGGAATTACCGAGAACAATTGGAGAAGCCAGAAAAGAATAATTGTCCGTCTTGATAGAAACATCCGGAACCAAGCAATTGGAATTCCTTAATTTCCTAGGAGACACCACTGCACACAGGTCTAAGGAGATCTTGACATGCAAACTCATGCATTGCAAAGAATGAACGGGACATGAAACAATGCGATGCACCAGTATCAAACAATTTTTTTGCATGAATAGAATGAACTGAGAGATTACCCATGATCACTTGAGAAGAATCCTCTGCCTCTGCTGCGTTCACCATATTCACCCTTGCTGACTTTGGATTATGCTTCACCATTGCATTGCCTGGAGGCGTGACTGGAGGAGGAGGCGGAAGACGTCGCTGGTTGCACTTGTTTGAGTAGTGACCCTTCTGACCACACTTGTGACAAGTAACCTCAGATAGCGGACGAAAGTTTCCTAGAGGAGGAACAAAAGCTGACTTGGACGCCTGGGGTCTCTGCTGATATCCTAGGTTGGGTGGGTGGGAAGAACCACAGCCACCGAACTGCTTCTGCTGTTGAGGAGGACGAAATGGAGGAGGATTTGGCACCCAATATTTCTGCTGCTTAGGAACCATCTGAGAGCTGGAAGAAGAAGAATATGAATCCCTTGAACACTTCCTTGAGTTCTCCAACTTGAGCTGAGTTGCCTCGGCCTTCAAAGCCATGTTGTAGAACTGATCAAACTCACGAGGCTCTTGAAGGACTAGACCTGGCAGAAGCTCATCCTTGAGACCACCTCTGAACTGATAGATCATGGCCTTGTCATCTGGAACATCTTGCTTAGCATAGCGGGCTAGATTCTGGAACTCGATGTTGTACTGATAGACAGACTTGCTCCCCTGCTTCAGGTGCCTGAACTTCTCACGCATCTCCTCGACAAAGCTTGTCGGAATGTAATGGGCCCTGAAGTCATGACAGAAATCGTCCCAAGTAACAACATGATCGCCCCTGGAATCCTTGTACTGTTGCCACCAATCAGCTGCCTGACCCTTGAGATGGAACGACGCGAATCTGACAAAGTCCTCTGGTTTGACATTGCTGCACTCAAAATGCTTACTCGTGTCATGGAGCCAATCATCATCATCAAAAGGCTGCTCACAACAGGTGAAAGACTTGGGCTGGTTGGCAAGGAACTGGTTGAGCGTCGCAAACTAAGGTTGATTCTGAAAATTCCCTTGAAAGCCTTGCTGACCCTGATCTCTTTCTTGCAATGGCATGAGCAACATCTGAGTGTTCGCATTGGTTGCGGCCATCACAGCTTGCCAAGCTTCTAGAGGAGGCCGCGATGGCGGGGGTGGTGGAACATCAGCCTGCTCCTCACCATGACCCGGATTCCCACGAGTTGGTGGAGCCATCCTGAAGATGGACAAAACATCAGCACCTCATTGATAAGATGAATTTAAAGCTGAATCAAATGGTTGGAAGAAATTGAATGAATAACACAAACGACCTTCCTACTAAAAAATTAGTAAGAATGCCTTCTTCGGTTTTGCGATAACATCATCAGATATTAGAAGACACTTGCAATAACACAAAAGTATTGAGCTAATGTTGCTTAGAACAAATGTATATGCCCTCATACATCTAAACAAGATGATCCTAGATAACTACATGAGTTCCCACCTAAGAACTTCCGAAAACTTTCTGGTTATACAATCCGGTGTGGTGGATACAAGGAGGAAATATCTCACACAACTAGCAAACCTACACCCCAACTGTATCCATCCTTCAACACATAACCAGAGGCTTTCGCAATTCCATCTAACTCGAATCCTCGAAAGCACAACGATACGAAACCATGGTGGTACCTCGGACGCCTCCCCAGTACTGGGTGACTCCGACCTTATCTCACCACAACAAGTATTGAAGTAATTCCGAACACTCTCCGTCCTGAGATACTAAGGAAGCTGAATGATAATGATGTGCCAAAATTCCCTGGGGCTCGACTCCCCGGAAGAAATCAAGTCAGACAGGAGGCACCAAGACAGAACTCCGTCACATCAGTATCATATAGACTCCAAAATACCCGCGTGATCCTAAAAAAAATTGAGCGAGAAGAGGAGTACAATCAAAATTTCTAAGTCGAATACCTCACCAGAGCATAGAAGAGGAGTAAAAAGAAACCTACTCTCCAATATAACTAGACTCAAAATCATTTTTACTAGACCTGACTCGGCCAAGTTCGATCAAGCAAAGGGCTCCTATGGTCGTATGGCTTTGATACCAACTTGTAACGCCCCGGACACACCCGCCGGTAGTCGTTACTCTTGGCGGGATCTAGACTGGCCTCACAGATCAATACTAGTCTTTTCTGCACAGTTTGTCCTTTTTACTAGACTCGACTCGGCCAAGTTCGATCAAGCAAAGGGCTCCTATGGTCGTATGGCTCTGATACCAACTTGTAACGCCCCGGACACATCCGCTGGTAGTTGTTACTCTTGGCGGGATCTAGACTGGCCTTACAGATCAATACTAGTCTTTTCTGCACACTTTGTCCTCACTCATGCGCACCCGGGACCAACTTCCCGATCGGTCACCCATCCTAGAACTCCGTCACATCAGTATCATATAGACTCCAAAATACCCTCGTGATCCTAAAAAGATTTTGAGCGAGAAGAGGAGTACAATCAAAATTTCTAAGTCGAATACCTCACCAGAGCATAGAAGAGGAGTAAAAAGAAACCTACTCTCCAATATAACTAGACTCAAAATCATTTTTACTAGACCTGACTCGGCCAAGTTCGATCAAGCAAAGGGCTCATATGGTCGTATGGCTCTGATACCAACTTGTAACGCCCCAGACACACCCGTCGGTAGTCGTTACTCTTGGCGGGATCTAGACTGGCCTCACAGATCAATACTAGTCTTTTCTGTACAGTTTGTCCTTTTTAATAGACTCGACTCGGCCAAGTTCGATCAAGCAAAGGGCTCCTATGGTCGTATGGCTCTGATACCAACTTGTAACGCCCCGAACACATCCGCCGGTAGTTGTTACTCTTGGCGGGATCTAGACTGGCCTTACAGATCAATACTAGTCTTTTCTGCACACTTTGTCCTCACTCATGCGCACCCGGGACCAACTTCCCGATCGGTCACCCATCCTAGAACTACTCCTAGCGAAGCACAGTTAACCTGAGAGTTCTGTTTGAATGGGCTCCCGGAAAAGAAGAAATTCCTTATTGATATGAGTAGTCTATCGTCGCTAATAAGCCAGGCTATCACATTAAAGATACGTACCAATTTCAAAAAAAAGGATACATATCGAGAATATCTTATACATAGTATACGTAGGAGTACGTCCTATGAAACGTACGTACATATATATATCTTCCCATAAAAAAACGTACATATATACATATCCAAAACAGCGTGCGGCGATGCGTTCGGCTCGCCGCCGCGTCAGCGCCCACGCGCCGACCTCGGCTAGCACTGGTTTTTGTTTCTGTCACTCCCCGTCCGTCCTGGTGGAGACTTTTGCGACCCGGTCCCTGTGGAGGTGCTATTTTACAGGTCTGACCAGGTGGGCTTTCTTTCTTGGGGGAGAGGCTAGGCGACCTTGTAGTTTTCTCGGCCTGGAGTTTGATTATGAAAAACAAACTAGTTAAAAGTTTTTTTAGGGAAGTAAAAAAGAATTAGGTTGACTTGGATACAAAATATATTTGCTGGCTAGGCTGTCTTTATTTAGATTAACATAAACTAATGGTAGAGCTCCACGGGATGAGTCCGGTGTGTCTCTACTTTATTATCTTGTTTGATGTAGCCAGGGGGTGTGGAGACAGCTACTATGAGATATTGGGTGGAACAAATCGTGTGATAATATACGACATCGTATATTTCGAGAATAGAGGTTTCAGGTGGAATGCCATTTTATAGCAGAAGTGAATCCACTGCAAATTTTCATTTTGTTTCATCCTGGTTAATGGAATACGTACTTGTGTGAGTCCTGTCCTGTTTCCCCACTTTGTCTATGAGCTGGTTTTCACTATCAAGGGTGGAGGGGCCTTCTTGTCAGCCACCCAGTCTCTCGTGCCTCCTCTTAATTTCCTAACCTGTGGACCGCCCAGACCACATCGTCTTCACATAGCCGCTTCGCCGCCCTTCAACACCCTTCCTGTCCCCTCCATCCCCGACAAACCCTAGAGTACCTCGTTGTCCGCTGGCCCCTGCCACCACCGCATCACCTGATGACGACCAAGGGAGAGGAGCTCATGCAGAGGGTGCTCCAGGACTCCGAGAGGGAGTATGAGCAGAGCTAGTGGGAGCAGTGGGATGGTGTTGAGGTGAAGATGGCACTCTCAGACGCCAGCGACGTCGCCTTCCCGGAGCTCAAGGGGATTGAGGAGCCGGAGGACACGGAGTCGTGGTGGAACCCTCCGATGAAGGGCCAGTCCTAGTCCTGGACTTCGACCCGGCTGTCCACACCATAGTTGGTGTCAGTGTCGGCCCTATGGGTTGGGGCCGACACATGGTCACCCCCCCTCGCGTGCCACTGCTGCCCCTGGCAGTGCAGCCACCGCAGACGCCACAGGACCATTTGGCATCTGCCTCCCTCCATCAACCTCAGCGTAGACGAGGGAGACATCGATGACGGCATGGAGTGAAGACGGAGGTCACGACGATGACGACGGCCAATCTAGGGTTTTCAAGTAGTGTTTAAGTTCGATTTTTACAACGTTTTAAGTTTAATGCATGTGGATAGTTGGGGCATGAGAACTTTATTAATGTACTCCCTCCGTCCCAAAATAAATGTCTCAACTTTATACTAGCTCTAGTACAAAATTGTACTAAGCTTAAGACACTTATTTTGAGATGGAGGGAGTAATATATAGTTATTGTTTAAATTTCTTTTTTATATCTTTTCGGATTAGAATTTAAGTTTAAACCCAGACTCTTTTGCCAAATGTGTTGGGCTATTGGGTGCATCGACCGATGAACGACCGCACACAAACACTCGTGTTCGTTGGCAAACAGGCATAATCCAAAAAAACAGTCATCTCTGTACGGTCTTGCATTGGAGTTGGCCTCAGTTGAGTGGCAGAAAACAAGATTTCTTTTGCCACGAAACAAAAACAAAGCAGTCATCCTCCCTCTGTTACCAACTCGCCATGACGAGAAATTAAGAATCGAGTAGGAGTACGTAGCAAGACCACAATAACACAAAACCCAACCCAATATTATGATCCAAAGATGTGTTGCCATATTATGATCTAATGATGCTTGAACATGGTGCTTTATGCTACGTATTATGATCCAATGATGTGTTGCCATCCTATGATGTTTTGAGTAAATTACTTTTTTCCTTTCGGCTGATTGATGATCTAGATTGGTTTGAGTTGCATGTTTTATTATTGGTGATGTCCTATGGTGCCTTCCGTGCCGCACACACGTGAGGGATCCCCACTGTAGGGTTTGAAATATGTTTATGATTCGCTTATGGTGGGTGGCGTGAGTGACAGAAGCACAGACCCGAGTAAGTAGGTTGTTTGCATATGGGATAAAGGGGACTTGATGCTTTAATGCTATGATTGGGTTTTACCTTAATGATCTTTAGTAGTTGCGGATGCTTGCTAGAGTTCCAATCATAAGTGCATATGATCCAAGTAGAGAAAGTATGTTAGCTTATGCCTCCCCCTCATATAAAAGTGCAATAATGATTTCCAATCTTGTTAACAATCTCCTAGGATAATTCCGCACACCGACCCATCATTATTCCACACTCGCTATTTGTAATATATTGTAATATTATGATAACGACACCTATATTTATATTTTAGTTCTTCGGTATCATGCAAAACTATCCTCTTCATACCCTCAATGTAGTCTCATTTCTCGTTTCTAGTTGGAAGAAAACGTTCGGTGTACGTACAGTCGTATCGGTGGCAGATAGGACTCGAGAGAATATTAATCTACCTTTAGCTCCTTGTGGGTTCGACACTCCATACTTATCACTTCCACCTTTGGAAATTTCTACGATGATTCCTTGCACTTGGGGATTATCAAGCTCTTTTCTGGCCCCTTTTGCCTAAGAAGTTTTTCAGAAAGAGAATTGATTGGAAGGTTTTGCATTGGAGAAGTGAGGGTCGACCTTGAACACTTGTGTTCATGCTCATGGAAACAATGTAGAATTTTTCATGGAAGCTTCTGAAAAATAATTATCACCTTGTATTTATCCATTGTATTATAAAAATAACGTGCCAATATTTGCTTTTAGGATGATTAGATTGCTTGTTTGGTCTCTGCAGTGCAAAAACAGAAACTTTGGCTATAGTGCGTGAATTCACATTTTTTACTGGATCACCAAAAGTTTCTGAATTTTTTACACAATACTGCTATGCATTGTATTTAATTGTTCCTAAATTTTCAGAATTGTTTAGTTACATAAGTATACAAAGTTTCTAGATTACTATAGACTGTCCTATTTTTAACAGATTCTGTTTTCTATGCATTGTTCTCTTATTTTGATGAATCTATGGCTTGTATTGGGGGGTATGAACCATGGTGAAGTGGGACTATAGTAGATATAATGCTAATATGAATTTGGAATGAGTTCGCAACAGTACTTAAAGTAGTAATTTGCTTTATTATACTAACGGGTCTCACGAGGGTTTTGTTAAGTTTTGTGTGACTGAAGTGTCCGAAGATCGCAGAGGTATCGATATAAGAAGAATATGGAAAGACAAGAGTTCAAGATTGGGGATGCCCAAGGCACCCCAAGTAAATATTTATAGGAGACTCAAGCACCTAAGCTTGGGGATGCCCCGGAAGGCATCCCATCTCTATTCTTCAATAATTATCGGTATACCTCGATTTTTGTTTTATTCACATGACATGTGTCTTTAATGTTTGTCGTTTCCTTTATGCTCCCTTCTAGTATGAGGTAATCATTAATGTATTTGTAGAATTCTCTTTGTTCTTCACTTAAATCTTTTGAGTAAGGCTTTGTAGAATGCTCTTTCTGCTTCACTTAAACCTTTTGAGTATGGCCTTATAGAATGCTTCGTATGCTTCACTTATATATTTTGAGCTCGGATGTTGGTTAATCTATATTAATTAAGAATGCTCTATGAACTTCACTTATACATTTTAGAGTATGAATACAATGATCATCGGAATTTGTCTTGGAAGAATATCATTGTAATATCATGCCTAGCTAAAAAGGCATTAATGAAAAGCGCTTGTTGGGAGACAACCCAATACTTTTACTTTCTGTTTTTGATGTGTTAACATGATTAAGCTACTGTAGTAATCATGTTTTGTGCCTTTCATTTCAATAAAGTGCCAAGTAAAGCCTTTGGGATAGTGCAGATACTTGCTTGTTTGATTCTGTGCAAAAACAGAAAGTTTTACGTCTAGTATTTGAATTGTCCGATTTTACTAGAGAGACAAAAAATTCTGAACATTTTACAAAACATTTATATGCAAATTCTGTGATATTTCCTAATTGTTCAGAATTTTTAGTCAGGGAAGTATGGTGATAATTTAGATCTTTACAGACTGTTCTGTTTTTGACACATTCTGTTTGCATGCATAGTTTGCTTGTTTCAAGTGTTCCTATAGCTTATATTGAGTAATATAAATTATGGGAATGATATAATACAGTAGTTATCATGGGGGGACAATTATGAATCTTGTCTTGACGGTACCTAAGTGAATGATTTATCTTTATTACACTAACCCTTCTTACGAAGTCCGTTAAGTTTTATGTGATTGAAGTTTTCAAGTTTTGGGTGAGATACCGATATGACGGGAACAAACAGTGACAAGAACCCAAGATTGGGGATGCCCAAGGCACCCCCAAGGTGACAATAAAGGAACACTCAAGCGTCTAAGCTTCGGGATGCCCCGGAAGGCATCCCCTCTTTCGTCTTCAACACTATCAGTATATCTTACTTGGAACTATATTTTTATTCGTCACATAATATGAGTTTTGCTTGGAGCGTCATTTTATTTTTTGTTCTCTGCTACGTGTTATTTATAATCTTGTTTTTAATTAAAAAGTTCCAAGAATTGCCTTAGGATGCTTGCATTGCATGTTTTATGTGTGCTCTGTAAAAAACCGAAACTTTTTCTGTAGTGTTTGAATTTTCATATTTTACTAGAATGTGGAAAGTTTCTGAAATTTTCGCAAAGTGTTATCATTTAAATTCCTTAGCATGTCCTAAATTTTCATAATTTTTATAGTTCCATAGGTACACTGGTTTAATAAATTATTACAGACCGTTCTGTTAGGACAAATTGCTGTCATAGTTTTGCTATCTACTTATCCTATAGTTTCCATAGCCTACATTGGTAGATATAAATTGTGGAAATGATAGTATACATTACCTAATGTTTGAAAATTATTGTGTGACTTGCCTTGTCCGTACATGAAGTGTTGATTTGTTCTTATGTATACTAACCTATCTCAAGAGTTCTTTTTGAGTTTTGTGTGGATGAAGTTTTGAGAATAGGTGAAACTAGGATAGCAGAGGATTGAAAAACATACAAAAGCTCAAGCTTGGGGATGCCCAAGGCACCCCAAGAAAATATTTCAAGAACTCTCAAGTATCTAAGCTTGGGGATGCTACGCATCCCACCTCCCCTCATCAACAATTATCGGTTAGCCTATGTTGAGCCTAAATTTTTATTCGTTCACATGATGCATGCTATTCTTGGAGTGCCATTTTTATTTTGTTTGATTGTTCAATAAAATCATTGGATCCGAAATTTTGAATAAGATAGAGTCCTTACATGGCTATTTATCTAATTAACTATGCATTGATCTTCACTTATATCTTTTTTTGGGGTAGTTTGTCGTTCACTGTCGTGTCTCACTTATATCCTATGAGTAAATGATTGAATGAATTGAATATCATAAATCTAAAATTAAAAATGCTTCATATACTTATCCCATCGGGAGTAATGACTTCACACATAATAAGTATAGGTGGTGAAATTTATTGAAAGTTAGCAAACACCGCATTGCTCACTTGAACAATTCATGAAAGAATATTGAAGGAAGAGAGATTTCACATATAAATATACTATCATGGACATCTTCTATGATTGTGATTTCCCATTAATTATTTTCAAACTTGAGCAAATTAGTTGAATTTGGACAAGGAAGTCAACGTGATGAGTCATGGTTGAGTATATTTGCATAGAAGTTATATTGTTATGGATCCTCCAACATATGGTGCTTGCTTACACCTCATACTAGCCAAAACTGCCGCACCAAGTAAAAATACTACTGTGCATCCAAACACCCTTAAACCAGTTTTGCCATGAGATTCCACTATACCTACCTATGGATTGAATAAGATCCTTCAAGTAAGTTCTCATTGGTGCAAAAAGCAATAAAAATTGCTCCTGAATATGTAAGATCTTTTATTGTAAGGGAAAATAAGCACTGTATGAATTTGTGATGACAAAGAAATAAAAGCGACGGACTGCATAATAAAGATTGCTATAAAAAGGGCAATACAACGTGACGTTCCTTTGCTTTAAGAGTTTGCGCATCAAAAAAAGAAGCACATGACAACCTCTGCTTCCCTCTGCGAAGGGCCTATCTTTTATTTCTAGTACTTACCTTTATACAAGAGTCATGGTGATCTTCACCACTTCCTATATTTTGCCTTTTTTCTTGGCAATCATCATGTGGTGGGGAAAGATCCGAGCATATATGGCCATCCAAATATATTTGATTATGAATTATTAGTGTTGACAATTATCTATATGATAAATAAGTTGGGAGGCGTAACATTAAGCCCCTATATTTCTCTGTGTTTGATGGATGCCATTTGTTCTAAAAATATGCTTTGAGTGCCAACAATCATGGAAGACTATATGATAGTTGAGTATGTGGAATTTGCTAAATCAAAGCTCTTACATAGACCCTTCCTAAAAATAAGATGAATTGCAATTGTTCGATGACTAGGAATATGGTTTGTTAGTTTTCAAGAAACTTTCTGGTCTATACTTTAAACATGTGAATAGCTTGTTACTTGATCATGAGAAGTTTTATGAGATGAGCTACTGTTGATGATGCATATTGATGCTAGAAAAAGTGATTGGAGTTGTCATTGATCAAACTTGTGCACTTGCTAGCATTCACACTTCATAAATTACTTATTTTATCATTTACCTACTCGAGGACGAGCATGAATTAATCTTGGGGATGTTGATATGTCTCCAACGTATTTATAATTTATGAAGTATTCATGTCATGTTTACAATAATTCTATATGATTTTGGTATGATTTTATTAGAACTAACCCGGACTGGCGCTTTTTTCAGCAGAACTACCTTGGTGTTGTTTTTGTGCAAAATTAAAGTTCTTAGAATGAGCTGAAAGTTTACGGAGAATATTTTTGGAAAATATAAAAAATACTGGAGCGAAGAGTCACCCAAGAGGAAGGCCGAGGAGGCCACAAGCCCTAGGGGGTGTGACCACCCCCCTGGCCACGGTCACCAGGCTTGTGGGCCCCTCGGGAGTCTGCCGACCTCCCTCTTAGCTCTATAAATCGTCAAATATTCCAGAAACCCCAAATAATAACCTAGACCGGGAGTTCCGCTGCTGCACACCTCCAGAGCCATGAAAAAACAATCTTGGCCCTCTCCGGCACCCGGTCGGAGGGGGTCACCATCACCAGAGGCCATTTTTCATCGTCTCGGAGGGTCCATCAACAACATGGAGGCCAAGAACCAGAGGGAGAACCTCTCCCCACAGAGGGGGGGAGGCCATGGAGGAGGAAGCATGAGGGGGAGACCCTCTCCCCCTCTCTCCCCGTGGTGCCGGAGTGCCATCGGGGGAACCATCGCCGCGGTGATCATCTTCATCAACATCACCTTCTTCATCACCATCATCATCTCCTTTTAGCGGTCCACTCTCCCACACCCTGCTGTAATCACCTACTTGAACATGGTGCTTTATGCTACATATTATGATCCAATGATGTGTTGTCATCATACGATGTGTTGAGTAGATTACTTTTGTCCTTTGGGTTGATTGATGATCTAGATTGGTTTGAGTTGCATGTTTTATTATTGGTGATGTCCTATGGTGCCTTCCGTGTCGCGCACATGTGAGGGATCCCTGTTGTAGGGTTTGCAATAGGTTTATGATTCGCTTATGGTGGGTGGCGTGAGTGATAGAAGCACACACCCGAGTAAGTAGGTTGTTTGCGTATGGGATAAAGGGTTCCAATCATAAGTGCATATGATCCAAGTAGAGAAAGTATGTTAGCTTATGCCTCTCCCTCATATAAAATTGCAATAATGATTTCCGATCTTGTTAACAATCTCCTAGGACAATTCCGCACACGGACCCATAATTATTCCACACTCGCTATTTGTTAAATATTGTAATATTATAATAACAGCACCTATATTTATATTTTAGTTCTTCGATATCATGCAAAACTATCCTCTTCATACCTTCAACGTAGTCTCATTTCTCGTTTCTAGTTGGAAGCAAACGTTCGGTGTACGTAGAGTCGTATCGGTGGCAGATAGAACTTGAGAGATGATTGATCTTACCTTTAGCTCATTGTGGGTTCGACACTCCATACTTATGTTGAAAATATGCCCTAGAGGCAATACATAAAGTGTTTATTATTATATTTCCTTGTTCATGATAATCTTTTATTATCCATGCTATAATTGTATTGATTGGAAACGCATTACATGTGTGGGTAAATAGACAACACTTGGTCCCTAGTATGCCTCTAGTGAACTAGCTCGTTAACCAAAGATGGTCAAGGTTTCCTAGCCATTGACATGTGATGTCATTTTATAACGGGATCAAATCATTAGAAGAATGATGTGATGGACAAGACCCAAACTACAAATGTAGCATATGATCGTGTTAGTTTATTGCTACTGTTTTCTGCATGTCAAGTATATGTTCCTATGACCATGAGATCATGCAACTCACGAACACCGGAGGAGTGCCTTGTGTGTATCAAACGTCGCAATGTAACTGGGTGACTATAAAGGTGCATTACAGGTATCTTTGAGAGTGTTCGTTGGGTTGGCATGGATCAAGACTGGGATTTGTTACTCCGTGTGACGAAGAGGTATCTTAGGGCCCACTCAATAATACAACATCACAATAAGCCTTGCAAGCAATGTGACTAAGTGTTAGCCACGGGATCTTGCATTACGGAATGAGTAAAGATACTTGCTGGTAACAAGGTCGAACTAGGTATACAGATACCGACGATCGAATCTCGGACAAGTAACATACCGAAGAACAAAGGGAACACCATACGGGATTAACTGAATCCTTGACATAGAGATTCGACCGATAAAGATCTTCGTAGAATATGTAGGAACCAATATGGGCACCCAGGTCCCGCTATTTTTTATTGACCGTAGAGGTGTCTCGGTCATGTCTACATAGTTCTCGAACCCGCAGGGTCTGCACACTTAAGGTTTGGTGGCGTTTCGGTAGTATAGAGTTATGGATGGTGGTGACATAAGGTTGTTCAGAGTCCCGGATGAGATCTCGAACATCACGAGGAGCTCCGGAATGGTCCGGAGGTAAAGATTGATATATAGGAAGTCCTGTTTTGGTCGCCGGAAAAGTTTCGGGCTCATCGGTAGTGTACCGGGAGTGCCGGTAGTGTACCGGGGGACCATCGGGAGGGGTATTTCGACCCAAGAGGCTAAATGGGCTGTCGGAGGGTGAATACCTTCCCTTAGTGGGCTGGTGGAAGTTCCACACAAGGACCATGCAGCTGGGAAGAAAAGCCCAAAAGGAAAAAGGTGGAAAAAGGCAAAAAGGGCCAAATAAGGAAGGAGTCCTAATCCTACTAGGAGTGGAGGAGGAGGACTCCTCCCTCCTAGTTCGGCCAAACCATAGGGCTGGCCCCTTGAGGGCCAAGCCTCCTCCTATATATACTAGTGGTTTTGAGGGTTTTTGCACCAGATTTTCTGCCACGTGCTGCCCTCTCCTCTAGTGCATAGCATCTCCTCTAGATCGGTTTTCTGCAGTGCTTTGGTGAAGCCTTGTCGGAACAGCTCCACCACCGTCGCCGGAGCATCGTCATGCTGCCAGAGAACTCTTCCACCTCTCCGCCCCCTCTTGCTGGATCAAGAAGGCGGTGATCGTCATCAAGTCGTACGTGTGCTGAACGCGGAGGTGCCGTCCGTTCGGTGCTAGATCGAGACGGATCATGATTGGATCGCGGGACGCTCGGCAATTTGGATCGCAAATACATTCGACTACATCAACCGCGTTTCTTAACGCTTCCCGCTTAGCAATCTACAAGGGTACGTCGATCCACTCTCCCTCTCGTAGATGCTCATCACCATGGATAGATCTTGCGTGTGCGTAGGAATTTTTTTGTGTCCCATGCAACGTTCCCCAACAACTTATCACTTCCACCTTTGGAAATTTCTATGATGATTCCTTGCACTTGGGGATTATCAAGCTCTTTTCTGGCGCCGTTGCCGGGGAGAGACATGGCAAGTTAAGAATACCAAGTAACCATCACAAACTCATCTCTTGCATTTACATTATTTGCCATTTGCCTCTCGTTTTCCTCTCCACCACTTCTAAAATGATTTTCACAAAACACTAGCCTTTTTGTTTGCTCTTCCTTCGCTTGCCTTTTTGATTACCTAAACTACGTTGAACATCACTACATCCCCCTTGTCACCAGATTTTGAAGTTCTTTACTTCAAACAAAAACAAGGGGAAAATTTGAAGGATGTTTGGTATAGGCTAATGGAATCTTATCGTGTTTCCAATCTAAAAGGGGATGCAAAAGTTCTGCTCAGAAATTTTTACATTGGTTTAGCTTTGCATCATAGGGAGCTTTTAGATTTCGCCTCAAAAGGAAATTTTATTGAGCTTGACACGAATGCAACCTATGAAGTTTTAGAAGGGATTTTGGGGGTTCCTCCGCCAAAAAGGTGGTTTTCCTTCTCTCAACAGGAAGTTCAGGTTCTCGACAAATTGGGTGACTTACATAAGCACTTGATCGAGTTACCACAACATCATGAACCCCTCAAACATATTAACGGGAACCTTAATCGCTTGAATACTTTGATCACCCTTTGCAATAAGAGTTTGGACGTTTTGGACACCAAGATTGATCGTCCCCCTACAAGTGGGGGAAAGAGGAAAGAACCTCCTGGATTTGAGAAAGTCCTCAGAAAAGTTGGCAATACCAAAGATGGCAATACCTAGATCTATTGCGTTTTGCCTAGATAGGGGCGTTAAACAATAGCGCTTGTTGGGAGGCAACCCAATTTTATTTTGCTTTTAGTTTTTTGCTTCTGTTTTGGTGTGTTTAGAACATTATTACTTCTTAGTAATTGTGTTTTTGTGTTTAAATTAGTGTTTGAGCCAAGTAAAACCTTTGGGGTGATCTATGATAGTTGTTGATTTGATCTTGCTGGAAAACAGAAACTTTTGCGCTCAGTCCAGGATTTTTCTGATTTTTCAGAGTGTTAAATTGATCTGCAATTTTTACACATTATTTATATACAAATTTACCTAGTTGTAATAATTTTTAAGAATTTTCACAGTTCCATAAGTATTCGAAGTTACAGATTGCTACAGAATGTTTTGTTTTTGACAGTTTCTATTTTCTTTGTGTTGTTTGCTTATTTTGATGTATCTATGGGTCGTATCGGGGGTATGAGTCATCGAAAGTTAGAATACAGTAGGTATTACACAAATATAAATAAAGAATGAGTTCATAACAGTACCTAAAGTGGTGATTCATTTTTCTTATACTAACGGATCTCATGAGTTTTCTGTTGAGTTTTGTGTTGTGAAGTTTTCAAGTTTTGGATGAAGATTTGATGGACTATGGAATAAAGAGTGGCAAGGATGATTATGGAACCAAAAAGCCTAAGATTGGGGATGCCCCAGAAGGCATCCCCTCTTTCGTCTTCAACCCATCAGTAAATTTACTTAAGCCTATATTTTTATTCACCACATGATATCTGTTTTGCTTAGAGCATCTTGTATGATATGAGTCTTTTCTTGTTATTTTTCCATAATCATCCTTGCTGCTCACATTTTTTGAGAGAGGCACGCTGAATCATGAATTTTTTAGAATATTCTATATGCTTCACTTATATCTTTTGAGCTAGGCAATGTTGCTCTAGTACTTCACTTATATCTTTTTAGAGCATGGTGGTGTTATATTTTATAGAAATTATTGAACTCTCGTTTCTCACTTATATTATTTTGAGAGTTTTTTAAAACAACATGGTAATTTGTTTAGGTTATGAATTGAGTCCTAATATAATGGCATCCAAGAGGGATATAATAAAAACTTTCATATTAAGTGCATTAATAACTATGAGAAGTTGGATTCCTTGCATATAGTTTTGAGATAATAGGGATGGTAATATGAAAGTCATGCTAGTGAGTAGTTGTGAAATGAAGAGATACGTGTGTTAAAGCTTTTGATTCCCGTAGCATGCACGTATGCTGAACCGCTATGTAATGACGTCGGAGCATGACTTGTCTAATGATTGTCGACCTTTGTGTGAGGGTCGGGAGCGCGCGATGGTTAACTCCTACCAACCTCTCCCTTAGGAGCATGCGCCTAATGCTTTGTTTGATTACTAATATACTTTTGCAATAAGTATGTGAGTTCTTTATAACTAATGTGAGTCCATGGATTATACGCACACTCACCCTTCCATCTTTGCTAGCCTCTCTAGTACCGCGCAACTTTAGCCGGTACATCAAACCCTCCTTCCTCAAAACAGCCACAATATATTCCTCAAAACAACCACTATACCTACCTATTATGGCATTTCCATAGCCATTACGAGATATATTTCCATGCAACTTCCACCATGTAGTTTTTCCATGACTTGCATCATCACTTCATATTGCATATAGAGTTATAACTTGTCATAGGAATCGAGTTGTAATTTCTTTTTCTTTGAGTTATAAGTAAATAAAAGTATGATGATTTTGAATTAATAGAGCATTGTCCCATGAGAGAAAAGGATGATGGAGTCTATGACTCCCTCACAAGTTGGGACGAGTATCCAGACTTTACAAAAAATAAAAGAAGCCAGCGAAGCCCAAACAACAAAAAATAAAAGAGGCCAAAGAAGCCCACCAAAATAAAAAAATGAGAGAAATAGAGAAGGGACAATTGCTACTATCTTTTCCCACACTTGTGCTTCAAAGTAGCACCATGATCTTCATGATAGAGAGTCTCCTATTTTGTCACTTTCATATAACTAGTGGATATTCATTTTACACGACCACTTAGTTTTCTTTTTGAGCTTTCATACACTTATAAATCTAAGTGCATTTTTTGCATGGCAATCCCTCACTCACATTGATATCTATTGATGGGAATCTCCATAGCCCGTTGATACGCCTAGTTGATGTGAGACTATCTTCTCCTTTTTCCTTGCACCCCCACCATATTCTATTCCACCTATAATGCTATATCCATGGCTCACGCTCATGTATTGTGTGAGGGTTCAAAAGGTTTGAGAACACCAAAAGTGTGAAACAATTGCTTGACTTGTTCATTGGGGTTGTGCATGATTTAGATACTTTGTGTGGGGCAGATGGAGCATAGCCACACCATATGATTTTGTAGAGATAACTTTCTAAGGCCAGGTTATTTCGAAAGGACATGACTACCTTGTTGGTGTGCTCGAAGTATTACTGTTTTTATGTCAATATTAAACTATTGTTTTGAATCTAACAGATCTGAATATTCATGACACAATAAAGAATATTACATGGACAAATATGTTGGGTGGCATTCCACATCAAAAATTCTGTTTTTATCATATACCCACTCAAGCACGGGCAGGAATTAAGCTTGGGGATGCTAATACATCTTCAATGTATCTATAATTTTTGATTGTTCCATGCTATTATATTGTCTGTTTTGGATGTTTTATATACCTTAATATGCTATTTTAATTATTTTGGGGACTCACCTATTAATCTAGAGCCTTGTGCCAGTTTCTCTTTTTTCCTTGTTTTTGAGTTTTGCAGATAAGGAATATTAAACGGAGTCCAAACAGAATAAAACCTCTGGAAAGATTTTTTTTCTCGAAAATATGGAAGCCACAAGACTTGAGAACCAAGGCAGAGGAGCTGCCACGGGGCCACAAGCCCGCTTGCCGCGGCCAGGGGGGCACCCACGCCGGGCAGGCTTGTGGGCCACTGGCACCTCCTCTAACCCTAATCTTCGGCCTATAAATACCCAAATATTCCATCATTATCAGAATGGGCCACGAAAACACTTTTTTGCCCCCAGAACCTTCTGTTCCCAAGAGATCCAATCTTGGAGCCTTTTCCGGTAATCTGCCGAAGGGGGATTCGATCATAGAGGGCATCTACATCAACTCCATTGCCCCTCCGATGATGCATGAGTAGTTCACCACAAACCTACGGGTCCATAGCTAGTAGCTAGATGTCTTCTTCTCTCTCTTTGCTTCTCAATACCATGTTCTTCATGATCTTCATGGAGATCTATCTGATGTAATACTCTTTTGCGGTGTGTTTGTCGAGATCCGATGAATTGTGGGTTTATGTTCAGATTATCCATGAATATTATTTGAGTCTTTCCTGAATTCTTATATGCATGATTTCATATCTTTTTAAGTCTCATCGAATTATTGGTTTGGTTTGGCCAACTAGATGGATAATTCTTGCAATGGGAGAAGTGCTTAGTTTTGGGTTTAATCTTGCGGTGTCCTCACCAAGTGACATAGTAGGGGTAGCGAGGCACGTATTGTATTGTTGCCATCAAGGGTAAAAAGATGGGGTTTTCATTATATTTCTTGAGTTTATCCCATCATGGCATCTTGCTTAATGCATTACTCTGTTCTTCATGAACTTAATACTCTAGATGCAGGCAGGAGTCGGTCGATGTGTGGAGTAATAGTAGTAGATGCAAAATCGTTTCGGTCTACTTGTCACGGACGTGATGCCTATATGCATAATCATTGCCTTGGATATCTTCATAATTATTCGCTTTTCTATCAATTGCTCGACAGTAATTTGTTCACCCACCGTAATACTTGCCATCATGAGAGAAGCTATCTAGTGAAACCTATGGCCCCCGGGTCTATTTTCTATATTATATTTTCATATCTCAAACCAAAAACAGCAAAAATACTTGCTGCATTGTTTTTACTTTTAGTTTTACTTTTCGTTCAAGCATCCTATTATATCTATCTCTACTAGATCTCATCCTTGCAAATGACCGTGAAGGGATTGACAACCCCTTTATAGCGTTGGGTGCAAGAGTTTGATTCCTTGTGTAGGTATATCTATTGGTGGCTCACTTGTATCTCCTACTGGATTGATATCTTGTTTCTCAAAAACTAATGGAAATACTTATCTACTTTGCTGCATCAAACTGTTCCTCTTCACAGGAAACCAACGCATGCTCGAGAAGTAGCAAGAAGGATTTGTGGTGCCGTTGCCGGGGAGATACATAGCAAGTCAAGGATACCAAGTACCCATCACAAACTCAACTCTTGCATTTACATTATTTTCCATTTGCCTCTCATTTTCCTCTCCCCCATTTCACCAATTTGCCATTTTATTCGCCCTCTTTGTTGTTTGCCTTTTTCTCGCCGGATCTCTTTTATTTGCTTGTGTTGCCATGTGCTTCCTATTTGCTTGCATCTTCGCTTGCTAAAAATATATTGTTATGGATCCTCATCCACTTGCTAATATTTTCAAAAGACCAAATTATAATGGACCAATTGCTAGTGGGTTAAGTGTACTTGATTATCTCTATGAAGTTTTGCTTGATATTCATGAATCTGGAAATTGTGATGAAGTGATTCACGATGTTTCCTTGAATGAAAAGCATGATTGCAATAATATTGTTATAAATTTTATTAATGTCAATTATGTTAGTGATATGCAAAACTACAAGCTTGTGGATGCTATATTTGATGAGTTTGCCATGACCACTACTTATTGCAATGATCATGATTGGGTGATAATGCTTCTTATGATCTTGATAATTTATTTAATACTCATGATGAATATGATATTGAAAGTGGGTTTGGAAGAGTGTCAACTTTAGGAATTATTGATCCCACTATTTTGGAGAGTTTTCAATCTTATTTTATTTTTGTTGATAAAAGTGGGTTTGGAGAGGTCGTGACTTTAGTTAATGATAATCCCACTATTTTGGAAGAGTATCAACTTTGCATGCATGTGGATAATGAAGAGAAAATTTTATATGATAGTTAAATTGTTGAATTCCTTCATGATTCTACCGAAATTTAATATGAGGGGGGAACATATGCTTGTAGGAATTGCAATAATATCAAGTTTCCTCTCTATGTGTTCAAAGTTTTGTAGTTATGCTTGTTTTGACTTCCTATGCTACTTAATTCTTATTCCCATAAATTGTTTGCTCACAAAATCCATATGCAGAGGAAGTGGGTTAGACTTAAACGTGTTTTTCATACTATTAATGATGCTCTTTTCCATATCTCAACTAATACTTTTTATGTGAGCATCATTGAAAGCGTTTTGCCTAGCTAGGGGCGTTAAACAATAGCGCTTGTTGGGAGGCAAGCCAATTTTATTTTGATTTCTGCTTTTTGCTTCTGTTTTGGTGTGTTTGGCACACTATTACTTCTGTATTAATTGTGTTTTTGTGTTTAAATTAGAGTTTGAGCCAAGTAAAACCTTTGGGGTGATCTATGGTAGTTGTTGATTTGATCTTGCTGGAAAACACAAACTTTTGCGCTCAGTCCAAGATTTTTCTGAATTTTCAGAGCGTCAAATTGATCTGAAATTTTTACACAGGATTGATATACAAATTTCCCTGTTTGTCCAAATTTTATAGTTCCAGAAGTATTCAAAGTTTACAGATTGCTACAGACTGTTCTGTTTTTGACAGATTCTGTTTTCGTTGTGTTGTTTGCTTATTTTGATGTATCTATGGGTCGTATCAGGGGGTATGAGTCATGGAGAAGTTAGAATGCAGTAGGTATTACACAAATATAAATAAAGAATGAGTTCACAATAGTACCTAAATTGGTGATTTATTTTTCTTATACTAACGGATCTCATGAGTTTTCTGTTGAGTTTTGTGTTGTGAAGTTTTCAAGTTTTGGGTGAAGATTTGATGGACTATGGAATAAAGAGTGGCAAGAGCCTAAGCTTGGGGATGCCCATGGAACCCCCAAGTCATATTCAAGTATACAAAAAATCCTAAGCTTGGGGATGCCCCAGAAGGCATCCCCTCTTTCGTCTTCAATCCATCGGTAAATTTACTTGAGGCTATATTTTTATTCACTACATGATATGTGTTTTGCTTGGAGCGTCTTGTATGATATGAGTCTTTGTGTGTTATTTTGCCACAATCATCCTTGCTGCACACATCTTTAGAGAGAGACATGCTGAATCGTGAATTTGTTAGAATACTCTATATGATTCACTTATATCTTTTGAGCTAGGCAATGTTGCTCTAGAGCTTCACTTATATCTTTTTAGAGCATGGTGGTGTTATATTTTATATAAGTTATTGAACTCTCGTTCCTCACTTTTATTATTTTGAGAGTTTCTTAAAGCAGCATGGAAATTTGTTTAGTTATGAATTTAGTCCTAATATAATGGCATCCAAGAGGGATATAATAAAAACTTTCATATTAAGTGCATTAACAACTATGAGAAGTTGGATTCCTTGCATATAGTTTTGAGATAATAGGGATGGTAATATGAGAGTCATGCTAGTGAGTTGTTGTGAAATGAAGAGATACATGTGTTAAGGCTTGTGATTCCCATAGCATGCACGTATGGTAAACCGCTATGTAACGAAGTCGGAGCATGACTTGTCTAATGATTGTCGACCTTTGTGTGAGGGTCGGGAGCGCGCGATGGTTAACTCCTACCAACCTCTCCCCTAGGAGCATGCGTCTAATGCTTTGTTTGATGACTAATAGACTTTTTCAATAAGTATGTGAGTTCTTTATGACTAATGTGAGTCCATGGATTATACGCACTCTCACCCTTCCATGTTTGCGAGCCTCTCTAGTACCGCGCAACTTTCGCCGGTACATCCAAACCTCCTTCAACTCAAAACAGCCACCATATATTCCTCAAAATAGCCACCATACCTACCTATTATGGCATTTCCATAGCCATTCCGAGATATATTTCCATGCAACTTCCACCATGTAGTTTTTCTATGACTTGCATCATCACTTCATATTGCATATAGAGTTATATCGTGTCATAGGAATTGAGTTGTAATTTCTTTTTCTTTGAGTTATAAGTAAATAAAAGTGTGATGATTTTTCATTAATAGAGCATTGTCCCATGAGAGAAAAAGATGATGGAGGCTATGACTCCCTCACAAGTTGGGACGAGTATCCGGACTTTACAAAAAATAAAAGAGGCCAGCGAAGCCCAAACAAAAAAAATAAAAGAGGCCAAAGAAGCCCACCAAAATGAAAAAATGAGAGAAAGAGAGAAGGGACAATTGCTACTATCTTTTTCCACACTTGTGCTTGAAAGTAGCACCATGATCTTCATGATTGAGAGTCTCCTATTTTGTCACTTTCATATAACTAGTGGATATTCATTATGTACGACCACCTAGTTTTATTTTTGAGCTTCCATACACTTATAGCTCTAAGTGCATTTGTTGCATGGCAATCCCTACTCACTCACATTGATATCTATTGATGCGCATCTCCATAACCCGTTGATACGCTTAGTTGATGTGAGACTATCTTCTCCTTTTTTTTCCTTGCACCCCCACCATATTCTATTTCACCTATAATGCTATATCCATGGCTCACTCATGTATTGCATGAGAGTTGAAAAGGTTTGAGAACACCAATAGTGTGAAACAATTGCTTGACTTGTTCATCGGGGTTGTGCATGATTTAGATACTTTGTGTGGGGAAGATGGAGCATAGCCAGACCATATGATTTTGTAGGGATAACTTTCTAAGGTCATGTTATTTCAAAAGGACACGAATACCTTGTTGATGTGCTCAAAGTATTACTATTTTTATGTAAATATTAGATTGTTGTTTCAAATCTAACGGATCTGATATTCATGCGACAATAAAGAATATTAGAGGGATAAATATGTTGGGTAGCATTCCAGATCAAAAAATCTGTTTTTACCATTTACCTACTCGAGGATGAGTAGGAATTAAGCTTGGGGATGCTGATACATCTCCAACGTATCTATAATTTTTGATTGTTCCATGCTATTATATTATCTGTTTTGGATGTTTTATATGCATTAATATGCTATTTTGTCTTATTTTTGGGACTAACCTATTAATCTAGAGCCTAGTCCTAGTTTGTGTTTTTTCCTTGTTTTTGAGTTTCGCAGATAAGGAATATTAAATGGAGTCCAAACGGAATAAAACCTCTGGAAAGATTTTTTATGGAGAATATGGAAGCCACAAGACTTGAGAACCAAGGCAGAGGAGCTGCCATGGGGCCACAAGCCCGCATGCCGTGGCCAGGGAGCCACCCATGCCGGGCAGGCTTGTGGGCCCCTGGCACCTCCTCTAACCCTAATCTTCGGCCTATAAATACCCAAATATTCCATCTTTATCAGAGCGAGCCATGAAAACACTTTTCCGCCGCCAGAAGCCTCCGTTCCCAAGAGATCCAATCTTGGAGCCTTTTTCGGTAATCTACCGGAGGGGGATTCGATCACAAAGGGCATCTACATCAACTCCATTGCCCCTCCGATGATGCGTGAGTAGTTCACCACAGACCTACGGGTCCATAGCTAGTAGCTAGATGGCTTCTTCTCTCTCTTTGCTTCTCAATACCATGTTCTTCATGATCTTCATGGAGATCTATCTGATGTAATACTCTTTTGCGGTGTGTTTGTCGAGATCTGATGAATTGTGGGTTTATGTTTAGATTATCCATGAATATTATTTGAGTCTTTCCTGAATTCTTATATGCATGATTTCATATCTTTGCAAGTCTCTTCGAATTATTGGTTTGGTTTGGCCAACTAGATTGGTAATTCTTGCAATAGGAGAAGTGCTTAGTTTTGGGTTCAATCTTGCGGTGCCCTCACTAAGTGACATAGTAGGGGAAGCGAGGAAAGTATTGTATTGTTGCCATCAAGGGTAAAAAGATGGGGGTTTCATCATATTTCTTGAGTTTATCCCTCTATATCATGTCATCTTGCTTAATGCGTTACTCTGTTCTTCATGAACTTAATACTCTAGATGCAGGCAGGAGTCGGTCGATCTGTGGAGTAATAGTAGTAGATGCAGAATCGTTTTGGTGTACTTGTCACGGAGGTGATGCCTATATGCATAATCATTGCCTTGGATATCTTCATAATTATTCGATTTTCTATCAATTGCTCGACAGTAATTTGTTCACCCACCGTAATATTTGCCATCATGAGAGAAGCCATCTAGTGAAACCTATGGCCCCCGGGTCTATTTTCCATATTATATTTTCAGATCTAAAACCAAAAACACCAAAAACACTTGTTGCATTGTTTTTACTTTTAGTTTTACTTTTCGTTCCAGCATCCTATTATATCTATCTCTACTAGATCTCATCCTTGCAAATAACCGTGAAGGGATTCACAACCCCTTTATAGTGTTGGGTGCAAGAATTTGATTCCTCGTGCAGGTATATCTATTGGTGGCTCGCTTGTATCTCCTACTGGATTGATACCTTGGTTCTCAAAAACTGAGGGAAATACTTATCTACTTTGCTGCATCAAACCATTCCTCTTCATGGGAAACCAATGCATGCTCGAGAAGTAGCAATTATCAGCACCCTTTCTATCAACAATATGCAAATAAAATTCTTGTACTAGAAGAACCCACCTGATAAGTCTAGTTTTAGCATCTTTATTTTCCATCAGATATTTAATAGCAGCATGATCAGTGTGAGCAGTTACTTTAGAATCTTATTTTCTTCGCGAGACCTTTTACTTTTTTTATCATGTGGGAGTTAGAATTAATTCTTGTTTACTTACTTTTATCCATGTGGCGGGGAAAGAGGCGTCTATATTCAGCTACAAAGTTTATTTTGTATACTGCAGGCGGTTCTATTTTTTTCTTAATCGGAGTTCTGGGTATGGGCTTATATGGGTCCAACAAACCAGGATTAGATTTTGATTTTGATTGAATATACTATTTTTCCGCCTTTACCACGCATTATTGTATGCGCTTCTAGAGAAGTATGTATGCATGAAGTAAATTCTAGCCGCTTTCTTTTGAATCCAATTTCAAATTACAATATAGGGTCTAAACTTATCACAAGCGAACACAACTGCTCAAAATTATTTTTCAGTGGTAGCATAATTTCTCTGAGCATTGTCTAGAGTTTTGCTAGCATAATGAATAACATTTAATTTCTTATCAACTATTTTCCCTAGAATGGCACCTACGGCATAATCACTAGCATCAGACATAATTTCAAATGGTAAGTTCCAATCTGGTGGTTGAACAACAGGTGTAGAAATCAAGGCATTCTTAAGAATTTCAAAAGCTTCCACACAATCATCATCAAAAACGAATGGAACATCTTTTTGCAAAAGATTAGTGAGAGGCCTAGAAATCTTAGAGAAGTCTTAAATAAATCTCCTATAGAAACCAGCATGACCAAGGAAAGGACACGACATTTTTTCAATAGCATCAACTTTAGCCTTATCAACTTCAATACCTATTTTGGAGATTTTTTGTTCCAAGACAATACCTTCATTCACCATAAAGTGGCACTTCTCCCAATTCAAGACAAGATTAGTTTCTTCACATCTCTGCAAAACTCGATCAAGGTTTCTTAAACAATCATCAAAAGAAGTTCCGTAAATGGAATGATCATCCATCAAAACCTCAACAAACCTTTCATAAAAATCAGAGAATATAGCAGTCATACATCTTTGAAAGGCAGCAGGTGCATTACATAAACCAAAAGGCATACGTCTATAAGCAAAGGTACCAAAAAGGAAAGTAAAGGTGGTCTTCTCTTTGTCCTCTTTTGACACAGGTATTTGAGAGAAACCAGAATAACCATCTAAAAAGCAAAAATGTGTGTGTTTGGATAATATTTCTAGCATTTGATCAATGAAAGGTAGAGGGTAATGATCTTTTCTAGTAGCTTTATTCAATTTCCTAAAATCAATTACCATTCTATAACCTATAACAATTCTCCGCGGGATCAATTCATTTTTATCATTAGGAACTACGGTAATACCTCCTTTCTTAGGGACACAATGAACGGGACTAACCCATGTACTACAAGCAATTGGGTAAATGATACATGCGTGCAGAAGCTTTAATATTTCATTTCTTACCACTTCCTTCATTTTAGGATTCAATTGTGGTTGGTGATCGACAACTGGTTTAGCATCAGGCTCCATTTTAATTTTATGCTGACATAGAGTAGGACTAATACCCTTTAGATCATCAAGAGTATATCCAATAGCAGCATGATGCTTCCTCAGAGTTTTCAATAATCATTGTTCTTCATGCTCTGAAAGGTTAGCACTAAGAATAATAGGATATATCCTCTTTTCATCAAGATAAGCATATTTCAAAGTATCTGGTAATTTTTTAAGCTCAAACATGGGATCACCCTTGGCTGGAGGAGGATGCCCAAGTATTTTAATAGGCAAATTTGTGTTTCAGAATAGGATGCTGATCAAAAAAATCATATCTATTTCATTTCTTTCATTCATATGCATATCATTTTCATGGTCTAGCAAATATTTCTCTAAAGGATCAGTAGGAGGAACAGCAATAGAAGCAAGACCAATAATTTCATCCTTACTAGGCAATTCTTTATCATG
Organism: Hordeum marinum; assembly: GCA_022496015.1. Taxonomy (NCBI): domain Eukaryota; kingdom Viridiplantae; phylum Streptophyta; class Magnoliopsida; order Poales; family Poaceae; genus Hordeum; species Hordeum marinum. Next base: position 449,368,495 of record CM039678.1, on the reverse strand, counting down.
GGTTTGTCTACAAAATTTAGAGAAATTAAACTCATGAGGCATATCCCCAAAACTTACGGTAACCATTTCCTTCTCACAATCTATCTTGGCATTAACGGTATTCAAGAAGGGTCTACCAAATATAATGGGGAAAATCATCTTGTGGGGAACCAAGAACAAGAAAATCAGTAGGATATTTTATTTCCCCACACAAGACTTGAACATCTCAAATAATCCCAATTGGAGATATAGTATCTCTATTAGCAAGTTTAATTGTAACATCAGCTTCCTCTAACTCAGCTGGTGCAATATCATTCATAATCTCTTTATATAAGGAAAAGGGAATTGCACTCACACTACCACCCATATCACATAAGCCATGATAACAATGATCTCCTATTTTAACAGAAACAATAGGCGTGCCAACAATGGGTCAATGTTTATCTTTAGCATCAGGTTTAGCAATTCTAGCAGCTTCATCACAAAATTGAATAACATGTCCATCAATATTATCAACCAAGAGATCCTTAACCATAGCAATACTAGGTTCAACTTTAATTTTCTCAGGGGGTGTAGGTGTTCTAGCACATATCTTACGAACCACAGTTGAAGCTTTAGCATGTTCCTTTATTCTAATAGGGAAAGGTGGTCTTTAAATTTCACCAGTGGGAATAACATGATCAACATTATAAGTAATAGTTTTCTCTTGAACTTTAAGAGATTCAACTACTTTCACTTCAATGGGAGGATGATATTTAAACCACTTCTCCTTAGGGAGATCAACATGAGCAGCAAAAGATTCACAAAAAGAAGGTACTATCTCAGAGTCAAGACCATATTTAGTGCTAAATTCACGAAAAGCATTGGTGTCTACGAAAGATTTAACACAATCAAACTTAAGGTTCATACCTGACTCCTTCCCTTCGTTGAGTTCCCAATCTTCAGAGTTGCGTTTAATTCTTTCCAATAAATCCCATTTGAACACAATATGTTTCTTCATACAGGAACCAACACAGGAAGTATCGAGCATGGATTGATCATTACGAGAAGGCCGAGTATAAAAATTTTGAATAATAATTTCTCTCGAGAGCTCATGACTGGGGCATGAATATAACATTGACTTAAGCCTCCCCCAAGCTTGAGCGATTCATTCTCCTTCACGAGGCCAAAAATTATAAATATAATTCCGATCACGATGAACTAGATTCATAGGATAAAACTTCTAATGAAATTCCATTCTCAGTCGATTGTAGCTCCATGATCCAATATCATAACATAGCCTATACCATTTCAATGACTTATCCTTCAAATACAAAGGAAAGAAATTCTTATTGACGTGATCCTCAGGTAGACCTGCAAGCTTAAATAAACCACAAACTTCATCCACATAGATTAGATGCAAATCAGGATGTAGTGTTCCATCTCCTACATAAGGATTAGCCAGTAGTTTCTCTATCATACCCGAAGGAATTTCATAATAAATATTTTCAGTAGGTTCAGTAGGTTGAGGGACAACTCTTTGTGTTTTCGGCCGAGGTGAAGATACCCCAAAAAAGCCCCCCAAGGGATTACTTTCCATAGTGACAATTGACAGTAAATTTTAGCACACTATATAAATTTTTCGTTACCAGATTCCACTTACCAGAGGCGCGTCACTCCCAGGTAACGGCACCAGAAAAGAGTCTTGATGACCCACAAGTATAGGGGATCTATCGTAGTCCTTTCGATAAGTAAGAGTGTCGAACCCAACGAGGAGCAGAAGGAAATGACCAGCGGTTTCCAGTATGGTATTCTCTGCAAGCACTGAAATTATCGGTAACAGATAGTTTTGTGATAAGATAATTCGTAACGAGTAACAAGTAACAAGTGTAGCAAAGGTGCAGAAAGGTATCCCAATCCCTTCTATAGCAAAGGACAGGCCTGGACAAACTCTTATATGAAGTGAAGCGCTCCCGAGGACACATGGGAATTTCTGTCAAGCTAGTTTTCATCATGCTCACTTGATTCGCATTCGTTACTTTGATAATTTGATATGTGGGTGGACCGGTGCTTGGGTGCTGCCCTTACTTGGACAAACCTCCCACTTATGATTAACCCCTATCGCAAGCATCTGCAACTACGAAAGAAGAATTAAGGTAAACCTAACCATAGCATGAAACATATGGATCCAAATCAGCCCCTTACGAAGCAACGCATAAACTAGGGTTTAAGTTTCTGTCACTCTAGCAACCCATCATCTACTTATTACTTCCCAATGCCTTCCCATAGGCCCAAATAATGGTGAAGTGTTATGTAGTTGACGTTCACATAACACCACTAGAGGAGACACAACATACATCTCATCAAAATATCGAACGAATACCAAATTCACATGATTAATTATAACAAGACTTATCATATGTCCTCAGGAAGAAACGTAAATACTCACAAAGCATATTCATATTCAAGATCAGAGGAGTATTAATTATCATTAAGGATCTGAACATATGATCTTCCACCAAGTAAACCAACTAGCATCAACAACAAAGAGTAATCAACACTACTAGCAACCCACATGTACCAATCTGAGGTGTTGAGACAGAGATGAACTAGGGTTTGGAGAATAGATGGTGTTGGTTAATATGTTGATGGATATTGACCCCCTCTTGATGATATGATCGTTGATGATGACGATGGCTTCGATTTCCCCTTCGGGAGGGAAGTTTCCCCGGTAGAACAGCCCTGCCGGAGCTCTAGATTGGTTCTGTCCAAGTTCCACCTCGAGATGGCGGCGGTTCGTCCCGAAACTCTCTTCTGATTTATTTTTTCCAGGTCAAAATGCTTCATATAGGAGAATATGGGCATCAGAGGAGCCACAGGTGCCCCACAAGGCTGCTAGGCACGGCCAGGGGGTGGCCACGCCTAGCAGGCTTGTGGCCTGCAGGTGGCCCCCTCTGGTTGATTCTTGCACCAGTATTTTTTATTTGGTTTTTTACATCTGTGCCCCTGGTTCCTTAGCTCTACTCATTCATCCACGCGCTCTTAACTTTGCTCAATTTTCCCCACTCTCTTTCCAAAAACCCTCAGAACTGGTCACAACGGACGTTGCCATCGGGTCAAAGGCTTGACCGTTAACTCTGACGAGTGGGGCTGCGCTGGACTGTGTTGTTTATTGGACCTGATTTTTTTAGACAAGCCCGTTGGACCTGACAAGTGGGGTCGTGTCAGACGGTGCCGTTGTTCACCCGTTGGGCCGTGGTTAGACTAGTGGGCCCTGCGCGCGCCGCAACGACAGAAGCCAGTTATGCATGCACGACATGTCTAGCTAGCCTGCTATGCATGCACGTAGATAGCCTACCTGCATGCGCCGCTGCCCGCCGCCACGATGCGCTGACCAACCTCTTTCTGCACGCGAGCCACCACGGACACTGACCGACCTCTTTTTCACGCGAGCCGCCACGGACGCAGGGACGATCTCTACCGCTAGTTCGTCCCATATCCCACACGTGTCTCCTCGATGTAGAGCATTGTTTCACACTTTTCGATCCACTCGCATCTATTCAACGTGGCAATTAAAACCTGTTGGCAATTAAAGTGGCATATCAATCGCTGCGGCTCATTTGAACATAGCAAATCCAAAGCGCGGTCGATGAGACTCCCCTTCCCTTCCCCTTTCCCTATTTAAACCACCCATCCCTCCACCTATTCTCCACACATCCATTTGCGCCGCCCCCTTCTCTTTTTCACCCAAACCCAGAGCACTCTCAAAGCGAGGCGAGGATGCAGTACAATGGCCCCACTGTCAAGCTCCCACCGACCGTGCTGGAGAGATGGTATCCGACCGGCGGCATCATGGAGATGACGCTCTATGTGTGGGCGTTCTCACGCAGGACGGGTGCAAGGGAGTTTGCCAAGTGGTTACTCGGTGCGGGCTTCGCCCACCTCCCGGTGGGCTCACCAGTGATGTTCCGACAGGAGGAAGTGCGTCCAAACTCATACACTCGGTCGATAGGGCTCATCGTCAACTTCACCAACAGATTTGATGCGTACTACCTCCTCGGCAAGGTGTTTTGGTGTGGATGCGAATTCATCGCATTCACAACCTACAACATCTTCACAAACTTTGACTACATCTTCCCCACCCGCGACGGTATGGACAGCCTCCCCTACTACCTCGGCGAGGACGGCATGGAGGAGGAGCACTGAAGAGAGGGCGCGATGAAGATGGTGGTGATGGCCCGGCCGGTCTCGTGAAGCTTGTCTTGCTCATTAGGGATTTTTATATATTTTTATGTTATGTGTAGTTGGTTGTACCGAGAACTCTTTTATGCACCCTATGTTTTAGGGTTTATGTTTTATGTAAGAACTATGCTATATATGCTTGCTACTTTCTATGTTATGGATGTATGCTTGCTACTTGAGATATCGGTATATGGATATGGTGCCATAGCCGAGCCCTAGACATGCTCTCTAGATAGATATGGTGTTGTATCCGAGCCCTAGACATGCTCTCTAGATGGATATGGTGTCGTAGCCGAGCCCTAGACATGCTCTCTAGATGGATATGGTGGCTAATGGTGCCACCGGACTTTATTTTAGACATGGTTTGTGATGGATATCATGATCTACATAATTAAATATGCCATGCTCTTAATAATAAATTTTCCATGTTCTACAAAAAAATCGTGTATCAAACAAAAACAAAAAATCGTGTATACAAAATTTTTCTTGCAACAAAAACATGTTTATAATACCCGCATGTCAAAAAATCAAAGTGTTGTGCCATAGGCTATATACAGAAGGAAATTGCCATGATATGTATAAATAAATTTGACATGGGCAAGTTCAATAAAGAATTTGTCATGGTATCTACACTAACAATGACGTGGAAAAAGTTATTCTTAAGTTTGCCATGGCAATTATCTATACAAAAATGCCATGGGACAAAAGGTGTACTGCTAACAATAAGTCAATTTACCATCATGCACTATTTTTGTTCGGCATGGCAATAAATGGATTTACCATGGCAATAATCAAGCAAAAAACAGGGGTCAAAAAACAGAGCCAGCGCGTGCACTATTTTGTAGGCCTCTTTTATCTTTGTGGGCCTTCGACACTCAACGCAATGCGATGTCCCAACCATAGCTTAGTTTCAATTTGGGCCATAGAACTACGTTTTTTTCCTTCTGCGGTCGGTGTTGTCTGACGAAACTGAAGAAACTGAAAGTGTACAAAACTGACGAAACGGACATGATTCACAAAGTAAGCAACACATAGCATAGAGCACATGATCCACAAATTTAAGCACATCCTAGAGCACATGATCCACAAATGTAAGCAAATCCTAGAGCACATGATCCACAAATTTAACCAAATCCTAGAGCACATTACACCACCCTAATAACATCTCTAACGAGTGATGACCAGCAAGTAACCAAATCCTAGAGCAACTATAGAAAAATAAAATCCTAAAGCTATCAGATTCACTTGCTTGTTCAATTGAATCATTTGCTTCAAGTTCTTGTTCATCATCTTTAATTCCCCTTTCAGATCTGCATCCCCAACTGCTAGAGCACTTTCAGAAACGAAATTCGTTGGTACTGACGGAAGATTGAGCTCCTGGGTTGGGGCCCCATTGAATTGAATTCGCTTAACGTAGTCATCCATCCATTCAAAATGTGTGCATTTCTTCACGATCTGAAACGATAACATGAACCCTAAATCCCAGATCCAAGGAAAAAGAATTAAAAGCAAATAGAAAATGAAATCAGAGAAAAATCATGAGATCTAACCTGCCCCTCTGGCTTGCTCTTGCATTTCACGAACTCGCCCATAGTTGCCATTCTTGACCTCCTTCAAAGGCAGTCGTATCAGTGGCGCGCTGCGTGGGCAGTCAGGACATCGCTCCATGGGAAGTGGACCGTACTGGGTCCACGAGGGGCGGGAGGTTGAAGTGGAGCTCGACATATCGCCTCACCGGAGAAGAAGAAGCAGAGGAGTGGCTCCTCTCGTTGAAGGAGAAGAAAAAAGCAGAGGAGTGGCTCCTCTCGTCGCCGCAGAATAAGCAGGAGAAGAAAGGGGAGGCAAGGGTGGGCGAGCACAACCAACAACTCTCGTGGATCGCCCCACGATCCAATGATGCGGAGCCGTCCATGTGATCCAACGGCGCGGAGCCTGCACGCAGCCTGCCCACCGAATTCCGTCTAGAAGACCACATCTAAGGGTTGTCGCTTGGCACTAGGGTATGATCGGACGGCTGATGTTCGGAGCTAGGGTTAGGCGAAACCCTGTGGGGTTCAGAGGGGTTTTGAGCTGGTCAACGGGGTTTCCAAGGCTTCGACTGAGCATAACTAATTTAGAAAAAATCAAAAAAATATGAAACCTTCGCCCTTCATCGTTTTATAAGACACAATAACGAGGAAAAATACTAAACTTGGTATACGGACATTTTCAAAAAACACTAGCTGGCACGATCGAGGTCAAATGAGCACCATTAATTTAAAAAATCAAAAAATATAAACATGCGCACAATGTTGTCTTATGTGACATGTTACCAACCAAAAATCATAAACCTGGTCTATGGTCATTTTCATGAAAAAACCTTCACACATATGAGCTATCACGTACAACATTTCATAGACTTCAAGGAGAAGAGGTAGGGTTACTTCTGTTTTGAAAAAATTAAGAAAAATCAAAAAAATCACCAAAGCTTTATTTCAAAGTGAATAAGAAGGACCTGAACTTAGTTTTCCATTTTCATATTTTAAACGTGTTTTAATATATTTTTATATTAAAGCATATTTTTCAAAAGAAATTGTAAAAATATGAAGATTAATTCAAAAAATAGTGAGACTTCGAATCTACACTATATAGATTGAATAGGTGTTCATAAAAAATATTTGGCTCATTTAGAGTAGGTCCAAAAAAACTTCATTACAAATGGGGTTGTTTACCCTAGCTTGGGAGCTCATTTGGAGCACATTTCTCATGACTACAAGTTTTGCCACGCAAAAGAGATCGGATTGATCACCTAACGCTTATAGTAGTTTAGCAAACTTTGCAACTCACACCACACGGCAATGCACTTCAAGTGTTGGTTCAAATTTAAAGTTTACCTAAAATTCAAAATTTGCCTCAGTTTTGTATTATACCTCAAATTTCACATCAAATTACAAATAGAATTATTACACATTGCAAGTTTTCACAGTAGTTCAAATTTAAGACAGAATCCTTATTACAAATCCCTAAAGTTCAAAGTTTATGACTTGCATTCAAGTTGAAATTCAAATCTTTGCCTTGCTCCTTGTGTTTCAGGATGGGTTAACCGTCTTGCTCCTGGCTTCCCTAGCTGGGATATTTTGTGCTTTTGAAAGCTTTGTCTTGTTGTTTCTGATCTTCACTTCTGGTTGTGGCGGTTTTGTTGAGCTTTGACTGACCGAGCAAGTGATGACCAGTTGAAGGTCATCTGTGGGTTCACTAATCCTTAAAGGAACTTCAGAAAAAATAACTTCCTCCTCTCTTATAGCTTCAAAACCTTCAATAGCCATGGTTTCAAATTCTGCATCAGATGATGGTTCAACCGAAGTTTCTTCCTCTCTAGGTCTTTTCTGTCCTATGCCTCTTATTATCCTTGAGCTGTGTCAAACAAAAATAAGCTTAGCCATCGATAAAAAAGAGAACAAATGCAAAAAAGGGAAAGTTTGCACACATACCAAGCTGCTACTTCAGCTGTATTCTCCTGTGTTGTTGCATTCTCCTCTACTGCTGCGTTCTCCTCTGTATTTCCTGCTGCCCATTGTTCCTCTTCTCCAAATGATGCATGAACTCGATTGGTACAATGCCTAGAAATATGCCCTAGGATACCACATCTTTTGCACTTACATTGTTTTTTACACGACCCTCTTCACCAGCTCTTATCTTGTTTTTCCTTGGTCTTCCTGGTGGTCTCGTCAGTACAGGAGAATGGAGTTTGAACCCTGGGTCTACTATGTTCCATTGGTCTTTTCCCAAGAGTGCTGGCACATTTTCAGCATAAGCAGCCCTAAATTTGGCAACGGAGAAATATTCAGAGCAATACTGATCAACTTCACCATCTTCACCTCTAATAACAGTCATGAGATGTAGGGCATGTATGCACGGCTTCCCGCAGATCTGCCATTGCCTACAACTGCATTCCTTAGTTGCAAGGTTCATTGGATGTCTCCATTCCCTATTTTTACTGTCAGTGTATGTCACCTCAGCCTCGTATGTCAATGGTCGAATGCATTTCATCCTTAGTCATCGTGCCTTGGCATGCAATGCCTTAATCAGAGATGGGAGCATAAGATGGCCAACATATTGTGTTTTTGCAATTCTTTTACGAAGAGCCATCTTTATCATGATCATCTGCCTGATCTTATCAAATGCTTGCCACAACAAAATCCCTTTCACTGACTTGAACTTTGCATTGAAACACTCAGCAAGGTTATTGGTCACATAGTCTACTTTGCAGATTTCATTGAATTTGGATCTTGACCACAACTTTCCATGATGTTCATCCATGTACTCCTTCACCAAAGGATTGTGAGCATACAACACTCTCAAATGGTGCTCATGCTTCCTCAAGCTGCATGTGTATGATGCTGGCCATAGTTTCTCATCATAAACTTTGCCTTTGAATTTCTTTTTAAAATTCTGCGCTAGGTGTCGCACACATTCCCTATGTTCCACTACAGGGAATACAATTTCTACTGCACTCTCTAAACCCTTGCAAGCATATGTGTGTATAACTAAACCTGAGGGTGTACCTATAATGTTGCACAACTGCTGCAGAAACCAGGCCCAACTCTCCTTGGACTCTGCCTCCAACACACCAAATGCAACTGGGAATAGCCAGTTGTCTCCATCAACTACAGAAGCTGCTGCTAGCTGGCCTCTCCATCTTCCATTCAAAGGAGTTGCATCGACAGTCAAATAGGGCCTACGACCATACAGAAACCCCTGCCAGCAAGCCTTGAAACAAACAAAAGCACTCCTGAAGCACTCCTCAACTGTCTTCCCTTTAATTTGTACTGAACTGTATGCTTGTCAATCTCTACAACATTCCCTGGACTAGCCGTCTCCACTTCAGCTTTGAAGGTGTAAAGCAACTGAAAACTCTCATTCCATGGACCATTAATCCTATCAAGAGCCCTTTCCTTAGCATGGAAAATCTTCATGTAAGGTATATTAATCTTGTAATTCTCAAATAGCTTCCCATGGAGTGTTGTTGGACCAACTGTTGGTGTTTCCCTCACCCAATCCAAGATTGCATCTACCACCCACCAAGTCTTTGCAAGCTTTGATTTGTCCTTCCCCCCTCCCTCCAGGTGGGCAAGTGTGCCCGTGTGGGGTTTTTTTATCTGAAACAAAATGAAAAATGATGTCAAATACAATTAAGAATGGATAAATAATCTGAAAAAAAGATTCCGTTGTAATACCTGAACCAATTTGCTCTTTAGCATAGTGGATGCATGCAACCTCCACCTACACCTATCATAAGGGCAATGAACAGTGAATCTTCTTGGCTCACTCCTATCAACCTCATAGGAGTTTTCAGTGAGAATGCAATATGTAGTCACTACATTACGACAGTCCACCATCGATTCGAATACGATTCCTGGAGTAAGCTGAGGATTCTGCCTGTTCCACTCAATTGTTGGCATGTCCTCGCCATCATATTCTTGTAAAACTAAGGAGTTGATGTTCTCCTCCCTCTCTTCATCGTTAGTGTCATCAAGTCTAGCATGACTGCTAGGCTCCTCTGGATATTCCTCTTCCATTGCCTGTTGACTGACTCTATCTACCATTTCAGGGAATAGAGTCTCATCCTCATCATCATGTCGAGGCACTTCCTCGTCAGGCTCTGCATCTACTTCTACATCAGGTGCAGAAGGGAGAAGAGAAGTGGCAGAATTAGCGGCAGCCGACATGTTGTGGCTTTCAGAACCACTAGGTTTACTTGGTCTCGACCTACAGGGAGTGCGAGGACGCTCGCTGTTAGCAGAGACAGATGATGTCTGAACACCCTTCCCCTTGCGTGCCTGAAGCACACAGATATGGATTTTACCGAAATGGCTGTCAGCATTCAAACTAAAAAGCAATCCCAGATGCTCATCACAAGTTAATGGGACAAATCTCTGCTCGGTACTGTCAAAATATCTCAGTTCAACAGCATCGGTAGGGCTCCACGGATACTCACAACAGAGTGCCTCGCGGAAATCTTTGAACGAAACACTGGTTTCTACCACTTTCAGATAGAAAAATCCAGAAATCAGATATGGTTTAGTTCCACGCAGCTCGCGAGTTTCAATTCTAACCGCCAGCCAAAAAGCAAGTGCAGGATCAACCCTATTCGATGAAATAAAGGGCACAGTTAGGCCGTAAATTTTCAGAAAAATGGCATTGATTCACGCCAACGGTGGTCAAATACAGCCTGATTTATGGATCTTCTAATCAATTTGAGAGGAAAACGATGCTTACCAAGGTGGAACCCATGAATTATCCGCCTCTGATTCGATCCAATCCTCTCCACGGTCTATGGGCCGGACGGGGTGCTCCCCCGACATTGCTTCCTAATCCTAGATGGGGAGAGAGGGTAGATGCGGAGGAGGCAGCATGACAGTGGCGGGGGCGGCAAGGAAGCGACTCGATCTGATTCAGGTTACAGTGAGGGGTTTCAATTTTGCGGCCCCACTCGTTAGCATGTAACGGTCAAAATGTGGACTCGGCCATACACGACCCCACTCATCGGAGTTAACGGTCAAGCCATTGACCCGACGGCAACGTCCGCTATGACCAGATCTGAGGGTTTCGGGCAAGGGAGTGGGGAAAAGTGAGCAAAAGTTAAGAGCGCGAGGATGAATGAGTAGAACTAACGAACCAGGGGCATAGAAATAAAAATCCCTTTTTATTAAATCCAAAAGTATTCTTCGTAAATTTTCAGAACTTTTGGAGTTGTGAAGAATAGGTATCTCAGATTTGCTCCTTTTTCAGTCCAGAATTCGTGTTGCCGCCATTCTCCCTCTTCATGTAAACCTTGTAAAATAAGAGAGAAAAGGCATAAGTATTTTACCATAATGTGTAGTAACAACCCATAATGCAATAAATATCAATATAAAATCATTGTGCAAAATGGACGTATCAGAGGCCTAGAATTCTTAGAGAAGTCTTTAATAAACCTCCTATAGAAACCAGCATGACCAAGGAAACTTCTTATACCTCTCATATCCATAGGACACGACATTTTTTCAATAGCATCAACTTTAGCTTTCTCAACTTCAATACCTCTTTCGGATATTTTGTGTCCCAAGACAATACCTTCATTCACCATAAAGTGGCACTTCTACCAATTCAAGACAAGATTAGTTTGTTCATCGATCAAGGTTGCTCAAACAATCATCAAAAGAAGTTCCATAAAGAGAAAAATCATCCATGAAAACCTCAACAATCCTTTCATAGAATTCAGAGAAGATAGCCATCATACATCTTTGAAAGGTAGTAGGTGCATTGCATAAACCAAAAGAAGTACGTCTATAAGCAAAGGTATGGAAAGGGCAAGTAAAACTGGTCTTCTCTTGGTCCTCTTTTGACACAGGTATTTAATAGAAGCCAGAATAACCGTCTAGAAAGCAAAAAATGTGTGTGTTTGGATAGTCTTTCTAGCATTTGATCAATAAAAGGTATAGGGTAATGATATTTCCTAGTAGCTTTGTTTAATTTCCTAAAATCAATTATCATTCTATACCATGTAACAATTCTTTGCGGGATCAATTCATTTTTATCATTAGGAACTATGGTAATGCCTCCTTTCTTAGGGACACAATGAACGGAACTAACCCATCTACTACCGGCAATAGGATAAATGATACCTACCTCCAGAAGCTTTAATATTTCATTTCTTACCACTTCTTTCATTTTAGTATTTAACCGTCGTTGGTGATCAACTACTGGTTTAGCATCGGGCTCCATATTGATTTTATGCTGACATAGAGTGGGACTAATGCCCTTAATATCATCAAGAGTATATCCAATAGCAGCATGGTGCTTCCTTAGAGTTTTCAATAATCTTTGTTCTTCATGCTCTGAAAGGTTAGCACTAATAATAACAAGATATATCTTCTTTTCATCAAGATAAGCATATTTCAGAGTATCCGGTAACTGTTTAAGCTCAAACACAGGATCTACCTTGGGTGGAGGAGGATCCCCAAGTATTTCAACGGGCAAGTTGTGTTTCAAAATAGGATGCTCATCAAAGAAAATCTTATCTATTTCATTCATATGCATATCGTTTTCATGGTCTAGCAAATATTGCTCTAAGAGATCAGTAGGAGGCACAACAATAGAAGCAAGACCAATAATTTCATCCTTATTAGGAAATTCTTTATCATGGGGTTGTCTACAAAATTTAGAGAAATTAAACTCATGAGACACATCCCCAAAACTTACAATAACAATTTCCTTCTCACAATCTATCCTAGCATTAACAGTATTCAAGAAAGGTCTACCAAATATTATGGGACAAAAATCATATTGTGGGGAACCAAGGACAAGAAAATCACTAGGATATTTTATTTTCCCACACAAGACTTCAACATCTCTAACAATCCCAACTGGTGATATAGTATCTCTATTAGCAAGCTTAATTGTAACATCAATTTCCTCTAACTCAGTTGGTGCAATATCATTCATAATCTCTTTATATAAGGTAAAGGGAATTGCACTCACACTGGAACCCACATCACAAAAGCCATGATAACAATGATCTCCTATTTTAACAGAAACAACAGGCATGCCAACAATAGGTCTATGTTTATCTTTAGCATCAGGTCTAGCAATTCTAGCAGCTTCATCACAGAATTGAATAACATGCCCATCAATATTATCAACCAGGAGATCTTTAACCATAGCAATACTAGGCTCAACTTTAATTTGTTCAGGAGGTATAGGTGTTCTAACATAGCTCTTACGAACCACAGTTGAAGCTTTAGCATGTTCCTTTATAGTAACAGTGAAAGGTGGTTTCTCAATATAAGCAGGGGGAATAACAGGATCAACATTATAGATAATAATTTCTTGTTCAACTTTAATAGGTTCAACTACCTTAACTTCAATGGGCGGATGATATTTAAACCACTTCTCCTTAGGGAGATCAACATGAGCAACAAAATATTCACAGAAAGAAGCTACTATCTGAGAGTCAAGCTCATATTTAGTGCTAAATTCACGAAAAACATTGGTGTCTATGAAGGACTTAACACAATCAAACTTAAGGTTTATACCTGACTCCTTACCTTCGTCGAGTTCCCAATATTCAGAGTTGTGTTTTATTCTCTTTAATAAATCCCATTTGAAGTCAATATCTTTCTTCATATAGGAACCAGTACAAGAAGTATCGAGCATGGATTGATCATTACGAGAAAGACGAGCATAAAAATTCTGAATAATAATTTCTCTCGAGAGCTCATAATTGGGGCATGAATATAACATTGACTTAAATATCCCCCAAGTTTGAGCGATTCTTTCTCCTTCACAAGGCCAAAAATTATAGATATAATTCTGATCACAATGAACTAGATGCATAGGATAGAACTTCTGATGAAATTCCATTTTCAACCGGTTGTAGCTCCATGATCCAATATCATCACATAGCCTATACCATGTCAATGCCTTCTCCTTCAAAGATAAAGGAAAGACCTTCTTCTTGACGTGATCCTCGGGCAGACCTACAAGCTTAAATAATACATAAACTTTATCCACATATATTAGATGCAAATCAGGATGTAGTGTTCCATCTCCTACATTAGGATTAGCTAGAAGTTTCTCTATCATACCCGAAGGAATTTCATAATAAATATTTTCAATAGGTTCAGTAGGTTGAGGAGAAACTTTTTGTGCCTTCAATCGAGATGAAGATACCCCGAACAAGCCCCTCAAAGGATTACTTTCCATAGTAACAAGTGACAGTAAATTTCAGCACACTATATAAATTTTTCCTTACCAGATTCCACTTACCAAAGGTGCTTCACTCCCCGGCAACAGCGCCACAAAAGAGTCTTGATGACCCACAAGTATAGGGGATCTATCGTAGTCCTTTCGATAAGTAAGAGTGTCAAACCCAACGAGGAGCAGAAGGAAATGACAAGCGGTTTTCAGTAAGTTATTCTCTGCAAGCACTGAAATTATCGGTAACAGATAGTTTTGTGATAAGATAATTTGTAATGAGTAATAAGTAACAAGTGTAGCAACAGTGCAGCAAGGTAGCACAATCCTTTTTGTAGCAAAGGACAGGCCTGGACAAACTCTTATATAAAGTGAAGCGCTCCCGAGGATACATGGGATTTTCCATCAAGCTAGTTTTCATCATGCTCATTTGATTCGCGTTCGTTACTTTGATAATTTGATATTTGGGTGGACCGGTGCTTGGGTGCTGCCCTTACTTAGACAAACCTCCCACTTATGATTAACCTCTGTCGCAAGCATCCGCAACTACGAAAGAAGATTTAAGATAAATCTAACCATAGCATGAAACATATGGATCCAAATCATCCCCTTACGAAGCAACGCATAAACTAGGGTTTAAGCTTCTGTCAATCTAGCAACCCATCATCTACTTATTACTTCCCAATGCCTTCCCCTAGGCCCAAATAATGGTGAAGTGTTATGTAGTCAACGTTCACATAACACCACTTGAAGAGAGACAACATACATCTCATTAAAATATCGAACGAATACCAAATTCACATGATTACTTATAACAAGACTTATCCCATGTCCTGAGGAACAAATGTAACTACTCACAAAGCATGTTCATGTTCATAATCAGAGGAGTGTTAATTATCATAAAGGATATGAACATATAATCTTCCACCAAGTAAACCAACTAGCATCAACTACAAGGAGTAATCAACACTACTAGCAACCCATAGGTACCAATCTGAGGTTTGAGACAAAGATCGGATACAAGAGATGAACTAGGGTATGGAGAGGATATGGTGCTGGTGAATATGTTGATGGAGATTGACCCCCTCTCGATGAGAGGATTGTTGGTGATGACGATGTCTTCGATTTCCCCCTCTGGGAGGGAAGTTTCCCCGGTAGAACAGCCTCGTCGGAGCTCTAGATTGATCCTGCCCAAGTTCCACCTCGAGACAGCGGTGCTTCGTCCCGAAAGCTCTCTTATGAATTTTTTTTCTAGGTCAAAACCCTTCATTTAGCAGAAGATGGGCACCGGAGACCTACTAGAGGGGCCACAAGCCACCTAGGCACGGCCAGGGGGTAGGCCACGCCTGGCAGGCTTGTGACCTCCTGGTGGGCCCCTCTGGTATTTGTTTCGCCCAATATTTTTTATATATTCCAAAATAATTCACCGTGACTTTTCAGGACTTTTGGAGTTGTGCAGAATAGGTCTCTCAAATTTCCTCATTTTCTAGTCCAGAATTCCAGTTGTCGGCATTCTCCCTCTTCATGTAAACCTTGTAAAATAGGAGAGAAAAGGCATAAGTATCATACCATAACGTGTAATAACATCCCATAATGCAATAAATATCATTATAAAAGCATGATGTAAAATGGACGTATCACAGGGTGGTGACACATGCCCGTCAATACAAGCGTGGTAGCTATGCGTCAGCAGTGACGTCAGCTCCTCCTTCACGTGGAGACCGATATGGACATCACGATAGCGTGATAGGGACCTCGTTGATGCGGCGTCTGATTTGTATGCCAACACGGTTGCATGATGGGGTGACGTGGGCTCCTCCTTCACCTGCCAGAGAGGGGACATAGGCTCCCACTTCACGTGGTAGCTCGGCTTGGATGGCGGCTCCTCCTTGACCATGCTGGTAGAAAGGGTGGTGTCGGGCCAATATGACGAAGTGATTGCTCTGTCATAAGCTCTATCGGACAAACAAATTCCTTGTTCGTCAAAGTGGCCTCCGCGAGGAGGCACGACTGTTGCTCCTGTGGTGGCACCTGGTCCTTCTCGTCATGGAGGATACTACGACACCTCCTTGTTGGAGGAGACGACCGCCTTGGACACCTAGGGGCAGGAGAGCGAGGGCGGCGGCCCCATGAGCCGCCTGACGAAGAACTGCCGCCGTCTCTGCTTGTCGGCCCAAAGAACCATGACTTTGGCATCGCTGGAGTCGAAGATGCTTAGGGAGGACGAGGGACTAAGAGGATGAAGTGTGAATTTGCGCATCCCCGGCACACGGCTTAAATAGTCGTGGCCAAGTCATGCAAAGGGCCGGTCAGTCCGCTTCAATGCGGCGCAGCGGGGCAGAGTTGATTTCTCGAAAAGCGTCGTCTGCATTGAAGCGATGACAGTCAAGAGGTCGCGTCCGTCAACACCACCCTCCTGTACGGTCACATCGGTCAGCATCAATGTCGGTTGATGCATGCTATGTAACGGCATGGAAGCGGCTCAGGCGTTGGATGGAAAGGATGGGAGAGGTGGGAGGGTTTTTTTGGGTGGACCGTGGTTGTTAGATGGGAGCGTAGCAGCGGTTCGGACACCCACAAAGCCCTTCTCCCTCAGTTTGTTTGTGCTTTGCGAGAAAAAGCACATCCAAATCGGTTGAGGGGCCTATATAAACCGACCCGCGTTGGATGACAAAACACATTCGAACCGCGTGATCCGAACAGTTGCAGGTTGTTCACGTGTTAGAGTTAAAGATGGTCTAAGATAAAAAAAAACTTTCTATACGATGAGACAATCCTAAGAACTTAGAGCAACTCCAAAGGGGAGACCCATTTCGTCCGCCCATGTTCGTCTGGGTCCGCGTGGACAAAAAACACAGCCCAACACAGCGTCCCATTTTTATTTTGTGTGCGCTCTCTGGCCGCTCGGACCCATCTCGGGCTCAAATTTGAGTCAGATTTGGGTCACAAGCAGACACAAAGCAGATGCCTGAGCTCTCTTTTCTGTCCACCCGTGTCTGTCGCTGGCCCACATGCCAGCCAAAGAAATCGTCGGGGCTGCACACGTGTGTGCTAGCTGCTAGCCGACGCCGCTGCTGCCCATGGACGACGCCGACAGCCGAGCTACCTCTGCAGCTCGCCGGCCTCCAGCACCTCTCCCGTTCGCCGGCCTCCAGCAGGGCCCGGAGGCGCTGCTGCTCGCCGTCATGGCCAAGGCACGCAAGGACCTCGGCATGCTCCCGGCGTCGTTGGGCCCCGACACGCCCACCTCCCCCGCGGGAGTGCCCGGGCACTCGCCCTTCATGCTCTCGCGCCAGAACTCTAGGCGCCGCGGCGGCGGCTGCAGCGGAGGCACGGCACCCTTGTTGCTCTCGGTATCGTCGCCCTCCTCGTGTGCCCCACCGCTGGTGTTCTCGAGGAGCAACAGCATCAACAATGGCAGCGCCGCGGAGGAGATGGCGGGCGTCGGGGAGGACCTGATGAGCCCGGCCAATGGCCCGCAGTCGCCCTTCTTCGGCGGGGACTCACTGATCCTCGACGAGCTCCACCTGCAGGACCGGCTCACGTTCCTCAACGAGGGTGGCATGGGTTGGGGGGTGTCAGCTCCCGCTGTTCAACAACGTGGAGTGGCGAAGCCCCAACGGCAGCGACGGCGGGCTCTTCACGTACGACGCCGGGTGGGCCAACGGCGGGCCTAGGCACCGTAGGAGCGCGTCGGTGAGCGAGCTCTGCTTCGAAGGTGGGGACAGCCTCGACTGGAAGCTCTACCTCTACTACGCGCGCACATGGTGTTCGATAGAATGCTGGGGCGAGTAAGTCAAAAATGCATCCGTCCGCGTTGGGCGCATGGACCGACCCAATTAAAAAAGCGGACACGGACGAGCGGGTGACCGATCCAAACGGATAAAAAAGAAACAAAATCTGTGTCCGTTTAGGTCTCTCCATTGAAGTTGCTCTTAACCACTGTAAGCACACCAACCAATTAAACCAACAACCATCCACTAACGAACCCAACAGTTTCAACGTCCAGAAAAAAGTCATCCCCCCGATTGACAAGTCGCACACTTGCTATCCAAGAAAGAAACTTTGAAGGGGCCGCAGCGACCATTGTATCGATGTTGGCCATACCTGAAAAAGATATTGTGGTTCCCGGCAGGAGTCGTCAGCCTTGGGGGCCGTTGAGGTCGTTGTCGAGGCTGTGGCGGCCACGGTGCTGGTGAGGCCCCTCCCAATGCTCCACCTTGTACAGGTGTTAAGACTGACGCGTAGGCAAAAAAATCTGATGTGGCATGGTATTTAAGAGGAGAGAGATAAGTATGGTGACCCCAAAAAGAAACGGTGCCAAGTCCGTGAACCTAGGCAAAATAATTAAATGAAAGGAAGTTCATCAATGCATGAAGAACTTTAGTATCTAAATCATTAAATAGAGTGTGTTTAGCTATAACAAGTTAAGCACCTATGCATTGACGACTTTGGTTGCTAAATTTTTAAATGTGCTTAGCACCTCATCTTAGCATCAATGCATTGAAAGTAGCCTGATAACATTTCCAGATAGAGATCAACCCTAATTAATTACTCCTCAGTAAACCTCAGATGGACGTTCGACTGCTGCCATCAGCAATTCAGCATGTTGCAGAACCGCGTTTGGCTTGGGCTCTTGGTAGGAATCGAGTTGAATTTCGTTTTAAAATTAGCGTACGAACGACGCGAATGAGGCAGGTGAATTGATCAATTTTGGAGGCGGAGGCGAAAAGCGGGGAGAAACTTTGGTGCGGTCAAGTATGGGTTCGGAGCATGTGGTATGGTCACGTCCACTGGCAGCAGCAGGAGACGCGGCCGTGGTCGACTTTGAGTATATTTTCTTTCATCACTGTTACAGCTATAAACCGTCTGCTGAAACCCGCGATCAAGGCGGTGTTGGAACATGACACTGCTTTTGAACTTTCAGTTTCTATACACTGCTAGGGAGCGCCGTACCGTACATAGGACATTGGTCCGCGGTCCTTGTTGCGACTGACGTTAGGCAGGTGGAGAAATACAATACGTACGAAGTGTACCACCTCCAGCAGGACGGCGTCCGTACGTGCAAGCAGGGTCTGAACCGAAAGTGTGATTGTGTGAACGGCCTGGCGTGATACGTGCGCGTACATGCAGAGTACGGGCACATTTACGAAGCTGAGAGGCAGGACCGGGTCGCACCTGCAACCCATGCATGGCCCAGGTGGGAAAGAAACGTAGGAGTACGTATGAATACGGGCACGGTTTCTTAGTATTAAACTAGTACTCCGTCCGAAATTACTTATCATGAAAATGAATGTATCTAAACGTATTTTAGTTCTAAATACAATCATTTCTTTTCGTTTTGGTGACAAGTAATTTCGGACGGAGAGAGTATTATGTTGGCGTTGATCGATCACTCGACCCTCTGGTCTACGTTGGCAACGACAAAAACGTGGAGCGGTCCGGTGCGTGAGTAGAGGACCACGCGAAGAAACCTGCTTCCATCGCCCTCTGATCCGCCACAGCCACGCTAGGCTGGCTGTGCTAATGATCGGAGTCAACGAACGAATCATCGGAAGGATCGGTTGGGGACAGGGAGCTCGAGGCACCTACTACGCTAACTCCGTTCTATCCTAGCACCGCAAGATCGATCAGGCCTGCACGTGGTACGAGGATTTTGCGCGATCTCCCATGTCCCGGTCCACGCGCTGTGATCCTTCTTCTTGTTTCGTGGGGAGATGGAGAAAATTTCATCTACATTAACTGAACTTGACTCTAGGGTTCACTTTGGTCACTGTATTCACGAAAGGGCAACTTACTGTCATCGGTCTCGCTGAACCGGGTCATCGTACGGTAACCTATACCGTTTCGGCTCGTATCGGCCCGATTTTACCAGAAAACCGCTTTGACTCGCCAGCTGGACACGACACGTCGACAAAAAATTAAAGAAACGACCGGCCACCGCTATTTTGCATACCCCCCTCCCCTGTTCGTGACGGTTCACCTTTTCATCAACGCCTCCGAGGCAGAGGAGAAGAGAAAGGAAAGGGGAGGCCATCGCGATGGTGATCGGATAGGGTTTCGTCGCCGTCGGCGGAGGCATCCATCGACGAAGCGACGGCGGCCGGAGGGTTCATCGACGACTTAAACCATGGCACCTCGTCGTCGAGCAGAAGGAGACCCAGCGCCTGTGTATGGTAATCCCCTGTTTCCTCTATTTCCTCTCTGAACCTCTGCAACCCCCCCCCCTTTCTCTCTAAAGTAGTGATTTGAGGTCGATTAGGTGGTTAATCGTTCTTATCTGCCTTCAAATTTTGATGTAAATGCTAGGGTTTTCGTTCTGCTATGGATTTTAGGCGTTTAATCTAGGGTTTTATGTCGACCTATAGATGAAATTGATTATGCATCAAACTTCAGTCTTTGCATCAATTTTGGTGGTTATTTCCTTGGAGTTGGTAAAAACCGTGTGTATGTCAATGGAGAAATCATGTGGTATGATTATGTCGAGGGGGATACACTGACTGTGGAGAAGTTAGAAGACCTGGTTGAACAATTGGGCTACGAAGTGAAGGGAAGATTGCAAATGTATTATTGTATGCCTGGTAAACCAATGACTGAAGGTGGTCTTGTGAATATAACTTGCAATGATAATTGTCTAAACATGAGGGCACATGTAACATTTGGACACAAGTTTTTTGCAAATGTATCTTGATCATGATGAGAGATTCGGGCATTTTTACTGGGATGATGTGATAGAGTTTCCTGTAGAAAACTTGCCCACTGTTGTTAGTCCTATCAAACCAATTCGGATCAATAAGGAGAAGCATAACCAGACAATTCAGAAAGATTTACTGGACAGGAAGATTAAGGAGGAAGCAGTGCAAGTTTGTCACACATGTCACCATTGCAGATGATGCAGAAAAAGCAACAGAAGAAGAAGGAACAGGTGGAGATCAAGGGTTTGCAGAAGAAGCACTTGCAGGGGAAGTTGTAGAAGAAGCACTTGTAGAGGAAGCAGTTGAAGAAGCAAATGCACAGCAAGAAGCATCAGAAGCAAATGCGCAACAAGTAGCAGAAGAAGCAATTGCAGTGAGGAGGAAGATGTGGAGGAGCAGGGTGAAGAGGACAATGAGGGAGAAGTTTATGATGCTTAAGTAACTAGGAGTGAGCAAGGATCAAACTATGTTGATGATATTGTAGATAGTGATTATGAAGTCAGTGATTTAGATGATGATCTTAAATAGGACACAGTGGAGGAACCTGTTGATGTTCATATTAGAGCAAAGCCAGACCCTGTACAAGCATCTGATGATGAAGAACTTGAGCTACCAGATTCTGATGATGAAGTAGGTGCAAGGTATAAATTTAAAACCTTTAGGAAAGAAGATTTTCATGATCCACAATTCAAAATTGGACAAGTTTTCCAGTCACCAGAACTGTTTAGAAAAGCAGTGAGAGAATATGCTTGCAAAAACAGATTTGACATCAAATTGCCAGTAAATGACAGGAAAAGAATTTCAACAAAATGTCAGCCTCACTGCCCCTGGAACATTTGCTGTAGTTTTGATAGCAGAACAAATCGCATGGTCATCAAGAGTTACAATGATGAGCACAAATGTTGAAGTGGAAAGTAAAGGCATTTACTTCTAGATATCTTGCAAAAAAGTACTTGGAGTACTTCAGGGCAGATCAAGGAATGAACTTGAGAAATTTTGGGAGGTTAGTGCAAAAGGACTGGAATATGACAGCTTCTTGTAGTAAACTAAGCAGAGCAAGGATATATGCATTGAACATAATCCATGGAGATGTTGAGGCACAATACAACATGCTTTGGGATTAGGCAAATGAAGTTAGAATATCCAACCCTGGCAGCACATTTTTCATTCAATTAGACAATGAATCAAAGTTCAGCAGGTGATACTTTAGTTTTGATGCATGTAAAAGAGGAATCCTTGTAGGGTGTAGGCCCATAATTTGTTTTGATGGATGTCATTTGAAAACTAAGTATGGAGGTGTGCTTCTATCTGCAGTGGGCATGGATCCAAACGATTGTATCTATCTTGTTGCACACTGCATTGTAGATGTTGAAGATAATAACACTTGGAGCTGGTTTCTGAGTACATTGAAACAGGATCTTGGGATTCAGAACACCTCAGCATGGACTGTCATGTCTGATAAGCAAAAGGTAAAGGCATGTGCATTAGTAATTTGACAAACTGGTAGTAATGACAGTAGCAATTACTTACTTACTTTCTCATTTACAAAACTTGCAGGATCCAATAAATTTTGTAGATCAACATTTTCCTGACTCAAAGCACAGATTATGTGGCAGGCACCTTTGGTAGAATTCCAGAGAGAAATTCAGAGGAGATGTTTTGAAAAAACAGCTCTGGAAGATAGCCGGGTGCACCAAAGTTGATCGGTATGAAGAATTTATGGAAGAGATGAGACTGCTTGACAGTGAGGCTCATGCTTGGCTTGCAGAAAAGAGGCCCAACACTTGGGTTAGGGCATTCCAGATTGATTTGCCCAAATGTGATATTTTACTTAAGAACAATTGTGAGGTTTTCAATAAGTGTTGTTTCATAATGTGGTACTATCATATGTTCATTTACTTGCTATGTGTTCTTCATATTTCATTTACTTGCTATGTGTTCTTTAATAATGAATTAAGTAATGTTATGTTTTCAATTACTTGTATATATATTTTGGAGGCTAGAGATTTGCCAATCATCAGCATGATTGATAGAATCAAGTCACAACTTTCTAGCGGACATTATAACAAGTAGCAAGAGGCTAAGAAATTTAATGGTCCAATCTGCCCAAAGATCAAGAAAAGGCTTCTGAAGCACATTGAATGGTCTAACAATTGTTACCCTACTAATGCTGGAGAGGGAATATTCCAAGTTTCTTCACATGGAAGGGAGTACATTGCGGAGCTACATTTCAAAGCATGCACATGCAGAAGATGACAATTAACTGGAATTCCCTGCCCCCACTCCATATCTTGCTATAGAGATGAACTAATTGATCCTGAGGAAATGGTGCACAAGTGTTATGCTCTTTGCAATTTCTCCAAAGCATATGCTCACATTATTATGCCTTGCAAAGACAAGAGGGAGTGGCGGAAAATGGGTGGTTGTGTAATTAAGCCTCCTTTGTATGAGAAGAAAATAGGGATAAGGGCAAGAATAGGAGAATACAACCAGATGAGGTTGTAGCAAAGAAAGGAGGAAAAAAGATTACAAGACATGGCACAATTATTCATTGCAGCCATTGTAACAATCCTGGACATAATAAGAAAGGATGCTCTGCCTTCAAGCAAGGGCTACCTGCAACAAAACCTATGCAGAAGCAAATGAGGAAGAGGCCCACAACAACATTTGAAGAAGAAGAACATTAACCTACTCTGTCACAGGTAAGATTTGCAAATATTTACATTTTACATTGTTGCAAATATTTTAGTGCTCGATACATCCATTTGACCTTCTTGCCAAATGTATAGGCTGGAGCACAAGAATAGGCCCCTAGACCATCAATGACACAAACAAGTGAGGAGCCTGTTGTCACACAGGAACATGACATGCCTCCTTTAGGAGCTCTTCATCCACATTCAATGATGGAAATCATGAGAAAAGAGGTTTATCCA
The DNA here is from genome assembly GCA_022496015.1 of Hordeum marinum. Lineage (NCBI taxonomy): Eukaryota > Viridiplantae > Streptophyta > Magnoliopsida > Poales > Poaceae > Hordeum > Hordeum marinum. The sequence goes on along the minus strand of CM039678.1, from coordinate 449,344,950 downwards.
TTGAACTTGCTGGCTATATGAACTTGATGTGCAATATTTGTCATGTTCTCATGATTCAATACTGTTACAGGCTACTACACAAAGGAAAAGAAAGATGCTAGGACCATTGCCTGAAAGCTCTTTCCTCAAAGAAGCTAGATATGCAATGCCATCTGTAGGCAGCAACACTGCAACAAGATTAGGCAATCTTGCAACTAGAGTTGAAACGATGAGGGAGGCCAAGCAGCAAGCCAATGAAATATTGCATGAAAAGAGGTGTGCTAAAATCCTAGCACAAAGGGAAGCTGCTGCTTTGCAAAAAGTAGGTGAAACGGCAGCTAATAAACAAGCTGAAAAGGCCAAAGAAGCTCAAGAAAAAGAAGCTTTAAAAGCAAAGGCAAGGAAAAAGAGAGAGGAAGAACTTGAGGCCAAGAAGATTGAAACAGCGGCTAAAAAAGAACCACTACTAGAGGCAAAGAAGAGGGCTGTAGAAGGGAAGAAAGCAGCAGCAGAAGCAACATTGGAGGCAAAGAAGAGGGCTACAGAAGAGAAGAAAGCAGCAGCAGAAGCAAAGAAAATTGCTGCACTACAGAAGAAAGCAGCAGCACCAGCATCAAAGAAGCACAAGAAAGTTAACATGTTTGATGAATTCAGGTCCTGAATGAACATCTAATGTAATGCATGAAGTATTTTAGATGTTAAGACTTGTTAAACTATGAACCTTTTAGTATTGTATGCTTTTGAACTACTTATGTGTATTATGAAGGAGCTATGAATGATCAGTTTCTGCTGCTGCTTTTGAACTACTTGTTAAACTGCTGCTGCTCCTGCACAAGAAATGGTTTTGTTCCTTTTTATCACAGTTATCAGTGTTCAACAGTCAAATGCATGTTATGAAATGCAAAATGTGTGTTCAGTTCATGCCATGTAATAACATTTTCCACTACTCTCATTTGCAGCAACATAATTGTCTCCAGAAATACTTAATCTTGCTAGCACAAGTCTCCTTCTTACATAGTTTAGCACTAACATCAGCCAACACTTACATCATCCAGCAATCACATCCTAACTATAACTAATACTAACACAAAGAGAATAGCAAATAACAGTACAACTGCTATCTTCATTACAGCAACCAAATCCGCAACATCTCCTGCAAGTGATTTCAACAACATTGTCATCTTCACCATATCTTCAGGTTCCACTTATGTCTTGTTCTTCTTTATCTTCCTCTCTATTACTTTACTATCAACAGATTCAGAACTCAGATGTCCATGCATCTTCAGATAATCAATGTAACTATATTCTGTTGGAAATATGCCCTAGAGGCAATAATAAATTAGCTATTATCATATTTCCTTGTTCATGATAATCGTTTATTATCCATGCTAGAATTGTATTGATCGGAAACTCACATACATGTGTGGATACATAGACAACACCATGTCCCTAGTATGCCTCTAATAGACTAGCTCGTTAATCAAAGATAGTCAAGGTTTCCCGACCATGGACATGAGATGTCATTTGATAAACGGGATCACATCATTAGGAGAATGATGTGATGGACAAGACCCAAACTATAAACGTAGCATATGATCGTGTCAGTTTATTGCTACTGTTTTCTGCATGTCAAGTATTTGTTCCTATGACCATGAGAACATGCAACTCACTAACACCGGAAGAGTGCCTTGTGTGTATCAAACGTCGCAACGTAACGGGGTGACTATAAAGGTGCTCTACAGGTATCTTCGAGGGTGTTTATTGGGTTGGCATGGATCAAGACTGGGATTTGTTACTCCGTGTGACGAAGAGGTATCTCAGGGCCCACTCGGTAATACAACATCACAATAAGCCTTGCAATGAATGTGACTAAGTGTTAGCCACGGGATCTTGTATTACGGAACGAGTAAAGAGACTTTCCGGTAACGAGATTGAACTAGGTATAGAGATGCCGACGATCGAATCTCGGGCAAGTAACATACCGAAGAACAAAGGGAACAGCATACGGGATTAACTGAATCCTTGACATAGAGGTTCAACCGATAAAGATCTTCATAGAATATGTAGGAACCAACATGGGCATCCAGGTCCCTCTATTGGTTATTGACCGTAGAGGTGTCTCGGTCATGTCTACATATTTCTCGAACCCGCAGGGTCTGCACACTTAAGGTTCGGTAACGTTTCGATAGTATAGAGTTATGTATGGTGGTGACCTAGGGTTGTTTGGAGTCCCGGATGAGATCCCGGACGTCACGAGGAGCTCCGGAATGGTCCGGAGGTAAAGATTGATATATAGGAAGTCCTGTTTTGGTCACCCGAAAAGTTTTGGGCTCATCGGTAGTGTACCGGGAGTGCCGGGAGGGTGCCGGAGGACCATCAGGAGGGGTGTCTCGACCCAAAGGACCTCATGGGCTGTGGGAGGAGTCAAACCATCCCCTGGTGGGCTGTACTAAGCCCCCACTAAGGCCCATGCGGCTAGGGGTGAGAAAAACCCAAAAGGTGGAGAGGTGGAAAGAGTTTCCAAATGGAAAGCAGGAATCCTACTCCTAATAGGATTGGAGTAGGACTCCTCCACCTCCAATTTTGACCAAACCTTGAGGGTTTGAGTTTGCCTCCTCCCCTCCCTCCCTCCTATATATACTAGAGGATTTAGAGAGAAGAGCTAACCCTAATTGCCACGTATTGCCCTCTTCTTCCCTAGATCAGTTTCTCCTCTAGATTAGTTTTGCGGTGCTTAGGCGAAGCCCTACAGGATTAGTTCACCACCACCGCAACCACGCCGTTGTGATGCCAAAGAACTCATCTACCTCTCGCTCCCTCTTGCTGGATCAAGAAGGCGGAGATCGTCATCGAGCTGTACGTGTGCTGAACGCGGAGGCGGCGGCCGTTTGGCGCTAGATCGGAAGGACCGTGATCATGACCGCGAGACGATTCGTGATTTGATCGCGGGACAGATTGTGATGTGATCGCGGGACGGATCGTGATTGGATCGCGAGATGGATCGTGAGATGGATCGTGATGGGATCGCGGGACGCTCGGCGATTTGGATCGCGAAGACGTTCGACTACATCAACCGCGTTTCTTAACGCTTCCTGCTTAGCGATCTACAAGGGTATGTAGATCCACTCTCCCCCTTGTAGATGCTCATCATCATGGATAAATCTTGCGTGTGCGTAGGAAAAATTTTGTTTCCCATGCAACGTTCCCCAACGTATTCCAAGTGCCAAAAGTTGCAAGGATTCTTCCCTACCTATTTGACAAAATCAAGAACAAATCTGAAAACCGAATGAAAAAGGGAAGGAGACTTAACAACAACATGCAATCGACTACTAACCTTATGATTCATACACTTGTACAAGATCCGGCCAGGGTGGTTTTCAGTGGTGGACTCAAACCGTCTAATCTTGCGGATCTTGCAATCAGGGCACTGGATCAAAGGGAGCCAACCTGCAGCAGTCGATTTCTCCGTAGCGGCCGTCGATGAGCTGCCAGTGCCGGACATGGTGGCTGCAACCAATTCGTTGCCGCAAATTGACGAGAGGTGAGGGGTAGCAGAGGATGGAGTGAGTTGGATTCAAGCTACAGGGAAGGGGGAGAGAGATTGCGCTAGGGATTTCGGGAGAGGACGAGGGGAACGAGAGGGGAATCGGCGACTGATAAGAAACCCTCGACGTGTCGTGTCCAGCTGGCGAGTCAAAGCGGTTTTCTGGTCAAATCGGGCCGAAACGGTACGAGTTACCGTACGATGACCCGGTTCAGCGAGACCGATGACCGTAAGTTGCCCTTTCATGAATACAGTGAGCAAAGTGAACCCTAAAGTCAAGTTCAGTTACTATAGATGAAATTTTCTCGGGGAGATGCACTGCACTCCAAACTCCAAACTCCCCTGCCTATGCTTGCAAGTTGCAAAGCACAACGCATGTACGGACACTCAAGCGCACTGCGCGCGCACGAAGCAGAAGAAACGACCCGTGCGGCTTTCCGTTTCGCGCGGCACGCAGTTTAGGGCATGTACAGTGGTTGATAAGATAGTCCTATCTTAAGTCTTGCATGTAATTTAGAGATGACAAAAGAGACAGTCTATAATGGGTCATCTCTTAGCCTTATCTTCACTAACTAGTTATTCCTAAAAATATGGTGAGACATATTGTGCTAAGAGATCTTCAATAACTTGTCTTCTCTTAAATAAGAGAAGGCAAAGCCTTTTTTATGAGTTCTCTTTTCTCTACCTCATCATTTATTCTACGTGTCACTCCTAAAATAACACCATTGTACATGCTACAAGCGGTGATCTCCAACACGGGATAGCTAGGCTTTTTTTTCTATTTGAGGTCAGCAACAAAAGCCTACCTGTGAGGCGCACCGCATCCTAATGGCATGAGCTATGAAAGCATCACCTAGGGGTGGTCTCAGCCTCTACCTAAGAAACAAATTTAGTAAGGCCATCGTATGATATTTTTCATCCAACGCAAGCAGCATCTGTTAGTGTCCATCTGTTAATACCTTGCAATCCAAATAAATCTAGTTCTCTCTCCTCCCTCTTCTCCCGCAAAAAGCTAGTGGGCCGCGCGCCAGCCATGGGCTATAGCGGCGGTGCCGCGGCTCGGGGCGCACAGCGCGTAGCGCCCGCGAAAAGCGCACAGCGGCACCTTGCGGCAGCGGTTTCGTGCGTGACGGGCCCGTGAGTCACACACGCGAACCGAACGAAACGCACGCTAATTAAAGATACGTACCGAAAATATCTTATATTCCTCCGTCCGGAATTACGTAGGAGCAGGTCGTATGATACGTACGTACATATACACATATCGAAAACAGCTTGCGGCGATGCGTTCGGTTCGCCGCCGCGTCAGCGCCCACGCGCCGCCTTCGGCCGGCCCTGGTTTTTGTTTCCCTCACGCTCCCCGTCCGTCCTGGTGGAGACTTTTGCGACCGGGTCCCTGCGAAGGTGCTGTTTTACAGGACTGGCCAGGTGGGCTTTCTTTCTTGGGGGAGAGGCCATAGGCAAATTCGTACTAGTTTTCTCGACCTGGAGTTTGATTATGCAATACAGTATATAATCTAGTAAAAAGTCACTACGTTGACTTGGATACAAAATATATTTGCTGGCTAGGCTGACTTTGTTTAGATTAACATAAACTAATGGTAGAGCTCCACGGGATGAGTCCGGCGTGTCTCCACTTTATTATCTTGTTTGAGGCAGGGTGTGGAGACAACTACTATGAGGCATTGGGTCCAGCTCGCCGCGGAACAAATCGCGGGATAATATACGGTATCGTATATTTGGAGAATAGAGGTTTCAGGTGGAATGTCATTTTTACAGCAGAAGTGGATTCACTGTAGTTTTTCGTTTTGCTCCATCCTGGTTAATGGAATACGTACTTGTGTGAGCCGTGTCCTGTTTCCGCACTTTGTCTATGAGCTGGTTTTCACTATCAAGATATTTTTTGTATTTCCCGCAAAATAATATAGTCTATGTATTTGGATACAGGCATCCATTTTTATACCAAGTAAAAACTGGTTATTTGCCAATTTTTAAAGAACATGCTATAATTTCGAAATCCGTAGGGGCATGTAAGTACAGGACACTCATGTGCGAAACCCTTGCGTCCCCTCAATTTGCCTCGTAATTCGCGTAGTTATAGAAGCCTGACACAGTAAAGAGGAAAATCTCTCAAGAAGCTTTAAGTTTCAACAATGAAACTTATCGTTTTTGCATCTAGAAATGCAAAGTTTCAACAAGTTTCGGAGTATAATTTTAAGCAATTTTTTTGTCAGCGATAGAGATAAAATAATTCATTTTTATCGGTCGCTCGTACTAAGTTTGAACATTTGAAAGTTTAAAAAAATCATCAAAATAAATTCAAAATGGATACTATTTGAAAGCGCTGGTCATGAGGAACACGCATATGAAAACTTAACTTAATTTGGATCTTTTTTTTAAGATCTAGAACTTTGAAAATCGGAAACCAGGGACAAGAGTGCCCGCACTTCCGTGTCGTAAACCATCGTCCCATCATGTATCAATCAGGACAACTCCAGCGAAGACGCCAAAATGGTGTGTCCATGTCCGTTTAAACTCAGACAGACAGATGTGATGGTCCAACGCGCGACCCCATCCTCAAATTGTGTCCAGTTTAGTCCGTCTGGACACATTTCTGAAGCAAATTTGTCTTGGGTTTGCATACGTCCTCTCCTCATCCGCCCTTGGGCCCGCGTCTCGACCGTCGAATTACTTCCCATCGGGCCCATTTAAGTCGCATGTGTGAAAGGGCCCGCTTGTTAGCCACCCAGCCCGGCGTGCGTCCTCTTAATTGCCTAACCCATGGACCGCCCACACCACATCTTCTTCACACAGCCACTTCGTCGCCCAACAACACCCTTCCTGCCCCCTCCATCCTCGACAAGCCCCAGAGTACCTCGTCGTCCTCCCTCCCCCCTCACCACCGCATGACCTGATGACGGTCGAGGAGGAGGAGCTCGTGCGGATGGTGCTCGAGGACTCCTAAAGGTAGTACGAGCAGGGCCAAGCGGGAGTAGTGGGACGGCCTTGAGGCACAGATGGCACTCTCGACCGCCAGCGACGTCGCCATCCCGAAGCTCGAGGGGATTGAGGAGCCGGATGACGCGGGGCCGCGATGGAATCCTGCGACAGAGTGCCAGTCATGGTCGTGGACTTCGAGCCGACTGTCCACACCAAAGTTGGTGTCAGCGTCGACCCCGTGGGTTAGGGCCAACACATGGTCACCACCCCCCGCGTGCCACTGCCGCCCCTGGCAGTGCAGCCGCCGCAAGCGCCACCGGCTCACTTGGCATCCGCCTCCCTTCATCAACCTTAACACATACAAAGGAGACAACAACGACGACATGGAGTGAAGATGGAGGTCACGACGACGACGATAACCGATCTAGGGTTTCATTTGGTGTTTAAGTTTGTTTTTTAACACGTTTTAAGTTCAATGCATGTGGACAGTTCAGTTGTGAGAACTTTATTAATATAACATATAGTTATCGTTTGAATTGTTTTTTATGGCTTTCTCATGTTAGAATTTAATTTTAAACCCAGACGCTTTTGCCAAATGCGTCGAACTGTTTGGGTGTGGCGACCGACCAGCGACCGCACACGAACACTCATGTTTGTTGGCAAATAGACAAAATCCAAACAAATCAGACTTCGGTTTACAGTCCTGCGTTAGAGTTGGTCAAATGGGAGAAAACAAAACTATTTTTGGTACAAAACAAAAACAAAGTAGTCCTCCTCCCTCTGTTACCAACTCGCCATGACGAGAAACTAAGAATCGAGTAGGAGTACGTAGCAAGACCACAATAACACAAAACCCAAGGTAGCGAAATGCATAGACAGACATTCTAATTCGTTTCCAAATTAAACCCTTTGTCCCTGGACTCGTACTGTCCTCCACGTTCGGCGCGTGGTCTATATATACATCGTCTTTCCCCGTCCCGTCGTCACCAAACACAAAACCATTCAACCTGTATTCAAAAAACTGTGGATGGGATCAGGTCTCTCTCACAACCACCGGAGCAGCGTCGCGCCTCAGCAGCAGCCGTCGTCGGCCCGCGTCATCGCCGCCGACGGCTCGCTGACGGAGTTCGCCACCTCCTCGCCTGTCAGCGTCTCCGACGTCCTCGGCCGCAATGCGGGCGGTCCCTTCTTCCTGTGCAATTCCGACGCGCTCTACTTCGACGAGGACGTGCCGGCGCTCGGCGGCCGCGAGCTGCTCCGTCCCGGCCAGATATACTTCGTGCTCCCCCAGGCGATGCTCGGCCGGCCCCTGTCGAGCGCCGACATGGCGGCCATGGCGGTGCGCGCGAGCGAGGCGCTGGCGACGAGAGCGCTGCCGCGCGGGCGCGGGCGCGGCGCCGGCATCAGGAAGGCGCGCGTCACGCCGGTGCACGCCGAGGGCGGGCGCGGCGACGTGGACGCACAGGTTAACGCGAAGCTGAACGAAAGGACCCTCGGGGAGTACTCTGCGACGGCTTCGGGCAGTCCGGCGAGGACTGACAAGAAGGCGGCCGTGGCGGCGTTTCCGCCGGCGAAGAAGCCGCTCAAGCCGCTCAGCACCATCGAAGAGGATGCGGAGTGACGCAATGCCATAAGAACATCGATCGCCAAGCGATTCCGCGCGATAAAACGGAAGGAAATTACAAGATTTTGTGAATTTCTTTTATATATTAAACATTTTTTGGTATCGTGGTGTTGCTGAGGAAAAATTCCAAAAAAAAAGGTAGATGAGACTGTAGTCTGATTGATTTGGCATTGTGCATGTATATTTGGAAACAAAGGGAAATGAAATTCGGCCCCATATATGATTTGTTCCTACTTCTAATTTTATTAGTTTTGTTGGGCTACTGGTCAAAGGCGCCGGCTTTAGATCATGTGATGATATTCTGTTGACTATTGCTCGTCTTTCTTCTTTTCGTCACCGTTTTGATGCCTAGATTATTTTGTATTTAGGGAGGGGAGACTTTAGACAGGGGGGAAGGTCGACCTTTGAGCATCTCCTGGACTAGCAACTGACAGAGAAGATCACCGGTCAGCCAAACGCCTGCGCACAATCGTCGGTGGATGTACATAGGAGTTCTCATAATATATATTCTTTATACGCAGCAGTGAGCACAATGTCAAGATGGCCGAGTTGGTCTAAGGCGCCAGTTTCAGGTACTGGTCCGAAAGGGCGTGGGTTCAAATCCCACTCTTGACACACAATGTCTTTTTCTTTTCGTTCAAATTTGCCTTACCTTTTCTCTTCGTTCAAATTTGCCTTGCCTTTTCTTTTGAATGTATATCCTTCTTCTTTTTTTGCGGGGTATACCGTATATATATCCTTTTGTTTGACGATGAGCTGGTCTGTGCCGTCTGTTGCCGACCAGATTATACGACTTCCCGCTGAGAGAAATAAATTTAGTGCCAGGCTGAACGGGCACGAGCATCTCACCGACGCCGTACAAAAACCATCCAAGCATCCAACTGGCGTCTCAAAAAGAAAAGGGCGTCCAACTGGAAGTGTGAGCTGTGAAAAGGGCTCCGTGGTCACAAAGTCGCAGTGCCAGTGGCAACAGCTCCTGGTCTCCCAGCATGCTACATGCATGATTCTTTTGGAGAAAAAAAAACTGGGCATGGACAACTTTAACTTCCAACGGGGTTCGTCGGCAAGCGAGCTGCAGGTTACCCGTTCCCCGTTTCTCCGCTGAATTTCTCTTTCAGTGTCCATTACCACCTTTCTCGTGCTGGCGGAAGGGAGGGAGGGAGACTTGGTCATAGCACACACACAGGATGGACGGCGGACGTTGTTCTGGAAGCCCTGGCTGACCCATTTGACCCGACCCGATCACTGGACGCGCGACGAAAGCGCGACGCGGTGAGTGGACACGGGACAAGGCGGGCGGGCGTACGGTACGGTTTCCGTCCCCGCATGCACGGCGCCACGAGTACGCTGCGCAGACCGTGGACCTAGTCAGATTCATCCAAACCCGCTCCAAGCATAATTCCGACTATCTTGTTGAGGGGAAAACACAAGTTAGACTGGCTCGCGGAAATAATGAATATGGTGCAGCTATAACCCAAATTGTGTATATTTCTCATTATAAATAACTCGAGTATACACTATGTGAGCAAAAACAGCAGTAACAAAACCTTACAAGCCTATGCTATTTATTATTCCACCGTTATTTTGTGTTACAATGACCTGTGCTACTTAGCCGTTGCACAATATCTTATGAGTGATTGATTCTCTACCGTCATCCTATCTTCTGCAATGACCTCAAGAATCCTAGTTACAAGTTACAACAACCCAGGAACCTGCAAGAATCAAATCGTTCACCGCTATACATGTGGACATGGCCTGCCAAGTAAACCTTTCAAGACCCTTGCCAACATTCAACTCAATGTTTCTCCGAGAAAAAAATGCAACCACCAAGCTTTCTGTCGCAATGCGCATGGAATAACTATCCGCCCGATCCAACGAACAAATGGGTGGGCTGTACCTGCTATAAAATGACTGCCATCACGTAGTCTCCACATGGCAATACAGATCCCCTCTTGAGGAGCTAAGTTCATACCTGTGGCACGGGATCAGTCATTATAGTCAGAATAAAAGTCTGCTGCTCCACAAAAGCATTGTATAACAATGAATATAATGCTTCCAATTGATAAAAATGCACCACACCTTGAGAAAGTTGGGACGTGAAGATGTGTAGAAATCAAGTGGTTGGTCTGGTCATAGTAGATAGACCCCGGCCTCCCATGGGAACCATACCAGGAAGCCCCAGCTCAGGCTCATCATCTGCTAATATACCAAGTGAATAAATAAAAATGGAAAAGACTATGAATTTTGATTAAAAATACATACTATATTGCTGTACATGTTTATTAACAAATAAACAATATACTGCCATTTCATGTACTCCAACTATAACTTTGCTCAAATCTGGACAAGATCTATAACTGGGCAACCTTATCATCAATGTTCTTATTACGTACCATTCACGTCTTCACCAGATTCGGCTCCAGCAATCCCAATGCAGGCAAATAGAGAGGAATCGTCAACTTTCAAGTGCTCATATGCAAGATACAAGTCCTCAATTGTGGCACTTTCATACAATGTCGTCAATTCCTTAATACAGGATATATCCTGCATTTATTTGAAAGTGGAGAACTACAGTAAGACAGTGATAAAACAATCGAAGAATAAATGATACAAGTATGGAAAATGATAGTACAAAACAACTAATGAAGGATAAGATATGGACTGGGATCCAACAAATAGTAATATCCAACATGGAAAAATACAATTTATACAGATTAAACATGTCATCATACATTGGCAGATACATGTAACGCAAACTGCTGTTAAAAATTTCCTAGCATGGTCAAGAAAAACCCTAGAGCCTGAATTACATAGAGGCATAGTCCTGGCCAATTCACCCTTTCTTTCATATGTATTCATTGTGTTTTCCTGGAGGGGGGCAGAAAAGCAGAACGTTTAGTTATGCTTAATTCAGTAAACACACTGAATGCCCTGCGTGTGTGGTCAAGTGTCAACTAAGCCATAGAATTATACTTGCAGCCAGGTGGAGTATTACCAAGAGCATAGGACATACTCCCTCCGTTCCTAAATATAAGACCTTTTAGAAATTACACTATGGACTACATATGGATGTATATAGACCTATTTTAGAGTAAGGTTCACTCATTTTGCTCCGTATGTAGACTTATAGTGAAATCTCTAAAAGGTCTTATATTTAGGAACGGAGGGAGTAGATTTTATTTGTTTTCCTTCTGCTACTCATACGGCAGCCCCTGGAACTTCTCGATACACCAACAAACTTCTCAACCCAGAATTACATGATCATGACTATCAAGATGGTCGTGGGTCGGCAGGCTTTCATAAGTTTGTCTAGAAAACTTGCATCAAGAAAATCTAGTCAAGAGTAACTACGTAGAGTTCACCACAGTAAAGTGGCACAAGGATGATGCAGCCAGAGTGTCCGTGAAACCAGGGCTTGGATAGTCAATCTATTTCTGTTCTAGTAGTAGTTTCCTATAGAATATGCACTTATAAACCTCACATGTAGAATACCTTTCTTGGCACGGATGCAGACTGCAGATGGGCTAGCAAACCAAGCCAGTAGGCATTTGTTTTTGTCTCAGCCTCGTGTTTCATCAGCAGTGTCCTCTTTGCCTGAAACACGCAAAAAATTGCTAACCAAATTAACAAGCAGAAAAGTATGGTGCCTGCTTAGATCATCTTCTCATAGTCAAGGGTACACATTAGAGCTGCAAAGTTGCGTTTCAAGCTCTCAGCCTAGTAACACAATACATATGCATTTCTTTAAGATGTGGATTCAACTTAAGTGCATTCAAATTAAACAAGATATGCAATCATTAAAATGTGCACTTCTGTTAGACTACCATTTAAGCAAGATGACCCTGATTAAGCAAGAATGGCAGCAGCATCACAGATGAAAAATAGTGAGAAATTTTGACTAACCCGATCGAGCTCCCTTTCAACAATTTTGTTACTATGTAAACCTCTGAGAACACCTTTGCACGCATCGACAGCCTTATGTACCTGGCATCAAAGATCGCAAAATGTAGATATTAGCAGCAGAAGAACAAAGTAAGACAGGCTCAAGATCACAGCTTTTACCTTGCTTGGAGTTGAGGTTACCGCGATCACATACCAACCAAGATCCAGTTTGTCAAAAAGATTTAATTCGAAAGAAACATCATAGGTTAATCCCATGGAATCTCGAACTGTTGTAAATAGCCTGAGGAAAGAAGGTGCAGCCCACGATGTTAGTCCTATCAGGTAAAAACCAACAGAACATCAAAGTGAAAACGATTACACACAACCAAGCATCTCGTTTATCGTGTATGGAAGAGCTTAATAGAAAAGTTGATCAAGAATAATAAAGCAGGGACATCAATAAGATGTGAAACTATGTAAGTCAGTTAACAGAATACATAAGGCATCATCATGATATTTGCATAAGCAACAACTCATGACCCAGTTATCCAAAGGTGGGACACAAAAGTAAGCACACCATGCACTTTGTAGCATATTAGCATGTACTGTCTACTGTGTATGGACGAGCTTTACAATGATGCAAGGGAAAAAAAACTATGAATGTGTATGGTAGAGATTTACAACGATGTAACAAAAAGCACTGAAATGCATTACCTGGAATTTATAATTTCAGCCAGCAAACTCAAAGCGATGCCAAAGAAAAGAGGATGGTTGCGAACGTTAATATGAGTCTTCCCCGAGTTTGCCGGTGCAGAGATTTCTGCTATGATGGTACGACAAATATCAGTCCGCATGTTTATACACCACGCAAGGTCATTAACAGATGAGCAGTGGGAAAATCCTCGAACAAAAACAAAAATTAGGTCTAATTCAAGATATGACACTTGAGATGGAGGTCATGTGGCTCCTGTCAGAGAATAGCACATATCAAATTATAATTACCATCTGCGCTAGAACTTCGAATGTCATTGAAGAGATCTTTTCCTTCAGTGGCAAACCCCCATCGGTTAGGTGCTGGGCCTGCAATGTATGCACAAGCTCTCTCGTCTGTATCTTTTATGTATACCTGGCAAAGAATCCATGGTCAAATAAATATGTCTAAATTTGGTCTTTGTTTGGATAGCTACCACTTTTTGGCATGTTAATGGCTCTTTGCCTATTAAATTCATTTTTTTCTTGCCAATGTAGCTCATGGCAACCAAAAAGCTCAACCAAAACTTAGGCTAGCCAAAAAAATTGGTAGGGCAAGCTTGGGCTAGAACCAAACATACCCTGACTTAAAACACATGATTTCAATAAAGTACCAAAATATCCATATATATTTTTCATGAATGCTTCAACCTGAGAACTGTAATAACAATGAAAGTATCTTTTTTTTTTGCTCTACACAACCAGCCATGAATATATATATTGAAAAGATGGTCACAAGGGCTGCATGACAGTTCATACTTGCTGGAAATGCAGATCCGATGGGGATGGCAGGAAGGAAATCTTCTCAATATGCTCCTCTTTGTTTGAAGATTTTGCAGCGCTTACAGTCCCAAGATAATCAAGAACACAAGATTCTACCTCTTCTTCTGTGAAATCACCAACTACACTGACCTGGAAAAAATATTTCAACATTAAATTTAAAAAATGGTTAAAAATGTTGGAAAAAAGAGATGTAGAGAAAGGAAACTCAGAATGGACGACAAACTACTCAACAAACCTCCATGTTGCTACCCACAAACTGGTTCATGACAGCTTCTTTAACTGATTGAAGAGACAACTTCTCCAATGAATGTGGTGATGGCTCTACAAACCTTTCATCATGGTTCAACATGGCTACCATAAGTTTGTGAGCCGTGGCACGTTCCAAACTTTTGGGAATAGACCGGTAGTAAGACAAATATAGTTGAGCAGCTCTATCGAATGCATCTTCTAGCCACACATTATGCTGTAACACAAAGTGAAATACATACGTGAGGGAAAGACCTACATGTTTCAGAGAAAACTCATTTTTCATAGTGAGGGAGGTGACATATGTAGTAAGTTGAAACCCACACCTCAAGGACCATATGGAGGAGCTGGAAAGCAGCACGCATGCCATTATCTCTTAAAGCAAACCTAAATTCCATAAAGATGAACTCCTCATTGGATTCCAGCGAGCAGTTTATGAGATTATTCACACAGAAAAGTTCAACCTGAAATAAAAATCAAATGCAGACCATAAGAAAGTATTATCAAACAATTTCTTGGCGTTAATAAGACAAAAGGAAAACGATATGTGCTCATCGCAAGTGGATATAAACAGAAACCGTAGGATACTGTAATAAAACATAACCATAGGACATTGTATGTTATACGATTTATGAATTATAATTTGGAGCTAAAATTATATAAAAGACTATATCGTGTGACTAGTGACTAGTCTAAATGTTTATACATACATAACCAGTAAGTTTGAAGTTTGGGAAGCTTGACTGGCATGGACATAAAACTGAATAATAGGGGTACCTGTTCCCTCGAAAAGTTGCCAACACAGCCACCTTCACTCAAAGTACGAACACCAACAATAACAGATCCCTTCGATTCAGAATCTTCGGTGGCTCTCCCGCCGCCTACTATCAGCCGCATGACACCAACCCTTGCCTCATTTTGTGTGATCTATTGTCAATCATCATTAAAATGTTAGTCTGGAACGTGAAATAAAAGCTAGATTGCGTCAGAACTTCTCTATCTCTAGAAGTTGACTAAAGTACCTTGTAGTTGACGGAAATTCCATTAGAAAGGCGACGTTGTGTTATACCAGTTTCATTGTCAAATACTTTCACCACGTCATCCTCTTTACCGAAAGGAATAAATAATGGTCGGTGTTGCACTTTCAAGTCTTCAAGTTCTGATTGAGTAATCAACTCTTTTGGCACCTCAAGCTGCAATCAGAATAACAATCAATAACAGCATGTTACCTTACAGTTTTCAGTGACACCAAAATACATCTCCAGACAAGTTAGTACAGTTTCAGAACCAAGAAAAGATATCAGAAATAACTAACATACCTCAGGCTCCGGGAAAATGGGTTCTTCAAGACCTGCCTTCATGGACTCGGTTATTTCCTCTGGGCATATCTCAAAAATACTTTCACCTACTCCATCGATATGGACCTTTTTAGGTACACACGCCACGATAGCAGCAGGAAGTGGTGCACTGGGCTTCCCAAAGTCCGAAATAAATTCAAGTACTTCTGCACCAACGGTGTTAACCTACATATGGTAAAAATGTGTTTAATTATAGTATAATTAAAAGCTAAAAAAAAGGCAGCCCGGTGCATGTAGCTCCCGCTTGCGCAGGGTCCGGGGAAGGGTCCGACCACTTTGGGTCTATAGTATGCAGCCTTTCCCTCCATTTCTGTAAGAGGCTGTTTCCAGGACTTGAACCCGTGACCTCATGGTCACAAGGCAGCAGCTTTACCACTGCGCCAAGGCTCCCCTTCAGTATCATTAAAAGCTAACAGACAGTAAAATGCATTTATGTTATTTATTTCTAATATGACATGAACATGTGAAATGGTCATGTTAGCACCTCTTCAAGTGTGACAGTTTCAGCAACCCCAAGCAAACTTTCATGTCCCTGCAACTGATCCATGACAGTATGGCCAAGTGCATCACTCTCCATAATGAAGTCCAAGTTATCAACTGAGGGAACACTATCAATCATCATAGCCAGCTGCTCACTATCTTTTATCAGTGCATCCATATAACGAGTCATTTCTCCCATTGTGACACCAAACTCTTTGAGTCTCCGAACCTAAAACAGCACAAGAAGAAGCTGGTAAACAGTAAAGAAACATTTGCGACAAAATGGCTCAAGTAAAAGGTAAAAGGCACTTGTGCAGCACAAATCTCACTGTCAAGAAACTTGTGTGCAGTGCCGTCAAACCAGTAGAAACCGCACATCCATCAGTTCTACTGATACAAATATTAACATTTCTTTAGTTGGCTTGAGTTCAAGCTTGCCCTGGGTTAATGTCAAACTTGAACTAGCTACAGTTGGTTCAAAGCTAATATTTGGCCTGGATTCCTAGATTGAACTTGGATCGCGCTATATTAGACTGGGCTAGGTTTAGGCAGGTCATAGACCAAGCTAGGCTTGACTTGGGAAGCTGTCACGCTAGGACAACCTTGCTGTAATATTTTTCATTCAATTATCATTTGATCTCTTCAACAACTGTTGCCCTAAATCATTTCTTGTGGCTAAAAGGGTAATAGTTCTTCATGTATGTGCTAAACCAACACTTAAATTTCACAGGACTCTCCTCATATGCCAACTGCAATAGATAAATATATATAGTAATGGACTGATTCAAACTCATGTTCTCTAGTTAATTGATCCATATTTGAAGGCACAAACTATATTTGTAAAACATACAGAGTAACTGAGGCATGAAGGCACAAACCTCATGAACAGCAACTTTGATGGCACTCTTCCAATTTTGGGGTTCAGCTGTCACTGTTAGAGTAGTGACAGTGCATCCTTCCCTTCCTGAGTCACTGTGATCCAGCTCAACTGATGTAAAGGGAGGATTTGAACTCTGCATAAAAGAAGGAAAAAAATTGTCCAGTCAGAGAAACCATCTAACTGATATGCATCCATTTCCTTGTAAAATACTCCCTCCGTCCCACAATATTTTTGCAAGCTATCTTAGCTTGCAAAAACATCTTACATTGTGGGACGGAGGGAGTACATAATAATGTGCTAAGTGCTGACGTGTGCAAATTCCTCACTGGAAATCCTGGATATTTGACTCGCATTCAAGCCCAATATCCAGTATAATGCATCCTGAGTAGCTGCTGAGCTAAAAGACCAAAACAAATATGAATTCTATTTTTGTATGGAGTGGCATTTAATGTGAGCTGTAGTAGACTGGTGGGCGTAAAGATCCTAACAATGAGAAAATAACATGTGCAAATGTGCATACATATGAAAGTATGAAGTGCTTGAATTAATCTGATTATGCGAGGATATGAAGTTATAAACCACAGAAAATATTATGTTCTGCTGCAACAAACAAAATGGAAAAACTTAAACATATATCATGAACGTTTCTCCAAACCACAAACCTTATATCGTGTATTGATTCGGAAGTGCAGAGCAGATAAAAATATCCGTTTCATCAGTACACTGCGCAGGTCTTTGTATGTACGAACCTGGTTGACGGGTATCTGTCCAAATATGGGCAGCAAGTCAGACCATCTGAAGCATGGTTAAGGAACTTCAGAGAGAAGCAGTAACCTGGCTGCAGAAATCCTCATATTCTATTTTCGTAGCAATAAAAAGACTATCCATTCAAATATCTTTAGATGTGACCATATTAAGGGCACTATTGTCAATAAGACTTTCTAGCGCTAGCAAAAAAAATGCACTATCAAAACATACATGGTGCACACATTACAGCAATGCTGAAACAGCTTGCTTATCTAGCCTTCTCTCTGTACTACTACAAAAGAACCTAAGGTTCCATGTCTTCACTTTTCTCCCCGCCACCCCTTCGTCCAAACTCCACATTCGCCCACACACTTTCACCTGTTTTATTTCAGGTGTTTTTTACCCCACCAATCTACTATTTAAACCGGTTTATACCCCATAGATCTATTTAAACCGATTTTTATCTGCCAAATCAGATAAGTCTTTGGTATTTTGGGACATCTTTATGGGAAGGAACCAATCATGGTCAATCTTTAATTATTGATAAATACCTATATCTTTGTTTTCCCGTGGCAACACATGGGCATTCACCTAGTAAATATATCACAGGAACCAGTCCCTAGGAACACTAATGGAACAATTGGTGGTAAACTAGCCACAGAGGCGCAGAACTTAACTGTAAGAGTAAAGAGTAGCAGGCAACCATACCTTACAGAACATGTTGATAGAGAAACTCTGAATCAACTCATGTTGAAAAATCACTGGAGGCTTGGCAACCTGATCAACCTCAGGAAGAGACCATTTATGCTCTACAGGAGGTCTGGCTGCCTGTCTTTCCCTTTTTATAGGTTTTAGTTTATCTGTGGCAGGTGATCTTGCAGCCAAGCCACCTGGTAGCTTTGGTGCAAAGAGGCTTGCCATGGCACCAAATGGACTTCCAGTCGACATAGGGGCTGCTTCGTTCCCTGGAAGTGTATGTTCGAACACAGCCTGCATTGAAATGGGTCAGCTAACCAGCCTGCAACTTAATCCTAGAGGGGAATCAACTAAACTATCAACAACAATGCTTAAAAGGATGCAATTCCTAATTACCTCTATCTCCCGCACTGCTCTGGGAATATCATCAATTTCTCCTACCAGGTACAAAGTGGCATTGGCAGGGTAATACCATCGCTCATGGAATCTGCGGATCTTATCAGGATCCCATTTAAGTATTTGCTCCTCAAGTCCAATAGGAAATCTGTTGCTTAATTTGTTTTCGGAATGTAAATGTTGCAACAACTACAATCATAAGAACGACAATTACTGATTAGTACAGGAAGAGGGTGTCTTAATGATTCAATTACTGTCCAGGAACATGGCCAAAAAGAATAAAAACAAAAACTTACCTGGCAATCAACACGGTATTCGATTGTGTTCATCATCTGGAGCTCTGAAAGAATTGCTCTTCTCTCTTTCTCAACGCGAGACGATGAAAACTTGGGATGAAAAGCTATCTGAAAGGAATAAATTGAAGAACTTGTTTATATATCTACATAATAGCATGATGAGATTTGTCAAACAGACTAATATCATGCCATTGCAGCATGCATCAAAATGTTAGCTACCAATTTAAAGATGATGTTGTATCAAATAACATTAAATGACAGCGGTGGGTAGTCTTTAATTTGCTCCGACCAATTGGAATATGCTTGTTGTTTCATAGTATATCTTTAGCAAAAAGAATGAATATGCTTGCAGTTTCAAATATCTTAAACAAAAAAAATAGCCTATGGTTGGCATACATCCTATAACTCCAAATAGGAATGCAATTGAGTAATATTTACCTCATTCAAAGCATCCAACACAGAAGGGAGTAAGGATTCACCATATTCCTGCCACACGGAAGACAAACTAAATGTCAAACCCTAGACAAACAACACAAGACATCTAATTTCAACCATCAGTATTCACAGAATATAAGTCCATGGCAGCCAACATATACATTTTTAAATTCATTCTATGCAAGTGTTTCTCAAAGAAAATATGCAAATAGGAAAGCAAAGATAGCCTCAAACAAACAACCAAGAGTTAATTTCCAATCCAGAATTGACACTGAGAAAAGACACAAAAGTAAGGACCTTTGTTTTAGTTGGGGAATGGATATGGAAGACTGTATGGTGGAAGTCTGTATATGCATTAGACCTTGCACCTGTCCCCAAGAGTTTCTCACGCTTTTTACTCCCAAGAAATGCAACATGCTCGATCATATGTGCAATTCCCTGCTCATCCTCTTCCTCGTCAATTGATCCGACATGAACTTCCATGTGAGCCTCAAACCTGCAAACTAAAATATTTAGAACCATAGTGCAGATATTTAAATATGTATATCAAAGTAATTTGGCTTAGTCCAACTTAACTAAAGTTTAAGTGTGCATTGAATTAAGCATGGTTCAATATTTACTGGCTGCTGCGGATCCATATACTGGAGCAGAATTTCCGTGTTCAGGGACTCAAATCAACACTGTCCTGGTTAATTCTCCAACGGATTCACCTATAGTTCTTTAAAATGTCTCTAAAGTAAATTAAAAAAATAAGAGAGCAACCGAAGCCCCAATGTATGATGATGTATCCGTATACAAGCATGAGGATTTTATGGTCAAGAAATCAAGACAGGTTGAAACTATGTAACTGTTCAACTATTTAAGAGTTTCACCAATTATTCTGCCATGTATCTTTGAAGCTGCATTAAAAATTAAACAAAAAAGAACACACAAAGTGCTACTCCCTCCGTCCCATAATGTAAGACGCTTTTTAACACTACACTAGTGTCAAAAAACGTCTTACATTATGGGACGGAGGGAGTAGATCACTGGGAAATTGTGGTTGTGAATGTAGAAAGAGTTCGATAAACAATCAGTTACAAGGAAATGATTGTGGTAGTATGGCCATGTCATACCCACTTCTGATAATTGTATTACAGTGTATAAAAGGAGGTGAAAATGAAGTTTCCTCACCTGTCTGCTGGAACCTTATTAGGTAAAATAAGATATCTGAGGCCATTCTTCAATTGACCCCGTATTAGCTTTGGATGGGACGGAAGAGGGGTGTCCAGGACATCTTCAAGGGCCCCATTGCTTATCGTGGGATCATAAGGTTTATCAAGAGCTGTCTCAGACCATGTTGGACTCGCAACATGTGGTTCGTCAGGTCCAGCAGCACGTAATATATGACTACGCCTGGTCTGAAAAACATGAAATAGTTAAGTCAATGCCTTAAACATTTAGCCTGCTGCATACTCAAACACCGACAAGCAACTTCCCTTTCCCTATATGTTGCTTGGTACAATATTTGCAGTACAAATCTCCCGCTAGTGAAGCTCAACATTTAGCTTGACAGTTAATGAAGAAACAAACATGTGCAGGCTTCATGGACATAAAACCAGGGAATCCATTTAGTACAAAATAACGCTTAATTCTTTTTACACTTCTACTGATGGCCAGTCCACATTTATTATGCCGCTCATATACCCTCCATAGTTCGCACCACTAATTAAGGAACCGAGCAGAACCTATATCTAACAAGAGAAGTACGTAAGGAACAAAACACTTTTCCTAGCAGTCACCACGTACAATCCATAACAGGAAAAAAAAAGGGCTGCCGTGCCTAATAATCCATCTAACTCAGATGAAAAAACGAACCTTAGGCCCGCTCCACCGGCTGTGCAGCGATAAGCCCGAGGTGTGCGGGAGCGCGCACGGCGCGAACCTGGCGAACCCGGGTCGTCCCCGCCTCCGACTCTTCGGGAAGCACGAGAGGCACCCGTGCCTCTCCTCGCCGAGAATCCCAGCGGCCGACGCCGACCCGGCGCCGAGCCCTTGCGTCCGCCTCCTCGACCTGCAGGCAGGCACACACACACAGCGACGTAAATCAGCAATTCGCTAACAAACCCGGTGAACCCTCGCAGGCGGCGTGGGTCAGTACTCACCTGGGCGTGACGGGGCGGCGGTGCGTGCAGCGGAGGGGGTTGGCCGGCGCGGCGGTGGCGGAGGGGCGCAGGGCGAGGGAGGCGCGTGGGCGGAAGGCGTGGGAGGAGTGGTGCACCGCGGCGGCGGAGAGGGAGAGGCCCGGGGCGAGGCGCGGGGGCGCGGCCGCGGCCGCCGCGACGACGGAGGGGGAGGGGAAGGAGGCCATGGGTGGGATGGCCCGGAGGGGAGGGAGGAGGGGAGGATAGAAGAGCGAGAGAACGCTGCTCTCTCTCTGTCTCTCTCTATTCCTAGTCTTTTCTGGGTATTTTGGTGTTTTTGTGAGGGTAAAATAGGCTGGGGCCTATCGAGGAGTTGGGGGCCGGCACGGCGGCTTTCGCGGCTGCCAGAGGTGGAGACGCAAATATCCGCCTGACTCGCGAGTTTTTTCTTTCCGAGGGTAATTGCCATTATAATAATCTGATGCACCTCCTTGTTAACACTTTTTAGGGCCTTTTTATTCATTGGATCGGATTCTCAAAATATAGGAATAGAAAAAACATACAAATATAATGTCATGTCCTTTATTAACCTACAGCATTTGGAATTGTGTTTAATAACCCAGAAAAAACAAAGAAATTCTAATGGTTTGAGTAGATAGAAATTTTCCTTGAATCGTGTAGATAACACATTTGAATCGGCTTGATACATTGACATAGTGGTTAATAAAAGCTATGTTGGAACTAAACTTGAATCAATGCCAATGATTCTCGTCAGGGCGGTACATCATCAATTGAAGATGTGTTGCATGGCCATCTGACATTACCACTTCTTCCCCTTGATGGTAGTAGACGTAATCATAGACCCATGGGTCTTGTGTATGTCCGAATAAAATTATAATCTTCATTCGATGCAAGATCAAAAACTGAATAGAGCCGTGGCCAACCAATGCAAATCGCGTCGGGATGGCCACTAAATCCTGTATAGCTGATGCTTTTGCCATTATTTGGCCAACCTTCCTTGACCACTGCTATCTCTTGAGCTTGCGTTGGTTTTTCCTTGAAGAGGAAAGAGTGATACAGCGAAGTAGATAAGTATTTTTCTCAGTTGTTGAGAACCAAGGTATCAATCCAGTAGGAGGAACAAGCAAGTCACCAATGGTTGCACCTACACAAACAATCAAACTCGTGCATCCAACGCTATAAAGGGATTGTCAATCCCTTCACAATTATTTGCAAGGATTAGATCTGAAAGAAATAGATGTAAACGAGTGCGGAAAGTAAAAGATAAATAAATTGCAGCAAGGTATAGATCTGAAAATATATGATGAAAAATAGACCCGGGGACATAGGTTTCACTAGAGGCTTCTCTCTTGAAGGCAAATATCATGGTGGATAAACAAATTACTATCAAGCAATTGATAGAAGAGCGAATAATCATGTAGTTATCCAAGACAATTATCATGCATATAGGCATCACGTCCGTGACAAGTAGACCGAAACGATTCTGCACTACTATTACTCCACACATCGACCGACTCCTGCCTGCATCTAGAGTATTAAGTTCATGAAGAACAGAGTAACGTATTAAGAAAGACGACATGATGTAGAGGGATAAACTCAAGCAATATGATGAAAAACTCATCTTGTTACCCTTGATGGCAACAATACAATACATGCCTCACTACCCCTACTATGTCGCTGGATGAAAACACCGCAAGATTGAACCCAAAACCAAGCACTTCTCCCATTACAAGAATTACCAATCTAGTTGGACAAACCAAATCAATAACTCGAAGAGACTTGTAAGGATATGAAATCATGCACATAAGAAATCAGAGGAGACTCAAAAAAGATTCATGGATAATCTGAACATAAACTCACAATTCATCAGATCTTGACAAACATACCACAAAAGAGGATTACATCGGATAGATCTCCATGAAGATCATGAAGAACATGGTATTGAAGATCAAAGAGAGAGAAGAAGCCATCTAGCTACTAGCTATGGACCCGTAGGTCTGTGGTGGACTATGTTGAGGAACGTTGCATGGAAAAGAAGATTTTCCTACGCACAGGCAAGATCTATCAATGGTAATGAGCATCTACGAGAGGGAGAGTGGATCTACATACCCTCGTAGATCGCTAAGCGGGAAGCGTTAAGAAACGCGGATGATGTAGTCAAACGTCTTCGTGATCCAAATCGCCGAGCGTCCCGCGATCCCATGAAGATCCATCTCGCGATCCGATCACGATCCGTCTCGTGATCCCATCATGATCCATCCCGCGATCAAATCACGAACCGTCTCGCGATCTTGAGCACGGTCCTTCCGATCTAGCGTCGAACGAACGACACCTCCGCGTTCAGCACACGTACAGCTCGATGACGATCTCCGCCTTCTTGATCCAACAAGAGGGAGCGGAGAGGTAGATGAGTTCTCCGGTAGCGCGACGGCGTGGCGGCGATGGTGGTGGAACAATTCCAACAGGGCTTCGCTTAAGCACCGCTGAAATGATCTAGAGGAGAAACTACGATCTAGAGGAGAGGTAGCACGTGGTTGTTTTCTGTGTCTCAAAACCCTCAAAACCTCTAGTATATATAGGAGGAGGGAGGGAGGAGTCTTGGCGCACAAGGGCCAGCCCTTGGCCTTGGCGCAAGGAGGAGAGGAGGACTCCTCCAATCATAGTAGGATTAGGACTCCTCCTTCCCACTTGGAAACTCTTTCCACCTTGAGTTTTTTCCCTCTCAAACCACTCCAGCCGCATGGGCCCTTAGGGGAGGCTTCGGCCAGCCCACCAGGGGCCGGTTTACCTCCTCTCACATCCCATGTAGCCTCTTGGGTCGATACACCCCTCCCGATGGTCCCCCGATACCTTCCCGGCACTCTAGGTACACTACCGATGAGCCCGAAACTTTTCCGACGACCAAAACAGGACTTCCTATATATCAATCTTTACCTCCGGACCATTCCAGAGCTCCTCGTGACATCCGGGATCTCATTCGGGACTCCGAAAAACCTTCGGTCACCACCATACATAACTCTATACTACTGAAACATCATCGTACCTTAAGTGTGCAGACCCTAAGGGTTAGAGAACTATGTAGACATGACCGAGACACCTCTATGGTCAATAACCAATAGCGGGACCTGGATGCCCATGTTGGTTCCTACATATTCTATGAAGATCTTTATCGGTTGAACCTCTATGTCAAGGATTCGATTAATCCCGTACGTTGTTTCCTTTGTTCTTCGGTATGTTACTTGTCCGAGATTCGATCGTCGGTATCTCTATACCTAGTTCAATGTCGTTACCGGCAAGTCTATTTACTCGTTCTGTAATACAAGATCCCATGGCTAAAACTTTAGTCACGTTGCTTGCAAGGCTTACTGTGATGTTGTATTACCGAATGGGCCCTGAGATACCTCTTCATCACACGGAGTAACAAATCACAGTCTTGATCCATGCCAACCCAACAGACACCCTCGGAGATACCTGTAGATCACCTTTATAGTCACCCAGTTACGTTGCGAAGTTTGATACACACAAGGTACTCCTCCGGTGTTAGTGAGTTGCATGATCTCATGGTCATAGGAACAGATACTTGACATGCAAAAAACTGTAGCAATAAACTGACACGATCGTATGCTACGTTTATAGTTTGGGTCTTGTCCATCACATCATTCTCCTAATGATGTGATCCCGTTATCAAATGACATCTCATGTCCATGGCTAGGAAACCTTAACCATCTTTGATCAACGATCTAGTCTATTAGAGGCATACTAGGGACATGGTGTTGTCTATGTATCCACACATGTATCCGAGTTTCCGATCAATACAATTCTAGCATGGATAATAAACGATTATCATGAACAAGGAAATATGATAATAACTAATTTATTATTGCCTCTAGGGCATATTTCCAACAGTCTCCCACTTGCACTAGAGTCAATAATCTAGTTCACATCACCATGTGATTCACATTGTTTATAATCTAACACCCAATGAGTTATGGGGCTCGATCATGCTTTGCATGTGAGAGAGGCCTTTTAGTCAACGGGTCTGTGACATTCAGATCCGTGTGTACTTTGCAAATCTCTATGTCATACTGTAAACACTACTACCACGCTCCACTTGGAGCTATTCCAAACGACTACTTCACTATACATATCTGGATTGCTACTAAGAGTCATCCGGATTGGTGTTAAAGCTTGCATCGACGTAACTCTTTACGACGAACTCTTTATCACCTTCATAATCGAGAAACATCTCCTTAGTCCTCCGGTTATTAAGGATAATTTATACCGTTGTCCACTAATCCACTCCTGGATTACTCTTGTACCCCTTGACAGACTTAAGACACACACAGGTGTGGTACACAGCATGACATACTATATAGAGCCTATGGCTAAGACATAGGGGACGACATTCGTCCTTTCTCTTTCTTTTGCCGTGGTCGAGCTTTGAGTCTCACTCAACTTCACACCTTACAAATTAGGCAAGAACTCTTTCTTTGACTGGTCCATTTTGAACTCTTCCAAAATCTTGTCAAGGTATGTACTCATTGAATGTCTTATCAGACGTCTTGATCTATCTCTACAGATCTCGATGCCCAACAATTAAGTAGTTTTATCCACGTCTTCCTTTGAAAAACTCTTCTCAAACAATCCCTTATGCTTTCCAGAAATTCTACATCATTTCCGATCAACAATATGTCATCCACGTATGCTTATCAGAAATTATATAGTGCTCCCACTCACTTTATTATAAATACAAGTTTCTCATAAACTTTGTATAGACTCAAAAACTTTGATCACCTCATCAAAGCATATATTCCAACTCCGAGATGCTTGCTCTAATCCATAGAAGGATCATTGGAGCTTGCACACCTTTTAGCATCCTTAGGACTGACAAAACCTTCTGGTTGTATCACATAAAACCTTTCCTCAAGTAAACCATTAAGGAAACCATGTTTTGACATCCATCTGCCAGATTTCATAACTGAAAAATGCAGCAACTGCTAACATAATTCCAACAGACTTTAGCATCGCTATGAGTGAGAAAGTATCATCGCAGTCAACTCCTTGAACTTGTCAGAAACTTCTTTGCGACAAGTCGAGCTTTATAAATGGTGACATTTACCATCATCGTCTGTCTTCATCTTAAAGGTCCATTTGTACTCAATGACCTGCCGTCCAACGAGCAAGTCTACCAAAGTCTATACTTGGTTTTCATACATGGATCCTTTCTTGGATTTCATGGCCTCTAACCATTTGTCGGAATCCGGGCCCATCATCGCTTCTCCATAGTTCGTAGGTTCATCGTTGTCCAACAACATGACCTCTAAGACAGGGTTGTCGTACCACTCAGGAGTAGTACGCGTCCTTGTTGACCTACGAGGTTCAATAGTAACTTGATCTGAAGCTTCATGATCATCATCATTAACTTCCTCTTCAACTGACGTGACTCCACAGAAACATCTTTCTGTGTTATGCTACTCTATGGCTGAAACAAAGGTTCAACAACCTCATCAAGTTTTGTCTTCCTCCCACTCAATTCTTTCGAGAGAAACTCTTTCTCGAGAAAGGACACGGTTTTAGCAACAAAAACTTTGTACTTGGATCTGAGATAGAAGGTATACCCAACTGTTCTTAGGGTATTCTATGAAGATGTATTTTTTTCGCTTTGGGTTCGAGCTTATCAGACATAAGTGTCGCATTCCCAAACTCTAAGAAATGACAGCTTAGGTTTCTGCCAAACCATATGGTGTCATCTCAATGGTTTTAGATGGTGCCCTATTTAAAGTGAATGTAGTTGTCTCTAATGCATAACCCCAAAATGATAGTGGCAAAACGATAAGAGACATCATAGTACGCACCATATCCAATAGAGCATGACTATGGCGTTCGAACACACCATCACACTATGGTGTTCCATGTGGCGTGAGTTGTGAAACAACTTTCACATTGTCTAAAGTTGTATACCAAACTCGTAACTCAGATATTCACCTCCACGATAATATCATAGACATTTTTATCTTCTTGTCACGATGATCTTTAAACTTCACTCTGAATTTGTTTGAACTTTTCAAACGTTTCAGACTTGTGTTTCATAAGCAAATATACTCATATATACTCAAATCATCAATGAAGGTAAGAAAAATAATGATATCCATTGCACGCTACAACACTCATTGGATCGCATACATCAACATGTATTATTTCCAATAAGTTACTAGCCCGCTTCATCGTATTGAAAACGGGGTCTTTAGTCAACTTGCCCAAGAGGCATGGTCCGCATGTCTCAACCGGTTAGAAACCGAATGATTCCAAAGATCCATCAGCATGGAGTTTCTTCATGCGATTTATACCAATATGACATTTAGCGGCAGTGCCACATGTATGTGGTACTATCGTTATTAACTTTTCATCTTTTGGCATCAATGTTATGAACATGTGTATTACTACGATCAAGTTTCAACAAACCATTTTCATTGGGTGTATGACTATTGAAGGTATTATTCATGTAAACAGAATAACCATTATTCTCTCACTTAAATGAATACCCGTGTTGCAATAAACACGATCTAATCATGTTCATGCTCAACGCAAACACCAAATAACATTTATTTAGGTTCGTCACTAATCCTGAAGGTAGAGAGAGCGTGCGATGTTGATCACATCAACCTTGAAGACATTTCCAATACACATCGTCACCTCACCCTTAGCTAGTCTTCGTTTATTCCGTAGCTTTTATTTCAAGTTACTAACATTTAGCAACCAAACCGGTATCCAATACCCAGATGCTACTAGGAATACTAGCAAGGTACACATCAATAACACGTATATCAAATATACTTTTGCCGATGTTGTCAGCCTTCTTATCTACCAAGTATCTAGGGTTGTTCCGCTTTAGCGACCGCTCTCCTCATAATAGAAGCACTTAGTCTCGGGTTTGGGTTCAACTTTGGGTTGCTTCACTGGAGCAACAATTGTCTTGCCATCCATGAAGTTTCCCTCCTTGCCCTTGCCCTTCTCGAAACTAGTGGTTTTACTAACCATTAACACTTGATGCTCCTTCTTGATTGCTACCTTTGCGGTGTCAAACATCGCGAACAGCTCAGGATCATTATTTCCATCCCTGGCATTTTATAGTTCATCACTTTCTTATCTGGAAGATCAACTCCCACTCAATTCAAGCGATTGTAGCACCCAGACAATCTGAGCACATGCTCAATGATTGAGCTATTCTCCTTCATCTTGCAGGCAAAGAATCTATTTGGAGATCCCATATCTCACAACACGGGCACAAGCGTGAGATCCCAATTTCAGCTCTTAGAACATCTCATATGTTCTATGACGTTCAAAACGTTTTGGAGCCTCAATTTTAAGTCGTAATGCATGATGCACTGAACTATCAAGTAGTCATCGGAACATGTCTGTCAGATGTTCACAACATCTATAGACGACGCTAGAGGGGGTGGTGCACCGAGCGGTGCATTAAGGACATAAGCCTTCTATGCAGCAATGAGGACAATCCTCAGATCACAGACAAAGTCTGCAATATTGCTACCATTGTTTTCCAACTCTATTTCTCTAGGAACATATAAAAATACAAGGGAGCTACAACTTGAGCTAGTAATCTACAACATAATTTGCAAAGACACTACTACCTATGTTCATGATAATGAGTTCAATTAATCATATTACTTAAGAACTCTCACTCAAATTGACATCCCTCCAGTCATTCGAGTGATACATGATCCAAATTCACCAACTCAAGTCGGATCATCACGTGAGTTGAGGTGGTTTCAATGGTGAACATCATCATGTTGATCATATCTACTATATGACTCATGTTCGACCTTTCAGTCTCTTGTGTTCCGAGGCCATGTCTGTACATGCTAGGCTCGTCAAGTTTAACCCGAGTGTTCCGCACACGCAACACTGGCTTGCACCCCTTGTATGTGAACGTAGAGTCTATCACACCCGATCATCATGTGGTGTGTCGACACGACGAACTTTTGCAACGGTGCACAATCGGGGAGAACACAATTTATCTTGAAATTAAGTGAGGGATCACCTTATAATGCTACCATCATCCTAAGCAAAACAAGGTGCATAAAAGGATTAACATCACATGCAAATCATAAGTGACATGATATGGCCATGAACTTGTGCTTTTTATCTCCATCTCCAAAGCATCGACATGATCTCCATCATCATGATCTCCATCATTGTGTCGTCGTTGGGGTTGTCGCGCCCACCATGCTCATACTACTATTGCTACCGGTTAGCGATAAAGTAAAGCATTACATAGCGCTTAATGATTGACACACATGTCATACAATAATTAAAGACAACCCTATGGCTCCTGCCGGTTGCCATACTCATCGACATGCAAGTCGTGATATTCTATACAATACATGATCATCTCATACATCACATATATCTCATCATGTAACTGGCCATATCACATCACAACATACCCTGCAAAAACAAGTTAGACGTCCTCTAATTGTTGTTGCAAGTTTTACATGGCTGCTACGGGTATTGTCATGGATTTATCACGACAGATGTCCGGGTGAACGGACTTGGATTCGAGGCCATCGCTAACGGGGTGGACTCAAAGGGGTTGATCGGGACGAAAGACACGGATTTACCCAGGTTCGGCCCTCAAGTCGAGGTAATAGCCTACGTCCTGCTTGTGTTTGTATTGCTTGTGTATCGATTACAAGGAGCTAGAAGCTTGACCTAGTTCTCGATAACCTGTCCTCTAAGTCGCCCCGGGTCTACCTTTATATAAGAGGTCAGGACCACCGGGTCGTTACAATTGTTAACCGAGTCTTATTGTATGTCCGAGTCTCTCTCTATCTTCTTGTCCAAGCTGTCTTTGAGACGGCTTACACGCCCGGGTCTTCTCCGTCCGGGCCGTCGTACGGCCCACACCTTGAGCCGCCTATCTTCTTGGGCCACCAGTCTTACGGCTCACCCTTGGGCCAGCTCACGAGCTAGCAACATGACCCGGAGCCTCCAAGGCGGGTCATATCGCGGGGTTATATCCCCAACATTAGGCCCAGGTTGAATTGAGCTTGCTCACTTCATCCTTCTCTTCTGATTTTGGCGAGTCGCCCGGAAATGACCCGGTGTGACGTCATCAGATCCGCTGATGTATCACCGAATCTTTCATTAAACAGTCATCCCGAGAATCGAGGCGTCTGCCTCGGTCAAACGGTGTCGTCGCCTGGATTTTCGCGCCTTCCTCGTTCCTTCTTTAAATATGACTCGTGCGGGTCGAAGCTTTTCATCCTCCCGCTCGTGCCTCTTCTTCTTCTTCCTGTCACCGCCGCTCCAGCGTCCTTGTCGTCCGGTGCCGTCTTCGCATCTACACCGACCGGGCCGCTGCATCACCTTGATTCATACCAGAAACCTTCCGCTGCCGCCACGACATCTCCGGTGAGTTCTCCTTCTTCTTAGATCGCCCACCACCGTAGTAGGGTTTCACCGGGAGCTCCGCCGCCGCCGCTCGGGCTCCGGCACCGCCACCGCGAGTATATCTCGACGCCGTTGGCGCCTTTAGATTGCGCTCTCGCCTCGCCGCCGCACGCGGGCTGGTTGCGCGTAATGCGCGGACCGCGATGGCTCTGGTCCATTTTCTTTTCTTCCGCTGTTCATCGCTAGGTCAGGATTAAAATCCTTTTTCTCCGCTTTTGTAGATCCATAACCATAGTAGTAGTTTGCAGAATCTGTTTTTTAGGACTTAGCCGATTTTCAATCTTCCTTTCCTCTGTTGAGTCGCTAAGTTTCTCCGGCTCTCATCAACCGGGTCTTTCCACATTATCCGTAGAACCCTTAAACCTGTAAGCCGTCATAAATATTTGCTTGCGTTTGACTCATCACGCCCTTTACCTTGCACAGTATTTAAGCCGCCAATATGTCTCGTGCGTCCAACTCATGCAACTGGGTTGGTTCTTGCGTTACGGAGGAGTACTTAGCAAGTTATGTTGAAGCGGGTACTCTCCCTCCCAAAGGGGCCCTCAATTGGCGGGTTTCGGGTAAAGAGACCCGACCTTCTCCCCAAAAAGGAGAGATAGTAGTCTTCACTGATCACATCGAGCGAGGGTTCATGCCGCCCGACTCTAAGTTTTTCCGGGATGTTCTTCATTTTTACAAGCTGCATCCCCAAGACTTGGCACCCAACTCCGTCTCAAACATCTACAACTTCCAAGTTCTATGTGAAGCTTATCTGCAAACTAAGCCGTATGTGGGGTTCTTTCGAGAGTCCCTATGCCAACCGCCAAACTGAAATGAAGGGTGGTCCGAGTCTGGAGTTGGGCGGCATTTCTATTCAATGCCGTCGAGACATCATCTTTCCTGCCACTCCAATGCCGAGTCACCCAAAGGATTGGAATAAGACGTGGTTCTACTGCCAAGAGACCTCTCCTGAGAAAGAGCACTCGTTGGCGGGTTACCGCCCCTTCCAGCTTAGGACAGACACAGATCTTCCCGGCCGGCTCTCAGCCTCAAAGCGTGCTAGATACGAGCCGTTCCACGCCAAGATCGAAGTGCTCCTGGCCAACGGTTTAATAGGATTGGATTTGATCCGCTGCTGGATTTCCTGGCGGATCATGCCTTTAAGCCGCAGAGGTCGGCTTATGTGCGAGTATGAAGGCAAATATGACAGCTCGTTGTGCTTTAGTGAGTCAACACTGACAGAGGATGATATTACCACTACCATCCGGAGCCTTGTCCATGAAGCCTCCGGCTCATGCAGTGCCATCGGCCTGGCGCCTTTCTGCGTCAATAATCTGGCTCCCGATGTAAGTTAATCTCTTCCCATCCGTCTCTTAGGTGTTGCTTGTACTTTGTTGATTTGTTATTCATTCTCCGGGTCATTCCTATAGGCCAACTCAGACTTCTGGAAGAAGGAATATGTTGCCCCTCCAAAGAAATCTAGGAAGAAGGTCGCGACCAAGAGGGCTAAAAAAGATGCCCCGCAAGAGAATTTGTTTGACCCGCCACCATCATCCAGCTCAGAGGTAATACTTTAATTGCTTTGTTTGATCTTTTACCTTCCTGCTTTATTAATGCTTGTTTTACTCGCAGGATGAAGTGGAAACCAGCCGCGCCAATGCTCCTGAGGTAAATTATGTTTCTTCCGGCTCAGAATGTTTCGTCCCACGAAAGCCGCGGCGGGTTATCAGAAAAGTTCCTCTTTCTCACCCTCTTGCTTACCTGGCTCCCGATTTTCTCTTGAAAAAGCAACAGCAGGCCGAGCATCGACAGACTTGAAGCACCGGCTCTACTGAGCTCGTGCCTGGGTTACCAAATTCTCCGGCTCCAAAGAAACGCCCCGCGGAGGTTTATGTCTCTACTTTTCTTTTAACTTTCCTTTGTAAACTTGACACTTTCTCATCCATCTGTTTTATTCTTTTTAGAAATCCCCTTCCTCCGGTGACTCTTCGGCGTCAGTTCTACCACCGCCCAAGATCAATCCGCTGTAAGCATTCCTTACTATGATATCCAGACATCCGGCTCTTAATATGATAGCAACATCTTCGACTGCTGATCCTTCTATTTTGCAGTGCTCAAGCCAAGCGTCGCAGGACCAACAAGCCCTCCCCCGACCCTGTTATCCAAGAGCCGGAGCTCGAACAACCGGAGGAGGCTGAAGCAGAAGAAAATCCACCAGCTGCCTCCACAGAACCGACTGCTATCAATGTCATCATGGAGAGCCCTCCAATGGCTCCTTCAAAACCGCCGACTCCTGCCAAGACCCCTGAAACTCCAGATGTTGTTATCATTGGGTCTGGTCATCAAACTCCTCCAGCTCATGTGCTGACCAAGCATACAGAGTCGGCCGAGGCCTCGAAGAAGCTGAACTTTGACTCTTCGTACGAAAACATGACAGCCGAGGAGCTCCACGCCGGGTATATAAACCGGGTTACCACCAGCTAGGATCTGGAACTTCGGCTGGTCTCTTTAATGAAGACAAAATACGAGGTACTCTTCTTGTTGCCATACCCTTGCTTAACCCCCAAGGGCCGGTTCAATGTACTCAATCGTTGAACCGGGTCTTTGTTTAACTTTCTGTTAGAAAAAATTCATAGCCATTGTCCCCTAGAGTCGGCTTAATTTGCCAAAATTGAGTCGGATCTTCCTTTAGATAACTTAAACCGCCAGTCGTAGCCCCCAAGGGCCGGCTCAAGCTTGATGAAGTTGAGTCGGATCTTCTATTAGAAGTAAATTGAAGAGCCATAGTGTAGCCCCCAAGGGCCGACTCAAAACTTAACAAAGTTTGAGTCGGGGCTTCCATTAAAAGTAAATTGAAGAGCCATAGTGTAGCCCCCAAGTTCCGGTTTAAGTTCGAAGAAGATGAGCCGGAACTGCGCTGCATGCTGAAAGATCAAATATACATTAGCCCCCAAGTGTCAAATATATTGCTTGCAATCTGTTTGAGACTTGCATAAGTTTGCTTTTAACACTCGTCCTGTATTTTGGCGACTTATCCTGTATTTTGATGTATTATAGGAAGCTTTAAACGAAGCCGGCTCTCAATTGTTTGATATGAAGGCAAACCTAGCGGCTCAACAAGAGGCCCGCAGCGTCTCTGACGAAAAGTGTCGACTGCTGTCTGAAGAGCTGGTTCATATTAAGACGGAGCTTGCTTCTCTAAAGGAATCTACTGAGTTGGAGAAAGCTGCGTTGACCAAGCGAGCGGATGACGCCGACCAGCGGCTGATAGCCGTGGCGGATGAGCTTCAAGGCCTAAAGCGTCATATAACCAAGATGGCAGCCGCTCTCTTTGGTAAGTTCTTACTCACTTCATGTTTCCAGCATGTCTCATTTATCTGTTGTGATGGCGACTCATCTTGCTTTGTTTGACCTATACAGGCCCCAGAAGTCGGCAATTGGTTTCAGATAGCCTTTTACCCTTGAAGGCTATTTACACCTTTGCAGAACAGCTTTATTGCGGCACTATTTTCATGATTAAGATGGTTCAACACAAGGAGAAGATCCCCACCACTATGAAAGGTGTCTTGGAACTCTTCTCCACAATGCCCAAGCAAATAGAGGAGCTGAAGAAGTCCGCCTTCCGCCAAGGAGCCGTCGCTGGATTGAGCCGGGCTCTGGCCTTCGCCCCCGAGCTAACGCCGGCCGAAATGATGGATGGTTACCCGTCCAAAAAAGATGATGGCTCCGAGTTCACCGAAGAAGATTACATCCGGTGTGTCAAAGAGTCGCGTTATCTGGCCTCTGTGCTGGCGGATGAAGCTGACTTGAACACCTATCAGGCGGCTTATGACGCAGAGGAGAAGAGGATCCGCAGGCCTCTCTACGAGTGGAAGGATCTGACACCCACCCGTAGTAAGGACCTCTTCCCTTGTGAGCTTGACACGTCCCCTTTCCTTGAAGGGTCTTTCGCTGCTCTGGCTGACTGTAATTGGGAATTGGGAAATCTCCAGA
Organism: Hordeum marinum; assembly: GCA_022496015.1. NCBI lineage: Eukaryota > Viridiplantae > Streptophyta > Magnoliopsida > Poales > Poaceae > Hordeum > Hordeum marinum. The sequence goes on along the minus strand of CM039678.1, from coordinate 449,310,327 downwards.
TAAAGCCAGCCGAAGAACCGGAGCGGGATGAGCCGGCCAATAACTGAAATTTGTTCTTTTAATCTTTCTGAGCACAGACTCATGTACTGACTCATGTAATGACCCGTCGTGAGTGGTTGAAACTTGGCAATGCCTTTTGCTCCTTCTGAGAGTAGTTTCTGTAATAGAGTAAGGATGACCCTGCCGTTGCCGGCTGTACATATTTTCATCTCTCTGTTTCAACTTTATGTATTGCCGGCTCTCCATTGATTGCTCGCTCCTTTGCATAAATATACTTTGAGCTTTTCTGATGAGGGGTGTTTGTCTTTGAAGACGTCATTCCTTCTCCAGAAGATTAGAGCCGGATAATATCTTTGAAAACTTGAATTTTGTCAACCGGAGCAACATGGCTCTTGTCGGATGAATCCATTAAAGAGCCAGTTGTCTTAGGATAATGTAAGCTATACCTGATGGTAAGAAGCCTCTATCGACAACTGCGACTATTGATGAACCGGAAGCGGCCTAAAGCCGGCTGTATGAAGGGTAATGTAAGCTATACCTGACGGTAAGAAGCCTCCTTTTAACAACAAATGTTGTATGTGCGAACATCGGCTGTCGATGGGAGATGTAAGCTATACCCCAAGGCAAGAAGCCTCCATCTACAGCCGCAGCTAATAATTAGCCTGAGACGGCATAAAGCCGGCTATTTGAAAGGAGATGTAAGCTATACCCGAAGGCAAGATGCCTCTTTCAATAGCTACAGTTGATAAGCAACTGAGGTTTGGCGTAAACGCCGGTTGTTAGGGTGAGATAAGCGAACCCGTCAGTAAGAAGCCCCCTTCGACAACCGCGGTTAATAAGTAACCGGAAGTGGCATAAAGCTGGCCATTAGGGTGAGATAAGCGATACCCGTCGGTAAGAAGCCCCCTTCGATGGCCGCAGTTGATAAGCAACTGGAATTTGGTGTACACGCTGTTGTCTTAGGGTCATGTAAGCTATACCAAAGGTAAGAAGCCTCCATCAACAACAGCGCTTAATGTAACCAAACTAGGCATAAAGCCAACTGTGCAAGGGAGATGTAAGCTATACCCAAAGGCAAGAAGCCTCCTTACAACAGTTTAATAACAGTTGGCTGTGCAAAGGAGATGTAAGCTATACCCGAAGGCAAGAAGCCTCTTTGCAACAGTGCTTAATTGGGCATAACGTCGGCTATGCAAGGGAGATGTAAGCTATACCCGAAGGCAAGAAGCCTCCTTGCAACAGCGTAAAAGCAGACTGTGCAAGGGAGATGTAAGCTATACCCGAAGGCAAGAAGCCTCCCTGCAATAGCGCTTGATAGGGCATAAAGCCGGATGATAGATCAGCCGTTTTGACGGCGAACAAACCACTTCAACTCAAATTTTTGAGCCGGAAAAATTTCATCTTGATTGCACAAAGACATACATAAGAGCAGAGGCCCCAGTCCTTGCGGGGATGCTAGCTTTTACTCATGTAAACATGATATATACAATGATAGCGGCTTTCAATGCCTGCTAAGTAAAGTACGGTCGCAGATGTGCGATATTCATGGCCAGAACGTCTCTTGACCCGCGGTTTCCGACTCATCTCGGATATCAATGAGGTAATATGACCCATTTGTTAAGGTTTCTGCTGATCACAAAAGGCCCCTCCCATGGTGGAGATAACTTATGCATTCCAGATTGGTCTTGAATCAGCCAGAGCACCAGGTCACCTTCCTGGAACGTGCGGGTCTTCACCCTGCGGCTATGATAGCGTCGCAGGTCTTGTTGATAAATTGCCGACCTGGCTGCTGCTAACTCTCGTGCTTCATCCAAGGCGTCCAACGCATCTTGGCGTGCTATCTCATTGTCCGTCTCAACATAAGCCGCCTGTTGGAAATATGCCCTAGAGGCAATAATAAATTAGCTATTATTATATTTCCTTGTTCATGACAATCTTTATTATCCATGCTATAATTGTATTGATCGGAGACTTAGATGCATGTGTGGATACATAGACAAAACCATGTCCCTAGTATGCCTCTAATAGACTAGCTCGTTGATCAAAAGATGGTTAAGGTTTCCTAGCCATGGACATGAGATGTCATTTGATAACGGGGTCACATCATTAGGAGAATGATGTGATGGACAAGACCCAAACTGCAAACATAGCATATGTTCGTGTCAGTTTATTGCTACTGTTTTCCGCATGTCAAGTATGTGTTCCTATGACCATGAGATCATGCAACTCACAGATATCGGAGGAGTGCCTTGTGTGTATCAAACGTCGCAACGTAACTGGGTGACTATAAAGGTGCTCTACAGGTATCTCCGATGGTGTCTGTTGAGTTGGCATGGATCGAGACTGGGATTTGTTACTCCGTGTGACGGAGAGGTATCTCGGGGCCCACTCGGTAATGCAACATCACAATAAGCCTTGCAAGCAATGTGACTAATTGTTAGTTGCGAGATCTTGTATTACGGAACAAGTAAAGAGACTTGACGGTAACAAGGTTGAACTAGGTATGGAGATACTGACGATCAAATCTCGGGCAAGTAACATACCGAAGAACAAAGGGAACGTTATACGGGATTAACTGAATCCTTGACATAGAGGTTCGACCAACAAAGATATTCGTAGAATATGTAGGAACCAATGTGGATGTCCAGGTCCCTCCATTGGTTATTGACCGTAGAGGTGTCTCGGTCATGTCTACATAGTTCTCGAACCCGCAGGGTCTGCACACTTAAGGTTCAGTGACGTTTCGGTAGTGTAGAGTTATGTATGGTGGTGACCAAAGTTTGTTCGGAGTCCCGGATGAGATCTCGGACGTCACGAGGAGCTCCGGAATGGTCCGGAGGTAAAGATTCATATATAGGAAGTCCCAGTTTGGTTTCCGGAAAAGTTTCGGGCTCATCGGTAGTGTACCGGGAGTGCGGGTAGTGTACCGGGAGTGCCGGTAGTGTACCGGGAGGCCTCCGGGAGGGGTATTTCGACCCCAAGAGGTCCATGGGATGTGGGAGAATAATAACCAACCCTTAGTGGGCTGGGAAAACAGCCACAAAGGCCCATGGCGCAGGAGAGAAAGTCCTAAAGCAGAAAGTGGAAAATCAGCCAATAGGAGGCAATCCTACTCCAACTAGGATTGGAGGTGAAGTAGGATTGCTTCCCACCTCCTATTTCGGCCGACCCAAAGGCCTTGTCTGCCTCTCCTCTCCTCTACTCCTATATATACTAGTGGATTGGGTGGTTTTTGGACAGAATTTCCGGCCACGTGCCACCCGTTACACCGGTGCATAGTTTCTCCTCTAGATCGGTTTTCTGCAGCGCTTAGGCGAAGCCCTGCCGGAATTGCTCCACCACCATCACCGGGGCGCCGTCACGCTGCCGGTGAACTCTCTCTCCTCTCCACCTCCTCTCACTGGATCGAGACGGTGGAGATCGTCATCAAGCTGCACGTGTGCTGAACGCGGAGGTGCCGTCCGTTCGGCGCTAGATCGGAAGGACCGTGATCGAGATCGCGAGACGGTTCGTGATGTGATCACGGAACGGATCGTGATGAGTTCGCGGGACAGATCGTGATCAAGATCATGAGACGGATCATGATGAGTTCGCGGGACGGATCATGATGTGTTCGCGGGACGGTTCGTGATTGGATCGCGGGACGCTCGGCGATTTGGATCGCGAAGAAGTTCGACTACACCAACCGTGTTTCTTAACGCTTCCCTCTTAGCGATCTACAAGGGTACATAGATCCACTCTCCCTCTCGTAGATGCTCATCACCATGGATAGGTTTGCGTGTGCGTAGGAAATTTTTTGTTTCCCATGCGACGTTCCCCAACAGTGGTATCAGAGCTAGGTTGATGGTTCGATGAGATCTCGAGTAGAACACAAAAGGTTTGTGGGCATTGATGCTTAGATTGCTTCCTCCCTTGGTCGGATTTTGGTTCAGCGGGATTGTGAGATGAAGCGGCCCAGACCAACATTACTCGTACGCTTATGAGAGACCGGTTCCCTCGACGCAACTTGTTGCTTAGATGGCTTGCGGGTGACAGTTTCTCTCACTTTAGTTGGATCGGATCCGACAAAGGCGGTCCTTGAGAAGGTTGAAAAGCAATCTATGTATCACCGTTGTGGTTTATGCATAGGTGAGAATCGTTCTTGCTAGATACCCGTAGCAGCCACGTAAAACATGCAACAACAATTAGAGGACGTCTAACTTGTTTTTGCAGGGTATGTTGTGATGTGATATGGCCAATTACATGATGAGATATATGTGATGTATGAGATGATCATGTGATGTATAGAATTTCACGACTTGCATGTCGTTGAGTACGGCAACCGGCAGGAGCCATAGGGTTGTCTTTAATTATTGTATGACCTACGTGTCAATCATTAAGCGCTATGTAATGCTTTACTTTATCGCTAAGCGGTAGTAATAGAAGTAGAAGCAGGGCTGGCGCCGCAACCCCAATGGCAACACATTGATGGAGATCAAGATGATGGAGATCATGGTGTTGTGCCAGTGACGATGGAGATCATGTCGGTGTTTCGAAGATGGAGATCTTAAACACAAGTTCATGGCCATATCATGTCACTTATGAATTGCATGAGATGTTAATCCTTTTATGCACCTTGTTTTGCTTAGTACGGCGGTAGCATTATAAGGTGATCCCTCACTTGAATTTCAAGATGAACCATGTTCTCCCCGAGTGTGCACCGTTGCAAAAGTTCGTCGTGTTGAGACACCACGTGATGATCGGGTGTGATGGACTCTACGTTCACATACAACGGGCGCAAGCCAGATTTGCACGCGCAGAACACTCGGGTTAAACTTGACGAGTCTAGCATGTACAGACATGGCCTCGGAACACAAGAGACCGAAAGGTCGAGCATGAGTCATATAGTGGATATGATCAACATAATGATGTTCACCATTGAAGCCACCTTAACTCACGTGATGATCGGACTTGAGTTGGTGAATTTGGATCATGTATCACTCGAATGACCCGAGGGATGTCAATTTGAGTGGGAGTTCTTAAGTAATATGATTAATTGAACTCATTATCATGAACATAGTCAATAGTGTCTTTGCAAATTATGTTGTAGATTACTAGCTCGCGCTGTAGCTCCCTTAAATTTTTATATGTTCCTAGAGAAATAGAGTTGAAAGATGTTGGTAGCAATATTGCGGACTGGGTCCGTGATCTGAGGATTGTCCTCATTGCTGCACAGAAGGCTTATGTCCTTACTGCACCGCTCGGTGCACCACCCCCTCTAGCGTCGTCTATAGATGTTGTGAACATCTGACAGGCACGTTTCGATGACTACTTGATAGTTTAGTGCGTCATGCATTACGGCTTAGAATTGAGGCTCTGAAACGTTTTGAACGTCACGGAACATATGAGATGTTCTAGGAGCAGAGATTGTGATCTCAGGCTCGTGCCTGTGTTGCGAGATATGAGATCTCCAACAAGATTCTTTGCCTGTAAGATGAAGGAGAATAGCTCAATCGTTGAGCATGTACTCAGATTGTCTGGGTACTACAATCGCTTGAATCAAGTGGGAGTTGATCTTCCAGATAAGATAGTGATTGATATAGTTCTCCAAGTCACTGTCACTAAAGCTACTAGAACTTAGTGATGAACTATAATACACCAGGGATAGAAGTATTGATCCCTGAGCTGTTCGCGATGTTTGACACCGCGAAGGTAGAAATCAAGAAGGAGCGTCAAGTGTTGATGGTTAATCAAACCACTAGTTTCGAAAAGGGCAAGAGCAAGGAGGGAAACTTCATGGATAGCAAGTCAGTTGCTGCTCAAGTGAAGCAACCCAAAGTTGAACTCAAACCCGAGACTAAGTGCTTCTATTATGAGGTGAGAGGTCGCTGAAGCGGAACAACCCTAGATACTTGGTAGATAAGAAGGCTGGCAACATCGACAGAAGTATATTTGATATACGAGTTATTGATGTGTACCTTGCTAGTACTCCTAATAGCACCTGGGTATTGGATACCGGTTCGGTTGCTAAATGTTAGTAACTCGAAATAAAAGCTACGGAATAAATGGAGAACTAGCTAAGGTTGAGGTGACGATGTGTGTTGGAAATGTTTCCAAGGTTGATGTGATCAACATCGCACGCTCTCTCTACCTTCAGGATTTGTGACGAACCTAAATAAATGTTATTTGGTGTTTTGCGTTGAGCATAATTAGATCATGTTTGTTGCAATACGGTTATTCATTTAAGTCAGAGAATAATAGTTATTCTGTTTACATGAATAATACCTTCAATGGTCATGCACCCAGTGAGAATGGTTTGTTGAAATCTTGATCGTAGTAATACACATGTTCATAACATTGGTGTCAAAAGATACAAAGTTAAATAATGATAGTACCACATACTTGTGGCACTGCCGCAAAATGTCATATTGGTATAAAGCGCATGAAGAAACTCCATGGTGATGGATATTTGGACTCATTCGATTTCGAATTGGTTGAGAAATGCGAACCATGCCTCTTGGGAAAGATGACTAAAGGACCCCATTGGATGGAGCGGGCAAGTGATTCATTGGAAATGATACATGTTGATGTATGCAATCTAGTGAGTCTTGTAGCGTGCAGTGGATATCGTTATTTTCTTACCTTCACTGATGATTTGAGTAGATATAGTGTATATTTACTTAATGAAACACAAGTCTGAATCGTTTGAAAGGTTCAAGATATGATCGTGGAGGTGAATATCCGAGTCACGAGTTTGGCATACAACTTAAGACAATGTGAAAGTTGTTTCACAACTAAACGCCACCTGGAACACTATAGTGTGATGGTGTGTCCGAACATCATAGTTATGCTCTATTGGACATGGTGCGTGCTATGATGTCTCTTGTCGTTTTACTACTATAATTTTGGGGTTATGCATTAGAGACAACTACATTCACTTTAAATAGGGCACCATCTAAATCCGTTGAGATGACACCATGTGAATTATGGTTTGATAGAAACCTAAGCTGTCATTTCTTAATACTTGGGGCTACAACACTTGTGTGGAAAATGTTTTCACCTAATGAGGTCGAACCCAAGGCGGACAAATGCATCTTCGTAGAATACCCTAAGATCAGTTGGGTGAACCTTCTATCTCAGATCCAAGTGCAAAGTGTTTGTTACTAAAACGGATCCTTTCTCGAGGAAAAGTTTCTCTCGAAAGAATTAAGTGGGAGGAAGATAGAACTTGATGAGGTTGTTAAAACTTTGTTCAACCAGAGAGTAGCGCAGCGCAGGATGTTGTTTCTGTGAAGCCTACGTTAGTTGAAGAGGAAGTTAATGATGATGATCATGAAGCTTTAGGATCAAGTTACTATCGAACTTCGTAGGTCGACAAGGATGTGTACTGCTCCTAAGCGGTACGACAACCCTGTCTTGGAGGTCATGTTGTTGGACAAACGATGAACCTACGAGCTATGGAGAAGCGATGATGGGCCCGGATTCCGACAAATGGTTGGAGGCCATGAAATCCGAGATAGGATCCATGTATGAAAACCAAGTGTAGACTTTGGTAGAATTGCTCGTTGGACGGCAGGTTGTTGAGTACAAATGGATCTTTAAAATGAAGACAGACACTGATGGTGAATGTCACTATTTGTAAAGCTCGACTTGTTGCAAAGATGTTTGTGACAAGTTCAAGGAGTTGACTACGATGAGACTTTCTCACTCGTAGTGGTGCTAAAGTCTGTTGGAATTATGTTAGCAGTTGTTGTGTTTTCAATTATGAAATCTGACAGATGGATGTCAAAACATCGTTTCCTTAACGGTTTACTTGAGGAAAGGTTGTATGTGATACAACCAGAAGGTTTTGTCAGGCCTAAGGATGCTAAAAGGTGTGCAAGCTTCGGTGATCCTTCCATGGACTGAAGCAAGCATCTCGGAGTTGGAATATATGCTTTGATGAGGTGATCAAAGTTTTGATGTTTATACAAAGTTTACGAGAAACTTGTATTTGCAATAAAGTGAGTGGGAGCACTATAGAATTTCTGATAAGTATATGTGGATGACATATTGTTGATCAGAAATAATGTAGAGTTTCTGGAAAGCATAAAACGGTCATTTGGAAAGTGATTTTCAAAGGAAGACCTGGATGAAGCTACCTAATTGTTGAGCATCAAAATCTATGGAGATAGATCAAGATGCTCGATGAGACTTTAAATGAGTGCATACCTTGACAAGATTTTGAAAGAGTTCAAAATGGATCAGTCAGAGAAAGAGTTCTCGCCTGATTTGTAAGGTGTGAAAGTTGAGTGAGACTCAAAGCTCGACAACGGCAGAAGAAAGAGAAAGGACGAACGTCGTCCCCTATGCCTTAGCCATAGGCTCTATATTATGCATTGCTGTGTACCGCACCTGTGTGTGCCTTGCCATGAGTCCGTCAGGGGGTACAAGAGTGAACCAGGAGTGGATCACTGGACAGTGGTCAAGATTATCCTCAGTAACTAAGAGACTGAGGAGATGTTTCTCGATTATGGAGGTGATAAAGAGTTCATCGTAAGGAGTTACGTCGATACAAGCTTTAACACTAATCCGGATGACTCATAGTAGCAATCTGGATACGTATAGTGGAGCAGCCATTTGGAATAGTACCGAGCGGAGTGTGGTAGCAGTGTTTACAATTTGACATAGGTATTTGCAAAGTGCACACGGATCTGAATGTTACAGACCCGTTGACTATAAGACCTCTCTCACATGCAAAGCATGATCGAGCCCCAGAACTCGTTGGGTGTTAGATTCATAACAATGCGAATCACATGGTGATGTGAGCTAGATTATTGACTCTAGTGCAAGTGGGAGACTGTTGGAAATATGCCCTATAGGCAATAATAAATTAGTTATTATCATATTTCCTTGTTTATGATAATCGTTTATTATCCATGCTATAATTGTATTGATCGGAGACTTAGATGCATGTGTGGATACATAGACAAAACCATGTCCCTAGTATGCCTCTAATAGACTAGTTCGTTGATCAAAAGATGGTTAAGGTTTCCTAGCCATGGACATGAGATGTCATTTGATAACGGGGTCACATCATTAGGAGAATGATGTGATGGACAAGACCCAAACTGCAAACATAGCATATGGTCGTGTCAGTTTATTGCTACTGTTTTCCGCATGTCAAGTATGTGTTCCTATGACCATGAGATCATGCAACTCACAGATATTGGAGGAGTGCCTTGTGTGTATCAAATTTCGCAACGTAACTTGGTGACTATAAAGGTGCTCTACAGGTATCTCCGATGGTGTCTGTTGAGTTGGCATGGATCGAGACTAGGATTTGTTACTCCGTGTGACGGAGAGGTATCTCGGGGCCCACTCGGTAATGCAACATCACAATAAGCCTTGCAAGCAATGTGACTAATTGTTAGTTGCGGGATCTTGTATTACGGAACGAGTAAAGAGACTTGCCGGTAACGAGGTTGAACTAGGTATGGAGATACCGACGATCGAATCTCGGGCAAGTAACATACCGAAGAACAAAGGGAACGTTATACGGGATTAACTGAATCCTTGACATAGAGGTTCGACCGATAAAGATCTTCGTAGAATATGTAGGAACCAATGTGGACGTCCAGGTACCGCCATTGGTTATTGACCGTAGAGGTGTCTCGGTCATGTCTACATAGTTCTCGAACCCGCAGGGTCTGCACACTTAAGGTTCAGTGACGTTTTGGTAGTGTAAAGTTATGTATGGTGGTGACCGAAGTTTGTTCGGAGTCCCAGATGAGATCCGGACGTCACGAGGAGCTCCGAAATGGTCCGTAGGTAAAGATTCATATATAGGAAGTCCCAGTTTGGTTTCCGGAAAAGTTTCGGGCTCATCGGTAGTGTACCGGGAGTGCCGGTAGTGTACCGGGAGGCCTCCGGGAGGGGTATTTCGACCCCAAGAGGTCCATGGGATGTGGGAGAATAATAACCAGCCCTTAGTGGGCTGGGAAAACAGCCACAAAGGCCCATGGCGCAGGAGAGAAAGTCCTAAAGCAGAAAGTGGAAAATCAGCCAATAGGAGGCAATCCTACTCCAACTAGGATTGGAGGTGAAGTAGGATTGCTTCCCACCTCCTATTTCGGCCGACCCAAAGGCCTTGTCTGCCTCTCCTCTCCTCTACTCCTATATATACTAGTGGATTGGGTGGTTTTTGGACAGAATTTCCGGCCACGTGCCACCCGTTACACCGGTGCATAGTTTCTCCTCTAGATCGGTTTTCTGCAGCGCTTAGGCGAAGCCCTGCCGGAATTGCTCCACCACCATCACCGGGGCGCCGTCACGCTGCCGGTGAACTCTCTCTCCTCTCCACCTCCTCTCGCTGGATCGAGACGGTGGAGATCGTCATCAAGCTGCACGTGTGCTGAACGCGGAGGTGCCGTCCGTTCGGCGCTAGATCGGAAGGACCGTGATCGAGATCGCGAGACGGTTCGTGATGTGATCACGGAACGGATCGTGACGAGTTCGCGGGACAGATCGTGATCAAGATCATGAGACGGATCATGATGAGTTCGCGGGACGGATCATGATGTGTTCGCGGGACGGTTCGTGATTGGATCGCGGGACGCTCGGCGATTTGGATCGCGAAGAAGTTCGACTACACCAACCGTGTTTCTTAACGCTTCCCTCTTAGCGATCTACAAGGGTACATAGATCCACTCTCCCTCTCGTAGATGCTCATCACCATGGATAGGTTTGCGTGTGTGTAGGAAATTTTTTGTTTTCCATGCGACGTTCCCCAACACCGCCACCCTTGGTGAGTCGTGCCGGATATCGCTGGGTAGAACCGCCTCAGCACCATACACCATGAAGAAAGGCGTGAAACCTGTAGATCTGTTAGGGGTAGTTCGGATGCTCCATAAGACGGAAGGCAACTCCTCAACCCAACATCCGGGTGTCCGCTTCAAAGGAACCATGAGCCGTGGTTTGACTCCTCTTAAAATTTCCTGATTGGCTCGCTCCGCCTGACCATTAGACTGTGGATGTGCCACGGCTGAAACATCAAGCCGGATATGCTCCTTCTCATAGAACGTTTTCATAGCTCCTTTGGATAGATTTGTTCCATTGTCCGTAATGATACTATGCGGGTAACCAAAGCGATAGATCAGCTTCTTAATAAATTGAACCGCTGTAGCCGCGTCACATTTGCTGACCGGCTCTGCCTCTACCCACTTAGTAAATTTATCAATCGCCACCAGAAGGTGTATTTTCTTATCCTTGGATCTCTTGAAAGGTCCTACCATATCAAGCCCCTAGACTGCAAATAGCCAAGTGATTGATATCATCGTCAACTCTTGAGCCGGAACGTGAGCACGCCGGCCAAACTTCTGACAGCCGTCACACTTGCGGACTAAGTGTTCTGCATCTTTGTGAGCCGTCAACCAGAAAAACCCATGTCGAAAAGCCTTGGCCACTAAAGATTTTGACCTGGCATGATGTCCATAGTCGCCAGCATGAATTTCACTCAAGATCTGTCGGCCCTCCTCCGGTGAGATGCAGCGTTGAAAGACACCTGTCACACTACACTTATGTAACTCACCATTGATAATTGTCATAGACTTAGAATGCCGGGTGATCTTCCTGGCCAGATCCTCCCCCTGAGGCAACTCGCCGCGTGTCAGATACGCCAAATAAGGAATAGTCTAGTCTGGGATAACATGTAGAGCCGCCACCAATTCCGCCTCCGGGTCAGGAATAGCCAGATCCTCCTCAGAGGGTATCTTGACAGCCGGATGATGCAATACGTCCAGAAAAACATTAGGTGGCACCGGCTTTCGTTGAGAACCTAACCGTGATAAGGCATCAGCCGCCTCATTCCTACGACGATCAATATGATCCACCTGGTACCCCTTGAAGTGACCGGCAATGATATCAAGCGCCTGTCGATAAGCCGCCATCCGCGGATCCTTGGAGTCCCAAGTACCTGAAACTTGCTGAGCCACAAGATCTGAGTCGCCTAAACATCTAACCTGGCTTAAGTTCATCTCTTTAGCGACTCTGAGACCATGGAGTAGTGCCTCATACTCAGCTGCATTATTAGTACAAGGAAACATTAACCAGAGCACATAACAAAACTTGTCACCCTTCGGGGAGGTGAGAACAACCCCTGCCCCGGACCCCTCTAGCTGCTTGGACCCATCAAAGTGTATAGTCCAATATGTGTTATCCGGCTTCTCTTCGGGTGCTTGACATTCTGTCTAATCATTTATGAAATCCACCAAAGCTTGAGACTTTATTGTTGTGCGAGGAACATATTTGATGTTAAGAGGACCCAACTCTAAGGCCCACTTGGCAATCCTCCATGTGGCTTCTCTATTTTGAATGATATCTCCCAACAGGGCAGAACTGACCACGGTTATCTGGTGCCCCAGAAAGTAGTGTTTTAACTTGCGGTTAGCCATGAAAACTCCGTATACCAACTTCTGCCAATGTGGATACCTCTGCTTAGACTCTGCCAAAACTTCACTGGCGTAATAAACCGGCCTTTGCACAGGATAATCCTTCCCTGCCTCCGTGCGCTCGACCACAACTGCTACACTGACCGCTCTGTTGTTAGCCGCCACATAAAGGAGTAACGACTCTTTCTCAGCCGGAGCGGCTAACACTGGCGGCTCAGTCAACTGTTTTTTAAGAGCTTCAAGTGCTTCAGCCGCTGCCTTGCTCCACTTAAACTTGTTTGTCTTCTTCATCATCTGGTATAAGGGAATGGCCTTCTCCCCAAGCCGGCTTATGAACCGGCTCAACACAGCAATTCGTCCTGCAAGGCGCTGAACGTCATTAATGCACGTCGGCTCTCCTAAAGAAGTGATAGCCTTAATTTTATCTGGGTTAGCCTCGATGCCCCGCTCAGAGACCAAGAAATCCAAAAGCTTTCCTGCTGGAACACCAAAAACACACTTCGTCGGGTTAAGCATCATCTTGTAGACCCGGAGATTGACAAAAGTTTCCTTCAGATCCTCTAGGAGAGTTTCTTTCTTTCTGGATTTAACCACGATGTCGTCTACGTAAGCATGAACATTTTGGCGAATCTGACTGTGAAGGCAATTCTGCCCACACCGTTGGTAAGTCGCCTGGGCACTCTTGAGCCCAAAAGGCATGGAGACATAGCAGAACGCCCCAAAAGGTGTAATAAACGCCGTCTTCTCCTGATCTTTCATTGCCATCTTGATCTGATGATAACCTGAATATGCATCCAGGAAGCATAAACTTTCACACCCGGCTGTAGCATCAATAATCTGATCGATATGAGGGAGTGCAAAAGGGTCAGCCGGGCAAGCCTTGTTAAGGTCCATGTAATCTATACACATACGCCAGGTGCCGTTCTTTTTGAGCACTAGCACCGGGTTAGCCAACCACTCCGGGTGAGAAACTTCCACTATAAAGCCTCCGGCCAAGAGCCGGGCAACTTCCTCCCCAATAGCTTTACGTCTCTCTTCGTTGAACCGTCGTAGAAACTGTTTAATTGGCTTAAACTTCGGATCCACATTAAGGTTGTGCTCAGCGAACTCTCTCGATACACCTGGCATGTCAGAAGGCTTCCATGCAAAGATGTCCCGATTCTCACAAATGAATTCGATGAGCGCGCTTTCCTATTTGGGATCCATGTGAGCCCCAATGATGAACTGCTTGGATGAGTTGCCCAGATTGAAATCTACTGCCTTGGTATCATCCGTTGAAAACTTGAGTGGCGGCTCAACTTCCGTAGTAGGCTTCTTCAGCGGGGTCATATCCTCCGGGTCAACGTTTTCCTTGTAGAACTTCAGCTCCTCCTGGGCACAACTAGACTCTGCATACGCCGCATCTCCTTCCTCACACTCAAGAGCCGTTTTCCGATTACCGTGAACGGTAATTGTACCATTTAAGCTGGGCATTTTGAGTTGTAAATAAACATAGCAAGGCCTAGCCATAAATTTGGCATAAGCCGGCCTCCCAAACAGTGCATTATAGGGACTTTTGATTTTAACCACCTCAAACCACAAGGACTCCACCCTGTAATTATACTCATCACCAAAAGCCACTTCCAAAGAAATCTGGCCCACCGGGTATGCCGACTTACCCGGGACCACACCATGACAGACGGTGGAGGAAGGTGTAAGGTCTTTGTCAAGCAACTTCATCTGCCGGAAAGTGTCATAATAAAGGATGTTGATACTGCTGCCTCCGTCCATGAGCACCTTGTTCACCATATAGCCATTCACCTGAGGGGCCACAACTAGAGCCAGCCGGCCCCGGTCATCTACCCGTGGCGGGTGATCCTCCCGGCTCCACATTATGTCATATTCAGACCATGGTAAGTACTGTGGGAGAGCCGGAGCAACCGCATTAATTGCTCGCCTCCGCAACTTCTCGTCTCGTTTATTGTGACCGGTCGTGAATACGTGATATTGTCCCGAACTGAGCTGCTTCGGGTTACCCTAAAACCCGGACTGATTGCAATGCTGCTGATGCTGATTGTTGTTATTGCTGTTGTTGCCAGGATGCTATTGGTGCCCCCTTGGTTATTCTGACCCGGATGCCCGGCTCCTGAACTGTCGGCGCCGAATCCAGCCCCCGATCCGCCGTGCCCTGAGCCGCCAGGTGGGCCACCGCCTTGGTTATTACGTGGTTGAGAATGCTGGTTTTTGAATCTCTGGATGATAAAGCAATCACCCCATGCATGTAACACCGGCTTATCAGGCGTGCTGTGCTCCGGACAAGGCTTCCTAAGCGCTTCTTCTAAATTGAGAAGACCTCTGTTCCTTTGGTGAAACAGCCTGAATTTTCCGTTCCCCTTGGGATGGTTCTGTTCTGTGTTGGTGTTTGCCACTAGCTCTGACCCGCCATCAGCGTTCTTCCGTTTATTTTGATTCCCATTGTTCACAAAGACTTTGCCTTGATTGTTCTTCTTCCCTTGATTGGCTTTCTCATCATCCGAGCCTGGATCCTTGGTGTTATCCGAGTCGGCATACTTTGTCAGGGCCGTCATGAGCTCTCCCATATCTTGACACGTGCGCTTGAGCCGGCCGAGCTTCTGTTTCAATGGAACAAAATGACAGTTCTTTTCCAGAATAAGCACCGCTTGAGTCGCCGTGATCTGCTCCGAAGAGTGAATAATGGTCGACACCTGCCGGACCCAATTATGGGCCGACTCATTCTCTAGTTGAACACAATGGTCCAAGTCTACAATGGTCATAGGCTGCTTATAGGTCCCCTGAAAATTCTTAATAAACTTCGCTCTCAGCTTAGCCCATGAACTTATCGTGTTAGGCGGCAGACCTTTTAGCCATGTGCGAGCCGGACCCTCAAGCATCATGATGAAATATTTTGCACATACCGCCTCACTAACGTCCAGCATCTCCATGGCCAGCTCATAACTCTCAACCCACGCCTCAGGGGGTAGGTCAGCTGTGTAATTCGGAACTTTCGAGGCCCCTTAAAATCTTTCGGTAGTCGTTCACTTCTCAGAGCCGGAGTTAAACATGGCACCCCTACGGCTCTGGTACTAACTACTCCCATTGAGACGGAAAGCGCCGGCTCTGGACGGGTTGCCGCTATCTCCGCCTCTCACCTGTTCCTCGCCCGGTCCGCGAGGGCTTGTGCATCTAGAGTCGCCTGCTCGTCCTCCGGTGGTCCACGACGTGGATGACTGCTGGAACACGCCGGCGACTCGTAGCGCCGACTGAAACTTCGAGTGGGGAGGGGAGTAGAGTGAACCCGGCTCTAGCTGTGAGCATATCTCTCTTGCTGGGCCATGGCAGTCTGTAAATATCCAATGACGTTTCGCACGTCCTCCGCAAAGGGTGCTTCATCTGGGATGGGAATCGTCTCAAGTCGGGTGGCCGCCGCCACCATGTTCTCGTCCGGGTTAGAGTAATGACCCGCCGGTGTCAGAAAAGCTCTAGGTGAGGTTTGGTTATGCTGGGGTGGATGAGTTGCCAGGCGTTCCATCGGGTGGCTTTCCGGCACGCCCGTAGCCCGCCCCGCACCAGGGGTATTAAACGGTTTCCTTGCTTCGTAACGTTCTGGCAGACGGGATTGATGCCTCCTCTGGTGCACCGCGGCTGCTGACCTTTGTTCCAGCTCCAGATGGAAAGCATCTGCCTTGATACGCTCTGCTTCTTCCTCCATCCGGACCTTTAGCTCAGCCATCCTTTGTCGTTCCTCTGCCATCCGGCCCTTGATCCGTGCCACCTCTAGATTCCGGGCTGCTTGATTATCCGGTGTTACTTCCGTGTCCATGAGAGCTATAAGCTAGTCCATCAATTCCACTAGAACCTGAGCCGCCGGCGGCGGGCTATCACCCGCTGCGGCGGCTCCCGCAGCTGTGTGATTAGCGGCTGGAGCCGATCCCGCCATGAACACCGCTGCATGAACCGAGGGTCTCAGAGCATCCGACTCAAAGCCCTCTACCTCAGAATAGGTGTCGTAGTAGCCCCCAAGGCCACCGTTACTGAGCCGATACACTGACTCTGTCTCCCCATTGGAGGACTCATCTTCCGAGCAAACAAGAGTTCCCTATGACCCGAACGCTTCCAGGTCCATACCTTGAGTGAAACCCACGAGAACATGCTTTTGACCTCGATGGGCACGGGCAGGCCGCACACCACTCGCAGATTGGAGACGCTGAGCCGGCTCGACGATGTTGGTGCAGATGTCCGGCCCGAGTGTAGATCCATCAACCTTTCCAATGAAAACCTGGATCCCGCCAAACGAAACCCGAAATCCATACTCCACAGAATCAACATCAAGCCCCCAGCCGGCGTCGTCAATGTAGAGCTGGCCGCGGCGACTCTTGCTCGTCCTTCCAACCACGTATCCCTCGAGCCCTGGGAGAGAGCCCTTTGAGAACTCAACACCACCAAGCGCGCGCCCCACGGTGGGCGCCAACTGTCATGGATTTATCATGGCAGATGTTCGGGTGAACAGACTTGTATTCGAGGCCATCGCTAACGGGGTGGACTCAAAGGGGTTGATCGGGACGAAAGACACGGATTTACCCAGGTTCGGCCCCTCAAGTCGAGGTAATAGCCTATGTCCTGCTTGTGTTTGTATTGCTTGTGTATCGATTACAAGGAGCTAGAAGCTTGACCTAGTTCTCGATAACCTGTCCTCTAAGTCGCCCCGAGTCTGCCTTTATATAGGTGGTCAGGACCACCGGGTCGTTACAATTGTTAACCGAGTCTTATTGTATGTACGAGTCTCTCTCTATCTTCTTGTCCTAGCTGTCTTTGAGACGGCTTACACGCCCGGGTCTTCTCCGTCCGGGCCATCGTACGACCCACACCTTGAACCGCCTATCTTCTTGGGCCACCAGTCTTACGGCTCACCCTTGGGCCGGCACACGAGCCAGCAACATGACCC
Organism: Hordeum marinum; assembly: GCA_022496015.1. Lineage (NCBI taxonomy): Eukaryota > Viridiplantae > Streptophyta > Magnoliopsida > Poales > Poaceae > Hordeum > Hordeum marinum. The sequence continues at coordinate 449,292,978 of CM039678.1, read as the reverse complement.
GGAGCCTCCAGGGCGGGTCATATCGCGGGGTTATATCCCCAACAGGTATCTAGCAAGAACAATTCTCACCTACGCAAAACCACAACGGTGATACATAAGTTGCTTTTCAACCTTCTCAAGGACCGCCTTTGTCGAATTCGATCCAACTAAAGTAGGATAAATAGACACCCGCCAACCATCTTTGTGCAACGAAGTTACACATTAGTCAATGGAACCAGTCTCTCGTAAGCGTACGAGTAAGGTTGGTCCGAGCCGCTTCATCTCACAATACCGTTGAACCAAAACACGACCAAGGGAGGAAGCAATCTAAGCATAAACGCCCACAAACTCCTTTGTGTTCTACTCGAGATCTCATCTACACATAGACCTAGATCATGATGCCACTATTGGGGAACGTTGCATGGGAAACAAAATTTTCCTACGCACACGCAAGATCTATCCATGGTGATGAGCATCTACGAGAGGGAGAGTGGATCTACATACCCTTGTAGATCGCTAAGCAGGAAGCGCTAAGAAACGCGGTTGATGTAGTCGAACGTCTTCGCGATCCAAATCGCCGAGCGTCCCGCGATCACATCACGATCCATCTCACGATCCGATCATGATCTGTCCCATGATCCCATCATGAATCGTCTCGCGATCTTGATCACGGTCCTTCCAATCTAGCGTCAAACGGGCGACACCTCCGCGTTCAGCACACGTACAGCACGATGACATATCCACATTGTTGATCCAGCAAGAGGGAGCAGAGAGGTAGATTAGTTCTCCGGCAGCACGATGGCATGGCGACGATGGTGGTGGAACAATTCCAGCAGGGCTTCACCTAAGCACCGCCGAAACAATCTAGAGGAGAAACTACGATCTAGAGGAGAGGTAGCACGTGGCTATTTTTTGTGTCTCAAAACCCTCAAAACCTCTAGTATATATAGGAGGAGGGAGGGAGGAGTCTTGGCACACAAGGGGCAAGCCCTTGGCCTTGGCGCAAGGAGGAGACGAGGACTCTTCCTCCAATCCTAGTAGGATTAGGACTCCTCCTTCCCACTTGGAAACTCTTTCCACCTTGAGTTTTTCCCTCTCAAACCACTCCAGCCGCATGGGCCCTTAGGGGAGGCTTCGTCCAGCCTACCAGGGGCCGGTTTACCTCCTCCCACAGCCCATGTAGCCTCTTGGGTCGAGACACCCCTCCCGATGGTCCCCCGGTACCCTCCCGGCACTCCCGTACACTACCGATGAGCCCAAAACTTTTCCGGCGACCAAAACAGGACTTCCTATATATCAATCTTTACCTCCAGACCATTCCAGAGCTCCTTGTGATGTCTGGGATCTCATCCGGGACTCCGAACAACCTTCGATCGCCACCATACATAACTCTATACTACCGAAACGTCACCGAACCTTAAGTGTGCAGACCCTGCGGGTTCAAGAACTATGTAGACATGACCGAGACACCTCTACGGTCAATAACCAATAGCGGGACCTGGATGCCCATATTGGTTCCTACATATTCTACGAAGATCTTTATCGGTTGAACCTCTATGTCAAGGATTCAATTAATCTCGTATGCTGTTCCCTTTGTTCTTCGGTATGTTACTTGCCCGAGATTCGATCGTCGGTATCTCTATACCTAGTTCAATCTTGTTACCGGCAAGTCTCTTTACTCGTTCCATAATACAAGTTCCCGTGGCTAACACTTTAGTCACATTTCTTGCAAGTCTTACTGTGATGTTATATTACCGAGTGGGCCCTGAGATACCTCTCCGTCACACAGAGTAACAAATCCAAGTCTTGATCCATGCCAACCCAACACACACCCTCAGAGATACCCGTAGAGCACCTTTATAGTAACCCAGTTACACTGCAAAGTTTGATACACACAAGGTACTCCTCCGGTGTTAGTGAGTTGCATGATCTCATGGTCATACGAACAGATACTTGACATGCAGAAAACTGTAGCAATAAACTGACATGATCATATGCTACGTTTATAGTTTGGGTCTTGTCCATCACATCATTCTCCTAATGATGTGATCCCGTTATCAAATATAATCTCATGTCCATGGCCAGGAAACCTTAACCATCTTTGATCAACGAGCTAGTCTATTAGAGGCATACTAGGGACATGGTGTTGTCTATGTATCCACACATGTATCTGAGTTTCCGATCAATAAAATTCTAGCATGGATAATAAATGATTAGCATGAACAAGGAAATATGATAATAACTAATTTATTATTGCCTCTAGGGCATATTTCCAACAGACTACTAACACATCATCGGAGGGGCAATGGAGTTGATGTAGATGCCCTCCGTGATCGAAACCCCCTCCGGTAGATTACCAAAAAAGGCTCCAAGATTGCATCTCTCGGGAACGGAGGCTTCCGGCGGCATAAAAGTATTTGCGTGGCTCTTTTTGATGTTGGTGAATATTTGGGTATTTATAGGCTAAGAATTAGGGTTAGGAGACCTGCCAGGAAGCGACAAGCCTGCTAGGCGTGACCAGGGGGCGCGCCTAGCAGGCTTGTCGCACCCTGGCTCCTCCCCTAACGTGCACTCCAAGCTTGGATGACTTGTTTCCTTCCAGAAAAATTTCTTCCGCATGTTTTATTCCGTTTGGACTCCGTTTAATATTCCATATCTGCAGAACTCAAAAACAAGGAAAAACATAAACTGGCACTTGGCTCTAGATTAATAGGTTAGTCCCAAAAATAATATAAAATAGCATATTAATGCATATAAAACATCCAAAACAGATAATATAATAGCATGCCATCATAAAAAATTATAGATACGTTGGAGATGTATCAGCATCCCCAAGCTTAATTCCTGCTCGTCCTCGAGTAGGTAAATGATAAAAACAGAATTTTTGATGTGGAGTGCTACCTAACATATTTATCAATATAATATTCTTTATTGTGGCATGAATATTCAGATCCGTAAGACTCAAAACAAAAGCTTAGTATTGATATAGAAACAATAACATTTCAAGCATACTAGCAAAGCAAATGTATCTCTTCAAAAAATAGTGGCAAAAGAAAGTTATCCCTACAATATCATATGGTTTGGCTATGCTCCATCTCCCCCACACAAATTATTTATATCATGCACAACCCCGATGAAAAGTCAAGCAATTGTTTTCACACCTTTATTTTCTCAAACTTTTTCAACTCTCACGCAATACATGAGGGCGAGCCATGGATATAGCACTATAGGTGGAATAGAATATGGTGGAGGTTGTCAAGGAAAGGGAGAAGATATTCTCACATCAACTAGGCATATCAATGGGCTATGGAGATGCCCATCAATAGATATCAATGTGAGTGAGTAGGGATTGCCATGCAACGGATGCACTAGAGCTATGAGTGTATGAAAGCTCAAAAGGAAACTAAGTGGACATGCATCATGAGGAAAAATTCCACTAGCTATATGAAAGTGACAAAATAGGAGACTCTCTATCATGAAGATCATGGTGCTACTTTGAAGCACAAGTGTGGAAGGTAGTAGCAATGTACCTTCTCTCTTTCCTCTCATTTTTTGTGGGCATCTAAGGCCTATTTTATTCATTTTTTTATTTGAGCTTTGCTGGCCTCTTTTATTTTTCATAAAGTTCGGAATCTCATCCCCACTTGTGAGGGAATCATAGATTCCATCATCCTTTCCTCACATGGGACACGCTCTAATAATGATAGTCATCACACTTTTATTTACTTACGACTCAAAAGAAAATTACAACTCAATGCCTATGACAAAATATGACTCTATATGCAATATGGAAGTGATGGTGCATGTCATAAAAGGAAATGGTGGAAGTTGCATGGCAATATATCTCGGAATGGCTATGGAAATGCCATAATAGGTAGGTATGGTGGATGTTTTGAGGAAAGATGTATGGTAGCTGTTTTGAGGAAAGATATATGGTGGTTGTCTTGAGGAAAGTGTTTGTTGCACCGGCAAAAGTTGTGCGGTACTATAAAGGCTAGAAAAAGTGGAAGGGTGAGAGTGGGTATAATCCATGGACTCGACATTAGTCATAAAGAACTCACATACTTATTGCAAAAGTCTATTAGTCATTGAAGAAAAGCATTAAACGCATGCTCCTAGGGGGGAGGTTGGTAGGAGTTAACCATCGTGCCCCCAGACTCTCACACAAAGGTCGACAATCTATAAACAAGTCATGCTCCGACTTCCTTACATAACGGTTCACCATACGTGCATGATACGAGAATCACAAACCTTTACACAAGTATTTTTACCAAATCACAATTTGCTTCCTAACATGTCTCTTAACATTACCATCTTTATATCTCAAAACTTTATGCAAGGAATCAAACTTCTCATAAATACTCAATGCACTTAATATGGACGTTTTTATTATATCCCTTTTGGATGCCTATCATATTAGGACTAAATTCATAACCTAGAACAATTACCATGATGTTTTATAAACTCTCAAAATAATGTAAGTGAGGTACGAGAGTTCAAGTATTTCTATTAAAACACAAACACCACCGTGCTCTAAAAGATATTAGTGAAGCACATAGAGCAAAATTCCCCAACTCAAAAGATATAAGTGAAGCACATAGAGTATTCTAATAATTCATGATTTAGCGTGTCTTTCTCAAAAGATGTGTGCATCAAGGATGATTGTGGAAAACTAACAAGAAAATACTCATATCATACAAGACGCTCCAAGCAAAACACATATCATGTGGTGAATAAAAATATAGCCTCAAGTAAATTTACCGATGGATTGAAGACGAAAGAGGGGATGCCTTCCGAGGCATCCCCAAGCTTAGGCTCTTTGGCCTACTTGAATATAACTTGGAGTGCCTTGGGCATCCCCAAGCTTAGCCTCTTGCCACTCCTTATTACATAGTCCTTCAAATCTTTACCCAAAACTTGAAAACTTCACAACACAAAACTTAACAGAAAACTCGTGAGATCCGTTAGTATAAGAAAATAAATCACCACTTTAGGTACTATCGTGAACTCATTCTTTATTTATATTGGTGTTATACCTAATGTAATCTGACTTCTTCATGGCTCATACCACATGATACAACCCATAGATTCATCAAAATAGGCAAACAACTCAAAGAAAACAGAATCTGTCAAAAACAGAACAGTCTGTAGCAATCTGGAAACTTCATATACTTTTGTAACTCAAAAAATCCTGAAAAAATATCAAAACCTGGGCAATTTATATATCAATATTTTGTAAAAAATTCAGATCAATTCGACGCTCTTAAAAAACAGAAAATTCCTGGACTGAGCGCAAAAATTTCTGTTTTTCAGCAAGATCAAATCAACAACTACCATAGATCACCCCAAAGGTTTTAATTGGCTCAAACACTAATTAAAACACCAAAACACAATTACTACATAAGTAATAATGTGGGAAACACTCAAAACATAAGCAAAAACAGAACACAAAAATAAAATTGGGTTGCCTCCCAACAAGCGCTATTATTTAACGCCCCTAGCTAGGCATAATGATTTCAATGATGCTCACATAAAAAGTAGTAATTGAGATATGAAAAAGAGCATCATGATTGTTGGAAATATGCCCTAGAGGCAATAATAAAATGGTTATTATTGTATTTCCTTGTTCATGATAATTGTCTATTGTTCATGCTATAATTGTGTTAACCGGAAACCGTAATACATGTGTGAATACATAGACCACAACATGTCCCTAGTGAGCCTCTAGTTGACTAGCGCGTTGATCAATATATGGTCACGGTTTCATGACCATGGACATTGGCTGTCATTGATAACGGGATCACATCATTAGGAGAATGATGTGATGGACAAGACCCAATCCTAAGCATAGCACAAGATCATGTAGTTTGTTTGCTAAAGCTTTTCAATGTCAAGTATCGTTTCCTTAGACCATGAGATTGTGCAACTCCCGGATACCGTAGGAATGCTTTGAGTGTGCCAAACGTCACAACATAACTGGGTGGCTATAAAGGTGCACTACGGGTATCTCCGAAAGTGTCTGTTGGGTTGGCACGAATCGAGACTGGGATTTGTCACTCCGTGTGATGGAGAGGTATCTCTGGGCCCACTCGGTAAGACATCATCATAATGAGCTCAATGTGACTAAGGAGTTAGCCACAGGATGATGTATTACGGAACGAGTAAAGAGACTTGCCGGTAACAAGATTGAACAAGGTATAGAGATACCGACGATCGAATCTCGGGCAAGTATCATACCGATAGACAAAGGGAATTGTATACGGGATTGATTGAATCCCCGACATCGTGGTTCATCCGATGTGATCATCGTGGAGCATGTGGGAGCCAACATGGGTATCCAGATCCTGCTGTTGGTTATTGGTCGGAGAAGTGTCTCGGTCATGTCCATGTGTCTCCCGAACCCGTAGGGTCTACACACTTAAAGTTCGATGACGCTAGGGTTATAGGGAAATGGTATACATGATTACCGAAAGTTGTTCGGAGTCCCGTATGAGATCCCGCACATCACGAGGAGCTCCGGAATGGTCCGGAGGTAAAGATTGATATATAGGAAGTCCAGTTTTGGTCACCGGAAAGTTTTCGGGCTCATCGGTAGTGTACCGGGAGGGTGCCGGAGGACCCCCGGGAGGGGTGTGACGACCAAAGGACTTTGTGGGCCCTTAGAGGAGGTGTGCCAGCCCTTAGTGGGCTGGCCAAGACCTTCTAGAAAGGCCCATGCGGCTGGAGATCTGCACATAAAGGGCAAGGGGTTTTAAAAGAGGAGATCCACCTCCCTTGTGGGAGGTGGACTCTATCCCCACTTCGGCCGAAGCCCTCCTCTTTGGAGGAGGGGCCAAGGCAGCCCGCCCTCTCCCTCCTCCTATATATACTTGAGGTTTTGGCCTTTTGAGAATAGTTCTGAACTCTCTCTCTCTCTCATGCAAAGCCCTACCTCTCTTCTTCCTCCTCCACAGCGCTTAGGCGAAGCCCTGCCGAAATACCTTGCTACTCCACCACCACCACGCCGTCGTGCTGCTATTGGAGCCCTTCCCTATCCTCTCCTTCCTCCTTGCTAGATCAAGGCATAGGAGACGTCACCGGGCTGCATGTGTGTTGAACACGGAGGCGCCGTTGTTCGGCGCTTAGATCGAAATCCACCGCGATCTGAATCGCTGCGAGTACGACTCCATCAACTGCGTTCTTGTAACGCTTCCGCTTAGCGATCTTCAAAGGTTTGAAGATGCAATCTTTCCCCACTCGTTGTTGGTTTCTCCATAGATAGATCTTGGTGACACGTAGGAAATTTTTGATTTACTACTACGTCTCCCAACAGTGGCATCATGAGCTAGGTCTATGCGTAGAATCTATGCACGAGTAGAACACAAAGCAGTTGTGGGCGTTGATTTTGTTAATTTTCTTACCACTACTAGTCTTATCTTGATTCGGCGGTATTGTGGGATGAAGCGGCCCGGACGGACTTTACACGTACGCTTACGTGAGACTGGTTCCACCGCCTGGCATGCACTTGTTGCATAAGGTGGCTAGCGTGTGTCTGTCTCTCCCACCTTAGTCGGATTGGATTCGATGAAAAGGGTCCTTATGAAGGGTAAATAGTACTTGGCATATCACGTTGTGGTTTTGGCGTAGGTAAGAAACGTTCTTGCTAGTAACCTATAGCAGCCACGTAAAAAACTTGCAACTACAAATTCGAGGACGTCTAACTTGTTTTGCAGCATGTGCCTTGTGATGTGATATGGCCAAAGGATGTGATGTGATGCATTGTGATGTATGAGATTGATCATGTTCTTGTAATAGGATTCACGACTTGCATGTCCATGAGTATCACAACCGGCAGGAGCCATAGGAGTTGTCTTATTTTATTGTATGACCTGCGTGTCAATCATAAACGCCATGTAATTACTTTACTTTATTGCTAAACGTTAGCCATAGTAGTAGAAGTAATAGTTGGCGAGACAACTTCATGAAGACATAGTGATGGAGATCATGATGATGGAGATCATGGTGTCGTGCCGGTGATAGTGATGATCATGGTGCCCTGAGAAGCAAGATGATATTGGCCATACCATGTCACTATATTGATTGCATGTGATGTTTATCATGTTTACATCTTATTTGCTTAGAACAACGGTAGTAAATAAGATGATCTCTCAATAAAATTTCAAGAAAAGTGTTCACCCTAACTGTGCACCGTTGCTAAGGATCGTTGTTCTGAAGCACCACGTGATGATCGGGTGTGATAGGCTCTAACGTTCACATACAACGGGTGTAAGCCAGATTTACACACGCAGAACACTTAGGTTGACTTGACGAGCCTAGCATGTACAGACATGGCCTCGGAACACGGAAGACCGAAAGGTCGAACATGAGTCGTATAGAAGATACGATCAACATGGAGATGTTCACCATGGATGACTAGTCCGTCTCATGTGATGATCGGACACGGGCTAGTTGACATGGATCATGTGTCACTTGGATGACTAGAGAGATGTCTATCTAAGTGGGAGTTCATCAAATAATTTGATTATGTGAACTTAATTATCATGAACTTAGTCTAAAATTATCTTTAAAAACTATATTGTAGATCCAATGGCCAACGCGAATGTCACCCTCAATTTCGATGCGTTCCTAGAGAAAACCAAGCTGAAAGATGATGGAAGCAACTATGCGGACTGGGTCCATGGCTTGAGGATCATCCTCATAGCTTCCAAGAAATTGTATGTCCTTGATGCACCACTAGGTGACCCACCCCTTCTCCCAACAGAGCAAGATGTTGCGAACGCTTGGCATTCTCACTGCAATGATTACTCCATTGTTTAGTGTGGCATGCTTTACAGTTTAGAACCAGGGCTCCAAAAGCGTTTTGAGCAACACGGAGCATATGAGATGTTCCAAGAGCTGAAACTGGTTTTCCAAGCTCATGCCTGGGTCGAGAGATATGACGTCTCCGACAAGTTCTTCAGCTGTAAGATGGAGGAGAATAGTTCTGTCAGTGAGCACATCCTCAAGATGTCTGGGCTACACAACCGCTTGACTCAGCTGGGAGTTAATCTCCCGGATGACTCGGTCATTGACAGAATCCTCCAGTCGCTCCACCTAGCTACAAGAGCTTTGTGATGAACTACAACATGCAAGGGATGGCGAAGTCCATTCCTGAGTTGTACTCGATGCTGAAATCAGCAGAGGTCGAGATCAGAAAGGAGCATCAAGTGTTGATGGTAAATAACACCACTAGTTTCAAGAAAGGCAAGGGTAAGAAGAACTTCAAGAAGGACGGCAAAGCTGTTGCCGCGCCCGGTAAGCAAGTTGCCAGGAAGAAGAAGAACAAGCATGGACCCAAGCCTGAGACTGAGTGCTTTTACTGCAAGGGTACCGGTCACTGGAAGCGGAACTGCCCCAAGTACTTAGCGGATAAGAAGGACGACAACATTAAAGGTATATGTAATATACTTGTTATTGATGTGTACCTAACCAGCGCTCGTAGTAGCTCCTGGGTATTTGATACCGGTGCAGTTGCTCACATTTGTAACTCCAAGCAGGAGCTGCAGAATAAGCGGAGGCTGGCAAAGGACGAGGTGACGATGCGCGTCGGGAATGGTTCCAAGGTCGATGTGATTGCCGTCGGCACGCTACCTCTACATCTACCTTCGGGATTAGTGTTAAACCTTAATAATTGTTATTTAGTACCAGCTTTGAGCATGAACATTGCATCTGGATCTCGCTTGATGCGAGATGGCTACTCATTTAAATCTGAGAATAATGGTTGTTCTATTTATATGAGAGAAATGTTTATGGTCATGCCCTGCTGGTCAATGGTTTATTTTTTATGAATCTCGAATGTGATGTTACACATGTCCATAGTGTGAGTACCAAAAAGTGTAAGGTTGATAACGATAGTCCCACTTACATGTGGCACTGCTGCCTTGGTCATATTGGTGTCAAACGTATGAAGAAGCTCCATACCGATGGACTTTTGGAGTCTCTTGATTTCAAATCATTTGACACGTGCGAACCATGCCTCATGGGCAAGATGACTAACACTCTGTTCTCCAGAACAATGGAGCGAGCAACTGACTTGTTGGAAATAATACATACCGATGTATGCAGTCCAATGAGTGTCGAGGCTCGTGGTGGCTACCGTTATGTTCTCACCCTCACTGATGACTTGAGTAGATATGGGTATGTCTACTTAATGAAACATAAGTCTGAAACTTTTGAAAGGTTCAAGGAATTTTAGAGTGAGGTAGAGAATCAACGTGACAGGAAAATAAAGTGCCTATGATCTGATCGTGGCGGAGAATATTTAAGTCACGAGTTTGGCACGCACCTAAGGAAATGTGGTATTGTTTCACAACTCATGCCGCCTGGCACACCTCAGCGAAATGGTGTGTCTGAACGTCGTAATCGCACTCTATTAGATATGGTACGATCTATGATGTCTCTTACCGACTTACCGCTATCATTTTGGGGATATGCATTAGAGAGCCGCATTCACTTTAAATAGGGCACCGTCAAAATCCGTTGAGACGACACCGTATGAATTATGGTTTGGAAAGAAACCTAAGTTGTCGTTTCTAAAAGTTTGGGGATGCGATGCTTATGTGAAGAAACTACAACCTGAGAAGCTCGAACCCAAAGCGGAAAAGTGCGTCTTCATAGGATATCCCAAAGAGACTATTGGGTATACCTTCTACCTACGATCCGAGGGCAAAGTCTTTGTTGCCAAGAATGGATCCTTTCTCGAGAAAGAGTTTCTCTCGAAAGAAGTAAGTGGGAGGAAAATAGAACTTGATGAGGTAATTGTACCTCCACTCGAACCGGAGAGTAGCGCAGCACAGGAAGTTGTTTCTGTGGAGCCTACACCGACTGGAGAGGAAGTTAATGATGATGATCATGAAACTTCAGATCAAGTTACCATTGATCGTCGAAGGTCCACTAGGACACGTTCCGCACCAGAGTGGTACGGCAACCCTGTCCTAGAGATTATGTTGTTAGACAACGGTGAACCTTCGAACTATGAAGAAGCGATGGCGGGCCCGGATTCCAACAAATGGCTTGAAGCCATGAAATCCGAGATAGGATCCATGTATGAGAACAAAGTATGGACTTTCGTGGACTTTCCTGATGATAAGCGAGCCATTGAAAATAAATGGATCTTTAAGAAGAAGACTGACGCGGATGGTAATGTGACCATCTATAAGGCTCGACTTGTCGCTAAGGGTTATCGACAAGTTCAAGGAGTTGACTACAATGAGACTTTCTCACCCGTAGCAATGCTGAAGTCTGTCCGAATCATGTTAGCAATTGCCACATTTTATGATTATGAGATCTGGCAAATGGACGTCAAAACGACATTCCTTAATGGCTTCCTCAAGGAAGAACTGTATATGATGCAGCCGGAAGGTTTTGTCGATCCTAAAGATGCTAACAAGGTATGCAAGCTCCAGCACTCCATCTATGGGCTGGTGCAAGCATCTCGGAGTTGGAACATTTGCTTTAGTGAAGTGATTAAAGCATTTGGGTTTGTACAGGTTTATGGAGAACCCTGTATTTACAAGAAAGTGAGTGGGATCTCTGTAGCATTTCTCATATTATATGTGGATGACATACTGATAATGGGAAATGATATAGAACTCTTGGAAAGTGTAAAGGCCTACTTGAATAAGTGTTTTTCAATGAAGGACCTTGGAGAAGCTGCTTACATATTAGGTATTAAGATCTATAGAGATAGATCGAGATGCCTCATAGGTCTTTCACAAAGCACATACCTTGAAAAGATATTGAAGAAGTTCAATATGGATCAGTCCAAGAAGGGGTTCTTGCCTATGTTACAAGGTGTGAGATTGAGTACGACTCAATGCCCGACCACGGCAAAGGATAGAGAAGAGATGAGTGTCATCCCCTATGCTTCAGCCATAGGCTCTATTATGTATGCCATGCTGTGTACCAGACCTGATGTGAACCTTGCCATAATTTGGTAGGGAGGTACCAAAGTGATCCCGGAGCGGAACACTGGCCAGCGGTCAAGAACATCGTGAAGTACCTAAAAAGGACAAAGGACAAGTTTCTCGTATATGGAGGTGCCGAAGAGCTCGTCGTAAAGGGTTACGTCGATGCTAGCTTTGACACAGATCCGGATGACTCCAAGTCACAAACCGGGTACGTGTATATTTTGAACGGAGGGGCAGTCAGCTGGTGCAGCAGCAAGCAAAGCGTCGTGGCGGCATCTACATGTGAAGCGGAGTACATAGCTGCTTCGGAAGCAGCAAAGGAAGGAGTCTGGATGAAGGAGTTCATCACCAACCTAGGAGTAATTCCAAGTGCGTCGGGCCCGATGACTCTATTCTGTGACAACACTGGAGCTATTGCCCTTGCGAAGGAGCCCATGTTTCACAAGAAGACAAGACACATCAAGCACCGCTTCAACTCCATCCGTGATCACATTCAGGAGGGAGATATAGATATTTGTAAAGTGCATACGGATCTGAATGTCGCAGATCCGTTGACTAAACCTCTCTCACGAGCAAAACATGATCAACACCAGAATGCTATGGGTGTACGATTCATCACAATGTAACTAGATTGTTGACTCTAGTGCAAGTGGGAGACTGTTGGAAATAGGCCCTAGAGGCAATAATAAAATGGTTATTATTGTATTTCCTTGTTCATGATAATTGTCTATTGTTCATGCTATAATTGTGTTAACCGGAAACCGTAATACATGTGTGAATACATAGACCACAACATGTCCCTAGTGAGCCTCTAGTTGACTAGTGCGTTGATTAATAGATGGTCACGGTTTCATGACCATGGACATTGGATGTCATTGATAATGGGATCACATCATTAGGAGAATGATGTGATGGACAAGACCCAATCCTAAGCATAGCACAAGATCGTGTAGTTCGTTTGCTAAAGCTTTTCAATGTCAAGTATCATTTCCTTAGACCATGAGATTGTGCAACTCCCGGATACCGTAGGAATGCTTTGGGTGTGCCAAACGTCACAATGTAACTGGGTGGCTATAAAGGTGCACTACGAGTATCTCCGAAAGTGTCTGTTGGGTTGGCACGAATCGAGACTGGGATTTGTCACTCCGTGTGATGGAGAGGTATCTCTGGGCCCACTCGGTAAGACATCATCATAATGAGCTCAATGTGACTAAGGAGTTAGCCACGGGATGATGTATTACAAAACGAGTAAAAAGACTTGCCGGTAACGAGATTGAACAAGGTATAGAGATACCGACGATCGAATCTCGGGCAAGTATCATACCGATATACAAAGGGAATTGTATACGGGATTGATTGAATCCCCGACATCGTGGTTCATCCGATGAGATCATCGTGGAGCATGTGGGAGACAACATGGGTATCCAGATCCTGCTGTTGGTTATTGGCCGGAGAAGTGTCTCGGTCATGTTCACGTGTCTCCCGAACCCGTAGGGTCTACACACTTAAGGTTCGATGACGCTAGGGTTATAGGGAAATGGTATACGTGATTAACGAAAGTTGTTTGGAGTCCCGGATGAGATCCCAGACGTCACGAGGAGCTCCGTAATGGTCCGGAGGTAAAGATTGATATATAGGAAGTCCAATTTTGGTCACCGGAAAGTTTTCGGGCTCATCGGTAGTGTACCGGGAGTGCCGGGAGGGTGCCGGAGGACCCCCGGGAGGGGTGTGACGACCAAAGGACTTCATGGGACCTTATAGGAGGTGTGCCAGCCCTTAGTGGGCTGGCCAAGACCTTCTAGAAAGGCCCATGCGGCTGGAGATCTGGAGATAAAGGGCAAGGGGTTTTAAAAGAGGAGATCCACCTCCCTTGTGGGAGGTGGACTCTATCCCCACTTCGGCCGAAGCCCTCCTCTTTGGAGGAGGGGCCAAGGCAGCCCGCCCTCTCCCTCCTCCTATATATACTTGAGGTTTTGGCCTTTTGAGAATAGTTCTGAACTCTCTCTCTCACGACAAAGCCCTACCTCTCTTCTTCCTCCTCCACAACGCTTAGGCGAAGCCCTGCCGAAATACCTTGCTACTCCACCACCACCACGCCGTCGTGCTGCTGTTGGAGCCCTTCCCTAACCTCTCCTTCCTCCTTGCTGGATCAAGGCGTAGGAGACGTCACCGGGTTGCATGTGTGTTGAACGCGGAGGCGCCGTTGTTCGGCACTTAGATCGGAATCCACCGCGATCTGAATCGCTGCAAGTACGACTCCATCAACCGCGTTCTTGTAACGCTTCCGCTTAGCGATCTTCAAAGGTATGAAGATGCAATCTCTCCCCACTCGTTGCTGGTTTCCCCATAGATAGATCTTGGTGACATGTAGGAAAATTTTGATTTACTACTATGTCTCCCAACAATGATAGCATGAAAAACACATTTAAGTCTAACACACTTCTTATGCATAGGGATTTTGTGAGCAAACAATTTATGGGAACAAGAATCAACTAGCATAGAAAGGCAAAACAAGCATAACTTCAAAACTTTAGACACATAGAGAGTAAACTTGATATTATTGCAATTCCTACAAGCATATGTTCCTCCCTCATAATAAATTTCAGTAGCATCATGAAGGAATTCAACAATCTAACTATCACATAAAGCATTATTTCCATAATTAATTATAGCATACGTGTCATCATCAAAACATGGGGAACAAAGAATATCATATTCATCAAGCATAGCACCCCCAAGCTTGTGGTTTTGCATATCATTAGCATCATGGATATTCATAGAATTCATACTAACAATATGGCAATCATGCTTTTCATTCAAGGAACTATCATGAATCTCCTTACAAATTTCATCTTTCAACACTTCATCAAAATTTTTGAATTCATGATTTTCAAACAAAACTTCATAGAGATAATCAAGTGCACTCAACTCTAGCAATTGGTTCATCATAATTTGCTCTTTTGAAAAGATTAGCAAGTGGATGAGCATCCATGTCAATAGATTTTTAGCAAGCGAAGATGCAAGCAAACAGAAGGCACATGGCAACACAAGCAAACATAGCAACGAAAAAGCGAATACATGAAGGGCGAATAAAAGGGCAAATCTTTTTGGTATTTTCTGAAAATCATTTTAGAAGGGGGGGAGAGGAAAATGAGAGGCAAAAGGCAAATAAAGTAAATTCAAGAGATGAGTTTGTGATGGGTACTTGGTAGGCTTGATGTGTATTCTCCTCGGCAACGGCGCCAGAAATCCTTCTTACTACCTCTTGAGCTTGCGTTGGTTTTCCCTTGAAGAGGAAAGGGTGATGCAGCGAAGTAGATGAGTATTTCCCTCAGATGTTGAGAACCAAGGTATCAATCTAGTATGAGGAACAAGCAAGTCACCAATGGTTTCACCTACACAAACAATCAAACTCTTGCACCCAACGCTATAAAGGGATTGTCAATCCCTTCACGATTATTTGCAAGGATTAGATATGAAAGCGATAGATGTAAATGAGTGCGGAAAGTAAAAGATAAATAAATTGCAACAAGGTATAGATCTGAAAATATATGGTGGAAAATAGACCCGGGGGCCATAGGTTTCACTAGAGGCTTCTCTCTTGAAGGCAAATATCATGGTGGATAACAAATTACTATCAATCAATTGATAGAAGAGCGAATAATCATGTAGTTATCCAAGGTAATGATCATGCATATAGGCATCACGTTCGTTACAAGTAGACCGAAACAATTCTACATCTACTACTATTACTCCACACATCGACCGACTCCTGCCTGCATCTAGAGTATTAAGTTCATGAAGAACAGAGTAACGCATTAAGAAAGATGACATGATGTAGAGGGATAAACTCAAGCAATATGATAAAAACCCATCTTGTTACCCTTGATGGCAACAATACAATACGTGCCTCGCTACCCCTACTATGTCACTGGGTGAGGACACCGCAAGATTGAACCCAAAACCAAGCACTTCTCCCATTGCAAGAATTACCAATCTAGTTGGCCAAACCAAACCAATAATTCGAAGAGAATTGAAAGGATATGAAATCATGCATATAAGAAATCAAAGGAGACTCAAATAAGATTCATGGATAATCTGAACATAAACTCACAATTCATCGGATCTTGACAAACACACCACAAAAGAGGATTACATCGGATAGATCTCCATGAAGATCATGAAGAACATGGTATTGAAGATCAAAGAGAGAAGAAGCCATCTAGCTACTAGCTATGGACCCATAGGTCTATGGTGGACTACTCACGCATCATCGGAGGGGCAATGGAGTTGATGTAGATGCCCTCCGTGATCGAAACCCCCTCCGGCAGATTACCGGAAAAGGCTCCAAGATTGGATCTCTCGGGAACGGAGGCTTCCGGCGGTGAAAAAGTATTTGCGTGGCTATTTTTTATGTTGGGGAATATTTGGGTATTTATAGGCCAAGAATTAGGGTTAGGAGACCTGCCAGGGAGGACAAGCCTGCTAGGCGTGGTTAGGGGGCCCCGCGCTTAGCAGGCTTGTGGCGCCCTGGCTCCTCCCCTAACGTGCACTGCAAGCTTGGATGACTTGTTTCCTTCCAGAAAAATTCCTTCCGCATGTTTTATTCCGTTTGGACTCCGTTTAATACTCCATATCTGAAAACTAAAAAACAAGGAAAAAACAGAAACTGACACTTGGCTCTAGATTTAGGTTAGTCCTATACATAATATAAAATAGCATATTAATGCATATAAAACATTCAAAACAGATAATATAATAGCATGCCATCATCAAAAATTATAGATACGTCGGAGACGTATCAACCACCCGACCTTCTTTTTTTGAAGGAAAGGAACCTTTCATTAATCAACCATGATGATTACATTCAGAGTCCACAACGCTAGCCATCTCCATAGGCGACTTCCGAAGTGAGCATGACGTGTGTTGATGTGAACGACCCAAACAAGCAAGAGTATGACTCACCATGTTTATGTGCCTACTTATCTTAGCTAGACTAATGTTCCTTTCTAGAGTTAGAATGCTTCTGATCTCATTAATATGAAATGCATGCCTCAAGCGGTATGTATCTTTAGATTGCACCATGTTCAATAGCTTGGCACAATCCGTCTTAACAATCAATGGTAGGTCTGACCAGTGGAGGGCAAGCTGAGGCCCTTCTTCCATCGTCACCATTTCATCTTCTAGGGGGTCACCATAATTGAAGAGCATCCTTGTCGCTGCGAAGATCATAACCCCTTCATGATCCCGCAAGAGCATACCAGCTCCAGTCGTTCCATCTTCCTTCAGAAAAGAACCATCAATGTTCTGTTTTGCATGGCCAGCTTGAGGATCCTCCTAGCGTGGAGTGTGTATTACTTTAGGTACGTTCACTTGCAGACTACTTGATAAGTTGATCACTTGCTTCCCCTTTGTCATGTCTGCCTTCAGATGCCGCTGAATGGCCAGCCGGGACGTGATATAGCTTGTAAGAAATCTGCGTGAAGCCTCAACCGAGACTGACGATTTGTGGTGAGTAACCTCATTTTAGCATATCGAATTTGCCACATAATCATTGGGGACATTAGCCGCTAGACCTGGGAGAGTTTCTCCAACAGGCGAAAGATCCAGTCAGGCTCGACATCGCGCAGGACAACAGTGGATGAAAGATCCCACTGGTCACTCATAGCAGCCCAAAGTGCCACTATGGGGGGCACCAGGTGAGGGCATGGTATACGTCCTCCGTTGCATGACCACGCATCAATCATGCAAGGTCGTTTTCCATATGTCTATGATGCTTAGTGGCTTGCATTGCAAGGGACTCAATAGCTACAAGCCATGCAAAAACACAAAAAATTGCTGGAGTTGCATTCTTCTCACGCCCAAAATGCGGTACTATCCTCATGAGGGCTCGAGGACCTCGATAAGGATAGAAGCACATTTCGGGTCGCTTCGCAAGAATGGAAATCATCACAATACATGTAAAGAAGAGATGGGTATATGGAGTTGGCTTACAATCACCACATGCTACAACATAAAGATTTCAATACATCAATACATTGCAATCATCATACAGAAGAGCAGGATCCAACTACGAATGAGATCAAATGAAAAAGAAGACGACGTGCACCCTGGTAATCCTAAACTGCCGACCTAGAACCCATCCTATGATTGGAGAAGAAGAAGAACTCCAAATAAAACAATCATCGCGCTCACGTCAAATCATCGCATTACATGTATCTGCATCTGTTGTTGTAGGAAATTGTGAGCCACGGGGACTCAGCAATCTCATTACCAAGGGTATCAAGACTAGCAAAGCTTAATGGGTGTGGTATGGTTAAGTGGTGAGGTTGTAGCAGCACTAAGCATTTTTATCTGGCTAACTTACGAGTACAAGAATAAGAAGAGTGATATATGCATAAACGGACGTGAGCTAGTGATTATCAAGAAGTGATCTTGAACACCTACTTACGAGTCAAACATAACCCCATCGTGTTCTCTTCATGAACTCCCTCGAAAAAAGACAATCATGGTTACGCACACGGTTGAGGTATTTTAATTGGATTTACTTCAAGTTCTCTAGTGTTGGGTATTACGAATTTTCCAAGTTACCACATAATCATGGGCACGACTTTCAAAAAGATTTAACCCTGCAGGGATGCTCCAACTCATCCATCACAAACTATCCACAAGCTGCGGTGGAAAACGTCAACGACGAGATAACCCATAGTATCCTCGGAATCTTGATGCACAAGATGTTCGTTAAAGGTAAAACAAATCCAGCAAGACCGTCCAGTAGGCCAGATCCCGATAGGAGACACACGTATCTCTTTCTTAGGGCACTACCAGATAAGCGAAGCGTATAGTGTCCAAATTAAACACCCAAGTTGCCCCGAGGTGCCCCCCGCACGATGCTCTATTTTGGACCAACGCTCATGAGGAGCACTGGCCCGGGATGTTGATTAAAGATCCACATGGTAGCTAGTCCCTATGAAATTTTATTAGTTATTAGGCAAATGTAGTACCAATGTGTTGGGGAACGTCGCATGGGAATTTTTTTTTCCTACGTTCACGCAAGACCTATCCATGGTGATGAGCATCTATGAGAGGGAGAGTGGATCTACATACCCTTGTAGATCGCTAAGAGGGAAGCGTTAAGAAACGCGGTTGGTGTAGTCGAACGTCTTCACGATCCAAATCACCGAGCGTCCCGCGATCCAATCACGATCCATCCCGATCAAGCACCAAACGGATGGCACCTCCGCATTCAGCACACGTACAGGTTGATGACGATCTCCGCCTTCTTGATCTAGCAAGAGGGAGCGAAGAGGTAGAAGAGTTCTCCGGCAGCGTGACGGTGCTCTGGCAATGGTGGTGGAGCTATTCCAGCAGGGCTTCGCCTAAGCACTGTAGAAATCCGATCTAGAGGAGAAACTATGCACCGGAGGAATGGGTGGCACGTGGCTGCAAATCTTGTGCCAAAACCCTAAAACCCTCTAGTATATATAGGAGGAGACGAGGAGGAGGCTTGGGTGCCAAGGAGCCAACCCTTGAGTCGGCCGAACCAGGAGGGAGGAGTCCTCCTCCTCCACTCCTAGTAGGATTAGGACTCCTTCCTAATTTAGCCCTTTTTGCCTTTTTCCACCTTTTTCCTTTTGGGCTTTTTCTTCCCAGCCGCATGGGCCCTTTGTGGGACTTCCTCCAGCCCACTAAGGGCTAGTATTCATCCTCCCACAGCCCATGTAGCTATTGGGGAACGTTGCATGGGAAACAAAAAAATTCCTACGTTCATGCAAGACCTATCCATGGTGATGAGCATCTACGAGAGGGAGAGTGGATCTACGTACCCTTGTAGATCGCTAAGCAGGAAGCGTTAAGAAACGCAGTTGGTGTAGTCGAATGTCTTCGCGATCCAAATCGCTGAGCGTCCCACGATCCAATCACGATCCATCCCATGTTCCAATCACGATCCGTCCCGCAAACTTGATCACGATCCGTCCCGCGAACTCGATCACGGTCCTTCTGATCTAGCGCCGAACGGATGGCACCTCCGCATTCAGCACACATACGGCTTGATGACAATCTCCATCGTCTTGATCCAGCAAGAGGGAGCGGAGAGGAAGAAGAGTTCTCCGACAGCGTGACGGCACTCCAACAATGGTGGTGGCGCTATTCCGGCAGGGCTTCGCCTAAGCATTGCAGAAATCCGATCTAGAGGAGAAACTATGCACTGGAGGAACGGGTAGCACTCCAGTATATATAAGAGGGAGGGAGGAGAGGACTTGGCGCAAGGGCCAAGCCTCCTTGGTTCGGCCGAAGTGGGGAGGAGAGGAGGACTCCTCCTCCAATCCTAGTAGGACTAGGATTCCTCCTTTTTGGCCTTTTTTTTCCACCTTTTCCCTTTGGGCTTTTCTTCCCTAGCCGCATGGGCCTTGTGTGGGACTTCCACCAGCCCACAAAAGGCTGGTATTTATTCTCCCACAGCCCATGAAGCCTCTTGGGTCGACATACCCCTCCCGATGGTCTTCCGGTACACTACCGGCACTCCCGGTACACTACCGATTAGCCCGAAACTTTTCCGGTGACCAAAATAGGACTTCCTATATATGAATCTTTACCTCCAGATCATTCCGGAGCTCCTCGTGATGTCCGGGATCTCATCCGGGACTCTGAACAACCTTCAGTCACCACCATACATAACTCTATACTACCAAAACGTCACCAAACCTTAAGTGTGCAGACCCTGCGGGTTCGAGAACTATGTAGACATGACCAAGACACCTCTACGGTCAATAACCAATAGCGAGACCTGGATGCCCATATTGGTTCCTACATATTCTACGAACATCTTTATGGGTCGAACCTCTATGTCAAGGATTTAGTTAATCCCGTATGATGTTCCCTTTGTTCTTCGGTACGTTACTTGCCCGAGATTCGATCGTCGGTATCTCCATACCTAGTTCAACCTAGTTACCGGCAAGTCTCTTTACTTGTTCCGTAATACAAAATCCCGTGACTAACACTTAGTCACATTGCTTGCAAGGCTTATTGTGATGTTGTATTACCGAGTGGGCCCTGAGATACCTCTCCGTCACACGCAGTAACAAATTCCAGTCTTGATCCATGCCAACTCAACAGACACCCTCGGAGATACCTGTAGAACACCTTTATAGTCACCCAGTTACGTTGTGATGTTTGATACACACAAGGCACTCCTCCAATGTCTGTGAGTTGCATGATCTCATGGTCATAGGAACATATACTTGTCATGCAGAAAACAATAGCAATAAACTGACACGATCATATGCTACGTTTGTAGTTTGGGTCTTGTCCATCACATCATTCTACTAATGATGTGATCCCGTTATCAAATGACATCACATGTCAATGACTAGCAAACCTTGACCATCTTTGATCAACGAGCTAGTTCACTAGAGGCATACTAGGGACATAGTGTTGTCTATTTACCCACACATGTATTGTGTTTCCAATCAATACAATTATAGCATGGATAATAAACGATTACCATGAACAAGGAAATATAATAATAAACACTTTATTTATTCCCTCTAGGGCATATTTCCAACAGTCTCCCACTTGCAGTAGAGTCAATAATCTAGTTCACATCACCATGTGATTTACATTGTAATGAATCGAACACCCATGCAATTATGGTGTTGATCATGTTTAGCCCTTGGAAGAGGTTTAGTCAATGGGTCTGCAACATTCAGATCCGTGTGCACTTTGCAAATATTTATGTCCTTCTCCTCGATGTAATCGTGGATGGAGTTGAAGCGTCACTTTATGTGTCTGGTCCTCTTGTGAAACCTTGGTTCCTTGGCCAGAGAATGGACACCAGTGTTGTCACAGAATAGGTTCATTGGATTCAGTGCACTGGGCACTACTCCAAGATCTGTCATGAACTGCTTCATCCAGACACCTTCCTTCGCTGCCTCTAAGTCTGCGATGTACTTGTTGGGGAACGTCACATGGGAGACAAAAAAATTCCTGCACACACGCAAACCTATCCATGGTGATGAGAATCTACGAGAGGGAGAGTGAATCTACGTACCCTTGTAGATCGCTAAGCGGGAAGCATTGAGAAACGCGGTTGGTGTAGTCGTACTTCTTCGCGATCCAAATCGCCGAGCATCCCGCAATCTAATCACGGACCGTCCCGCGATCTCATCACGATCCGTCCTGCGATCCGATCACGAACGTCCCGTGGCCTTGATCACGATCCTTCCGATCTAGTACCGAACAGACGACACCTCCGCGTTCAGCACACGTGCAGCTTGATGACGATATCCACCGTCTTGATCCAGCAAGAGGAGGCGGAGAGGAGGGAGAGTTCACCGGCAGCGTGACGGTGCTCCGGTGATGGTGGTGGAGTTATTCCTACAGGGCTTCGCCTAAGCACCGCAGAAAACCAATCTAGAGGAGAAACTATGCACTGGAGGTTAGGGTTGCACGTGGAAGAAAGAACTTGTGCCAAAACCCTCAAACCCCTCTAGTATATATAGGAGGAGAGGAGGAGGAGGAGGGGCTGGCGCAAGGGCCAAAGCCCACCTGGTTCGGCCGGCTAGGGAGGAGTCCTCCTCTTCCCACTCCTAGTGGGATTAGGACTCCTTCCATATATAGCCCCTTTTTGCCTTTTTCCACCTTTTTCCTTTTGGTATTTTCTTCCTAGCCTCATGGGCCTTGTGTAGGACTTCCACCAGCCCACCAAGGGATGGTATTCATATTCCCACAGCCCATAAAACCTCTTGGGTCGAAATACCCCTCCCGGTGGTCTCCCGGTACACTACCGGCACTCCCGGTACACTACCGATGAGCCCGAAACCTTTCCGGCGACCAAACTGGGACTTCCTATATATATGAATATTTACCTCCGGACCATTCCGGAGCTCCTCGTGACATCTGGGATCTTATCCGGGACTCCGAACAATCTTCGGTCACCACCATACATAACTCTACACTACCGAAACATCACCGAACCTTAAGTGTGCAGACCCTGCGGGTTCGAGAACTATGTAGACATGACCGAGACACCTCTCCGGCCAATAACCAATGGCGGGACCTGGATGTCCACATTGGTTCCTCCATATTCTACGAAGATCTTTATCGGTCGAACCTCTATGTCAAGGATTCAGTTAATCCCGTATAACGTTCCCTTTGTTCTTCGGTATGTTACTTGCCCGAGATTCGATCGTCGGTATCTCCATACCTAGTTCAACCTCGTTACCGGCAAGTCTCTTTACTCGTTCCATAATACAAGATCCCGCAACTAACAATTAGTCACATTGCTCGCAAGGATTATTGTGATGTTGCATTACCGAGTGGGCCCCGAGATACCTCTCCGTCACACGGAGTAACAAATCCCAGTCTCGATCCATGCCAACTCAACAGACACCATCGGAGATACCTGTGGAGAACCTTTATAGTCACCCAGTTATGTTGCGACGTTTGATACACACAAGGCACTCCTCCGATATCCGTGAGTTGCATGATCTCATGGTCATAGGAACATATACATTGACATGCAGAAAATAGTAGCAATAAACTGACACGATCATACGCTACGTTTGTAGTTTGGGTCTTGTCCATCACATCATTCTCCTAATGATGTGATCCCGTTATCAAATGACATCACATGTCAATGGCTAGGAAACCCTCACCATCTTTGATCAACGAGCTAGTTCACTAGAGGCATACTAGGGACACAGTGTTGTCTATTTACCCACACATGCAATGTGTTTCCAATCAATACAATTATAGCATGGATAATAAACGATTATCATGAACAAGGAAATATGATAATAAACACTTTATTTATTGCCTCTAGGGCATATTTCCAACAGTCTCCCACTTGCACTAGAGTCAATAATCTAGTTCACATCACTATGTGATTTACATGGTAATGAATCGAACACCCATACAGTTCTGGTGTTGATCATGTTTAGCCCTTGGAAGAGGTTTAGCCAATGGGTCTGCAACATTCAGATCCGTGTGCACTTTGCTAATATTTATGTCCTTCTCCTCGATGTAGAACCGGATGGACTTGAAGCGTCGCTTTATGTGTCTGGTCCTCTTGTGAAACCTTGGTTCCTTGGCTAGAGCAATGGCACCAGTGTTGTCGCAGAACAGGTTTATTGGATTCAGTGCACTAGGCACTACTCCAAGAACTGTCATGAACTGCTTCATCCAGACACCTTCCTTCGCTGCCTTCGAGGCTGCGATGTACTCCGCTTCGCACGTAGAATCAGCTACCACGCTCTGCTTGGAACTGCACCAGCTTACTGCTCCCCCGTTAAGAATAAATACGTATCCGGTTTGCGACTTAGAGTCGTCCGGATCAGTGTCAAAGCTTGCATCGACGTAACCCTTTATGACGAGCTCTTCATCACCTCCATAAACGAGAAACATATCCTTTGTCCTTTTTAGGTACTTGAGGATATTCTTGACCGCTTGCCAGTGCTCCACTCCAGGATCACTTTGAAACCTTCCGGCCATACTTATGGCAAGGCTGACATCCGGTCTTGTGCACAACATTGCATACATGATAGAGCCTATGGCTGAAGCATAGGGGATGACACTCATCTTTTCTTTATCTTCTGCAGTCACTGGGCATTGAGTCTTACTCAACTTCACACCTTGTAACACAGGCAAGAACCCTTTCTTGGACTGCTCCATTTTGAACTTCTTCAAAACTTTATCAAGGTATGTGCTCTGTGAAAGTGCTATTAAGCGTTTCGATCTATCTCTATAGATCTTAATGCCTAATATGAAAGAAGCTTCTCCTAGGTCCTTCATTGAAAAATTCTTATTCAAATATTCCTTCACGCTTTCCAGCATTTCTATATTGTTTCCAATCAGCAATATGTCATCCACATATAACACTAGAAACGCTATAGAGCTCCCACTCACTTTCTTGTAAATACAAGCTTCTCCATAAACTTGTATAAACCCAAACGCTTTGATCACTTCATCAAAGCGCTTATTCCAGCTCCGAGATGCTTGCACCAGTCCATAAATGGATCGCTGGAGTTTGCAAACTTTGTCAGCATTCTCTGGATCGACAAAACCTTCGGGTTGCATCATATACAACTCTTCCTCAAGGAAACCGTTGAGGAATGCCGTTTTGACATCCATCTACCAAATTTCATAGTCGAAATAAGCATCTAGTGCCAACATGATTCTGACAGACTTAAGCATCGCTGCGGGTGAGAAAGCCTCATCGTAGTCAACTCCTTGAACTTGTGAAAAACCCTTTGCCACAAGTCAAGCTTTATAGACGATGACATTACCGTCCGCGTTCGTCTTCTTCTTAAAGATCCATTTGTTCTGAATGGCCTTTCGCCCTTCAGGTAGTACTTCCAAACTCCATACTTTGTTTTCATACATGGATCCCATCTTGGATTTCATGGCCTCTAAACATTTCTCGGAATCCGAGCCCATCACTGCTCCTCCATAGCTCATAGGTTCATTGTTGTCTAACAGCATGACCTCCAAGACAGGGTTGCTGTACCACTCGGGCGTAGTACGCATCCTTGTCGACCTACGAGGTTCAATAGTAGCTTGAACCGAAGCTTCATGATAATCATCATTAACTTCCTCTTCTACCATCGTAGGTTCCACAGAAACATCTTTCATCGCTGCGCTACTTTCTGGTTGAAGTAAAGGTTCAATAACCTCATCAAGCTCTATTTTCCTCCCACTCAATTCTTTCGAGAGAAACTCTTTCTCAAGAAATATTCCATTCTTTGCGACAAACACTTTGCCTTCGGATCTGAGATAGAAGGTATACCCGACTGTCTCTTTTGGGTATCCTATGAAGACGCATTTCTCCGCTTTGGGTTCCAGCTTTTCCGGCTGAAGCTTTTTGACATAAGCATCACATCCCCAAACTTTAAGAAATGACAACTTTGGCCTTTTGCCAAACCACAGTTCATATGGCGTCGTCTCAACCGGTTTTGATGGTGCCCTATTTAAAGTAAATGCAGCTGTCTCTAATGCATAACCCCAAAACGATAGTGGCAAATCGACAAGAGACATCATAGAACGCACCATATCTAATAAGGTTCGATTACGACGTTCAGACACACCGTTACGCTGTGGTGTTCCGGGCGGTGTCAACTGTGAAACAATTCCACATTGTCTTAAGTGACTGCCAAACTCATAACTCAGATATTCACCTCCTCGATCAGATCGCAGAAATTTAATCTTCTTTTTACGATGATTCTCAACTTCACTCTGAAATTGCTTGAACTTTTCAAACGTTTCAGACTTGTGTTTCATCAAGTAAATATACCCATATCTACTCAAGTCATGAGTGAAGGTGAGAAAGTAACGATATCCACCGCGCGCTGCAACATTCATTGGACCGCACACATCAGTATGTATGATTTCCAATAAGTCACTTGCCCGTTCCATTGTTCTAGAGAACGGCGTTTTAGTCATCTTGCCCATGAGGCATGGTTCACATGTGTCAAGTGATTCAAAATCAAGTGACTCCAAAAGTCCATCAGCATGGAGCTTCCTCATGCATTTTACACCAATATGACCTAAACGGCAGTGCCACAAGAAAGTGGTACTATCATTATCAACTCTACATCTTTTGGCATCAATGTTATGAACATGTGTGTCATCACTATCAACATTCAATATGAATAAACCCCTAACATTGGGTGCATGACCATAAAAGATATCACTCATATAAATAGAACAACCTTTATTCTCTGATTTAAATGAGTAACCGTCTCGCAATAAACAAGATCCAGATATAATGTTCATGCTTCACGCAGGCACTAAATAACAATTATTCAGGTTCATCACTAATCCTGATGGTAATCGAAGAGAGAGCGTGCCGACGGCGATCACATCAACCTTGGAACCATTTCCCACGCGCATCGTCACTTCGTCCTATGCCAGTCTTCGTTTATTCCGTAGTTCCTACTTTGAGTTGCAAATGTGAGCAACCGAACCGGTATCAAATACCCAGGCACTACTACGAGAACTAGTAAGGTACACATCAATAACATGTATATCATATATACCTTGTTTGTCTTTGGCCGCCTTCTTGTCAGCCAGGTACTTGGGGCAGTTCCGCTTCCAGTGACTAGTTCCTTTGCAATGAAAGCACTCAGTTTGTGGCTTAGGTCCATGCTTAGGCTTCTTTGTAGGAGTAGCAACTGCTTTGCCATCCTTCTTGGTTTTACCCTTCTTGCCTTTGCCCTTGCCATTTTTCTTGAAACTAGTGGTTTTATTGACCATCAACACTTGATGTTCTTTCTGGATTTCAGACTCAGTGACTTTTAGCATCGCAAACAACTCGGATGAAGACTTGTTCATCCTGTGCATGTTATAGTTCATCACAAAGCTCTTGTAACTAGGTGGCAGTGATTGAAGAACTCTGTCAATGATCGCCTCTTGCGGTAGGGTAATTCCCAACTCAGCTACACGGTTTGAATAGCCAGACATTCTGAGTATATGCTCACTGATAGACCCGTTCTCCTCCATCTTGCAAGCATAGAACTTATCAGAGGTCTCATACCTCTCGATCTGGGCATTCTTCTGAAAAATAAACTTCAATTCCTAGAACATCTCATATGCTCCATGACGTTCAAAACGTCTTTGAAGTCCCGGTTCTAAGCCATACAATATTGCACACTGAACTATTGAGTAGTCTCCAGCACGAGCCTCCCAAGCGTTCTTAACGTCTTCGGAGGTCATGTCTTCTGGTTGGTCACCAAGCGGTGCATCAAAGACATATTGTTTCTGGGAAGCCGTGAGGATAATCCTCAGATTATGGGCCCAATCAACAAAGTTACTTCCATCATCTTTCAACTTAGCTTTCTCTAGGAACGCATTAAAATTCAGGGGTGCTACTGCGCGAGCCATTGATCTACAACATAAATATGCAAAGGTTACTTAGACTATTGTTCAAGATAATGAGTTTAGTTAATCAAATTACTAAAGCTCCCACTCAAATTGACATCCCTCAGGTCATCTGAGTGTCACATGATCCAAATTCACCAACTCAAGTCCGATCATCACGTGAGTTAAGGTGGCTTCAATGGTGAACATCATTATGTTGATCATATCTACTATATGACTCATGTTCGACCTTTCGGTCTCTTGTGTTTCGAGGCCATGTCTGTACATGCTAGGCTCGTCAAGTTTAACCCGAGTGTTCTGCACATGCAAATCTGGCTTGCACCCGTTGTATGTGAACATAGAGTCTATCACACCCGGTCATCACGTGGTGTATCGAGATGACGAACTTTCGCAATGGTGCACACTCGGGGAGAACACAATTTATCTTGAAATTTAAGTGAGGGATCACCTTATAATGCTACTGTCGTACTAAGCAAAACAAGGTGCATAAAAGGATTAACATCTCATGCAATTCATAAGTGACATGATATGGCCATGAACTTGTGTTTAAGATCTCCATCTTCAAAACATGGGCATGATCTCCATCGTCACCGGTACAACACCATGATCTCCATCATCTTGATCTCCATCAACGTGTCGCCATCGGGGTTGTCATGCCCTGCATGCTTCTACTACTATTGCTACCGTAGCGATAAAGTAAAGAATTACATAGCGCTTAATGATTGACATGCAGGTCAAAGAATAATTAAAGACAACCCTATGGCTCCTGCCGGTTGCCTTACTCATGGACATGCAAGTCGTGAAATTCTATACATCACATGATCATCTCATACATCACATATATCTCATCATGTAATTGGCCATATCACATCACTACATACCCTGCAAAAACAAGTTAGACGTCCTCTAATTGTTGTTGCAAGTTTTATGTGGCTGCTACGGGTATCTAGCAAGAACGATTCTCACCTATGCATAAACCACAACGGTGATACATAAGTTTCTTTTCAACCTTCTCAAGGACCGCCTTTGTCGAATCCGATCCAACTAAAGTAGGAGAAACTAACACCCGCTAGCCATCTTTTGCAACAAGTGCAGTTGAGGGAACCGGTCTCTCGTAAGCGTATGAGTAAGGTTGATCCGGGCCGCTTCATCCCACAATACCGCTGAACCAAAACACGACCAAGGGAGGAAGCAATCTAAGCATCGACACCCACAAACCTTTTGTGTTCTACTCGAGATCTCATCGAACCATCAACCTAGCTCATAATGCCACTGTTGGGGAATGTCACATGGGAAACAAAAAATTTCCTACGCACACGCAAACCTATCCATGGTGATGAGCATATACGAGAGGGAGAGTGAATCTACGTACCCTTGTAGATCGCTAAGCGGGAAGCGTTGAGAAACACGGTTGGTGTAGTCGTACTTCTTCGCGATCCAAATCGCTGAGCGTCCCGCGATCTCGTCACGATCCGTCCCGCGATCCGATCACGAACGTCCCGTGGCCTTGATCACGATCCTTCCGATCTAGTACCGAACAGACGACACCTCCGCGTTCAGCACACGTGTAGCTTGATGACGATCTCCACCGTATTGATCCAACAAGAGGAGGCGGAGAGGAGGGAGAGTTCACCGGCAGCGTGACGGCGCTCCGGTGATGGTGGTGGAGTTATTCCTGCAGGGCTTCACCTAAGCACCGCAGAAAACCAATCTAGAGGAGAAACTATGCACTGGAGGTTAGGGTTGCACGTGGAAGAAAGAACTTGTGCCAAAACCCTCAAACCCCTCTAGTATATATAGGAGGAGAGGAGGAGAAGGAGGGTCTGGAGCAAGGGCCAAAGCCCACCTGGTTCAGCCGGCTAGGGAGGAGTCCTCCTCTTCCCACTCCTAGTGGGATTAGGACTCATTCCATATATAGCCCTTTTTTGCCTTTTTCCACCTTTTTCCTTTTGGTATTTTCTTCCCAGCCTCATGGGCCTTGTGTAGGACTTACACCAGCCCACAAAGGGCTGGTATTCATCTTCCCACAGCCCATAAAACCTCTTGGGTCGAAATACCCCTCCCGGTGGTCTCCCGGTACACTACCGACACTCCCGATACACTACCGATGAGCCCGAAACCTTTCCGGCGACCAAACTGGGACTTCCTATATATGAATCTTTACCTCCGGACCATTCCGGAGCACCTCGTGACGTCCGGGACTCCGAACAATCTTCGGTCACCACCATACATAACTCTACACTACCGAAACGTCACCGAACCTTAAGTGTGCAGACCCTGCGGGTTCGAGAACTATGTAGACATGACCGAGACACCTCTCTGGCCAATAACCAATGGCGGGACCTGGATGTCCACATTGGTTCCTCCATATTCTACGAAGATCTTTATCGGTCGAACCTCTATGTCAAGGATTCAGTTAATCCCGTATAACGTTCCCTTTGTTCTTCGGTATGTTACTTGCCCGAGATTCGATCGTCGGTATCTCCATACCTAGTTCAACATCGTTGCTGGCAAGTCTCTTTACTCATTCCGTAATACAAGATCCCGCAACTAACAATTAGTCACATTGCTTGCAAGGCTTGTTGTGATGTTGCATTACCGAGTGGGCCCCGAGATACCTCTCCGTCACACGGAGTAACAAATCCCAGTCTCGATCCATGCCAACTCAACAGACACCATCGGAGATACCTGTGGAGCACCTTTATAGTCACCCAGTTACGTTGCGACGTTTGATACACACAAGGCACTCCTCCGATATCCGTGAGTTGCATGATCTCATGGTCATAGGAACATATACATTGACATGCAGAAAACAGTAGCAATAAAGTGACACGATCATACGCTACGTTTGTAGTTTGGGTCTTGTCCATCACATCATTCTCCTAATGATGTGATCCCGTTATCAAATGACATCACATGTCAATGTCTAGGAAACCCTGACCATCTTTGATCAATGAGCTAGTTCACTAGAGGCATACTAGGGACACAGTGTTGTCTATTTACCCACACATGCAATGTGTTTCCAATCAATACAATTATAGCATGGATAATAAACGATTATCATGAACAAGGAAATATGATAATAAACACTTTATTTATTGCCTCTAGGGCATATTTCCAACAGTACTCTACTTCGCACGTTGAATCGACTACCACGCTTTGCTTGGAACTGCACCACCTTACCGCTCCCCCGTTGAGAATAAATACGTATCCGGTTTGTGACTTAGAGTCATTTGGATCAGTGTCAAAGCTTGCATCGACGTAACCCTTTATGACGAGCTCTTCATCACCTTCATAAACAAGAAACATTTCCTTAGTCCTTTTCAGGTACTTAAGGATATTCTTGACCGCTGCCCAGTGTTCCATTCCAGGATCTCTTTGAAACCTTCCGGCCATACTTATGGCAAGGCTGACATCCGGTCTTGTGCACAACATTGCATACATGATAGAGCCTATGGCTGAAGCATAGGGGATGACACTCATCTTTTCTCTATCTTCTGCAGTCACTGGGCATTGAGTCTTACTCTACTTCACACCTTGTAACACAAGCAAGAACCCCTTCTTGGACTGATCCATTTTGAACTTCTTCAAAACTTTATCAAGGTATGTGCTCTGTGAAAGTGCTATTAAGCGTCTCGTTCTATCTCTATAGATCTTAATGCCTAATATGAAAGCAGCTTTTCCTAGGTCCTTCATTGAAAAACTCTTGTTCAAATATTCCTTCACGCTTTCCAGCATTTCTATATTGTTTCCAATCAGCAATATGTCATCCACATATAATGTTAGAAACTGTATAGAGCTCCCACTCACTTTCTTGTAAATACAAGCTTCTCCATAAACTTGTATAAACTCAAACGCTTTGATCACCTCATCAAAGCGCTTATTCCAGCTCCGAGATGCTTGCACCAACCCATAAATGGATCGCTGGAGTTTGCAAACTTTGTCAGCATTCTCTGGATCGACAAAACCTTCTCGTTGCATCATATAGAACTCTTCCTCAAGGAAACCGTTGAGGAACGCCGTTTTGACATCCATCTGCCAAATTTCATAATCAAAGTAAGCAGCTATTGCCAACATGATTCTGACAGACTTAAGCATCGCTACGGGTGAGAATGTCTCATCGTAGTGAACTCCTTGAACTTGTGAAAAACCCTTTGCCACAAGTCGAGCTTTATAGACGGTGACATTACCGTCCGCGTCTGTCTTCTTCTTAAAGATCCATTTGTTCTGAATGGCCTTTTGCCCTTCAGGTAATACTTCCAAAATCCATACTTTGTTTTCATACATGGATCCCATCTCGGATTTCATGGCCTCTAACCATTTCTCGGAATCCGGGCCCATCACTGCTCCTCCATAGCTCGTAGGTTCATTGTTGTCCAACAACATGACCTCCAAGACAGGGTTGCCGTACCACTCAGGAGTAGTACGCGCCCTTGTCGACCTACGAGGTTCAATAGTAGCTTGATCCAAAGCTTCATGATCATCATCATTAACTTACTCTTCTACCGTCGTAGGTTCCACAGAAACATCTTTCTGCGCTGCACTACCTTCTGGTTGAAGTAAAGGTTCAGTAACCTCATCAAGCTCTATTTTCCTCCCACTCAATTCTTTCGAGAGAAACTTTTTCTCAAGAAATGTTCCGTTCTTAGCGACAAACACTTTGCCTTCGGATCTGAGATAGAAGGTATACCTGACTGTCTCTTTCGGGTATCCTATGAAGACACATTTCTCCGCTTTGGGTTCCAGCTTTTCAGGCTGAAGCTTTTTGACATAAGCATCACATACCCAAACTTTAAGAAACGACAATTTTGGCCTCTTGCCAAACCATAGTTCATATGGTGTCGTCTCAAGGGATTTCGATGGTTCCCTATTTAAAGTGAATGCAGCTGTCTCTAATGCATAACCCCAAAACGATAGTGGCAAATCAGCAAGAGACATCATAGAACGCACCATATCTAATAAGGTTCGATTACGACATTCGGACACACCATTGCGCTGTCGTGTTCCAGGCGGTGTCAACTGTGAAACAATTCCACATTGTCTTAAGTGAGTGCCAAACTCATAACTCAGATATTCACCTCCTCGATCAGATCGTAGGAATTTAATCTTCTTGTTACGATGATTCTCAACTTCACTCTGAAATTGCTTGAACTTTTCAAACATTTCAGACTTGTGTTTCATTAAGTAAATATACCCATATCCACTTAAGTCATCAGTGAAGGTGAGAAAATAACGATATCCAGCACGCACTGTAACATTCATTGGACCGCACACATCAGTATGTATGATTTCCAATAAGTCACTCGCCTGTTCCATTGTTCTAGAGAACGACGTTTTAGTCATCTTGCCCATGAGGCATGGTTCACATGTGTCAAGTGATTCAAAATCAAGTGACTCCAAAAGTCCATTAGTATGGA
Organism: Hordeum marinum; assembly: GCA_022496015.1. NCBI lineage: Eukaryota > Viridiplantae > Streptophyta > Magnoliopsida > Poales > Poaceae > Hordeum > Hordeum marinum. The sequence continues at coordinate 449,259,758 of CM039678.1, read as the reverse complement.
GCTTCCTCATGCGTTTTACACCAATATGACCTAAACGACAGTGCCACAAGAAAGTGGTACTGTCATTATAACCCTCTACATCTTTTGGCATCAATGTTATGAACATGTGTGTCATCACTATCAAGATTCAATATGAATAAACCCCTCACATTGGGTGCATGACCATAAAAGATATTACTCATATAAATAGAACAACCTTTATTCTCTGATTTAAATGAGTAACCGTCTCGCAATAAATAAGATCCAGATATAATGTTCATGCTTAACGTAGGCACTAAATAACAATTATTCAGGTTCATCACTAAGCCCGATGGTAATCGAAGAGAGAGCATGCCGACGGTGATCACATCAACCTTGGAACCAGTTCCCACGCGCATCGTCACTTCATCCTTTGCCAGCCTTTGTCTATTCTGTAGTTCCTATTTTGAGTTGCAAATGTGAGCAACCGAACCGGTATCAAATACCCAGGCACTACAATGAGAGCTAGTAAGGTACACATCAATAACATGTATATCATATATACCTTGTTTGTCGTTGGCCGCCTTCTTGTCAGCCAGGTACTTGGGGCAGTTCCGCTTCCAGTGACCAGTTCCCTTGCAATGAAAGCACTCGGTTTCTGGCTTAGGTCCATGCTTGGGCCTCTTTACAGGAGTAGTAACTGCTTTGCCATCCTTCTTGGTTTTACCCTTTCTTGCCCTTGCCCTTGCCATTCTTCTTGAAACTAGTGGTTTTATTGACCATCAACACTTGATGTTCTTTCTGGATTTCAGACGCAGCGACTTTTGGCATCACAAACAGCTCGGCGACTGACTTGTTCATCCCGTGCATGTTATAGTTCATCACAAAGCTCTTGTAACTAGGTGGCAGTGATTGAAGAACTCTATCAGTGATCGCCTCTGGCGGAAGGGAATTCCCAACTCCGCTAGACGAGTTGAATACCCATACATTCTAAGTATATGTTCACTGATAGACCCATTCTCCTCCATCTTGCAAGCATAGAACTTATCGGAGGTCTCATACCTCTCGATCCGGGCATTCTTCTGAAAGATAAACTTCAACTCCTAGAACATCTCACATGCTCCATGATGTTCAAAATGTCTTTGAAGTCCCGGTTCTAAGCCATACAATATTGCACACTGAACTATTGAGTAATCTCTAGTACGTGCCTCCCAAGCGTTCTTAACGTCTTTGGAGGTCATGTTTTCTGGTTGGTCACCAAGCGGTGCATCAAGGACATATGATTTCTGGGAAGCCGTGAGGACAATTCTCAGATTACGGGCCCAGTCAACAAAGTTACTTCCATCATCTTTCAGCTTAGCTTTCTCTAGGAACGCATTAAAATTCAGGGGTGCTACTGCGGGAGCCATTGATCTACAACATAAATATGCAAAGGTTTACTTAGACTATTGTTCAAGATAATGAGTTTAGTTAATCAAATTACTAAAGCTCCCACTCAAATTGACATCCCGCAGGTCATCTAAGTGTCACATGATCCAAATTCACCAACTCAAGTCCAATCATCACGTGAGTTGAGGTGGCTTCAATGGTGAACATCATCATGTTGATCATATCTACTATATTACTCATGTTCGACCTTTCGGTCTCTTGTGTTCTGAGGCCATGTCTGTACATGCTAGGCTCGTCAAGTTTAAACCGAGTGTTCTACACGTGTAACACTGGCTTGCACCCATTGTATGTGAACGTAGAGTATCACACCCGATCATCACGTGGTGTCTCAACACGACAAACTTTCACAACGGTGCACACTCGGGGAGAACACAATTCATCTTGAAATTTAAGCGAGGGATCACCTTATAATGCTACCGTCGTCCTAAGAAAAACAAGGTGCATAAAAGGATTAATTTCACATGCAAATCATAAGTGACATGATATGGCCATGAACTTGTGCTTTTGATCTCCATCTAGAAAGCACCAGCATGATCTCCATCATCACCGGCATGACACCATGATCTCCATCATCTTGATCTCCATCAACATGTCGCCATTGGGGTTGTCACACCCAACAAGCTTCTACTACTATTGCTACCGTTTAGCAATAAAGTAAAGCATTACATAGCGCTTAATGATTGACACGCAGGTCATACAATAATTAAAGACAACCCTATGGCTCCTGCCGGTTGACGTACTCATCGACATGCAAGTCGTGATAATCTATACATCACATGATCATCTCATACATCACATATATCACATCATGTAATTGGGCATATCACATCACAACATACCCTACAAAAACAAGTTAGATGTCCTCTAATTGTTGTTGCATGTTTTACGTGGCTGCTACGGGTATCTAGCAAGAACAATTCTCATCTACGCAAAAACCACAATGGTGATACACTAGTTGCTTTTCAACCTTCTCAAGGACCGCCTTTGTCGAATCTGATCCAACTAAAGTGAGAGAAACTGGCTCCCACAAGCCATCTATGCAACAAGTTGCAGTTGAGGGAACCGATCTCTCGTAAGCGTACGAGTAATGTTGGTCCGGGCCGCTTCATCTCACAATACCGCTGAACCAAAACAGGACCAAGGAAGGAAGCAATCTAAGCATCAATGCCCACAAACTCCTTGTGTTCTACTCGAGATCTCATCTACACATAGACCTAGCTCATGATGCCACTATTGGGGAACGTTGCATGGGAAACAATTTTTTTCCTAAGTTCACGCAAGACCTATCCATGGCGATGAGCATCTACGAGAGGGAGAGTGGATCTACATACCCTTGTAGATCGCTAAGCGGGAAGCGTTAAGAAACGCAGTTGGTGTAGTCGAACGTCTTCGCGATCCAAATCGCCGAGCATCCCGCGATCCAATCACGATCCGTCCCGATCAAGCACCGAACGGACGACACCTCCGCGTTCAGCACATGTACAGCTTGATGACGATCTCCGCCTTCTTGATCCAGCAAGAGGGAGCGGAGAGGTAGAAGAGTTCTCTGGTAGCGTGACGAAGCTCCGGCGATGGTGGTGGAGCTATTCCGGCAGGGCATCGCCTAAGCACTGTAGAAATCCGATCTAGAGGAGAAACTATGCACTAGAGGAACGGGTAGCACGTGGCTGAAAATCTTGTGCCAAAACCCTAAAACCCTCTAGTATATATAGGAGGAGAGGAGGAGGAGGCTTGGCTCCCAAGGAGCCAACCCTTGGGTCGCCGAACCAGGAGGGAGGAGTCCTCCTCCTCCACTCCTAGTAGGATTAGGACTCCTTCCTAATTTAGCCCTTTTTGCCTTTTTCCACCTTTTTCCTTTTGGGCTTTTTCTTCCCAGACGCATGGGACCTTTGTGGGGCTTCCTCCAGCCCACTAAGGGCTGGTATTCATCCTCCCATAGCCCATGTGCCTCTTGGGTCGAAATACCCCTCCCGATGGTCTCCCGGTACACTACCGATGAGCCCGAAACTTTTCTAGCGACCAAAATAGGACTTCCTATATATAAATCTTTACCTCCGGACCATTCCGGAGCTCCTCGTGACATACGTGATATCATCTGGGACTCCGAACAACCTTTGGTCACCACCATACATAACTCTATACTACCGAAACGTCACCAAACCTTAAGTGTGCAGACCCTGCGGGTTCGAGAACTATGTAGACATGACCGAGACACATCTATGGTCAATAACCAATAGCGGGACCTGGATGTCCATATTGGTGCCTACATATTCTACGAAGATCTTTATCGGTCGAACCTCTATGTCAAGGATTCAGTCAATCCCGTATGATGTTCCCTTTGTTCTTCGGTATGTTACTTGCCCGAGATTCGATCGTCGGTATCTTCATACCTAGTTCAACCTCGTTACCGTCAAGTCTCTTTACTTGTTCTGTAATACAAAATCCCGTGACTAACACTTAGTCACATTGCTTGCAAGGCTTGTTGTGATGTTGTATTACCGAGTGGGCCCTGAGATACCTCTCCGTCACACGGAATAACAAGTCCCAGTCTTGATCCATGCCAACCCAACAGACACCCTCGGAGATACCTGTAGAGTACCTTTATAGTCACCCAGTTACGTTGCGATGTTTGATACACACAAGGCACTCCTCCGGTGTGAGTGAGTTGCATGATCTCATGGTCATAGGAACATATACTTGACATGCAGAAAATAGTAGCATTAAACTGACACGATCATATGCTGCGTTTGTAGTTTGGGTCTTGGCCATCACACCATTCTCCTAATGACGTGATCCCGTTATCAAATGACATATCATGTCCATGGCTAGGAAACCTTAACCATCTTTGATCAACGAGCTAGTCTATTAGAGGCATACTAGGGACATGGTTTTTGTCTATGTATCCACACATGCATCTAAGTCTCCGATCAATACAATTATAGCATGGATAATAAACGATTATCATGAACAAGGAAATATGATAATAACTAATTTATTATTGCCTCTAGGGCATATTTCCAACACATTGTTGGGCCTTGTCGGAAGAGTTTTATCCAAAATCAAAAATCAAGAGGGTCCCTATAACAACCCCGAGCATGTTAGGAGAGCTCAGATGGAACATAACATCAATACTCGGAAACTAAGACGGCAAGAGTATAACAAAACACCAAGCAAAAGGCCAAGCTTTCCACCCTTTACCAAGTGTATAGATGCATTAAATTAAATAGCAAGAATAATGTGATATCTCAAGATATCCATGTTATGACACGGATCCACCTACGCTTGCAACTAGCAACGCTATAAGAGGGGATTAGCAAGCAGTAACTTAGCCAAACAATGGTTTGCTAGGATGTGGAAGGTTAGAGCTTGATCATGACTTTTGGGAGGTTTGACAAACAAGTGGTAGGTAGCGAGACATAGCGATAGAATCGATACAACTAGCATATCAATGATAATAGTGGCATTCAGGGTCATGAATCCGCGAAATAGACAAACTGGTACAGTCGAAGGAATCCTCACACTCCTAATCAGTTTCAGAACTATATTGAGAAGAAGCAAACCCAAAAACAAACAAACGACACAAAAATCCATCACAACATATTCATGATATGATGCACAAACAAGTATGATGCATGTCCATTTAAATATGCAAGGCATGGCAAAGCACAACAAACAACCACTACACATTAAGTGAAGCTCAATATGCAACGAGTGTTACATATTGAAGAAAATCCACATTCAAATATTTGGTTCACTCCTATTCACATACTCAACAATAATAACTGTTGTTAAACATTGCAAGAGATGAAACACAAGTAGACTACATATTTAGGCAAGTTTAAATGACGCCGAAACAACGAATAACAATTCTGAAGTCCCCATATGCAATTTTCGAATTTTCTATTGTTCTGCCTAAAACACAATTTTAATATTGTTAAACTACAAAATAAAGTGCACCATGTTATTCTACATGTTTTTCTAGTCAACTTAATGTTGAGGAACGTTGCATGGGAAACAAAAAAATTCCTACGCACACGCAAGATCTATCCATGGTGATGAGCATCTATGAGGGAGAGTGGATCTACATACCCTTGTAGATCGCTAAGAGAGAAGCGTTAAGAAACGCGGTTGGTGTAGTCGAACATCTTCGCAATCCAAATCGCCGAGCGTCCCGCGACCACATCACGATCCGTCCCGCGATCCAATCACGATCCGTCCCGCGAACTCATCACGATTCATCCGGCGATCTCATCATGATCCGTCCCGTGATCTCATCGTGATCCATCCCGTGAACTCATCACGATCCGTCCCGCGAACTCATCACGAAACGTCTCGCGATCTTGATCACGGTCCTTCCGATCTAGTGCCGAACGGACGACACCTCCGCGTTCAGCACACGTGCAACTTGATGACGATCTCCACCGTATTGATCCAGCAAGAGGAAGTGGAGAGGAATAAGAGTTCACCGGCAGCGTGATGGCGCTCTGGCGATGGTGGTGGAGCAATTCCGGCAGGGCTTCGCCTAAGCACTGCGGAAATCCGATCTAGAGGAGCACCGGTGGAACGGGTATTACGTGGCCGTAAAATCTAGTGCAAAACACCCAATACCACCATTATATATAGGAGGGAGGGAGGAGGAGGGCTGGTGCAAGGCCAAGGCCCCATAGGAGTCGGCCGAATCCATTAGGATTGGAGGACTCTCCTCCAATCCTAGTAGGACTAGGATTCGTCCCTTTTTTTCCTTTTCCACCGTTTCCTATTAGGTTTTCTTCTCCAGCCACATGGGCCTTGTGTGCGAATTTGCACCAGCCCACTAAGGGCTGATATTCACTCTCCCACAGCCCATGAACCCTCTTGGGACAAAATACCTCTCCCAATGGTCCCCCGGTACACTACCGACACTCCCGGTACACCACCGATGAGCCCGAAACTTTTGCAGCGACCAAAACATGACTTCCTATATATGAATCTTTACCTTAGAACCATTCCGGAGCTCCTCGTGACGTCCGAGATCTCATCCGGGACTCCGAAAAACCTTCGGTCACCACCATACATAACTCTATACTACCGAAACGTCACCAAACCTTAAGTGTGCAGACCCTGCGGGTTCGAGAACTATGTAGACATGACCGAGACACCTCTATGGTCAATAACCAATAGCGGGCCCTGGATGACCATATTGGTTCCTACATATTCTACGAAGATCTTTATCGGTCAAACCTCTATGTCAAGGATTCAGTCAATCCCGTATAACGTTCCCTTTGTTCTTCGGTATGTTACTTGCCCGAGATTCGATCGTCGGTATCTCCATACCTAGTTCAACCTCGTTACCGGCAAGTCTCTTTACTCATTCCGTAATACAAGATCCCGTGGCTAACACTTAGTCACATTGCTTGCAAGGCTTGTTGTGATGTTGTATTACCGAGTGGGCCCTGAGATACCTCTCCGTCAAACGGAGTAACAAATTCCAGTCTTGATCCATGCCAACCCAACAAACACCCTCGGAGATATCTGTAGAGCACCTTTATAGTCACCCAGTTACGTTGCGACGTTTGATACAAAAAAGGCACTCCTCCGATGTCTGTGAGTTGCATGATCTCATGGTCATAGGAACATATACTTGACATGCAGAAAACAGTAGCAATAAACTGACACGATCATATGCTACGTTTGTAGTTTGGGTCTTGTCCATCACATCATTCTCCTAATGATGTGATCCCGGCATCAAATGACATCTCATGTCCATGGCTAGGAAACCTTAACCATCTTTTGATCAACGAGTAGTCTACTAGAGGCATACTAGGGACATGGTGTTGTCTATGTATCCACACATGTATCTGAGTCTCCGATCAATACAATTATAGCATGGATAATAAACGATTATCATGAACAAGGAAATATGATAATAACTAATTTATTATTGCCTCTAGGGCATATTTCCAACAGTCTCCCACTTGCACTAGAGTCAATAATCTAGTTCACATCACTATGTGATTCGCATTGTTATGAATCTAACACCCAATGAGTTCTGGGGCTCGATCATGCTTTGCATTTGAGAGAGATGTTATAGTCAACGGGTCTGCGACATTCAGATCCGTGTGTACTTTGCAAATCTCTATGTCAAACTGTAAGCACTGCTCGCACACTCCACTTGGTACTATTCCAAATGGCTTCTCCACTATATGTATCCAGATTGCTACTACGAGTTATCCGGATTGGTGTTAAAGCTTGCATCGACGTAACTCTTTACGACGAACTCTTTATCACCTCCATAATCGAGAAACATCTCCTTAGTATTTTAGTTACTAAGGATATTCTTGACCGCTATCCAGTGATCCACTCCTAGATCACTCTTGTACCCCTTGACGGACTCATAGCAAGGCACACATGGGTGCGGTACTCAACATGGCATACTATACAGAGCCTATGGCTAGGGTATAGGGGACGACATTCGTCCTTTCCCTTTCTTCTGCCGTGGTCGAGCTTTGAGTCTCACACAACTTCACACCTTACAAAGCAGGCGAGAACACTTCTCTCCGACTGATCCATTTTGAACTTCTTTCAAAATCTTGTCGAGGTATGTACTCATTGAAAGTCTCATCAAGCATCTTGATCTATCTCTATAGATCTTGATGCTTAACAATTAGGTAGCTTTATCCAGGTCTTCCTTTGATAAACACTTTTCAAACAACCATTTATGCTTTCCAGAAATTCTACATCATTTCGGATCAACAATATGTCAACCACATATGCTTACCAGAAACTCTATAGTGCTCCCACTCACTTTATTGTAAATACAAGTTTCTCATAAACTTTGTATAGACTCAAAAACTTTGATCACCTCATCAAAGTGTATATTCCAAGTCCGAGATGCTTGCTTCAGTTCATAGAAGGATCACTGAAGCTTGCACACCTTTTAGCATCCTTAGGACTGACAAAACCTTCTGGTTGTATCACATACAACCTTTCCTCAAGTAGACCGTTAAGGAAACTATGTTTTGACATCCATCTGCCAGATTTCATAATTGAAAAATGCAGCAACTACTAACATAATTCCAACAAACTTTAGCATCGCTATGAGTGAGAAAGTCTCATCATAGTCAACTCCTTGAACTTGCCAGAAACTTCTTTGCGACAAGTCGAGCTTTATAAATGGTGACATTCACCATCAGTGTCTGTCTTCATTTTAAAGATCCATTTGTACTCAACGACCTGCCGTCCAACGAGCAAGTCTACCAAAGTCTATACTTGGTTTTCATACATGGATCCTTTCTCGGATTTTATGGCCTCTAACCATTTGTCGGAATCCGGGCCCATCATTGCTTCTCCACAGTTCGTAGGTTCATTGTTGTCCAACAACATGACCTCCAAGACAGGGTTGTCGTATCGCTCAGGAGCAGTACACATCCTTGTCGACCTACGAGGTTCGATAGTAACTTGATACGAAGCTTCATGATCATCATCATTTACTTCTCTTCAACTGACGTAGGTTCCATAGAAACATCTTTCTGCGCTGTGCTACTCTCTGGTTGAAACAAAGGTTCAACAACCTCATCAAGTTCTATCTTCCTCCCACTCAATTCTTTCAAGAGAAACTCTTTCTCGAGAAACGACCCATTTTTAGCAACAAATACTTTATGCTTGGATCTGAGATATAAGGTTCACCCAACTGTTCTTAGGGTATTCTATGAAGATGCATTTGTCCGCTTTGGGTTCGAGCTCGTTAGGTGAATTTTTTTTCACACAAGCATCATAGACCCAAACATTAAGAAATGACAGCTTAGGTTTCTATCAAACGATAATTCACACGGTGTCTTCTCAACGGATTTAGATGGTGCCCTATCTAAAGTGAATGTAGTTGTCTCTAATGCATAACCCCAAAATTATAGTAGAAAAAACGAGAAGAGACATCATAGCAAGCACCATATCTAATAGAGCACGACTATGACGTTCGAACACACCATCACACTATGGTGTTCTAGGTGGCATGAGTTGTGAAACAACTTTCACATTGTCTTAAGTTGTATGCCAAACTCGTAACTCAGATATTCACCTCCACGATCACATCGCAGACATTTTCATCTTCTTGTCACGATGATCTTAAACTTCACTCTCAATTTGCTTGAACCTTTCAAATGATTCAGACTTGTGTTTTATTGAGTAAATATACACTATATCTACTCAAATTATCAGTGAAGTTAGGAAAATAACGATATCCAGTGCACGCTACAAGACTCATTGGATTGCATACATCGACATGTATCATTTTCAATAAATCACTTCCCCGCTCCATCAATCTAGAAAACGGGGTCCTTAGTCATCTTGCCCAAGAAGCATGGTTCACATGTCTCAACAGATTCGAAATCGAATGAGTCAAAAGATCCATCAGCATGGAGTTTCTTCATGCGCTTTATACCAATATGACATTTAGCGGCAGTGCCACAAGTATGTGGTACTATCATTATTAACTTTGTATCTTTGGGCATCAATGTTATGAACTATGATCAAGATTCAACAAACCATTCTCACTAGGTGAATGACCATTGAAGGTATTATTCATGTAAACAGAATAACCATTATTCTCTAACTTAAATGAATAACCGTGTTGCAATAAACACGATCTAATCATGTTCATGCTCAACGCAAAACACCAAATAACATTTATTTAGGTTCGTCACTAATCCCGAAGGTAGAGAGAGCGTGCGATGTTGATCATATCAACCTTGGAAACATTTCCAACACACATCGTCACCTCACCCTTATCTAGTTCTCCGTTTATTCCGTAGCTTTTATTTCGAGTTACTAACATTTAGCAACCGAACCGGTATCCAATACCCAAGTGCTACTAGGAGTACTAGCAAGGTACACATTAATAACACGTATATCAAATATACTTCTGTCGACGTTGCCAACATTCTTATCTACCAAGTATCTAGGATTGTTTCGCTTCAGCGACCGCTCTCCTCATAATTGACGCACTTAGTCTCGGGTTCGGGTTCAACTTTGGGTTGCTTCACTAGAGCAGCAACTAACTTGCTATCCATGAAGTTTCCCTCCTTGCTCTTGCCCTTCTCAAAACTAGTGGTTTGACTAACCATCAACACTTGACGCTCCTTCTTGATTTCTACCTTTGCGGTGTCAAACATCGTGAATAGCTCAGGGATCATAATTTCTATCCCTGGCGTTTTATAGTTCATCAACAATTTCTGTCCTTAGTGATAGTGACTTGGAGAACTATATTAATCACTATATTATCTGGAGAACTATATTGTAGCACCCAGACAATCTGAGTACATGCTCAACAATTGAGCTATTCTCCTCTATCTTGCAGGCAAAGAATCTTGTTGGAGATCTCATATCTCGCAACACGGGCAAGAGCCTGAGATCCTAATTTCAGCTCTTAGAACATCTCATATGTTTCGTGACGTTCAAAACATTTCGAAGCCTCAATTCTAAGCCGTAATGCATGACGCACTCAACTATCAAGTAGTCATCAGAACGTGCCTGTCAGATGTTCACAACATCTACCGACGACGCTAGAGGGGTTGGCGCACCGAGCGGTGCATTAAGGACATAAGCATTCTGTGCAGCAATGAGGACAATCCTCAGTTCACGGACCCAGTCCGCAATATTGCTACCATCATCTTTCAACTCTATTTCTCTAGGAACATATAAAAATACAAGGGAGCTACAACGTGAGCTAGTAATCTACAACATATTTGCAAAGCCACTACTGACTATGTTCATGATAATGAGTTCAATTAATCATATTACTGAAGAAATCCCACTCAAATTGACATCCCTCCAGTCATTCGAGTGATACATGATCCAAATTCACCAACTCAAGTCCGATCATCACGTGAGTTGAGGTGGCTTCAATGGTGAACATCATCATGTTGATCATATCTACTATATGACTCATGTTCGACCTTTCGGTCTGTTGTGTTCTGAGGCCATGTCTGTACATGCTAGGCTCGTCAAGTTTAAACCGAGTGTTGTACACGTGTAACACTGGCTTGCACCCATTGTATGTGAACGTAGAGTATCACACCCGATCATCACGTGGTGTCTCAACACGACGAACTTTCACAGAGGTGCACACTCGGGGAGAACACAATTCATCTTGAAATTTAAGCGAGGGATCACCTTATAATGCTACCGTTGTCCTAAGCAAAACAAGGTGCATAAAAGGATTAACATCACATGCAAATCATAAGTGACATGAAATGGCCATGAACTTGTGCTTTTGATCTCCATCTAGAAAGCACCGGCATGATCTCCATCGTCACCGGCATGACACCATGATCTTCACATCTTGATCTCCATCAACGTGTCGCCATCGGGGTTGTCGCGTCCAACATGCTTCTACTACTATTGCTACTGTTTAGAGATAAAGTAAAGCATTACATAGCGCTTAATGATTGACATGCAGGTCATACAATAATTAAAGACAACCCTATGGCTCCTGCCGGTTGCCGTACTCATCGACATGCAAGTCGTGATAATCTATACATCACATGATCATCTCATACATCACATCATGTAATTGGCCATATCACATCACAACATGCCTTGCAAAAACAAGTTAGACGTCCTCTAATTGTTGTTGCATGTTTTACGTGGCTGCTACGGGTATCTAGCAAGAACAATTCTCATCTATGCAAAAACCACAACGGTGATACACTAGTTACTTTTCAACCTTCTCAAGGACCGCCTTTGTCGAATCCGATCCAACTAAAGTTAGAGAAACTGGCACCTGCAAGCCATCTATGCAACAAGTTGCGGTCGAGGGAACCGGTCTCTCGTAAGAGTACGAGTAATGTTGGTGTGGGCCGCTTCATCTCACAATACCGCTGAACCAAAATCTGACCAAGGGACGAAGCAATCTAAGCATCAACGCCCACAAACCTTTTGTGTTCTACTCGCGATCTCATCTACACATAAACCTAGCTCATGATGCCACTGTTGGGGAACTTTGCATGGGAAACAAAATATTTCCTACGCACACGCAAGATCTATCCATGGTGATGAGCATCTACGAGAGGGAGAGTGGATCTACATACCCTTGTAGATCGCTAAGCGGGAAGCGTTAAGAATCGCGGTTGGTGTAGTCGAACATCTTCGCGATCCAAATCGCCGAGCGTCCCACGATCACATCACGATTTGTCCCATGATCCAATCACGATCCGTCCCGCAAACTCATCATGATCCGTCCCGCGATCTCATCACGATCCGTCTCGTGATCTCATCACGATCCGTCCCGTGAACTCATCACCAAACGTCTCGCGATCTTGATCGCGGTCCTTCCGATCTAGCGCCGAACGGACGACACCTCCGCGTTCAGCACACCTGTAGCTTGATGACGATCTCCACCGTATTGATCCAACAAGAGGAAGTGGAGAGGAAGAAGAGTTCACCGGCAGCGTGATGGCGCTCCGGCGATGGTGGTGGAGCAATTCCGGTAGGGCTTCGCCTAAGCACTGCGGAAATCCGATCTAGAGGAGCACCGGTGGAACGGGTAGCACGTGGCCGTAAAATCTAGTGCAAAACACCCAATACCACTAGTATATATAGGAGGGAGGGAGGAGTAGGGCTGGCGCAAGGCCAAGGCCCCATAGGAGTCGTCTGAATCCACTAGGATTGGAGGAGTAGGACTAGGATTCGTCCCTTTTTCCTTTTCCACCTTTTCCTATTGGGTTTTTTCTCCAGCCACATGGGCCTTGTGTGGGAGTTTCCACCAGACCACTAAGGGCTGATATTCACTCTCCCACAGCCCATGAAGCCTCTTGGGTCGAAATACCTCTCCCGATGGTCCCCCGGTACACTACCGGCACTCCCGGTACACCACCGATGAGCCCGAAACTTTTCCGGCGACCAAAACAGGACTTCCTATATATGAATCTTTACCTTCAGACCATTCCGGAGCTCCTCGTGACGTCCAGGATCTCATCCGGGACTCCAAACAACCTTCGGTCACCACCATACATAACTCTATACTACCGAAACGTCACCAAACCTTAAGTGTGCAGACCCTACGGGTTCGAGAACTATGTAGAGATGACCGAGACACCTCTACGGTCAATAACCAATAGCGGGCCCTGGATGACCATATTGGTTCCTACATATTCTACGAAGATCTTTATCGGTCGAACCTCTATGTCAAGGATTCAGTCAATCCCGTATAACGTTCCCTTTGTTCTTCAGTATGTATCCACACATGTCTAGGGCATATTTTGATCCCGTTATGAAATGACATCTCATGTCCATGGCTAGGAAACCTTAACCATATTTTGATCAATGAGCTAGTCTACTAGAGGCATACTAGGGACATGGTGTTGTCTATGTATCCACACATGTATCTGAGTCTCCGATCAATACAATTATAGCATGGATAATAAACGATTATCATGAACAAGGAAATATGATAATAACTAATTTATTATTGCCTCTAGGGCATATTTCCAACACTTAAATATATAATTTATTTAATTCAGAGCAACGATTACTTAGTTATGAAATAAACCGTTTTAATGTGACATTTATGCAAATTAATGCAAACGAGAATTTTAATCATTTTTAACACGGATGAAAGTTGAATATCGTGAAACTACATAAAATTATACACAGGTTCCATATATGACATGTTTTATTTGAACGCACAGTTTTAAATAATGGCATTTCTATAATTTGCAAAACTTGGATAAATGCTAAATCACACAAGATAAAAAAACATGTAGGGGCAGAATCTGGGTGAGTGTTGGATAGCTGAAATGTGCAGGGCGACAGACTATAGAGGGCTGCTCACCCTGGGTTGGGCTAGAGGCGAGCTTGGACCGACTTTGGGCTGGCTAGTGGGATCTGTAGTTGGGCTAGGTGGGGATGAGAGGGAAGAAATGAGCAACCCGACAACAATTTATAAATACCGAAAACGTCTATGATTTGACCGGCTATAGTGTCGCTATATGTTTAACGGTTCGGGTATCAAACGACCTCCGAATGCGATGAAATTTGGTAGGCAGTCTACTAAAAATATATTAAGATCGTACGCCAAGTTTCAACCCATTCCGAGAACATTTAATTCCCACTTTAAAAATAATGTTTGGAGATGTCACGTGCGCGTGTGTTTGGTCTCAAAACGGTCAACGACGACAATGGAACAACCGTTAACTACGAATGGAAGCAAGTTTTGAAAAATGATGGCGATGGAGTGATGATGCAATGCACATGATGCGATGATAAATGCGACAAACAAATAAAACACACTGCAAAACTCGAAATACATGGAAGAAATCTGGAGCATCGATCTCAGGCTGTTACAACTCTCCCCCACTAGAAAGAGATCTCGACACGAGATCTTGTAATGAGAAGAGAAAGAGGTGAACTAAGTTGCTTCTTCGACAAATGAGTGAAAACAACAAAGGTTGCAACTAGATGAAAATATCACAAGGGTCTGAAATAATTGAAATCACTCTGGTTGAAACGAGGAAGCGAGGCCTGACAATAACCTTGGAGGTTGTAGGACTTTAGTGAAAATCACAATGGACGAGAATCAATTTGAAACTTCTCCAGTTGAAACAAGATAGACACAATTGAGAAGGAAAGTTGGGTAGCACTTCGATTGAAAAAAGAGGCAAAACATAATAAGATGAAATGAACTTGAAAATAGGACATAACACCCCGGTTAAATGGATAAGGAAGGAAATGACATGATCTTGACCGAACAAAATGATGGGTCGAAGAGTGCAACATGACAATGCCTCCGGAACAAAAGAATATAATCTAAATCATTGGAAAGAAAATAAAGGATAATAAAAATGACAACTTCTTCCACAATTGAATTTTAAAAGCATCCTAACAAGGAAGGAATGGACGGAATTATTGGAAAATCAACAACGAAAAGAATAATCTTCTTGTGGTCTTATGGAAAACATCTCAAAATTATGAGGTGAAAACCTGCCACTAACAAAAACAATTGATTTTATTGAGATCAATGAAGAGATAAAAACGTCTTTCATCGAGAGGAGAAGGAGAAATCTTGGATCATTGATAAGCACCATGAATAGCAACAATTCATTAGGAAATGCTTTAGGTCAATCTAATCCAAGATAGCTCCAAGAAAGAAATGATGGGTTTAAATATTTCATTCTTTACAAATTCTCTTCGATACTCATCATATCAAGAATGCCATAACACCACCTCGAAAGATAAGGGAGAAGGAATTGCACTATGAAATGCAAGACAAGAAATACTTGATCTCCTCCAACAAGAATCTGGAAGAACACTTCAAGAATGAATTAAATTGTTAATGAACCAGCATGAAGAACCTCTTGGAAGAGCTCCGCAAATGAAAAGGATGATAGAAAAGAATTGAAGGTTGAAACAACCAAGATTGAAGCCTTGCTATGATTTAGATGGAGCATCGAGACGAGATACTTGAGAAAACTTGGAACTCGGAAAAAGAACAAATTAGAACCAAGAATTTCATCTCATGAACAACTCTGAAATAAGGATTGAAATCATCTTGATGAAACAAAAACAAGAATTATGTTATGTGTATCCTTCATCAAATTAAACTGATGACAAGCAGTGGAATTGGCATACTGCTTATTCTCGTTGGAAAGAATCGAAGAGAGATAGGAAAAACTTGGAGAAATCCTCATAGAAACACCGGTAGAATTTGCAAACGAAAGAGGATACTTCGAATGAATTGGCATACATGAGAACGAAGAGATCATGATCTTATTAAGAGAAAAACTTGAGCGAGCCACCGGTAAGAATTGAGAACGAAGAAGGAAAATCTCAAACAAACAAAAAGACATCAGTTTGGAAGAATTAGAGAATGAGAGCTGCAGGCTGAGAATGAAGAAATATTCTAAAGTGATGGCCTTCGGAGGATTGAGAATGAAACAACTCCGAAATGGTCCCAATAGACAAGAAAAGAAATTCTCACGAATGGGAAAAATTCAAGTGGATAACATCAACCTTGAACCACAATTTTTCATGAGAATGGATAACGATTAAAGAGAAACCATCTTCGGTCTTGAAAGCTGAGAATGATGCTACCTCTTGAGCATGCATTAGTTTTCCCATGAAGAGGAAAGGGTATTGCAGTGAAGTAAGGAAGTATTTTCCTCGGTTGTTGAGAACCAAGGTATCAATCCAGTACTAGGAACAAGCAAGTCACCAATGGTTGCACCTACACAAACAATCAAACACTTGCACCCAACGCTATAAAGGGGTTGTCAATCCCTTCACGGTTATTTGCAAGGATTAGATCCGATAGAGGTAGATGTAAACGAGAATGGAAAGTAAAAGGTAAATAAATTGCAGCAAAGTATTTTTGGTATTTTGTGTTTATAGATCTGAAAGTATATTATGGAAAGTAGACCTGGGGCCATAGGTTTCACTATAGGCTTCTACCTCAAAGGAAAATATCATGGTGGGTAAACAAATTACTGTCAAGGAATTGATAGAAAAGAGAATAATCATGTAGTTATCCAAGGCAATGATCATGCATATAGGCATCACGTCCGTATCAAGTAGACCGAAACGATTCTGCATCTACTACTATTACTCCACACATCGACCGACTCCTGCCTGCATTTAGAGTATTAAGTTCATGAAGAATAGAGTAACACACGAAGAAAGATGACATGATGTAGAGGGATAAACACAAGCAATATGAAGAAAACCCCATCTTGTTACCCTTGATGGAAACAATACAATACAAGCCTCGATACCCCTACTATGTCACTGGGTGAGGACACCGCAGGGCTGAACCCAAAACCAAGGACTTCTCCCATTGCAAGAATTACCAATCTAGTTGGCCAAACCAGACCAGTAACTCAAAGAGACTTACAGAGATATGAATCATGCATATAAGAATTCAAAGAAGACTCAAATAAGATTCATGGATAATCTGAACATAAACTCACAATTCATCGAATCTTGACAAACACACCATAAAAGAGGATTACATTGGATAGATCTCCATGAAGATCATGAAGAACTTGGTATTGAAGATCAAAGAGAGAAGAAGCCATCTAGCTACTAGCTATGGACCCATACGTCTGTGGTGGACTACTCGCGCATCATCGGAGGGGCAATGGAGTTGATGTAGATGCCCTCAGTGATCGAAACCCCCTCCGGCAGATTATTGGAAAAGGCTCCAAGATTGGATCTCTTAGGAACGGAGGCTTTCGATGGAGGAAAAGTATTTGCATGGCTCTTTCTAATGTTGGGAGAATATTTGGGAATTTATAGGCCAAAGATTAGGGTTAGGAGACTTGCCAGGAGATGGCAAGCCTGCTAGGCAAGGCCAGGGGGCCCGCGCCTAGGAGGCTTGTGATTCCCTGGCAGGTTTCCTGCTGTGCACTCCAAGCCTGGTTGATTTGTTTCCTTCCAGAAAAATCTTTCCAAAAGTTTTATTCCGTTTGGACTCCGTTTAATACTCCATATCTGCAAAACTCAAAAACAAGGAAAAATAGAAACTAGCACTATGCTCTTGATTAATAGGTTAGTCCCAAATATAATATAAAATAGCATATTAATGCATATAAAACATCCAAAATAGACAATATAATAGCACGCCATCGTCAAAAATTATAGATACGTTGGAGACGTATCAGCATCCCCAAGCTTAATTCCTACTCGTCCTCGAGTAGGTAAGTGATAAAAACAATTTTTTTGATGTGGAGTGCTAGTTAACATATTTATCCATGTAATATTCTTTATTGTGGCATGAATATTCAGATCCGTAAGACTCAAAACAAAAGCTTAACATTGATATAAAAACAATAACGTTTCAAGCATACTAGTAAAGCAATTGTATCTCTTCAAAATATAATGGCAAAAGAAAGTTATCCCTACAATATCATATGGTCTCGCTATGCTCCATCTTCCTCACACAAAGTATTTATATCATGCACAACCCCAATGAAAAGTCAAGCAATTGTTTTCACACCTTTATTTTCTCAAACTTTTTCAACTCTCACGCAATACATGAGCATGAGCCATGGATATAGCACTATAGGTGGAATAGAATATGGTGAAGGTTGTCAAGGAAAGGGAGAAGATAGTCTCACATCAACTAGGCGTATCAACGGGCTATGGAGATGCCCATTAATAGATATCAATGTGAGTGAGTAGAGATTGCCATGCAATGGATGCACTAGAGCTATAAGTGTATGAAAGCACACAAAGTAACTAAGTGGACATGCATCATGATGAAAAATTCCACTAGTTATATGAAAATGACAAAATAGGAGACTCTCTATCATGAAGATCATGGTTCTACTTTGAAGCACAAGTGTGGAAAAAGATAGTAGCTATGTCCTTTCTCTATTTTCTCTCATTTTTTATTGGTGGGCATCTAAGGCCTCTTTTTTTATTTGGGATTCGCTGGCCTCTTTTATTTTTTCATAAAGTTCGGAATCTCATCCCCACTTGTGAGGGAATCATAGCTTCCATTATCCTTTCCTCACATGGGACACACTCTAATAATGATAATCACCATACTTTATTTACTTACAACTCAAAAGAAAATTGCAACTCGATACCTATGAAAAAATATGACTCTATATGCAATATGGAAGTGATGGTGCCTGTCATAAAAGGAAACGGTGGAAGTTGCATGGCAATATGAAAGGATACGGAAATGCCATAATAGGTAGGTATGGTGGCTGTTTTGAGGAAAGATATATCGTGGCTGTTTTGACGAAGGTATATGGTGGCTGTTTTGAGGAAGGTATATGGTGGTTGTTTTGAGGAAGGTGTTTGTTGTACCGGCGAAAGTTGCACGGTACTAGAGAGGCTAGCAAAGGTGAAAGGGTGAGAGTGTGTATAATCCATGGACTCAACATCAGTCATAAAAAACTCACATACTTATTGCAAAAGTCAATTAGTCCTTGAAGCAAAGTATTAAACGCATGCTCCTGGGGGAGAGGTTGGTAGGAGTTAACCATCGCGCGCTCCCGACCTCACACAAAGGTCGACAATCTATAAACTTGTCATGCTCCGACTTCCTTACATAACGGTTCACCATACGTGCATGCTACGGGAATCACAAACCTTTACACAAGTATTTTTACCAAATCACAATTACTTCCTAACACGACTCTTAACATTACCATCTTTATATCTCAAAACTTTATGCAAGGAATCAAACTTCTCATAAATACTCAATGCACTTAATATGGAAGTTTTTATTATATCCCTCTTGGATGCCTATCATATTAGGACCACATTCATAACCTAGACCAATTACCATGCTGTTTAGAGACTCTCAAAATAATATAAGCGAGGTACAAGAGTTCAAGTATTTCTATAAAACGCAAACACCACCGTGCTCTAAAAATATATAAGTGAAGCACAGAGAGCAAAATTGCCTAACTCAAACGATATAAGTGAAGTACATAGAGCATTCTAACAAATTCATGGATTGTAACAAGGAAATACAATTAATCAAAGAGCAACTATCATTGGGACGCCCTGTAACTAAAGTTGACTTATCTCCAGCCCTATCTTTATCAATATTTATATTGGAAAACAAATATTCAATAGTATCACATCAATCACTTTAAGATCTTCATCATTATTATCACGGGAACACACTTTGTCAAGCCATTCACGCTTAGCACGTATTCTAGCGGTTCTTTCCTTACTTTCATACATAGAAATTCTCATAGATTTTAAAGACTCATCAATATTATGCTTGGGTGGAGTAGATCTAACTTTCAAAGAACCAATCTCAAGCGAAACTCTATCAACGTTCCTAGCCAAATCATCAATCTTGAGCAATTTTTCTTCAATCGTAGCATTCAAAACCTTTTGCGAACCAATAAATTCTTTAACAATATTCTCAAGATCAGAGGTCATCTTATTATAATTTCCATAGGAATTGTTGTAGGAATTACCATAATTATTAGAGGAATTACTAGGAAACAGCCTATGGTTTGAATTACCTCTATACGCGTTATTACCAAATATGTTCCTACCAACAAAATTCACATCCATAGACTCATTATTATTTCCAATCAAAGAAGACAAAGTCATATCATTAGGATCAATAGGAGCACTCTTACTAGTAAACAATTTCATCAATTCATCCATCTTTTCACTCAAAGTATTTATTTCTTCAATAGCATGCACTTTTTTACTAGTAGGAGATCTTTCGGTATGCCATTGAGAGTAGTTTGTCATAATATTATCTAGGAGTTTGGTAGCTTCTCCTAGTGTGATTTCCATAAAAGTACCACCTGCTGCGGAATCTAAAAGATTCCTAGATGCAAAATTCAATCCCGCATAGAAAATTTGTATAATCATCCATAAACTCAAACCATGTACGGGACAATTCCTAATCATTAATTTCATCCTGTCCCAAGATTGTGCAACATGCTCATGATCAAGTTGCTTAAAATTCATTATATCGTTCCTAAGGGAGATGATCTTAGCTGGTGGAAAGTACTTGGAGATAAAAGCATCTTTACACTTATTCCATGAATCAATACTATTTTTAGGCAAAGATGAAAACCAAGTTTTAGCACGTAGTGAGAACGGAAATAGCTTCAATTTCACAATATCATTATCCACATCTTTCTTCTTTTGCATATCACACAACTTAATGAAATTATTTAGATGGGATGCGGCATCTTCACTAGGAAGGCGAGAAAATTGTTCTTTCATAACAAGATTAAGCAAGGCAGCATTGATTTCGTAAGATTCCACACTAGTGGTAGAAATAATCGGAGTACTAATAAAATCATTATTATTAGTATTGGAAAAGTCACACAACTTGGTATTCCCAGACATCGTGACAAAGCAAGCACTCAAGCACACAAGGAAACGAAAGGCAAACGAAAGAAGGGCGAACAAAAAGGCAATTTTTTTTGGTATTTTCTGAAAATCGTTTTAGAAGTGGGGGAGAGGAAAACGAGAGGCAAATGGCAAATAATGTAAATTCAAGAGATGAGTTTGTGATGGGTACTTGGTAGGCTTGATGTGTATCCTCCCCGGCAACGGTGCCAGAAATCCTTCTTGCTACCTCTTGAGCATGCGTTGGTTTTCCCTTGAAGAGGAAAGAGTGATGCATCGAAGTAGATAAGTATTTCCCTTAGTTGTTGAGAACCAAGGTATCAATCTAGTAGGAGGAACAAGCAAGTCACCAATGGATGCACCTACACAAACAATCAAACTCTTGCACCCAACGCTATAAAGGGGTTGTCAATCCCTTCACGGTTATCTGCAAGGATCAGATCCGATAGAGGTAGATGTAAACGAAGACCCGGGGCCATAGGTTTATAGATATGAAAGTATATTATGGAAAGTAGACCCGGGGCCATAGGTTTCACTATAGGCTTCTCCCTCGAAGGAAAATATCATGGTGGGTAAACAAATTACTGTCAAGCAATTGATAGAAAAGCGAATAATCATGTAGTTATCCAAGGCAATGATCATGCATATAGGCATCACGTCCGTATCAAGTAGACCGAAACGATTCTGCATCTACTACTATTACTCCACACATCGACTGACTCCTGCCTGCATTTAGAATATTAAGTTCATGAAGAACAGAGTAACACATTAAGAAAGATGACATGATGTAGAGGGATAAACTCAAGCAATATGATGAAAACCCCATCTTGTTACCCTTGATGGCAACAATACAATATGTGCCTCGCTACCCCTACTATGTCACTGGGTGAGGACACCACAAGATTGAACCCAAAACCAAGCACTTCTCCCATCGCAAGAATTACCAATCTAGTTGGCCAAACCAAACCAATAACTCGAAGAGACTTACAAGGATATGAAATCATGCATATAAGAATTCAGTGGAGATTCAAATAAGATTTATGGATAATCTGAACATAAACTCACAATTCATCGGATGTTGACAAACACACCACAAAAGAGGATTACATCGGATAGATATCCATGAAGATCATGAAGAACATGGTATTGAAGATCGAAGAGAGAGAGAAGAATCCATCTAGCGACTAGCTATAGACCCGTAGGTGTGTGGTGAACTACTCACGCATCATCGGAGGGGCAATGGAGTTGATGTAGATGCCCTCCATGATCGAAACACCCTCCGACAAATTACCGGAAAAGGCTCCAAGATTGGATCTCTTGGGAACGGAGGCTTCTGGCGGCGAAAAAGTATTTGCGTGCCTCGTTCTGATGTTGGGGGAATATTTGGGAATTTATTGGCCAAATATTAGGGTTAGGAGACCTGCCGGGAGATGGCAAGCCTGCTAGGCGCGGCCAGGGGGCCCGCGCCTAGCAGGCTTGTGACTCCCTGGTAGGTTTCCTGCCGTGCACTCCAAGCCTAGTTGATTTGTTTCCTTCCAGAAAAATTCTTTTCGAAGGTTCTATTCCATTTGGACTCCGTTTAATATTCCATATCTGCAAAACTCAAAAACAAGGAAAAAACATAAACTGGCACTAGGCTCTAGATGAATATGTTAGTCCCAAAAATAATATAAAATAGCATATTAATGCATATAAAACATCGAAAACATATAATATAATAGCATGCCATCATAAAAAATTATAGATACGTTGGAGACGTATCAAATGACAACGAGGAGCACCACCAAGTGTTGTTGAGATACTCCGGAATTATAAGAGTAGAATAGTTGGGACAACGATGAAAATAATTCAAAATGATCTTGGAGGAGGAAATGGCTGGTGAAATTCATACTTACGTCATAGTTGTAAAGAACTTGAGAGCATCTCCGAGAAATATTAGAAAAGCCAGGTAAAATCCTGGAAAATACCCATGTGTGATGGGCCCACTCAAAGAGAACACCGTTGAAATGTTTCCTTAGAGGCGAGATTGCACAAGGACTTGTTGGAAATCATACATACTGATGTAAGCAGTGCAATGATTATTGAGGCGCATGGTGGATATCGTTATTTTCTCACCTTCACTTATGAGTCAAGTAGATATGGGTATATTTACTTGATGAAACACAAGTCTGAAACTTTTGAAAGGTTCAAACAATTTTAGAGTGAAGTTGAAAATCATCATAACAAGAATATAAAATTCCTGTGATCTGATCGTGGTGGTGAATATGTGAGTTATGAGTCTCGCACACACTTAAGACAAATGTGGAATTGTTTCAAACCTCACACCACCTAGAACTCCACGGCGTAGTGGTGTGACCAAGCATTGTAATCGTACTCTATTGGATATGCTGCGATCTATGATGTCTCTTACTGATTTGCCACTATCATTTTGGGGTTATGCATTAGAGACAACTGCATTCATTTAAATAGGTCACCATCTAAATCGTTGAGATGACATCGTATGAATTATGGTTTGGCAAGAAACCTAAGCTGTTGTTTCTTAAAGTTTGGGGTTGCGACGCTTATGTCAAAAGGCTTCAGCCTGATAAGCTCGAACCCAGAGTGAAGAAGTGTGTACTCATAGGATACCCTAAGGAAACAATTGGGTACACCTTCTATCTCAGATCTGAAGTCAAAGTATTTGTTGCCAAGAATGGATCCTTTCTAGATAAGGAGTTTCTCTTGAAAGAATTGAGTGGGACGAAGGTAGAACTTAATGAGGTTATTGAACCATCACTTCAATTGTAAATTAGCACGACACAGAAAGATGTTTCTGTGATGCCTACACCAATTGAAGAGGAAGCTAATGATGATGATCATGAAGCTTCAGATCAATTCACTACCGAATCTCGTACGTCGACAAGGACACATACTGCCCCTGAGTGGTATAGTAATCCTGTCTTGGAGGTCATGTTGTTGGACAACGGTGAACCTATGAGATATGGAGAAGTGATGGTGGGCCTGGATTCTGTCAAATGGCTAGAGGTCATGAAATCCGAGATATGATCCATGTATGGAAACAAAGTATGTACTTTGGAGGACTTACCCAATGATAGTAAGTCCATTCAGAACAAATGGATCTTTAACAAAAAGACGGACGTGGATGGTAATGTCACGATCTATAAAGCATGACTTGTTGCAAAAGAGTTTTCACAAGTACAAGTAGCTGACTACGATGAGACTTTCTCACCCGTAGCGATGCTGAAGTCCATCAGAATTATGTTAGCAATAGTTGCATTTTTTGATTATGAAATCTGACACATGGATGTCAAGACAATGTTCCTTAATGGTTTACTTAAGTAAGAGTTGTATATGATGCAACCAGAAGGTTTTGTCAATCCTGAAAATGTTGACAAAGTAAGCGAGCTCCAACGATCCATTTATGGAATGGTGCAAGCATCTCGGAGTTGGAATCTCCGCTTTGATGAGGTGATCAAAGCATTTGGGTTCATACAAGTTTATCGAGAGGCTTGTATTTACAAGAAAGTGAGTGGGAGCTCTATAGCGTTTCTAATATTATATGTGGATGACATATTGCTGACTAGGAGAAGCTGCTTTCATATTAGGCATTAATATCTATAGAGATAGATCGAGACGCTTAATAGGGCTTCCACAAAGCACATACCTTGATAAAGTTTTGAAGAAGTTCAAAATGGATCAGTCCAAGAAGGGGTTCTTGCCTGTGTTACAAGGTGTGAAGTTGAGTAAGACTCAATGCACAGTGACTGCAGAAGATAGAGAGAAGACGAGTGTCATCCCATATGCCTCATCCATAGGCTCTATCATGTATGCAATGTTGTGCACAAGACCAGATGTGAGCCTTGCCATAAGTATGGCCTGAATGTTTCATAGTGATCTAGGAGTGGAACACTGGACAACGGTAAAAAAATATCCTTATGTACCTGAAGAGGACTAAGGAGATGTTTCTCGTTCATGGAGGTGATCAAGAGCTTGTTGTAAAGGGTTACGTTGATGCTAGCTTTGACACGTATCTGGATGACTCTAATTCTCAAACCGGATACATATTTATTTTGAATGGTGGAGCAGTCGGCTGGTGTAGTTCCAAGCAAAGCATGTGATACATCCATTTTGTATCATGTTTTCCTATTGTTATTTATAATGTCTTTCTGCATAATAATGCTTTGGGGAGTAATTCTAATGCCTTTTCTCTCAAAATATGCAAGGTTTGCACAAAGAGGGAGAATACCGTCAACTGGAATTCTGGACCTGAAAAAGCATATGAGAGATACCTATTCTGCACATCCCCATTTGAGCTGAAACTTTACAAAGATTTTTTATGGAATATATGAAAAATATTGGAGCAAAAAACTACCGAAGGGGGGCCACTAGGTGAGCACGATACACTAGGGCGCTCCAGGCCCCCCAAGCATGCCCTGGTGGGTGGTGCTCACCCAGGCCCACCTCCGAAGCCCATCTTATGGTGTATATTGTGGTTTGACCTAGAATAAATCAAGAGAGGACTTTCGGAACGTAACACCGCCATCTCGAGGCGGAACTTGGGCAGGAGCACTTGCCCTCCGGCAGAGCGATTCCGCCGGGGGAACTTCCCTCCCGGAGGGGAAAATCGAAGCCATCATCATCACCAACAACCCTCTCATATTTGGGAGGCCATTATTCATCAATATCTTCAACAACACCATCTCCTCTCAAACCCTAGTTCATCTCTTGTGTTCAATCTTTGTACCGGAACCTCAGATTGGTACCGCTGGGTGACTAGTAGTGTTGATTACCTTGTGTAGTTGATTGATATACAATTTATTTGGTAGAAGATTATATGTTCAGATCCATTTTGCTATTCAATACACATATGATATTTAGCATTAGTTTTATTTGTGAGTAGTTACCTTTGTTCTTGAGGTCACGGGAGAAGTCATGTTGCAAGTAATCATGTGAACTTGATATGTGTTCGATATTTTGATGATATGTATGTTGTGATTCCCTTAGTGGTGTCATGTGAACGTCGACTACATGGCACTTCACCATCCTTGGGCCTAAGGGAATGCATTGTGGAGTAGTTATTAGATGATGGGTTGCCAGAGTGAGAGAAGCTTAAACCCTAGTTTATGCGCTACTTCATAAGGGGCTGATTTGGATCCATATGTTTAATGCTATGGTTAGATGCTATCTTAATACTTTTCTCGTAGTTGTGGATGCTTGCGAGGGGGTTAATCATAAGTGGGAAGTTTTTCAAGTAAGAACAAAACCTAAGAACTAGTCCACTCACATATCAAATTATCAAAGTAGCGAACACGAATCAAACGAACATGATGAAAGTGGCTAGATGAAATTCCCGTGTACCCTCAAGAACACTTTGCTTATTATAAGATATTGTTTTGGCCTGTCCTTTACCAAAAAAGGATTAGGCTACCTTATTTCACCTTATCTACCATTACCGTTACTTGGTCATTACAAATTACCTTGCTATCAAACTACTTGCTACTTACAATTTCAGTGCTTGCAGAAATTACCTTGCTGAAAACCGCTTATCATTTCCTACTGCTCCTCGTTGGGTTCAACACTCTTACTTATCGAAAGGACTACGATTGATCCCCTATACTTGTTGGTCATCAAGACTCTTTTCTGGCGTCATTGCCAGGGAGTGAAGTGCTCTTGGTAAGTGGAAATCAGTAAGGAAAAACTTATACTACATGCTGAAATTTACTGTCACTTGTTACTATGGAAAGCAATCCTTTGAGGGGTTTGTTTGGGGTATCTTCACCTCGACCAGAACCACAATTAGTTGCCCCTAAACCTACATCACCTAATGAAAATATTGGTTATTAAATTCCTTCGGGTATGTTAGAACAACTGCTAGCTAATCCTTATGCAGGAGACAAAACTGAACATCCTGATTTGCACCTAATACATGTGGATGAAATTTGTGGATTATTTAAGCTTGCAGGTTTATCCAGAGAAGAAGTTAATAAGAAGGTTTTCCCTTTATCTTTTAAGGGAAAATAATTTACATGGTATAGGCTATGTGATGATATTGGATCATGGAACTCGAATTGATTGAAAATTGAATTCCACCAAATGTTTTATCCAATGCATCTAGTTCATCGTGATCGGAATTATATATATAATTTTTGGCCTCGTGAAGGAGAAAGCATAGCTCTAGCTTGGGGGAGGATTAAATCAATGTTATATTCATGCCCCAATCATGACCTATCGAGAGAAATTATTATTCAAATATTTTATGCTCGGCTTTCCCATAATGATCGATCCATGCTCGATACTTCATGTATTGGTTCTTTTATGAAGAAGACTATTGAATTCAGGTGGGATATCTTAGAAAGAATTAAACGCAACTCTAAAGATTGGGAACTCAATGAAGGTAATGAGTCAGGTATTAAGCTTGAATTTGTTTGTGTTAAATCTTTTATGTATACCGATGTTTTTCACAAGTTTAGCACTAAAAATGGACTTGACTCTAAGATAGTAGCCTCTTTTTGTGAATAATTTTCTGCTCATGTTGATCTCCCTAAGGTGGAGTGGTTTAAATGTCATCCCCTATTAGAAAAGAAATTAAATAATTGGTCATAGCTAAACAAGATACTATCATTTACAATGTTGATCCAGTTGTGCCTACTACTTATATTGAAACACCACCCTTCCCTGTTAGGATAAAGGAACATGCTAAGGTATCAACTGTGATTCACAAAAGTAATATTAGAGCACCTAAGCCCTGTGAACAAATTAAAGTATAACCAAGTGTTGCTATGTGAAAGGCGTTGATGCCGGCTAGAGAGGGGGGGTGAATAGGCGCTTTACAATAATTAAGTTTTAGGCTTGAACCAATGCGGAATAAACCTATCATTTAATTAGTCAAGCAAAAAACCTAAAACAACTAGGCTCACGTATGTGCACCAAGAACTTATGCTAAGCAAGACAAACAACTAAGTGATAGCAAGATATATAACATGAAACAATATGGCTATCACAAAGTAAAGTGCATAAGTAAAGGGCTCGGGTAAGAGATAACCGAGGCACGTGGGGACGATGATGTATCCCGAAGTTCACACCCTTGCGGATGCTAATCTCCGTTCAGAGCGGTGTGGAGGCACAATGCTCCTCAAGAAGCCACTAGGGCCATCGTAATCTCCTCACGCCCTCGCACAATGCAAGATGCCATGATTCCACTAAGGGAACCTTGAGGGCGGTCATCGAACCCGTACAAACAAGGTTGGGGCAAACTCCACAACTTAATTGGAGCCTCCAACGACACCACGAATCTTCACCAAACGAACTATGGCTCTGAGGTGACCTCAAATGCTCAGGGCAATCTCCACAACCTAATTGGAGACCCCGACGCTTTCCTGGAGCCTTGCACCACAATGATTGAGCTCCGAGGGACCACCAACCGTCTAGGGAAACAAAGCACCCAACAGGAACAAGCTCTAGGGTGCTCACACACCCAAGAGTAATAAGCTTCTCAACTTCTCACTTCCACGTATCACCGTGGAGAACTCAAACCTATGCACCGAATGCAATGGCAAGGGCACACGGAGTGCCCAAGTCCTTCTCGCCCAAATCCCACCACAACAACTAATGCTATGGAGGAAAGTGAGAAGAAGAACAAAGAAGAACACGAAGAACTCCAAGATCTATATCCAAGGGGTTCCCCTCACATAGAGGAGAAAGTGATTGGTGCAAATGTGGATCTAGATCTCCTCTCTATTTCCCTCAAAAAGGAGCAAGAATCATTGGAGGGACTGAGAGATAACGAGCTCAAAGAGGGTCAACAATGGGGGAAAAACACGAGCTAAGAAGATGGGGACAATTGGGGAAGAAGACCCCCTTACATAAGTCCCCGCGAATCTGCCCATTATGTTTTGAATCACATAGGAGCGGTACAACCTCTTTGCTCACCTGTACAACCGATAGTACCGATTATACCGGAATAATGGGCCTACAACCGCCCAATAACTGCTCCAAAACAGAACCAAGTCTGGTGGTAGAGTGGTACATAGCCGGTACAACCTCCGGACCAATTTTGGAGCAGTACAACCGCTCCAAACACCGGTTGTACCGGTCAGCCTCTCTATGTAAAACAAGTAATACTAAAATAGCCACAACTTTCGCATACGAGCTCCGATTTGAGGAAACTCAAGCTCGTTGGATAAATGACAACTAAAGATAGCCAAAAATGACTAGTTAAATTAAGAACAAGCAATGGAGAATAAATTCCACTAGGATAAGGAAGATTAACTTCCCAATAATTATCCAGCAAAATCTCCAACACCGAAAACACAATATGATCCATATGAAATCTATTTTCGATGAGCTTAAACTTATCACGATGAAGACTGTAAGCTAGAAAAACCACATAGAGAAAAACCAAATAAGGACCAAGAAAGATGATTATGCAAGGATGCAAATGGTTTGAGCTCTCAACGAATGATACGATCAAGCTACTCACTTGAGAGCCCCCCTTGATAGGAAAGCTATCGATCCTTTAACCCGATCTCCCAAGTACCACTATGAGACAGGTAAAATGGAAAACCTTATCAAGGTCAAACCTTTGCCTTGTGCATAGTCCACTTGATCTAGATGTTGAAGATCTTGTCCTTCTCAAGATGGACTGCCTTTCTTGATTGCACCGGCTCGATGAAGACTTTTAGATTACTTCCCCATACTCCACTATGGGTGAGCCACTCTTCGGCACATCTTCACAAGTCCATTGTCCCCACAATGGACGGCAAGCTCCAAGCATGATCTCTCCGTGATGATTCACTTGAACTTGCACACCGCAACCTTCATGACGATCACCACTTGATGTCATCTTCCATGGGTTGTATGGGATATTCCTCTTGATGCAATCCCATGGAAATATACCTAACACCACAAAGACTCCCACAAGGAATATGGGTTAGTACACAAATCGTAATGGGCAATGCTTACCATACCATGGGATCACTTGATCCCTCGCGGTACATCTTGTACGCTTTGTGTGTTGATCAACTTGATTCACTCTTTGACTTAGTCTTTATCAACCTTGTATCTTATCTTCTCTCTTCATAAATATGATGTCTTGAAGGTAATCATTAATGCTCATATAATCTTCTTCGTCAAGACATGCTTGCAATAAGCTCAACTCTCACATGACCAATCTTTGGATAAACTTTGAATACCACCTTGGTCATCTTATAAACTCGTTGAAACCCAACATATGGACTTCAAGAAGTGCCTATGGACAAATCCTTAGAATATAACTCAAGGAAACCATTAGTCCATAGGGGTGTCATCAATTACCAAAACCACACATGGAGAAATGTGCTCTTACAATCTCCCCATCTTGGTAATTGATGACAACCACTTTCAAGAGAGTTTATATAAGGAAATAAGCACAACCAAGCACACACACATGAAGAGTAGTGCATGGGTGTGAGATGCAAATGCTTAAGCAATAAAAGAAAAACTCTCTAAGCTTTCCAAACTAAAATCTCTAAACTTCTCCCCCATTGGCATCGATTGCTAAAATGGGCTAAAATCTTAGAAAGCCAATATAATAGGAGTTCCTCCAAAAGGTGTGTATTTCTCAAAATATGAGTTTAATAAAATACACATATCCAATGATAAGTAGTTGGAGGAAAACAAACTATATTGAGGATCCAAAGATTGCAAAAGGGTCATATGGCACAAAGACACACACCGGAGTGAAGCAAGCAATCAAAAGATACCAATTGGAACAAAAAATCACATGGTCCTACGAGTCATATGAATGAAAGGTATTATGATATGGGCAAAAGAGTGTTTATAAAGAAACTAGAGGATCTCCCCATGATTTGTGCACAATTAAGAATTTTTGAATTTGACTACAAGTGCACAAAATAGGATCATGACTCCCCAAAAATCAATATAAACACACAACATGTGCAAGCAAGTAGATAAGACAATAAGAATATCACTTGCACCAAACATATGGTTGAGAAACATGTAAAAGAGGTTTAAGAATAGGCTCAACCAAAATGATGTGTGTGAGTCATGGCAAAGCACTTGAGAAGACTAATATAAAGATGAGCATTAAGCATCAACATAGTCTTGATGAAACGAGACATAAAGTGCAAGACATATCCTTCCCACACACAAGCCACTAGCAAATGGGTTCACAAGCTTACTAATAAGAAAATTAAAAACCAAAGCTTGTGACAACCCCTGGTGAAGATAGGAAACAATAACCTTGTCAAGAGGAGGAATACAAATCGAGATGGCAAAACCCTCGTTAAGACAAGCATGAGGAAAATAATCTTCACCCCATGGAGTTCATCAAGATGCAAGGATATAAGATCCACACTGAAGACAAATTCTTTCATGAAACCACCAAGGAAATAAAAAGGGAATGCAACGATGGACGTGAAAGAAAAGAGGATATCAACTAGAGATGTAACTTCTCTCATGTGTATAAGATTCTAGGTAGAGGACAATCATGATGATATATCCACAAAGAATGATGTACACACGAAATAGTTACAAGAAGGAACGAACAATATATCCAAAAGGAAGTCATAAATATACCAATAATATCTTTGCTTGAAAGCATAGCACATAGCCTAATATTTTCTTATTGTACATAAGTGAACTCCCAATACATGAACATCAAAGACATCACAACTAGCAATATGACATCATCGTTGAGACGCTTTGAGAAAGGAAACAAGTACCACAAGAAAGACTCAAGAAGTTCATGCCATGATGCAACCTATAAAAGGTTGAATGCGAGAAATGCATGCATGAAGTAGATACTTGTTACCAAGATAGCATTGGATTGATGAAGTAGATAGTGGTTCATTGATCATCCTAGCTTGGATCCAATAAGCACATGGTGTCAACACCTTCCTTGTAAGGGAGCCGAGCATCTAAGGTATCTCCAATTGTTCCTAGAACAATGACACAAACAAAATGGTACCCAAACTCATTGGGACCAAAAAGTTTGTGGACCAACAATACATCGGACAAAACTCCACATAAATATGTGCATATGGATATGAAATTTAATTTCATACACACTTTAGCCAATTTATGTCATAGTGGAGTTTCCCCTATATATTGGGTCAAGGAAAGAGAACATGCCAACGAAAGTACATGTATAAAATATGCATGCTCAAGGCTTTCAACACGCAATTGATAAGATACCGAACGATAAGGAATCAAGTGAAAATAAGATACCAAATGAAAAATTATCGTTTGACGGATGCCAACTAAAATATACATCAAGGAATGAGATATCCATTGACACATGCCAAATAGAAGGAAACAAGATACCAATTGAAGGAAAACAAGAGGTATCAAGTTCCCAAAAGAGAGCTAGGTTCCAACCAAACCAAACCCTCCGCAAATTTTCATGATGGCACAAAACGCCATAGAGAAAAGGCTTGCCTCCCACCAACACACACTTGGTGAGGATCAAAAGATTTTATGACAAACACATAAAGAGAGTGTTCTAAAGAAAATAGGAGGGCTCCCCCAAGAGATGTGAATTATATAGAACTTGCATTTGGATACAACATGCATGTGATGGGATCATCACTTTCCCTATATCTATAGAAACACTAGACATGCTCAAAAAGATCCACAAGAGGCAAGGAATACAAACAATAAACAAAATACAGTGTAAAGATGGTTAGCAATTTCTACCACATAAAAGGATACCAATTGTCAAAGGACAAGAAGTAATTCAAAATATTTCCTATTGGTAGATTGGAAAGATATACAACATCACCTTCACACGTAAATCATAAGAAAATGACACTTGTATAGCTAACATGCCACTTAGGAACAAGATAAATTATAATATGAACTCTAAGTGGCAATATCTCAAATGTACACATTCTCTAGGCTTGTAATATGCACATAGTATATTACTCCCCCATAATGTGGTAACCCAATGTTATTAACAAGTGGTACATGAAATCCAACAAGAGATAATTAATGGACCATTTAGAATTTGAATTTCTCATGAGAAGACATACCACATAGAAGCTAGATAATCTTGTAATATCAATACTAGGTGGTATTCCTCATGTACTCACATTTGTAGGATCATGAGGTGCACAAAGCAAATCACTCCCCCAAAATTGGATAATCCATTAACTCCTCACAAGAGGCAACTAAGATAAGACAAGATGTAAAAAGGCTCAACACAATGCGCAGACGTACATGATGTGGAAACCAACATACCCATACTTGAATACTCAAGGTAAGAAAGCCGGAGGCACACCATATACAAACACATGTAAGGTACAAAACCACAACATGCAAAGGGGCAAGTAACTAACAATGTAAACAATTTATGTACAAGTTACCGCAAGGAGGCACATTGGTTATAAGATAGAGACTTGATGATCCAAATGAATTGGCTTGAAATAATATGAATGATGAAGATCCCTTAAATCTTCATGATGTAGCCAGATCACCAATGCCCTCCAACAACACCTATTGATCAAGTTTGAGCGTGTTGGTCCCCAACCAAGTTGGGTCCTAAGAGGTTAGTCGCAATAGGCTTGGCTACCCAAATGGTTCTTTTCTTGACACCACTTGAGTACAAACACATTTAGCAAACACATTGCCAAGCTTATCCTTCCCAAGAGAATAGATATCATCAATAATGATTGGGTTGGATGAGATACCTTTCGTGCAAGAAGAAGCGAAGTGACCCTTCTCACGACATAAGTAGCAACATCTACCCTTTACTTTCTTCTCAATTGATTTCTCAACTTGAGGAGGGATGACTTGGGTCTTATTGGTAAAAGGCCTTTCTTCAACTTGAGGTTGAGCATGCGATTGAACTTGTGGCCGCTTACCTTGTTGCTTGTTACTTTCAGGCTTCTTGTTTAATGGGAAAGATCTTACATGGTGCCCTTCTATTTTGCACTTGAAGCAAATAATCTTGGCCGAATTCTTGACTTGTTCTTGGCCCTTCTTCTTGTTGTTTGTGGAATTATTCTTCTTCTTGTAGTTGAATGTAAGTCCACCTTTGTCATTTGGGGATTTTTGCGCACTCAAGATATTGTTGAGTGAGGACTTCCCTTCATGACTCTTTTCCAAGTCTTTCTTCAAAGAAGTGACTTGGGCCTTGAGCTCATTGATTTCCTCTACATGGTTAGTATGAACACAAGTACTAGAGGAATTATAAGCTTCATCGTTAGAGCAACAAGGCAAGGAAAGTAATTCATCACAGGATGTAGCAACATTATGAGTAGATGAACTACAAGGACTAGCACATGGTAATAAAGCATATCTACTAGATGTAGTGCTAATGTCCACATGAGGCTCACTAGATGTTACCTTAGTAGTACTAGCTTCATTAGATATTTTTAGCACATTATGGGATACTAGAAGATCACCATGAGAGCTCAAGAGCTTTTCATGAATTTCTTCCAATTTCCCATAATTGCTAGATAGCAACTCAAGTTGAGCCCTTAGCTCAACATTCTCCTTCAAAATGGATGCTTCACAAGGAATATCAAGTTGAGCATGAGACTCGGTGAGTTCAATGAGCGAACTCTTAATGACCCTTGAGCCATTTTCGAGATGCTCAAAGTCCTCAAGGAGTTTAGCATGTACAACTTCAAGCTTATCATTTTTAGTCTAAAATCATTGGCCACCTCGAGAGCTCTTTCATGGGATTCCTTTAATCTAGATAATTCTAGAGCAAAGGTCTCCTCAAGAGATTCCTTGGTGGTTTGTTCATTTTCAAGAACTTGAGATCGCTCCAAGATCTCATTAGCGTAATCACGCTCATAACCTTCCATTTTATCAATGATGGTTTCATCCTCCTCGAGATGAGCTTCCAACTCCTCAATATATTTCTTGCCCTCAATGGCAATAGACATGATTTCCATGAAGTTGGAACGAGCAATTTTATTCTTATGAAGAGCTTTAAAAATCATTTCTCCCTTAACTTTTAAGGAAACAATATTATCACACTCTTCATCATTATCCTCATCCTCATTATCATCAACATCATCATCATGAGATTTATTATGATTCAAAGTAGGAGATACCTTTGAAGCCTTAGCCATAAGGCAAAAGTGAGAAATAATAGATGATGATGTAGGATCCCTTGAAGGACCATTCAAGACCACATCTTGTTCCATAGAGTGTTGGGTTTCCTTTACATTGTTAGCACAACAACTCGAGGAAATAGATACATTTTTATCATGGCAACAAGATATAGCAAGCATATCATTATGAGATGTAGTCAAGCAATTTCTACATGATATGCAAGGACTATCGACACGAGCATGTGAAACATTAAGAATGCTCGAAGTGTTAAAGTCCGAAGATGAAGCATTGCAGTAAGATAGTGATGAAGTATCATCAATAATTATCCCACTATCACCATTACAATGATCATCACTACTCACAATATCATTACTTTGTGGCAATCCACATGTAGGTGAAGTACATGAAGTTGAGAACACAATACGACCAGAGGTGGAGGGAGAACAATCATCCCTACAAATCTTGGACACACCATATTTTTCTTGAAGCTTTGTCCACAACTCATGAGCATCCCGGAATGGCATGAGTTGAAATACAACTACATTGCTCAAAGCATCAAAAAGCACATTAGAAGCTTGAGCATTGAGATACGAGTTTTTCTCATCCTCTAAAGATATGTGTTGAGAATCCTTTGGACAAGAAAAACCCATATCTACAATTCGCTCTAAATTTGGGTCCATGACCCTAAAGTAATTAAGCATGTGAATTACCAAAACATCAAAATTTGTGCCATTGAAACTAAGAGTGTTAGAGAATCCTAATCCCCTAGTCGACATCCTTACTCTCTAGGTTGTTAAACCTAATAATGAGAAACCTAGCTCTAATACCAATTGAAAGGACATGGATGCTGCCTGGAGGGGGGGGTGGATAGGCACTTTAAAATAATTACGATTTAGGCTTGAACCAATGCGGAATAAAACTATAGTTTAATTAGTCAAGCACAAAACCTAAAATACCTAGGCTCACCTATGTGCACCAACAACTTATGCTAAGCAAGATAAGCAACTAAGTAATAGCAAGATATATAACATGAAACAATATGGCTATCACAAAGTAAAGTGCATAAGTAAAAGGTTCGGGTAAGAGATAACCAAGGCACGCGGGGACAACGATGTATCCCAAAGTTCACACCCTTGCGGATGCTAATCTCTGTTCGGAGCGGTGTGGAGGCACAATGCTCCCCAAGAAGCCACTAGGGCCACCGTAATCCCCTCACACCCTCGCACAATGGAAGATGTCATGATTCTAGTAAGGGACCCTTGAGGGCGGTCACCGAACCCGTATAAACACGGTTGGGCCAAACTCCACAACTTAATTGGAGGCTCCCAACGACACCACGAAGCTTCACCACAACAGACTATGGCTCCGAGGTGACCTCAAATGCTCGGGGCAATCTCCACAACCTAATTGGAGACCCCGACGCTTGCCCAGAGCTTTGCACCACAATGATTGAGCTCCGAGGCACCACCAACCGTCTAGGGCGCCAAAGCACCCAAGAGGAACAAGCTCTAGGGTGCTCAAACACCCAAGAGTAATAAGCTTATCAACTTCTCACTTCCATGTATCACCATGGAGAGCTGAAACCTATTCACCAAATGCAATGGCAAGGGCACATGGAGTGCCCAAGTCCTTCTCTCCAAAATCCCACCACAACAACTAATGCCATGGTGGAAAGTGAGAGGAAGAACAAAGAAGAACACGAAGAACTCCAAGATCTAGATCCAAGGGGTTCCCCTCACATAGAGGAGAAAGTGATTGGTGCAAATGTGGATCTAGATCTCCTCTCTATTTTCCCTCAAAAAGGAGCAAGAATCATTGGAGGTATTGAGAGATAACGAGCTCAAAGAGGGTCAACAATGGGGGACAAACACGAGCTAAGAAGATGGGGACAATTGGGGAAGAAGGCCCCCTTAAATAGGTCCCCGCGAATCTGCCCATTATGTGTAGAATCACATAGGAGCGGTACAACCTCTCTGCTCACCTGTACAACCGGTAGTACCAATTATACCGGAATAACCGGCCTACAACCGCCCAATAACCTCTCCAAAACAGAACCGAGTCCGGTAGTAGAGTGGTACATGGCCAGTACAACTTCCGGAGCAATTCCGGAGCGGTACAACTGCTCCAAACACCAGTTGTACCGGTTGACCGGTACAACCTTTGTATGGGGCGATACAACCTCTCTATGTAAAACAGGTAATACTAAAACAACCACAACTTTCGCATACGAGCTCCGATTTGAGCAAACTCAAGCTTGTTGGATAAAAGACATCGAAAGATATCCAACAATGACTAGTTGAATTAAGAACAAGCAATGGATAATAAATGCCAGTAGGATAAGGAAGATTACCTTCCTAATAAATATCCGGCAAAATCTCTAACACCAAAAACACAATATGATGCATACGAAATCTGTTTTCGATGAGCTTAAACTTGTCACGATAAAGACCGTATGCTCAAAAACTCAGATAGAGAAAAACCAAATAAGGACCAAGAAAGATGATGATGCAAGGATGCAAATGGTTTGAACTCTCAACGAACGATACGATCAAGCTACTCACTTGAGAGCCCCCCTTGACAGTACGACTATCGATCCTATAACCCGGTCTCCCAACCACCACTATGAGACCGGTAAAATGGAAAAACCTTATCAAGGTCAAACCTTTGCCTTGCGCATAGTCCACATGATCTAGATGATGACGATCTTGTCCTTCTCAAGATGGACCACCTTTCTTGATTGCGCTGGCTCAATGAAGACTAGTAGATTGCTTCCCCATACTCCACTATGGGTGAGCCACTCTTCGACACATCTTCACAAGTCCATTGTCACCACAATGGACGACAAGCTTCAAGCATGGTCTCTTCGTGATGATTCACTTGAACTTGCACACCGCAACCTTGATGACGATCACCACTTGATGCCATCTTCCATGGGTTGTATGGGATATTGATAACCCACAAGTATAGGGGATCTATCATAGTCCTTTCGATAAGTAAGAGTGTCGAACCCAACGAGGACCAGAAGGAAATGACAAGCGGTTTTCAGTAAGGTATTCTCTGCAAGCACGGAAATTATCGATAACAGATAGTCTTGTGATAAGATAATTCATAACGGGTAGCAAGTAACAATTGTAGCAAAAGTGCAGCAAGGTGGCCCAATCCTTTTTATAGCAAAGGACAAGCCTGGACAAACTCTTATATAAAGCAAGGCGCCCCCGAGGACACATGGGAATTTCTGTCAAGCTAGTTTTCATCATGCTCATATGATTCACGTTCATTACTTTGATAATTTGATATGTGGGTGGATGGGTGCTTGGGTGCTGCCCTTACTTGGACAAGCCTCCCACTTATGATTAACCCCTCTCGCAAGCATCCACAACTACGAAATAAGAATTAAGATAAATCTAACCACAACATGAAACATGTGGATCCAAATCAGCCCCTTACGAAGCAACACATAAACTAGGGTTTAAGCTTCTGTCACTCTAGCAACCCATCATCTACTTATTACTTCCCAATGCCTTCCTCTAGGCCCAAAAAATGGTGAAGTGTCATGTAGTCGACGTTCACATAACACCACTAGAGGAGAGACAACATACATCTCATCAAAATATCGAACGAATACCAAATTCACATGATTACTTATAACAAGACTTATCACATGTCCTCAGGAACAAACGTAACTACTCACAAAGAATATTCATCTTCATAATCAGAGGAGTATTAATGATGATCAAGGATATGAGCATATGATCTACCACCAAGTAAACCAACTAGCATCAACTACAAGGAGTAGTCAACACTACTAGCAACCCACAGGTACCAATATGAGGTTTTGAGACAAAGATCGGATACAAGAGATGAACTAGGGTTTGGAGAGGAGATGTTGTTGATGAAGATGTTGATGGAGATTGACCCCCTCTCGATGATAGGATCGTTGGTGATGACGATGGCTTCGATTTCCCCCTTCGGGAGGGAAGTTTCCCCGGCAGAACAGCTCCGTCGGAGCCCTAGATTGGTTCTGCCCAAGTTCCGCCTCGAGAAGGCGGTGCTTCACCCCGAAAGCTCTGTTATGATTTTTCCAGGTCAAAACCCTCCATATAGCAGAAGATGGGCATCGGAGGGCTGGCAGGTGGGCCACAAGCCATAGGGGCGCGCCCCCTGGCTTGTGACTGCCTGGTGGGCCCCCTGATGTATTTCTTTTGCCCAATAATTTTTATATATTCCAAAATAATTCTCCGTAGATTTTCAGGACTTTTGGAGTTGTGCAGAATATGTATCTCAGATTTGCTCCTTTTACAATCTAGAATTCCGGCTGCCGGCATTCTCCCTCTTCATGTAGACCTTGTAAAATAAGAGAGAAAATGCATAAATATTGTACCAAAATGTGTAGTAACATCCCATAATGCAATAAATATCCATATAAAAGCATGATGCAAAATGTACATATCAACTCCCCCAAGCTTAGACCTCGCTTGTCCTCAAGTGAAAGCCGAAATCGATAAATATGCCCACATGTTTAGAGATAGAGGTGTCGATAAAATAAAATACGGACATGAAGGCATCATGCTCATCTTTAGAACAACAACATATATTGACATATAATTTCTTATGCTAATGTAACAATTCATTCACAATGGTAAAGTACAAATCATGAACTCTATTGAGAACCGACAAACTATGATCTCAGTCACTGAAGCAATTCCAATTTATCACAATGTAGGAAAGAGTCAATTTAAGAGCTTGTAAAGAAAATGCACATATTCAATCATCTTTTAGTCTTTCACAATTGCTAACACTCAGGAGGTACCTATGAGGTCAAAGCTTCAATCGGACATAGAGAAAGATAGGGGCTTATAGTATTGCCTCCCAACTATTTACCTCAAGGGTAATGTCAATAGTAATAACTCATGCTCGTCCACTTCTAGGTGGATATATGTTTCTAGATCATTCCCCAACACATGACGCTTGCCAGAAGATAAAGTCGAAATAGAGAAAGTGATGGATATCACCATGACTCTTGCATAAAGGTAAGTACTAAAAAATAAAGTAATAGATATGCCATTTGCAGAGGAAAGCAGAGGTTGTCATGCACTTTTATAGTTGGATGCACAATCCCCTAATGCAAAAGAACGTCACTTTATATTTCCCCTTGTGATAGAGAACTTTATTATGCAGTCTATCGCTTTTATTTCTTCCCTATCACAAGTTCGTATAAAGTTTATTTTCCTCACACTAATAGATCACACATAGAGCAATGTTTATTGCTTGCACCGATGACAACTTACTTGAAGGATCTTACTCAATGCATAGGTAGGTATGGTGGACTCTCATGGCAAAACCGGGTTAAGGGTGTTTGGCTGCACAAGTAGTATCTCTACTTGTGCAGAAGGTTTGGCTGATATGAGGTGGAAGCAAGCGACACATGTTGAGGGATCTATAACAATATGACTTCTATTCGGAAATAAGCAAACACAAACCATTATGTTGTCTTCCTTGTCCAACATCAACTTGTTAACATATAATATTTTAATGAGTGCTCACAATCATAAAAGATGTCCAAGATAATATATTTATATGTGAACCTCTCTTTCTTTATTACTTCTTTTTAATTGCCCCAGTGACCAACAACTATGTTTGTCAACCCACAACAGGTTTCAATCGACATACTTCTTATATGTTAAGTCATCACTCCCCATAAGATCATCATATATACTCTTTGCTTTTATTCTATACTTCTTTCTATTTCATCTTTCTCAAGATCAAGATCATACCAAACAAGCAAAGATCTCAACTCAAAAGTATTTTTATTATATAACTCTTGGACTTGCTTACATAGGAGGAATCATAAAGCAAAACTCAAAACTATATCACACGAAAAATTTATTGTACTAGATCAAGATATAACCAAAAGGAATGAACTAAGAAAAATGATAAAAATAAAAATAAAAATAAAAGATGTGATGGTGATACGATACGGGGCACCTCCCCCAAGCTTGGCGCAAGCCGAGGGGAGTGCCCATACCCATGTGTTTAGTTGTCTTGCTTCAGAGGTGGTGATGTTGGAGTTGTTGATGAGGTTGGAAGCTAGTATAGTTTCCTCCTAAGCATAAAATTATGTTCCCTCAGATCGTACACCTCCTTCTCAAGCTTCAATATCCTTTGACATAATTCTTCCTTGCTCTCCTGCAGGAAACGAGAAGGGATAAATAGAACCTTGGGTTTTTGCCTGGTGTTTGGGAGGCTTGATTTCTTGAACTCCACGTGCATATCACCTAGCTGAGGCAGGGGGGCCTCTTCTTCATCCGAGCTTTCTTCCTCGTACTTGCCTTCTTGTTCATACTCCAAGAACAATCCATAAGGATCTAAGTCCTCGTAGCGCTTGGGATTGGCAAGACAATGCAATGTATAGCTCTCCCCATCAGAATCTTGGGACGACATATTGCTTTAAATCTGTTACAAAAAACAGCTCAAAGAGAAAACAAGAGGTATGGGTGTGATACGAGAGTCAAAACCTTTGAGAGATTATATAATGAATTTGTACCG
Source organism: Hordeum marinum (assembly GCA_022496015.1). Taxonomy (NCBI): domain Eukaryota; kingdom Viridiplantae; phylum Streptophyta; class Magnoliopsida; order Poales; family Poaceae; genus Hordeum; species Hordeum marinum. Next base: position 449,217,929 of record CM039678.1, on the reverse strand, counting down.
ACCCGAAGGAATATACCACAAGAAAATGGAGTCCGGATGGTACACGAGGTGACCACAAACCATAGGGCGCGCCTAGGGGGGTAGGGCACCCCCCTGGCTTGTCGCCTCCTTGTGCACTATTCAGACTACTTTAAATTTTCCATTTTTTAATATTCCAAAACAGATAAAAATTGCCATTGAAAAAGTTTTGGAGTCTATTTACTTACCGTACCACATACCTATTCCTTTTCGGAGTCTGAAACGTTCTCGTAAGTCTCCGGAGTTATGGTATTGATGATATTGGTTTCAACATTTATGGGAGTACCTGAGATATAATGTTTGATTCTTTGACCATTCACCACCTTCGTGTTTGTGCCTTCGACATTGTTAATCTTGATGGCACCGGAATGGTATACCTCCTCAATAACGTAAGGACCTTCCCATTTAGAGAGAAGTTTTCCTGCAAAAAATCTTAAACGAGAATTGTATAGCAAGACATCATCACCTAGATTAAATTCACGGTTTTGTATCCTTCTATCATGCCATCTCTTAACCTTTTCTTTAAACAGCTTGGCATTCTCATAGGCTTGGGTTCTCCATTCGTCAAGTGAGATAATGTCCAATAACCTCTTCTCACCAGCAAGTTTGAAATCATAATTGAGCTATTTGATTGGCCAATAAGCTTTATGTTCTAGCTCGAGAGGTAAGTGACATGCTTTACCATAAACCATCTTATACGGAGACATACCCATAGGGTTTTTGTAAGCAGCTCTATAAGCCCACAATGCATCATCAAGTTTCTTAGACCAATTCTTCCTAGATCTATTAACAGTCTTCTGCAAAATCAATTTAATTTCTCTATTGCTCAATTCTACTTGACCACTAGACTGAGGATGATAAGGATATGCAATTCTATAATTAACATCGTATTTAGCGAGCAATTTACGGAAAGCACCATGAATAAAGTGTGAACCACCATCAGTCATCAAATATCTAGGGACTCCAAATCTAGGGAAAATAACTTCTTTAAGCATTTTAATAGAAGTGTTATGATCAGCGCTACTAGTTGGAATATCTTCTACCCACTTAGTAACATAATCAACAACAACTAGAATATGAGTATACTCGTTAGATTGTGGAAAAGGCCCCACATAATCAAAACCCAAACATCAAATGGTTCAATAACAAGAGAGTAATTCATAGGCATTTCCCGACGTCTACTAATATTACCAATTCTTTGACATTCATCACAAGACAAGACAAACTTACGAGCATCCTTGAAGAGTGTAGGCCAATAAAACCCAGATTGTAGTACCTTATGTGTAGTTCTATCTGCAGCGTGGTGTCCTCCGTAGGCTTTGGAGTGACACTTGCGTAAGATCCGTTCATGTTCATGCTCAGGTACACAACGTCTAATAATACCATCTACTCCTTCTTTATAAAGGTGTGTATCATCCCAAAGTAATGCCTTAAATCATAGAAGAACTTTTTCTTTTGTTGGTATGTGAAAGTAGGAGGTATAAATTTAGCAACAATGTAATTGGCATAATTAGCATACCATGGAGCATTTAAGCATTTACGACAGCTAATTGTTCATCAGGAAAGCTATCATCAATAGGTAGTGGGTCATCAAGAACATTTTCTAACCTAGACAAGTTATCTGCCACAGGGTTATCAGCACCCTTTCTATCAATAATATGCAAATCAAATTCTTGTAGCAGTAGGACCCACCTAATAAGTCTACATTTAGCATCTTTCTTTTCCATAAGGTACTTAATAGCAGCATGATCGGTGTGAACAGTTACTTTGGAATCAACAATATAAGGTCTAAACTTACCACAAGCAATCACGACTGCTAAAAATTCATTTTCAGTAGTAGCATAGTTTCTTTGAGCACTGTCTAGAGTCTTACTAGCATAATGGATAACATTTTATTTCTTATCGACTCTTTGTCCTAGAACAGCACCAACAACATAATCACTAGCATCACACATAATTTCAAAGGGTAGGTTCCAGTCGGGTGGTTGAACAACAGGTGCGGTAATCAAGGCATTCTTAAGAATTTCAAATGCTTGTACATAATCATCATTAAAAACAAATGGAACATCTTTTTGCAAAAGATTTGTGAGAGGCCTAGAAATCTTAGAGAAATCTTTGATAAACCTCCTATAGAAACCAGCATGACCAAGGAAACTTCTTATACCTTTGATATCCGTAGGGCACGACATTTTTTCAATAGCATCAACTTTAGCTTTATCAACTTCAATACCTCTTTTGGAGATCTTGTGCCATAAGACAATACCTTCATTAACCATAAAGTGGCACGTTTTCCAATTCAAGACAAGATTAATTTCTTCACATCTCTGCAAAACTCGGTTAAGGTTGCTCAAACAATCATCAAATTAAGTTCCATAAACAGAAAAATCATCCATGAAAACCTCAAGAATCTTTTCACAAAAGTCAGAGAATATAGCCATCATACATCCTTGAAAGGTAGCAGGTGCATTGCATAAACCAAAAGGCATACGTCTATAAGCAAAGGTACCGAAAGGGCAAGTAAAAGTGGTTTTTTCTTGATCCTCTCTTGATATAGGTATTTGAGAGAAACCAGAGTAACCATCTAGAAAGCAAAAATGAGTATGTTTGGATATTCTTTCTAGCATTTGATCAATAAAAGGTAAAGGGTAATGATCTTTATTAGTAGCTTTATTTAATTTCCTAAAATCAATTAACATTCTATAACATGTAACAATTCTTTGCGGGATCAATTCATTTTTATCATTAGGAACAATGGTAATACCTCCCTTCTTAGGGACACAATGGACGTGACTAACCCATCTACTATCAGCAATAGGATAAATTATACCTGCCTCCAGAAGCTTTAGTATTTCATTTCTTACCACTTCTTTCATCTTAGGGTTCAATCGTCATTGGTGATCAATAACTAGTTTGGCATCAAGCTCCATATTAATTTCATGCTCACATAGAGTGGGACTAATGCCCTTAAGATCATCAAGAGTATAACCAATAGCAGCATGGTGCTTCCTCAGAGTTTTCAATAATCTCTTTTCTTCATGATCTGAAAGGTTAGCACTAATAATAACATGATATATCTCTTTTTCATCAAGATAAGCATATTTCAATGTATCGGGTAATTGTTTGAGCTCAAACATGGGATCACCCTTGGGTGGAGGACGATACCCAAGTATTTCAACACGTAAGTTGTGTTTCAAAATAGGCCGTTGATCAAAGAAATTTTTATCTATTTCATCCCTCTCATTCATATGCATATCATTTTCATGGTTTAGCAAATATTGTTATAAAGGATCAGTAGGAGGCACAACAATAGAAGCAATACCAATAATTTCATCTTTACTAGGCAATTCTTTGTCATGGGGTTGTCTACGAAATTTAGAGAAATTGACCTCATGAGACACATCCCCAAAACTCACAGTAATTGTTTCTTTCTCACAATCAATCCTAGCATTAACAATATTCAAGAAGGGTCTGCCAAATATAATGGGACAAAAATCATCTTGTGGGGAACCAAGAACAGGAAAATTAGTAGGATATTTTATTTTCCCACACAAGACTTCAAAATCTCTAACAATCCCCATCGGTGCAATAGTGTCTCTATTAGCAAGCTTAATAGTAACATAAATTTCCTCTAGTTCAAATGGTGCAATATCATGCATGATTTCTTTCTATAAGGAAAAGGGAATTGCACTTGCGCTAGCACCCATATAACACAAGCCATGATAACAATGATCTCCTATTTTAACAGAAACAACAGGCACGCCAACAACTGGTCTATGTTTACTCTTAGTATCAGATCTAGCAATTCTAGCTGCTTCATCACAGAAATGAATAACATGCCCATCAATCTTATCAACCAAGATATCTTTAACCATAGCAATACTAGGTTCAATTTTAATTTGTTCAGGGGGTGTAGGTGTTCGGGTTTCTCAATGTAAGCAGTAGGAATAACAGGATCAACATTATAAGTAATAGTTTCCTCTTCAACTTTAATAGGTTCAACTAATTTTACTTCAACGGGAGGATGATATTTAAACCATTTATCCTTAGGGAGATCAACATGAGTAGCAAAAGATTCACAGAGAGAAGCTACTATCTCAGAGTCAAGTCCATATTTAGTGCTAAACTCACGAAAAGCATCAGTGTCTATAAAGGATTTAACACAATCAAACTTAAGGTTTATATCTGACTCCTTACCTTTGTCGAGTTCCTAATCTTCAGAGTTGCGTTTAATTATTTCCAATAAGTCCCATTTGAATTCCATATCTTTCTTCATAAAAGAACCAGAGCAAGAAGTATCAAGCAAGGATCGATCATTATGAGAAAGCCAAGCATAAAAATTCTGAATAATAATTTCTCTTGAGAGCTCATGGTTGGGGCATGAATATAACATTGACCTAAGCCTCCCCCAAGCTTGAGTGATTATTTCTCCTTCACGAGGCCAAAAATTGTAAATATAATTTCGATCATGATAAGCCGGATGCATAGGGTACAACTTCCGATGAAATTCCAGTTTCAATCAGTTGTAGTCCCATGATCCAATATCATCACATAGCCTGTACCATGCTAATGCCTTCTCCTTAAAAGATAAAGGAAATACCTTCTTATTGACAACATCCTTGGGCAAACTTGCAAGCTTAAATAATCCACAAACTTCATCCACATAGATTAGATGCAAATCAGGATGTAGTGTTTCATCTCCTTCATAAGGATTAGCTAGCAACTTCTCTATCATACCTGAAGAAATTTCATAATAAATATTTTTAGTAGGTGTAGTAGGTTGAGGAGCGGCTCTTTGTGCTTCCGGTCGAGGTGAAGATAGCCCGAACAAGCCCCTCAAAGGATTATTTTCCATAGTAACAAGTGATAGTAGATTTCAGCACACTATAAATTTTTCCTTACCAAGTTCCACTCACCAAAGGCGCTTCACTCCCAGGCAACAGCGCCAGAAAAGAGTCTTGATGACCCACAAGTATAGGGGATCTATAGTAGTCCTTTCTATAAGTAAGAGTGTCGAACCCAACGAGGAGCAGAAGGAAATGACAAGCGGTTTTCAGTAAGGTATTCTCTGCAAGCATGGAAATTATCGATAACAGATAGTCTTGTGATAAGATAATTCGTAACGGGTAGCAAGTAACAATTGTAAAAAAGGTGCAGCAAGGTGGACCAATCCTTTTTATAGCAAAGGACAAGCCTGGACAAACTCTTATGTAAAGCAAGGCACCCCCGAGGACACATGGGAATTTCTGCCAAGCTAGTTTTCATCATGCTCATATGATTCACGTTCATTACTTTGATAATTTGATATGTGGGTGGAATGGTGCTTGGGTGCTGCCCTTACTTGGACAAGCCTCCCACTTATGATTAACCCCTCTCGCAAGCATCAACAACTACGAAATAAGAATTAAGATAAATCTAACCATAGCATGAAACATGTGGATCCAAATCAGCCCCTTACGAAGCAACGCATAAACTAGGGTTTAAGCTTCTGTCACTCTAGCAACCCATCATCTACTTATAACTTCCCAATGCCTTCCTCTAGGCCCAAAAAATGGTGAAATGTCATGTAGTCGACGTTCACATAACACCACTAGAGGAGAGATAACATACATCTCATCAAAATATCGAACGAATACCAAATTCACATGATTACTTATAACAAGACTTATCACATGTCCTCAAGAACAAACATAACTACTCACAAAGCATATTCATCTTCATAATCATAGGAGTATTAATGATGATCAAGGATCTGAACATATGATCTTCCACCAAGTAAACCAACTAGCATCAACTACAAGGAGTAATCAACACTACTAGCAACCCATAGGTACCAATATGAGGTTTTGAGACAAAGATCGGATACAACAGATGAACTAGGGTTTGGAGAGGAGATGGTACCGATGAAGGTGTTGATGGAGATTGACCCCCTCTCGATGATAGGATCATTGGTGATGACGATGGCTTCGATTTGCCACTCCGGGAGGGAAGTTTCCCCGGCAGAATAGCTCCGCCGGAGCCCTAGATTGGTTCTGCCCAAGTTCCACCTCGAGAAGCCGATGCTTTGCCCCGAAAGCTCTTTTATGATTTTTTCCAGGTCAAAACCCTTCATATAGCAGAAGATGGGCATCAGAGGGCTGACAGGTGAGCCACAAGCCATAGGTGCGCGCCTAGGGGGGTAGGGCGCGCCCTGGCTTATGACTGCCTGGTGGGGCCCCTGATGTATTTCTTTTGCCCAACAATTTTTATATATTCCAAAATAATTCTTCGTAGATTTTCAGGACTTTTGGAGTTGTGCAGAATAGGTATCTCAGATTTGCTCCTTTTCAAGTCCAGAATTCCTGCTGCCGGCATTCTTCCTCTTCATGTAAACCTTGTAAAATAAGAGAGAAAAGACATAAATATTGTACCAAAATGTGTAGTAACAGCCCATAATGCAATAAATATCCATATAAAAGCATGATGCAAAATGGACATATCAGATATTCCTCTTGATGCAATCCCATGGAAATATACCTAACCCCACAAAGAACTCTCACAAGGAACATGGGTTAGTACACAAAGTGTAATTGTCAATGTTTACCAAACCATGGGATCACTTGAGCCCTCTCGGTATATCTTGTACGTTTTGTGTGTTGATCAACTTTGTAGTGACCCGACCTGAAAGGTCGAATCTCCGGTGTTTCTGTACCATCCCAAGATCATGCTAGTACACACACGGTATATCAATGTATATATCAAAGTGAAATCACACAACTTTATTAATCGAAAATCTCATATCGAGTTCTTTATTACAATAGGAATTACAATAAAGTGGCTGAAGGCCAACTCATGAGAATAACTAATCTTGCGGAAGCTTCAAAGGTAGTTGAGTCCATCTGACTCCAAGGGCATCTCACCGAGCGTAGAGCGTATCCTCACTCCTGGTCGGAAAAGTACACTACAACATGATACGTTGCAGCCGTGTAGGTCAGCATATTAAATGTGCTGACAATGTCACAAAAGAGGGGGGTAAAGTAATCATCTATTCTATATGCATATATGGCAGGTGGGGTAGTAAGTTTTTGCATAAAGCCAATTTTTTTCCTACAACAAGAGAGAGCAAATGTTATTACTACAATGTTGGTTGATTAATGAGATGGTTCCACCAACCAATTATCATACCCAAGTTGTCATTAATACCCACATCAATTATTTGTGTTGAGAATTCCAGATAGTTTCAGTTCCTTTGGCTCAAACTGTCCATGACCGTGGACACGGCTAATCGATTAGGTTTGGGTACTCTGCAGAGTTTTGCACACGTTCCCCACAAGATTTGATCGCCTCCGTTGGATTTCTCGCACTTCAGGGTGTTTGAGAAACGGATGACCAAAACATGGTCTTCTAAAGGGTTTCCTCGAGACTCTGTTGGTGCCCATCATTTCCTACCGTTCTTCTACATCTCGTAGCACCGCCTGTCCAGGGTCACCACGATATCCAACAAAACCAGAGCCCATAATGGCTTGTGGCTATGCAGGTAAGCCTTGGGTCTTGAAGCATCCATCCATCTCTTTGTGCCTGGGTGGACCTTTCTGCATGAATACTGGCACTTCTCCAGCAACATCTAGGCTAACCACTGGTTTCTCCAGGGCACCGTTCAACCATCATCCACCCAGAGGTATGTTGAAAACTCAGAGTCTTGAAGTCTTGATCATCTTGCAGGTCTTGAAATTATTATCTCACAACTCAGTGACTGCTTCAACCTTAGCGGGGTCTACTGCTATTCCTTCTCCGGAAATAACATGTCCAAGGAATCCGACTTCCGTCAGCCAGAATTCACATTTACTGAACTTGGCATATAACTGATGCTCTCTAAGCTTCTCCAAAACTAAACGCAAGTGTTCCTTGTGTTCTTCCTCGCTCTTGCAGAATATCAAAATGTCATCGATGAACACCATGACAAACTTGTCCAGATATTCCATAAACACTTTGTTCATCATATTCATGAAGTAGGCAGGAGCATTAGTCAAACCAAAACACATGACTATATACTCATATAAGCCATACCTTGTGGTGAAGGCTGTTTTGGGTATATCCTGTTCACGAATTTTCAGTTGGTGATACCTTGATCGAAGATCGATCTTGGAGAATACTTTGGCTCCTACTAGCTGATCAAATAGGTCATTAATCATCGGCAGAGGGTACTTATTCTTAATAGTTACCTCGTTCAATGCACGATAATCGACCACCATCCTTAAGTTTTTATCTTTCTTCTCCACCAAAAGTACTGGGGATCCCCAAGGTGAAGAACTTGGGCGAATATATCCCTTATCCAATAGCTCCTTAATCTGCTTCTTGATTTCTACTAAATCATTTGCGGGCATCCGATAGGGTCGCTTGGAAATTGGGGTTTGTTCTTGGTAGTAACTCTATCAGAAACTCAATCTCTCTATCTGGTGGCATGCCTGGTAATTCCTCCAGGAATACATTTGGAAAGTCTCGTACAACCGGCACTTCCTCCTGAACAACTCCTGTGAGGAAATTTAACCGAGCACTCATCTGTGTGCATCGGGATACATACTTAATCCTCTTGTTCTCCTGGGTGGTGAGTAAAATAGACTTGCTAGGGCAATCAAGATTTCCTTCATACTTGGTCATCCAATCCATGCCTAGGATTACATCCAATCCCTGGGATTCTAAGACGATGAGGTCGGTGGGAAAAACATGATTTCCTATATGGAGTTTCAATGCGTGGCATCCTATCCCTGCCATCATCATACCTCCTAGGGAATTTACCTTAATGGGCTGACTAAGGGTTTTGGTGGGTAAACCATACTTTTCCACAACTACCCTTGATATGAATGAATGAGTTGCACCAGAATCAAAAAGTACCATAACTGGACGTGAATGCAATAAAAACTTACCAACCAAAGTCTCGGGCTGATCATAGACTTCTTCCACATCAATGTGGTTCACCTGAGCATGGGGAAACGGGTTTGGCTTCTTAGCTGCGGAGTTCCGTTGTTGTTAAGTTTCCATTTCCTTGCTTGTTCTGAGGACATTCAGTGGCATAGTGCCCTGTCTTCTGGCACTTGAAACAGGTGATATGGTTCAGATCCTTCTGAGCTGGAGCGGGACGGTGTTGGTTGCCATTCCCACTTCCATTCCCATTCTTGAAGTTGCCATTGTTGGGACGATTATTCCCATTTCCTCCATGGTTGTGCACGTGATGAGTGTGTCCTCCATACTTACCGGTCCCTGATCCGGTATTTCCTAAGTACGGGGAGTAGCGGGGCTTCTGTTGAGCTCCAGAGTGAGACTTCCCCTGTCCATACTTCCTCTTGCGGTTTTCAATTTGCTGCTACTTCCCCTCCAAGATGAGGGCCTTGTCTACCAGCTCCTGGTAGTTGTTGAAAGTAGCCACCATTAGCTGCACGCTCAACTCATCGTTGAGTCCTTCCAGGAACTTCTCCTGTTTGGCTGCATCCTCGGCCACATCTCCTGGTGCATAACGAGCCAACATGCTGAATTCATCCACATACTGGGCCACGGAGCGGTTCCCCTGGCGTAAGTTGCGAAACTCACGCTTCTTCAAACTCATGGCTCTAGTTGAGACATGAGCAGTGCGGAAAGCTAGCTTGAACTACTCCAAAGTCACACCAGCAATGCGGTATGTGGTGATGTAGTTCTCCCACCATGAAGCTGTTGGTCCCTCCAGTTGATGGGCGGCGAAACGCACCTTTTCAGCCTCAGTGCATCGAGCGGTGGTGAGTTCCCTCTCCATCTTGCGGAGCCAATCATCTGCCACAATGGGCTCAGTGCTGCTGGAGAAAGTTGGTAGATTCAGCCTCAGAAAACGGGTGAGGTTGTCGCCTTGAGGTGGAGGGTGTTTGTTGTGGTTGTTGGTCTGGTTCTGGATCAACAGCTGCATCAGGGCATTCTGCTGCTGGAGAAGTTGTGTGAGTTCCGGCGGGAAGGTGAAGTCGGGCTCACGTCGCGGAGGCATCTTGCTATTTTCAGAGGGGTGAGAATTAGAATAGAACAAGGGCCTAAAAGAAAATTTCACTACCCATATGCAATGCAACAAACATATCACACCAAACACTCATTCATTTATTCAACTCAAGGTTCAAACATCGAGATACAAGTCTCAAATCAAACTAAGCATCGACCTACGCTTTAACGACGAAAATAAAGATACATGGGGGCATAACTAAAGTTCTCCTCAAAAGTACATGGTGACGTGGCCTCCTCCGGTGACGCTCTCCTCATAGTCATCATCATTGCTGATCAAGGGAGCCATGTCTCCCTCTGGGTGAAGATTTCCCCCATTTCCAGCTATTCCTCCAAAGTTGCAATGCGAGTGTTCATCTTCTCGATCCTCTCTAAGAAATCCGTCACTTCATGCTCATGCTCATACTTGGCTTCCTGTAGGTCATCCTCGAGGTCAAGCTCACGGTTCATCAGCCTCTTGATCGTCTTCGTGTCTGCGTGTACCCGAAGCTCCAAGGTCCTAATGTGCATCTCCAAAGTCTGGATATAGGAAAAGGTGGAGTCTTCAGTGGGAGTGTTTATGATATTTCCATTAGCATCCCTGCGACGAACCATGCCGAGTCCTGGCGAAATGGGACCACCCCTGTATTCCTCCTGAATACGTCCGAGGGCACGGTGAATCGCCATGTCCCTCCCAAGAATCCAGCTGGGTGCCACAAACTTGAAGTCGATGGGTTCTTTACGATTTCCAAAGGTCTTTCCGGGGATGTGCACCTCGATCCTGTAGCGGCCGTCTTGTGGAAAAGACATGATACGAGTCCCGGTGATGCTTGGCAAAGCGATCCTTACGTCCCTGACGATCTTCACCAGCTCCTTGCCAAAGGGCATCATCGCGCCAGGCTGACAAAACTCTGTGATCAAAACTGGGATGAAGGTGGCCATCTATAAATTTTGAAACAAATCGGAGGGAAGTCAGAAACGAGCAGATGAGAGTATAAGAATTTTAAAGAAAAAAGAAAAAAAAGCCTAAGGCTTTTCCAATCCTAGAGGTTATGTCCTACGGTCAGCGTGGGCTCTGATACCATTTCTGTAGTGACCCGACCTGAAAGGTCGAATCTCCGGTGTTTCTGTACCATCCCAAGTTCATGATGGTACACACACGGTATATCAATGTATATATCAAAGTGAAATCACACAGCTTTATTAATCGAAAATCTCATATCGAGTTCTTTATTACAATAGGAATTACAATAAAGTGGCTGAAGGCCAACTCATGAGAATAACTAATCTTGCGGAAGCTTCAAAGGTAGTTGAGTCCATCTGACTCCAAGGGCAGCTCACCGAGCATAGAGCGTATCCTCACTCCTGGTCGTAAAAGTACTCTACAACATGATACGTTGCAGCCGTGTAGGTCAGCATATTGAATATGCTGACAATGTCACAAAAGAGGGGGGGGTAAAGTAATCATCTATTCTATATGCATATATGGCAGGTGGGGTAGTAAGTTTTTGCATAAAGCCAATTTTTTTCCTACAACAAGAGAGAGCAAAAGTTATTACTACAATGTTGGTTGATTAATGAGATGGTTCCACCAACCAATTCTCATACCCAAGTTGTCATTAATACCCACATCAATTATTTGTGTTGAGAATTCCAGATAGTTTCAGTTCCTTTGACTCAAACTGTCCATGACCGTTGACACGGCTAATCGATTAGGTTTGGGTACTCTGCAGAGTTTTGCACACGTTCCCCACAAGATTTGATCGCCTCCGTTGGATTTCTCGCACTTCAGGGTGTTTGAGAAACGAATGACCAAAACATGGTCTTCTAAAGGGTTTCCTCGAGACTCTGTCGGTGCCCATCCTTTCCTATCGTTCTTCTACATCTCGTAGCACCGCCTATCTAGGGTCACCACGATATCCAACAAAGCCAGAGCCCATAATGGCTTGTGGCTGTGCAGGTAAGCCTTGGGTCTTGAAGCATCCATCCATCTCTTTGTGCCTGGGTGGACCTTTCTGCATGAATACTGACACTTCTCCAGCAACATCTAGGCGAACCACTGGTTTCTCCAGGGCGCCGTTCAACCATCATCCACCCAGAGGTATGTTCAAAACTCAGAGTCTTGAAGTCTTGATCATCTTGCAGGTCTTGAAATTATTATCTCACAACTCTCATGAATCACACAACCAACCCCGTCTACTAATAGCATAGCAAAATTAAATAAACGTTTCCCAGGGCCAATGTGTCAAAGGGTTGAGGGGTGCCTACCACATGATAACATCAAGTAACCAAGTTTCCAAATTACCTACTTTGCATGCAATTGGGGAGATGGTAGAACTAATGCAATAAAAACATAGGTATACATGGTCAAAGTGACTTGCCTTGCTGACGATCCTCGTACTCAAGTGACTCTAGATAACAAGCTTCGCACTCCGGATGATCTAACGAATCAAACTAAGCACACAATAAGCATAACCACAATACAATTCATACAACAGCAAGGTAAACAAATACTTCAACAAATAAATAGCACAATCAAAAGGAAGAATCACTCAAAGTATAAGACTCTAAAATTTTTGGTGTCAAATCTCTACTAAGACATAACAAGTCAAAAATTTGTTTAAACAACTAGCCATTTAGATAACAAAAAGTAAGTACAACATTTTTATTAGAAAACAGAAAGTATTTCATTATAAAAAATTTGTGCAAAAAGAGTTACTACAAAGCATTTAACAATACTAAAGGTGAAAACAAGATTTACCTATTCAAACTAGAGCACAAAACAAAATAAAAAATATTTTTATTAACAGGAAATAATACACCTAATGTTGAAACAACAGAAACCTAATGAAATCTAAAAACAAAAGCTAAACTAATTCAAATTCAAACTAAAGCTAAAATCAAACTAACTAAACTCTATTAAGAACTAAATAGAGTTTGTTTTTGTTCAAAACCCTAACCAAATTCATCCTGAAAATTCTCAAACTATGTAGGATGATAGGTCTAACTAATACAATTCAGTGGCAAAAAGATTCATACAAAAATATATTTTTAAACTCTAGTTATACAGATTTTAGTAATTTAAGCAAATTTGGTTAGATTCAAATTTTAAAGTTCAAATTTGAAATCTAAGACTACAGGATGAAACTACATGAAATTTGTGACCTAATGCAAAAAAGAATCAATTTAAAAAAAACTAATTAGGTTAAAAGATATAACAAAAATAAAATCAGAACACATTCTGTAAAACGGAAACAGAAAAAGAAAAAATATTAGCTAACGGACAGAGGCTATGTGGCGACTTCCTATTGGTCGAAAGAGCATGCGTGCGGGTGTTTGCGGCGGACGACCGAATGTTAGAGGATAGTGGTTCGGGATTTTAAGTGATCTAATCTAATGCGTTGGATCTGGATCGAACGGTCCAGGGGGGTGTGGTGGCTTACAGAGGGGGTGTTGAGGTTTCCAGCGAGGTCGACGGCGGCCGGACGTCGGAGGTGGTCGAAGATGGTCGTGCGGTGGTCGGGGGCGGCGTCCGAAGAGCTCAGACGACGGTGACGAAGATCCGACGTTGAATGGTGGCGTCAGATGGGGCTGGGGACGACAGAGATGACGGCCAGGAGCTCTAGGGGGTTTGGTTGGAGTCAGAACACCGGCGAGGTGGTGCGGTGGCGTTCTAGCGAGGGTAGAGGGGGCTCGGGGTGGAAGGGAGCACGACGAGGCAGTGGCTACTTATAGGCCAGGTGCGGGGTCGGGAGAGGGAGAGAGGAGAGAGATCCGCGGGGTCGAGATCGCCGGCGAGGTCGGGGGCGAGGGGAAGGGGATGAGCGCGCTGATGAAGCTATCAAACGGTGGGTCCCACGGGTCAGTGAGAGAGGGGGCGGAATCAGTGCGTCGGTGACCGATCCAGAGGGATCTCAGGGCTTAAAGGCTGTGGGCCGGCCGGTTTGCTAATTAAAACGTTTAAATACGTTTCCTTTTCTATTTTCCATAACATTTAAAATCCTTTAATGCATTCAAATCATTTCCAAACATTGGGAATATATATATCAAAATGATTAGGGGAATAAATGCTATTTAATGAACATTTTTCCTCTGTCAAAATGAATACTTAATTTATTTTTTCAGAAAATGCCTAATTGATTTTAAATTCTTTTGAGATAAACTTTCAAATAAACCCTTGGTTTTATTGTTCCAATAATTCACCAAGATGCTCCTTGTGTGGAGTGTCATGTTACTCCTCTCTTTTTTGAATAATTCCAGAGATTTTCAAATAAGCGAAACAAGTAAATGGAGAAAAGGAAAGGGGCCTTTTAGAAATCCAAAAGAAGAACTTCAACAATTCATTTAATTCAAACAAAGTGATGATGATGCATAGCTATATTTCATAACATTCCAAAATGAAATTTTGGGATGTTACAAACTTGATTCACTCTTCGACTTAGTCTTGATCAACCTTGTATCTTATCTTCTCTCTTCATAAAGATGATGTCTTGAAGGTAATCATGAATGCTCACACAATCTTCTTCGTCAAGACATGCTTGCAGTATGCTCAACTCTCACATGACCAATCTTTGGATAAACCTTGAATACCACCTTGGTCATCATATAAACTCCTTGAAACCCAACAGATGGACTTCAAGAAGTGCCTATGGACAAATCCTTCGAATATAACTCAATGAAACCATTAGTCCATAGGGGTGTCATCAATTACCAAAACCACACATGGAGAAATGTGCTCTTACACTATGGTTAAAGATCTCTTGGTAGAAAATATTGATGGGCATGTTATTTACTTCTATGATGAAGCTGCTATAATTGCTAAACCCGATGAAAAAGATAAACATAGACTCGTAGGTCGCATGCATGGTGTCTCAGTTAAAATAGGAGATCATTGTTATCATGGCTTATGTGATTTGGGTTCTAGTGTGACTGCTATTTCTTTTACTTTATACTAGGAAATTATGAATGACATAGCACCTGCTAAAATAGAAGACATTGATGTTACTATCAAACTTGCTAAAAGAGACACCATCACACCACTTGGGATTGTTAGAGATGTTGAAGTATTGCGTGGGAAAATAAAATATCCTACTGATTTTCTAGTTCTTGGGTCCTCACAAGATGAGTTTTGTCCCATTGTCTTTGGTAGACCTTTCTTGAACACTGTTAATGCTAAGATAGATTGTCAAAATGAAACCGTCAGTGTTAAGTTTGGTGATGTGTCCCACGAGTTCAATTTCCAAGTTTAGTAGGCAACCCCGTGATAAAGAATTACCTAGTAAGGATGAAATAATTGGTCTTGCTTCTATTGTCGTTCCTCCAACCGATCTGCTAGAACAATATTTGCTAGACCATGAAAATGATATGCACTTGCATGAAAGAAATGAAATAGATAATTTTTTCTTTGAACACCAACCTCTACTAAAGCACAATTTGCCTATTGAAACTCTCAAAGGTCCTCCTCCACCTGAAGGTGCTCCTGTGTTTGAATTAAAACAATTGCCTGACACTCTGAAGTATTCTTATCTTGACGAGAAAAATATATATCCTGTTATTATTAGTGCTAAACTTTTAGAACATTAAGAAGAAAGATTGTTAAAAATTCCGAGGAAGCACCGAGCTGCTATTGGATATACTATTGATGATCTTAAGGGCATTAATCCCACTCTATGTTAGCACAAGATCAATATGGAACCTCATGCTAAACCCGTTGTTGATCACCAACGACGATTGAATCCCAAGATGAAAGAAGTGGTCAGAACTGAAATATTAAAGCTTCTGGAAGGACGTATTATCTATCCCATAGCTGATAGTAGATGGTAAGCCCCGTTCATTGTGTCCGTAAGAAAGGAGGTATTACTGTTGTTCCTAATGATAAAAATGAATTGACCCCACAGAGAATTGTTACTGGTTATAGTATGGTAATCGATTTTAGAAAACTAAATAAAGCTACTGGAAAATATCATTACCCTGTGCCTTTCCTTGATCAAATGCTTGAAAGATTATCTAAGCACACACACTTTTGTTTCCTGGATGTATATTCTGCTTTCTCTCAAATACCTGTGTCACAATCTGATCAAGAGAAAAGCACCTTTACTTGTCCTTTTGGAACCTATGCTTATATACGTATGCCTTTTGGTTTATGCAATGCACCTACTACCTTTCAAAGATATATTACTGCTATATTCTCCAATTTCCATGAAAAGACCATGGAGGTTTCCATGGATGATTTTTTCCGTTTACGGAACTTGTTTTGATGATTTCTTAACCAACCTTGATCGAGTTTTGTAGAGATGTGAACAAACTAATCTCATCTTGAATTGGGAGAACTGCCACTTTATGGTTAATGAAGGTATTGTCTTCGGGCATATAATTTCCAAACGAGGTATTGAGGTGGATCAAGCTAAAGTTGATGCGATTGAGAAAATGCCATGTCCTAAAGATATTAAAGGTATTCGAAGTTTCCTTGGTCACGCTGGTTTCTATAGGAGGTTTATTAAAGGCTTCTCAAAAAAATTTAGGCTTCTTACTAATCTTTTAGAACAAGATATTCCCTTTGTTTTTTATGATGATTGTGTGGAAGCCTTTGAAACACTTAAGAAAGCCTTAACCACTGCACCTATTGTTCAATCACCTAATTGAAACTTGCCTTTTGAAATTACGTGTGATGCTAGTGATTATGTTGTTGGTGTTGTTTTGGGACAAAGAGTTGATAAGAAATTAAATGTTATCCATTATGCTAGCAAAACTCTAGATAGTGCCCAAAGGAATTATGCTACTATTGAAAAAGAATTTTTAGCAGTTGTTTTTGCTTGTGATAAATTTAGATCTTATATCGTTCATTCCAAAGTTATTGTTCACACCGATCATGCTGCTATAAAATACCTTATGGAAAAAAAAGATGCCAAACCTAGACTCATTAGGTGGGTTCTCTTGCTTCAAGAATTTTATTTACATATCACTGATGGGAAAGGAGCTGAGAACCGTGTAGCTGATAACTTATCTAGGTTAGAAAATATTCTTGATGACCCACTACCTATTGATGATAGTCTTCCTGATGAACAATAGGTGCAATAAATTTCTCTCAAAACACTCCTTGGTATGCTGATGATGCTAATTACATTATTGCTAAATATATACCACCTAGCTTCACATACCAACTGTTGGGGATATAACCCCACGATATAACCCGCCAGGTGGGACCGGGTTAAGTTGTTGGCGACTTAACAATAAAGCCTTAAATAGTCCTAAAGGCTAAGATAGGCTAGGCGGTGATTCACAAGGCAGGCCGAAAGAGGCCTAGAGCCGGAAGACGGTGCATAATCCGGAGGTGTAGGCCGTCCAGGGGTGACTTGTCGGAGAAGGCAAGGCGACTTAGAGACAATATCGATTACGAATATGACCCAGTCCGGACTCTTGTAAGCCCAGGACCTTGACATGTGTATATAAAGGCAAGTCCCTGCGACGGCTTAGAATAGGTTACAATCAATCGAAATCTAGGTCAAGCGAATCCGCTCCCTTATAATCGATACCTAATCAATACAACACAAAGCAAGACATAGGCCTTTACCTCGATCGTTAGGGGCTGAACCTGGGTAAACTCGTGTATTTCCTTCTCGATCAACCCCTGTGAGCTAGTCAGCATAGTGATGGCCTCACACCTAAGTCCTTTCCCTAGGGCATCTGCCGTGACAAAACCACGACAGTTGGCACCCACTGTGGGGCAAAGCTTCGGTGATTTCAGGGTTCTTGAAGAGCTCTTTTCCAGGGATCGAGGGATACGTCATTGGCAGGATGACTAAGAGTTGCCGCGGCAAGCCTTACATCGACAACGCTGACTGGGGCCCCGAGGCCGACTCAATCGAGTATGGGTACCGGGTCCCCTCCAGCGGAATTCACGTCTCCATTCGAAAGATCATCGGATCTAAACCCGAGCCGGACATCTGCACCAACCTCGCCGAGTCGGCTCGGCACGCGCAACCTGTCTGGATTCAAGGCGACCGGAAGCACGTGTTCGTTGGCTTCACGCAAGGCACGGAATTTGCGGAGGATTCCGCATGTGGAGGGGAAACTTTCATCTACTCAAAGGACGAATCCCCGTACGGAGAGATGGAGTCAATTTACCAGCTTCTTGACGGCAAGCTTGTGGGCTATTCTGACGGTGACAATATTCCGTACCCATACGAGCCGCCAAGCCATGCCGCCCTCTTCATGGCAGGCACGACACCGGCCCCCAATAGCACGGCAGCTGGAGCAGCGGCAGCCACTCACCTGTCAGGATCCGGGTCCTCCAGGCCGCAGGCTCAGGTTTTGCTGGGATTGATGGACAAGCTGACAACTCTGATGGGAACTGAGGTCACAGCTAAAAATCAAGCGGAGCGCAATGCGGAAATTGATAGGCTGAAAGAGCAGATGGCCAAGGCCTAGGAGGATATCAATGCATTGCAGCAATCAAGTTTAATTTGTCCCCTGATCTTCATGAAAGTTTTTGTTATATCCCCCTTGAATATCTATCACTTTGGAACTAGTTTCATATATTGCCATTGCTTTTTGGCAAGCTCAAATAGATTTAAGTGAAGATCATGAGCATTAAAATTTCATCTCTAAAAATAATATAAGTGAAGCATGAAAGGATTTCTTCAAAATTTACTAACCCTCAAATTAATCTAAGTGAAGCATGAGAGCATTTCTTCAAACATGTAAAAGCACGATGTGTTCAAAAAGATATAAGTGAAGCACTAGAGCAATTCCATAGCTCAAAAAATTTAAGTGAAGTATATAGAGCAATTCTAACAAATCATAGCATAATTTTGGATCTCTCAAATAGGTGTGTACAGCAAGGATAAAAAGTAAATCAAGAAAAGACTCATATAATACAAGATGCTCCAAGCAAAACTCATGATATGTGACGAATAAAAATATAGGTCCAAGTAAAATACCGATGGTTGTTAGAAGAGAGAGGTGATGCCTCTCGGGGCATCCCCAACCTTAGTTGCTTGTTCCTCTTTGGATATTATCTTGGGGTTCCATGGGCATCCCCAAGTTTAGGCTCTTCTTACTCCTTATTCCTTCATCCATCGTGATCTCACCCAAGACTTGGAAACTTCAATCAGAACTTAACAAAATCTTCATGAGATCCGTAAGTATAATAAAGCAAATTACCACTCTAAGTACTGTTGCAAACCCATTCATATTTTATTATTACATTATATCTACTATATTCTAACTTTACCATCACGTATACCATCCAATAATAGCCATAGAATCATCAAAATAAGCACATAATGCAATGAAAATAGAATCTGTCTCAAACAAAACAGTCTGTAGTAATATGTACTCTACCCATACTTATGTAACTCTAAAAATTCTAAAAAATTAGGAAAACATAAAGAATTTGTATAGAAATACTATGTTAAAACTTTAGCTCATTATCACGCTCCAATAAAAAAAATTCACGCACACGGGTCAAAGTTTATGTTTCAGATTCAGCATTGTTTCTACTCATCTTATGAATCATCCTAAAGGCTTTACTTGGAACAAACACTAAATAAAACATGAAAACACAATCATAAAAGAGGCATATTGTGTAAACACTAAAAAATAGAAAGTGTCATGGTTTTGTCACAATAGATGTCCTAGGACTTAGATTTGAGGCTATCGCTAAGGCGGTGGACTCAAAGGGGTTGCTCAGGACGAGAGACACGGGTTTACCCAGGTTCGGCCCCTCGGGAAGAGGTGAAAGCCTACGTCCTGCTTTGTGTGGTATTGATGGGGTATCGATTACAAGGGAGCAGATTCGCGTGACCTAGCTATCGATCAAATTGTTTGCTGCCCTAAGCCGCCCTAGGGACTCGCCTTTATATAGATAGGTTGAGGCCTTGGGGTTACAAGAGTCCAAACCGACTCGTACAAGGTATTTGACCCTGTCTCTAAGCCGCCTTGCCTTCTTGGGCAAGCCATCTCCGGGCGGCTTACACGTCGGGTCTGGTGCCATCTTTCATCTCTGGGCCTCCATCTTGGCCCATGTGGTAAGTCGCCAGGTGGCCTTGCCTTCAATCCTCAGCCCCACTTTAAGGGTCTTGACTATGAGCGGCCACGCATGACCTGGCCCCTCCTGGGTGGGTCTCGCCACATGGTTATATCCCCAACATTAGGCCCTAGATTGATTTAAATCTATTCATGTCAATCTTCGACTTCATTTGGCGGCGAGTCTCACATCTTCGTTACCTGAAAGAGAAAATTTCATAACCCACCATAACCATGGATGACATTGTCTTGGACACGTCAAAAAGATCAGGTGACGTTACAACGGATCGTCTCATTAAATGGTCAGCCCGAAGATCGAGGTATCTCCTTTGATCAATCATCATTGTGCCTCCTTGATTCTCGCATGGACTGTTGTTACCCCATCTCATAAATAGGAAAGTGAGGTGTCTCATTTCTTTTTCTCCTTTCCGACGCGACCATCTCTCTTCTTCTTCTTCCTCCAGCACTCTCGCGTCTGAAGCATCGCCGCTGTTGCCGCACGTTTCTCATCTGCATCAACAACGACCACTACATCACCCTAATTGTACCAGAGCTCGCCGGTGTTCCGCCACTTCACGGGATCCCTTCAGTTTCTCCTTCTCTTCTTTTATGGATCTGCATTGGCCCACCGGAGCCTTTTCGATTCCTCTGCCGTTCGCTGGAAACCTCACCATAGATTTGAGAACAAGAACACCATAGGCTTCGAAACCCTAGTCCATTTACGTGATGCTCCGTTTAACAAGCCTGAAATACTCAATGCAGATTCCTTCTTGGACAGATTTTACGCATGAACTGTTCGCACTTCCGCTGTCTTTTTTTCTCATAATATATTTCCTTTTTATTCATCTGTAGATCTTTTAACGGTCGCCGTATTTAGTGGAATCTGTTTGCGCATACTTAGTAGAATTTACACTAGTTGTTGTCTGTTAACCCGCCATTGTACTGCCGGCTCTCATTTTAGTAATTTTGACTCGCCTGCTTCATAGTAAATGGCGATTTTGACCCGCCAAATATCCTTACCGCCAGTTGTAGCTGTTCTATTGCGAGGTTTCTTAACCCGACGAATTTATTCCCCTTGACAGATCCTAACCCGCTGTCATGTCGAAAGCCTCTGCATCTTGTGATTGGGCCAGTTCCGGAGTTACCGAGTCGTTTCTCCAAGACCTCGTAGAGATGGGTGTCTTGCCGGCTCAGAATGTCGTTCACTGGCGGATTGCAGGGCTAGAGGTCAGACTCATCCCTCAAGAAGGGGAAGTGGTCATGTTTGCTCATCATCTCCTCCGAGGTTTTAGCCCACCTGGGTCAAAGTTTTTCTGGGATGTCCTTCACTATTACAAACTCCATCCTCCAGACATAGGTCCCAATTCTGTCACCAATATGTGCCAATTCCAAGTCTTGAGCGAGGCATAACTGCAAGAAGAGCCATCTGTTGACCTCTTTCGAGACTAATTTTATATCAACGTCCAGACTGAATTGGCGGCTTGGCCAAGTTTGGAACTTGGAGGCGTCTCTATCCAGAGGTGAAGAGATATGACCTTTCATGCGGCCACCTTACCGAGTCACCCCAAGGATTGGAACAAGACATGGTTCTACTATAAAGACACTTCTCCATAAGGAAAGAAGCCGCTACCGGGTTATTGCCCTACCCGGCTTTACACCTCCACCGAGCTCCCAGATTGGATGTCTGCCACAAAGCGGGCAAAATATGCCCCGACTTTCACAAAAATCAGGGCCTCAATGGCCAACGGCTTGACTGGTGTTGATCTAATCCGTTGCTGGGTCACCTGGAGGATCTTGCCGTTGAGCCGGCGGGATAAACTTATGTGTGAATATACAGGTGCAATGGATGACCCTCGCCGTTTCAACACCACGTCTTTGACAGAACAAGATCTCAATTCGATCGTCAAGTCACTTCTAGGCGAACCACAAGATGTTTGCAATAAGACCGGGTTGATCCCTTTCTGTGGTAAGAACCCGACTCCATATGTAAGAATCCTTTCCAGCAAGTTACTTGTTTCGTCTTAACCTTCTACATCATTCCTTTTAACCTTTCGGCAGCTTATACACAAGCCGACTCTCCTTTCTGGAAAAAGAGATATACTGCCCCCTCGAAGAAGAAGACTAAGGCGGGTAAAACCCATGCCCATAAGAAGAAAACCTCTGCCCAGGAACTGCTCGAGCTTGAAGACTCAGAGGTAGAACTTGATTCTCATGGCCGTCTCTTTATGCAATTCATTGACAATTATTGTTCACAGGAAGAAACGGAGACCAGCCATGTCGATGCTCCAGAGGTAATTACCGTCTCCTCCGACTCAGAACCTTTCATAGTAAAGATAATATGATGGGCTATTCGTAAGATAAAATGTTCACGCCCTTTAGCTCACTTGGATCCTGACTTTCGTTTGAGGAAACAACAAGATGATACGAGACGTCAAACCTGGAGCACCGGCTTTGAAGATCTTTTGGCCGGCTTTCAAAACTCTCGGGCTCCTCGGAAACAGCGTACTGAGGTATTCCTTCGACTGAATCCATTGTCTGTATACTATTTTTGCATTGTAACGTACTTTGTTTTCACAATCTTAACCTTTCAAGAAACGCCCCCTTCTTCTGGCGACTCAACCACCTCCAAGTTGCCTCCTCTGAAAATCAACCCAGAGTATGTGCCTTTATACTTCGCAGCATACGTTAATATTCTTGCCCTTACTTCTTTTTCTATAATGTCTTTTTTGCTCCCAGGGCTCAAGCCAAACGGAGGAAAGTGAGTGGGTCAACCACCACTCCTACCACTCAAGAGTCGAAGAACCCCAAGCCGGATTCTCCTGCGGCTCATGTTGAGCCCTCTGAGGCTGAAAAAGGCGCTCCTGAAGACGCTCCTCAACCCTCTAAGCCGTCTGATCTTGACATGGCCGCTCCTGAAGATCATCCAGAAGTTGATCCTAAGCCGCCCAGCCCTTCACCAGCAACCGAGGATGTGGCTCCTCCAGAAGAAGTTATTATCACTGGGACGGGTTACAATTCTCTTGCTCCTTCTCATGTGTTAAAAAAACATACCAGCAAGGGTGAGGCGCCCTTGCCAGACAGGGAGAAGATTGATTTTGAGTTCCCTAGCTTGGAGAAGCTGACTGCGGATGAATTACACGCTGGTTATCTGAACCGCCTCTCCGCGAGCCGCAACATGGAGTTAAAACTTGTTGGCCTGATGAAGAAAAAATATGAGGTACTTCTCCTATCTTGCCTTTCCTTGTAACCTTATGTAGCCCCCAAGATCCGGTTCAGTGTTGAAAAGAGTAGACCGGGTCTTCAACTTTTCTTATGGTGCAAAGAGCTTGGCATCTAGCCCCCAAGTGATGGGTTATTATAGATAATGAGCCGGTACTTCATTTAGAATAAGATCCAACTGTAGCCCCCAAGTCTGGGTCATTATGCAAATGACGAGACGGAGCTTTACTGCTTTTAGAAGCGCCAAGTGTAGCCCCCAAGTCCGGGTCATTATGCAAATGATGAACCGGAGCTTTACTACTTAGAAGCGCCAAGTGTAGCCCCCAAGCGCCGGCTTATCTTCTTGAAGATGACCCGGGGCTTTCCAGTATTGTAATCATTGTGAAAAACGATAGACATTAGCCCCCTAGTGTCAAGTATATTGCTTGCAATATGCTTGAGACTTGTAATATTGTTGCTTCATCACCTCTGAATACCAATGTGTCACCTTAGCAACGTAGAACTTATGAAGGTTGTTTGTACTATGCAGGAAGCTTTGAATACGGCCGAGTCCGACCTGGCTGGCTTTAAAGAAACTCTGGCCTCACAACAAGCCGCCCGGGCTGAGGTGAAAGAGAAATGGCGAGTCTCCATCATAGAACTCGAAAAACTACAGGCGGACTTTGAAGCTTTCAGGAATGCCGCCGAAACTGAACAAGCCGCCCTGACTAAGCATGTAGAAGACGCTGATGAAAAATTAAAGCTTGTGACAGAAGAGCTGACGACCCTCAAGCGCCATATATCTTGGATGACTGCTGCCATAGTTGGTAAGCATTTGTCAATTAGAAAAATTCCTTAGCTTGCTAAAAAAGCTCTTCAGGCGGCTTACAACCTCTGATTTTCTTTGCAGGCCAGGGAAGCCGCCAACTTTCCTCCAGTAGCTTGTTGAAGCTAAAAGCAATATATACTCTGACGGAACAGCTGTACCACGGGACCCTTTGCACTATCAAGGTTGTGCTAAATGAAAAAGGTGTCCCCAAGTTCATGAAGAGGCTGATAGAAGTCTTGTCGACCATCCCAAAAAAATTGACGAGCTAAAACAATCAGACGTCCGTAAGGGTGCAATGGCCGCATTAAGCTAGTCGCTGGCTTTTGCCCCTGAGCTTACCACTGAAGAGATGATGGATAGCTTCCCGTCGTGGAAAGATGATGACTTAGAGTTTACCCAAGCAGACTATGACAAGTGTATGAAGGCCTCTCGAGTGCTTGCGTCTACACTCGTCACTGAAATTGACTTGATCTCATATCAGGCGGCTTACAGCGAGGATATCAAACAAGTGCACGGGCCAACTTTTGAAGCCAGAGACTTGATTCCTACACGCCGTAAGCACCTCTTTGCTCCTGACATTGACCCGTCTCCCATATTTGATGATGAAGCTCAATTTGACGCCTTAATAAACTGCAACTGGGATGTGGACAATCTTTATATCGAAGAAATCGAAGACCCGACGCAAGATGACCCGTTAGCGAGTTAAACAAGTTGCCCCTGTATGAAGGTAACCCGGCTTGGCTGATCCGTCGGGTTATAAGTGACAAAAAACTTTAAGTTCTCAGATTTTGGGCTCTTCAAGAGCTCTGTAATAGCCGTAGCTAAAACTTGATTGCCTTTGTCGTGCCATCATGCACGTTTGGAGTTTGAACATCTTTATATGCCATCCGTCTTTCCTTCTGGCCATAATCATTTTTCTTCGCACTTACGACGGCTTATCATAAAAGACAAGGCCTGCAAAAACAAACAAAACAGAGAATATATTATCCATCATTTTTAAGGCGGCTTTAATGGCACAACCCAAAGATGTTAAATCTCTTTCTTTATGATCTTGCTTATTCTTTTTTTAAAAACTTAGGCATGTTTGCCCAAACCTCATATGCCGGCTCTCCCATGGCACAGATTCGTCGTTTAACCTTAACAGTGCAGGGTCTTTAAAAAGATTAACTGTTAAGAGTACAACGAGCCATATAATGGAGAGGCTACAGCAGGGCATGAGTACCCCCAGACCCATAAGTCGGTTCTCACGTGACATAAATTCGTCGTTTTAACCTTAAAAAGTGGAGGGTCTTCAAAAAGATTAACTGGAAAACAGTACGAACGGGCCACAAGGCGGAGAGACTGCAGCAGGTAGGTGAGTTTATCCTCACTTTCCGTAAGTCGGCCCTCATGTGACATAAGCCGCCATTTTAACCTTAACCAGTACATGGTCTCATGTGAAGATTTACTATCAAGTACTTTGATCAGATCAGGGTCTTTAAGCTGAGATTAACTGGTAAGAGTTCAGCGGGTCACCTGGCAGAGTGACATCAGCATACAGGCAGGTTTAACCCGGTCTTGCGGTGGCTGAAGAGCCAAACAAGAGGGTGTGAAAGCTAAACCTGGTGGGTTGGAAGCCCCCAAATGACCTTGTTGAAGTATCAACTTTTTGCACAATCTTGTATGAAGAAACGACAAAAACACCGTCTTGTAGGGATGCCAACTTTATTATATTGAAAAGGTATATAAAATGATAGTACATTGATGAGAGTCGATGACTCAAGTGTAGTAAGGCTGGAGGTGAGCAATATTCCATGGCCTATTGGTCTCCTACCCAGAGGTATGTGACTCGTCCCGTACATCAATGAGGTAATATGACCCATTATTGAGATTTCTGCTGACCACAAAAGGTCCTTCCCAAGGGGGAGATAACTTATGCATATCTATCTGATCTTGAATCAAACGTAACACCAAGTCGCCTTCTTGAAACGTCTGGGTCTTGACTCTACAACTATGATAGTGACGTGGGTCTTGCTGGTAAATCGCCGATCGTGCTGCTGCAAGATCCCGCTCCTCATGCAAAGCATCTAATGCGTTCTAACGCGTCGTCTCATTATCAGTTTCAATGTAAGCCGCCACCCTAGGCGAGTCATGACGAATATCACTTGGTAGAATGGCTTCTGCACCATAAACCATGAAGAAAGGCGTATAGCCTGTTGACTTGTTGGGGGTGGCTCTGATACTCCAAAGAACCGATGGTAACTCCTCCACCTAAGAACCCGTCGTTCTCTCTAGAGGAACCATAAGCCGGGGTTTTATCCCTCTCAAGATCTCTTGATTGGCATGTTACGCCTGACCGTTGGACTGTGGATGAGCGACAACAGAAACATCAAGCCGGATATGTTCACTTTCACAAAATGCTTTCATAGCCCCCTTGGATAGTTTTGTTCCGTTAGCCGTGATGATATTGTGCGGGTACCCAAAACGATAGATCAACTTCTTGACAAATTGAACCGTCGTGGCCGCATCGCATTTGCTAACCGGCTCTGCCTCGACCCACTTGGTAAACTTATCAACCGCCATCAAAAGGTGGGTCTTCTTATCTTTAGATCTCTTGAAAGGTCCAACCATATCAAGCCCCCAGACCGCAAACGGCCAGGTTATTGGAATCATCTATGATTCTTGAGCCGGCACATGGGCACGTCGTCCAAATTTCTGACATCCTTCGCACTTGGTGAACAAATCCTCTACATACTTGTGAGTCGTCAACCAGAAGAAACTGTGCCGGAAAGCTTTTGCCACCAAAGACTTTGAGTCGGCGTGACGACCACATTCACCGGCGTGTATTTCATTTAGAATCTCCTTACCTTCCTTGGGGCAGACGCATCGCTGAAAAACACCGGTTACGCTACATTTATGCAACTCGCCATTGATGGTGGTCATAGACTTAGTCCACCTCATGATCTGCCTCACCAAGGTCTCATCATCGGGTAACTCGCCGCAAGTTAGATATGCCAGATAAGGCAATGTCCAGTCGGGAATAGAATGTAGAGCTGCCACCAGCTGCCCCTCCGAGTCAGTTATAGCTAGATCCTCCTTGGAAGGCAATTAAACAGAAGGGTGAGGCAACACCTCCAAAAAGACGTTATGCGGCACCGGCTTATGCTGAGAGCCCAGCCTTGATAATGCATCAGCTGCCTCATTCTTGTGATGGTCAATATAATCCACCTGATAACCTTTGAAGTGGCCAGTGGTGATATCCACCACCTGACGATGAGCCGCCATCCGTGGGTTTTTGTGAATCCCACGTGCCCGAGACTTGTTGAGCCACGAGGTCTGAGTTTCCCAGGCATTTAACCCGGCTCAGGTTCATCTCCTTAGCCACACGGAGCCCGTGAAGCAAAGCTTCATACTCAACTGCATTTAGTACTAGGAAACATTAACCTTAACACATAACAAAACTTGTCACCTCTAGGGGAAGTCAAGACAACCCCAGTCCCCGATCCTTCCAATTGCTTGGATCTGTCGAAGTGAATCATCCAGTATGTGTTGTGCGGCTTCTCGTCGGGCGACTGACACTCTGTCCATTCGTTTATGAAATCCACCAAGGCCTAAGACTTGACATTCGTTCGAGTCACATACTTCAAATTAAGGGGCCCAAGCTCTAATGCCCACTTAGCAATCCAGCCAGTAGCTTCTCTATTTTGGATGATATCACCCAACGGGGCAGAGCTAACCACTGTGATCTGGTGTCCAAGGAAATAGTGCTTCAACCAGCGGTTTGCCATGAACACCCCATAGATCAATTTCTGCCAATGTGGGTATCTTTGCTTGGATTCTATCAAGACCTCGCCAACATAGTAAACCGACCTCTGGACTAGATACTCCTTCCCTGCCTCCTTATGCTCCACAACAATCGCAGCGCTGACTGCCCTGTTATTAGCCGCCACATATAAGAGCAAAGGTTATTTCTCAGCCGGAGCAGCCAAGATCGATGTCTCAACCAACTGTTTCTTGAGTGCCTCAAGCGTTTCGTCCGCAGCCTTGCTCCAGACAAAGTCATCCGTCTTTTTCATCATCTGATATAGAGGAATAGCTTTCTCACCCAGGCGGCTGATGAAGCGGCTTAAAGCGGCAATACGACCCGCCAAGCGCTGCACATCATTAACACTCGCCGGCTTAGAAACGATGTGATGGGACTTTATCTTATCCGGGTTAGCTTCAATACCTTGCTCTGAGACTAAGAAACCCAAAAGCTTGCCTGCGGGAACCCCAAAGACACACTTGGCCGGGTAAAGCATCATTTTGTAGACCCATAAGTTGTCAAACGTCTATTTTAGGTCGTCAAGCAGAGTCTCCTTCTTCCTTGACTTAACCACATAAGCATGAACATTACGCCCAATCTGACTATGAAGGCAATTTTGCACACAACGTTGATAAGTCGCCTGCACACTCTTAAGCACGAAAGGCATAGACACATAGCACAAAGCCCCAAAAGGTGTTATAAAAGATGTCTTCTCTTGGTCCTTAACTGCCATCTTGATCTGATAATAACCTGAATAATCGTCCAGGAAGCATAAACTCTCACAAACCACCGTTGCATCAATAATTTGGTCGATATGGGGGAGAGCAAACGGGTCAACTAGACAGGCCTTGTTAAGATCCGTGTAGTCCACACACATACGCCACGTGTCGTTCTTTTTTAGCACAAGCACGGGATTTGCTAACCACTCCAAGTGAAAAACCTCCACGATGAACCCTGCTGCTAAGAGCCAGGCCACCTCTTCTCCAATTGCTTTACGCCGTACTTTGTTGAAACGATGGAGGAACTATTTAACCGGCTTAAACTTGGGATCCACATTAAGGTGGTGCTCAGCGAACTCTCTCGGTACACCCAGCATGTCAGAAGGCTTCCATGCAAATATGTCCCAATTCTAACGGATGAATTCGATGAGCACGCTTTCCTATGCGGGGTCCATGTTAGCCCCATTAGTGAACTGCTTCGATTAGTCGCCCGGAGCAAAATCCACCAGCTTAGTATCATCTGCCGCAAATTTCAAGGGCGGCACAGACTTTGTGTTGGGTTTCTTCAATGGAGTCATATCCGTCGGTTCAACAATATCTTTGTAAAACTTGAGCTCCGCATCAGCACAACTTGATTCCGCATAAGCAGCGTTGCCTCCCTCACACTCAAGGGCCACCTTCCGATCATCATGTACTGTAATTGTCCTTTTGAGAGTCAGCATCTTGAGCTGCAAGTAAACATAACACGGCCTGGCCATAAACTTTGCGAAAGCCGGCCGACCAAACAAGGCGTGATATGGGCTCTTAATTTTGACCACCTAAAACCACGAAGTCTCCACCCTGTAGTTGTAGTCATCTCCGAATGCCACCTTGAGGGCAATCTTGCCCACCGGGTAAGCCGACTTGCCTGACACGACACCGTGAAAGACCGTTGATGACGGCTTAAGGGCCTTATTAGTTAGGTCCATCCGGCTAAAAGTGTCAAAATACAGGATGTTGATGTTACTACCACCATCCATTAGTACCTTTGTAAACTTATAACCTCCAACCTGAGGTGCTACCACAAGCGCCAAGTGTCCCGAGTTATCGATCCGTGGAAGGTGATCCTCCCTACTCCATGAGATAGGATACTCACACCACTTCAAATACTGTGGGAGAGCCAGCGTTGCCGTGTTGACTGCCCTCTTGTGTAGCTTTTGATCCCGTTTGGCCAGGATCGTAGCGAAAACATGATACTCTCCTTCACTAAGTTGCTTCAGGTTACTCCGATACCCTGACTAGTTGTTTTGCTGCTGACCACCGTTGCCAGACTGTTGATGGTGACCACCTTGATTGCCTTGACCCTGATTACCTGAACCTAAGCTGCCTCCACCAAAACCTGTCCCTCAGCTGCCTGGACCTGAGCCGCCCGATGGCCCATTGTCGTTGTTGCGATGTTGGTTAAGGCTGTAGTCCCAGAACTCCCGCATAATGCTGCAGTCCCTCCACGCGTGACCCGCTGGCCTACCGGGTTGGCTGTGCTCTGGGCAAGGCTTATTGAGCATTTCCTCCAAGTTAAAGGGGGATTTACCTTTGTTAAAGGGCGGCTTACCATTACCCTTGGCACGATTGTTCCCAGCGCTAGCATTTGCCACCAGTTCTAACCCGCCATCTGGGTTCTTTCTCTTGCTCGGGTTGTTATTTCTGGCCATGTTCTGCTGTTGACTCTTGCCATTGCTACTCTTCTTACCCTTAGCCAATCTCCCATCATCGGAGCCCGGATCCTTAGTAGTATTTGAATCTGCATACTTGGTGAGAGCCATCATGAGCTCACCCATGTCTTGACAAGAACACTTCAGCTGCCTGAACTTCTGCTTAAGGGGTAAGAAGTGACCGTTTTTCTCCAAAATCAGAACTGCCTGAGACATCGAGATGTTCTCGGATGAGTGGATAACCGTCAAAAACCGCCGGACCCAATGATGGGCTAACTCATCCTCATGTTGCACACAATGGTCAAGATCCACAATCATCATAGGATGCTTGCATGCTCCCCGGAAGTTCTTGATAAAACGTGCCTTTAACTCAGCCCAAGGCGCAATGGTATTGGGAGGCAAACCCTTTAACCACGTGCGAGCCAGTCCTTCTAACATCATGATGAAGTACTTTGCACAAACCGCCTCACTGACGTCCAACATCTCCATGGCAGGCTCATAACTTTCAATCCAAGCCTCAGGGGGTAAATCAGCCGTATAGTTAGGCACCTTACGTGGCCCCTTAAAGTCCTTGGGCAAACGCTCGTTCCATAGAGCTGCCGTCAGGCAAGGCACACCAACGCCCCTGGATGAGATGCCAGCTCCCACTGAGGTGGAAGGGGTTATTGGAGCTGGTTCAGGAATTACAAGGTAATCCGTCACAGGAGTTGATCCCCGATGAGCCCGGGCCCTATCCATGATCTCCTGAGCATTAACTCGAGGCAAGTTATCATTGGGCGGGTTGCGTATTTGTTCGATATTGGAAACCGTCGACGACTCTATGCGCCGGCTGTAGTTATGGCTTGGGACGGGAGTGCAGTGCACGCGACTCTGGCTGTATGTGTACTTTTCCTACCGAGCCACCGCTGTCTGTAGCAATCCAATGGCGTTCCCCGCCTCCTCAGCAAACGATATCCCTTCGGCAAAGGGGGAGTGCATTGAGTCTAGCAGCCGTCGCTATCATGTTCTCCACCGGGTTATAATAATGGTCAGGTGGTGTCACAAGGTGTCGCGGCGGGGTTTGATCCCTCTGGGGTGGGTCTGGCTGCCGCGGTGCCTCCACGGCTCGGGTTACAACCGGCGGCGTGCTCGGCTCCGATCTGGGAGTGTTGAAGAGGTTTTGGGGCTGAAGCTGCACAGGGAGGCCGACTTGGGTCCTCCTCCAAAGAATTGCCTCTGAAGCATGCTGGTCTAAGCTAAAACGGAGAGCCTCCATCTTCAAACATTCTGACTTAGCGTTCATCTGGATTTGCAACACGTTGATATCCTCCTGGGCCTGAGCCATCAGTCCCTTAATCCTGGTGATTTCCGCATTGCGCTCTGCTTGATTTCTGGCTGTTACCTCAGTGGCCATCAGGGTTGTTAACTCCTCCATTAGTTCTAGCAAGACTTGAGCCGGTGTCTTGGGAGGCCCGACATCTGGCGTGGTGGCTCCTGTCGCTACTCCAGACGTCGTGCTATTGAAAGTCGGCACCGAGCCTGCCATGAAGACGATGGCTCGGCTCAGCGGGTCATAGGGCTCCGGAATACTATTGCCATCGGCATAGCCCCCGAGCCCGCCATCATGAAGCTGGTAGATTGATTCCGCATCTCCACTAGAGGATCCTTCGTCTGAGAGGGCAAAAATCTCCCCCCTGATACGGAGTCTTCCTTGCCTTGCATGAAGCCGATGAAGGCGCTCCTCCGCCCGGGTTGAACACGGGCGGGTTGCGCACGCCGGGCCGGCTCAACAAGGTCGGTGTAAACATCCGGCCCGGGCATAGATCCACCGATCTTGCCAATGAACACGTGAATCCCGTTGAAGGGGACCCGATACCCATACTCGATTGAGTCGGCCTCCGCCCCCATCCAACATCGTCGATGCAAAGCTTGCCGCGGTGAGTCTTAGTCATCATGCCGATGACGTATCCCTTGATCCCTGGGAGGGATCCCTTCGATAACTCCACACCACTACGCACTAGCCCCATGGTGGCCACCAACTATCATGGTCTTGTCACGGCAGATGTCCTAGGACTTAGGTTCGAGGCCATCGCTAAGGAGGTGTACTCAAAGGGGTTGATCAGGACAAGAGACACGGGTTTACCCAGGTTCGGCCCCTCGGGAAGAGGTAAAAGCATAAATCCTACTTTGTGTTGTATTGATGGGGTATCGATTACAAGGGAGTGGATTCGCTTGACCTAGCTATCGATCAAATTGTTTTCCTTCCCTAAGCTGCCCAGGGACTCGCCTTTATATAGATAGGGCGAGGCCCTGGGGTTACAAGAGTCCAAACCGACTCATACAAGGTATTTGACCCTGTCTTTAAGCCGCCTTGCCTTCTTGGGCAAGCCATCTCCGAGCGGCTTACACGCCCGGGTCTCGCGCCATCTTCCTTCTTTGGGCCTCCATATTTGCCCATCTAGAAAGTCGCAATGTGGCCTTGCCTTCAATCCTCAGGCCCACTTTAAGGGTCTTGACTATGAGCCACCAGGCGTGACCTGGCCCCTCCTGGGCGGGTCTCGCCACGGGGTTATATTCCCAACAGAAAGGAAAAGATAAAATAAATTTTATTCATTGGGTTGCCTCCCAACAAGCTCTTTCTTTATAGCCATTAAGATATGTTTGAGATTTCAATGATGCCCTCATGAAAGATAACAATAGCAACACAAAGAGACCATCATGAAGGATATGGAAAACACACTTAAGTCTAACATACTTCCTATGCATAGGCATTTTATAAGCAAAAAAATTATCAAGGCAAGAAAAAACTAGCATATGAAAGGAAGAAGAAAGAGACAATAGCATTCTCAACATGAAAAGAGGTAATTTAGTATCATGAAAATTTTCACTACCATAATTTCCTCTCTCGTAATAATTACATGTAGGATCATAATCAAATTCAACAATATAGCCATCATAAACAATACTCTTTTTATGATCAATATGCATAGATTTTTATCATCGTCCAAAATAGTGGGATGATCATCAACTAAAGTTATGACCTCTCCAAACCCACTTTTATCATAAAATTCATAAGACAGAACACTGTCCAAATACGTGGGATTATTTTTCCCTAAAGTCGACGCTCTTCCAAATCCACTTTCAATACTATTGCAAACATTATTATCAATAACATATTCGACATGAGTCTTAAATAAATTTTCAAGATCATAAGAAGCATTATCACCCCAATCATGATGATTGCAATAAGAAGTGGACATGAAAAAATTATCATCCCCAAGCTTGTAGTTTTATATATCATTAACATAATTGACATTAATAGAATTTATAGTAACATCATTGCAATCATGCTTTTCAATCCAGGAGCTATCAGGAATCGCCTTATCAATTTCTTCTTTCAACACTTCATCAAAATTTCCAGATTCATGATTTTCAAACAAAACTTCATACAGATAATCAAGTGCACTCAACTCACTAACAATTGGTTCATCATAATTTGGCATTTTGAAAAGATTAGCGAGTGGATGAGGACCCATATCAATAGATTTTTAGCAAGCGAAGATGCTAGAAAATAGAAGGCACATGGAAACACAAGTAAAGATAACAAACAAGGCAAATGAAAAGGAGGGAGTATAAAATGACACTTTTTTGTGAAGTGGGGGAGATGAAAATGAGAGGCAAATGGCAAATAATGTAAATTGCAAGGAGATGAGATTTGTGATTAGGAACCTGATAGACGTTGATGATGTCAGAGATTGGCACGCCGAAGAGAGACTGCTTACGCACCTCCTCCCCGACAATGGTGCGAGAAATTCCTTTGACGTGGCTTGAGACCGCGTCAGTATTTCCCCCAAAAGGAAGGGATGATGTAGTGATACGTCTCCAATGTATCTACATTTTTCTAATGTTCCATGCTAATATATTATCTGTTTTGGATGTTTAATATGCATTAATATGTTATTTTATATTATTTTTGGGACTAATCTATTAACCTAGTGCCTAGTGTCAGTTTCTGTTTTTCCTTGTTTTTGAGTATTGCAGATAAGGAATATCCAATGGAGTCCAAACGGAATAAAATTCTATGACGATTTTTCTTAGACCAAAAGAAACCGACATGACTTGGAGAAGAGGCCAGAAGAGCCACGGGTGGCCCACAAGCCACCCTGGCGTGACCAGGGGTCGCGCCCCCTGACTTGTGCCCCCCCTGTAGCTCCTCTGACCCTAATCTTCAGCCTATAAATTCAGAAATATTCCCCCAATACCAAAAAGAACCACGATAATACTTTTCCGCCGCTTGAAGCCTCCGTTCCCAAGAGATCCAATCTTGGAGCCTTTTTCGGTAATCTGCCGGAGGGGGATTCGATCATGAAGGGCCTCTACATCAACTCCATTGCCCCTCTGATGATGTGTGAGTAGTTCACCTCAAACCTATGGGTCCATAGCTAGTATCTAGATGGCTTCTTCTCTCTCTTTGTTCTTCAATACCAGTTCTCCATGATCTTCATGGGGATCTATCCGATGTAATTCTCTTTTACGGTGTGTTTGTCGAGATCCGATGAATTGTGGGTTTATGATCAGATTATCTATGAATATTATTTGAATCTTCTCTGAATTCTTATATGCATGATTTCATATCTTTGCAAGTATCTTCGAGTTATTGGTTTGGTTTGGCCAACTAGTGCTTAGTTTTGGATTCAATCTTGCGGTGTCCTCACCTAGTGACATAGTAGGGGTAACCAGGCATGTATTTAATTGTTTCCATCAAGTATAAAAAGATGGGGTTTTCATCATATTGCATGAGTTTATCCCTCTACATCATGTCATCTTACTTAATGTGTTACTCTGTTCTTCATGAACTTAATACTCTAGATGCAGGCAGGAGTCTGTCGATGTGTGGAGTAATAGTAGTAGATGCAGAATCATTTCGGAGTACTTGACACGAACATAATGCCTATATGCATAATCATTGCCTTGGATATCATCATAACTATGCACTTTTCTATCAATTGCTCAACAGTAGTTTGTTCACCCACCGTATTATTTTCCTTCGAGTGAGAAGCCTCTAGTGAAATCTATGCCCCCCGGGTCTATTCTCCATATTGTACTTTCAGATCTATAAACCAAAAATACCAAAAATACCTTACTACAATTTTATTTTATTTTACTTCTCGCAATCTTTCATATCTATCTCTATCAGATCTAATCCTTGCAACTAACCGTGAAGGGATTGACGACCCCTTTATAGCATTGGGTGCAAGTGTTTGATTGTTTGTGTAGGTGCATAAATTGGGGTCTTTCTTGTTCCTCCTACTGGATTGATACCTTGGTTCTCAACAACTGAGGGAAATACTTATCTAGTTTGCTGCATCACCCTTTCCTCTTCAAGGGAAAACCAACGCAAGCTCAATAAGTAGTAAGAAGGATATCTGGTGCCATTGCCGGGGAGGATACACATCAAGCCTACCAAGTACCCATCGCAAACTCATCTCTTGAATTTACATTATTTGCCATTTGCCTCTTGTTTTCCTCCCCCACTTCTAAAATGATTTTTAGAAAAAAAAAGATTTTCCTTTTTATTCGCCTTTCTTCCGTTCGCCTTTTCATTTGCTTTTTGTTTGCTTGTATACTAGATCAATTCGTTGCCACCATGTCTGAATCTGGGAAGGTTATCACTGAAAAAATTGAGGGAATTGCTAGTACAAATATTGAAAAAATATTTGGATCTTGCTCTCTAGATCATAAGTGAACCACCCCCTAATTATAAAGCTAAAACTTTTCAAGTGGGAAACGGTAATATTATTGGGAAGAGTGTTATTCAAGAGTTCTATGATTGTACGGGAGTAATGCCTATGAATAAGAGATCTATTCTTCTTCGCACAGATTGTTATGCAGATGCTATTGCCATGCTCGTTGAAAAATTGGAAAGAAAATTTGTGCACGTTCACCCCGCTTTGCAAGAGGTGTTTTATGAACTTCCCAAAATTAATCATCCTAAGGCTAAAAAGATTGCCACTATCATCCTCATGCGTGAATTTGATTTTATCATACAATAATCTAGGGATTTTTTTTTGCTTTCTTTAAAAAGGATATTGAACAGTGATGACCCACAAGTATAGGGGATCTATCGTAGTCCTTTCAATAAGTAAGAGTGTCGAACCCAACGAGGAACAAAAGGAAACGACAAGCGGTTTTCAGTAAGGTATTCTCTGCAAGCACTGAAATTATGGGCAACAAATAGTTTTGTGATAAGATACGCAACGGGTAGCAAGTAATAAATGTAGCAAAGGTGCATCAAGGTGGCCCAATCCTTTTTTTAGCAAAGGACAAGCTGGAGAAAATCTTATATAAAGCAAAGCGCTCCCGAGGACACATGGGAATTTCTGTCAAGCTAGTTTTCATCATGCTCATTTGATTCGCGTTTGTTACTTTGATAATTTTATATGTGGGTGGACCGATGCTTGGGTGCTGCCCTTACTTGGACAAACCTCCCACTTATGATTAACCTCTTTCGCAAGCATCCGCAACTACAAAAGAAGGATTAAGATAAAACTAACCATAGCATGAAACACATGGATCCAAATCAGCACCTTACGAAGCAACACATAAACTAGGGTTTAAGCTTCTGTCACTCTAGCAGTCCATCATCTACTTATTATTTCCCAATGCCTTCCCCTAGGCCCAAATAATGGTGAAGTGTCATGTAGTCGACGTTCACATAACACCACTTGAGGAGAGACAACATACATCTCATCAAAATATCTAACGAATAGCAAATTCACATGATTACTCATAACAAGACTTATCCCATGTCCTCAGGAAAAAACGTAACTACTCACAAAGCATATTCATGTTCATAATCACAGGAGTATTAATTATCATTAGGGATATGAACATATGATATTCCACCAAGTAAACCAACTAGCATCAACTACAAGGAGTAATCAACACTACTAGCAACCCACGATTACCACTCTAAGGTTTTGAGACAAAGACCGGATACAAGAGATGAACTAGGGTTTGAAGAGGAGATGGTGTTGGTGAAGATGTTGATGGAGATTGACCCCCTCTCAATGATAGGATCATTGGTGATGATGATGGCTTTGATTTCCCCCTCCAAGAGGGAAGTTTCCCTGGCAGAACAGCTCCGCTAGAGCTCTAGATTGGTTCTGCCGAAGTTCCGTCTCGAGACGGTGGCGCTTCGTCCCGAAAGCTCTCTTATGATTTTTTCCAGGTCAAAACCCTTCATATAGCAGAAGATGTGAACCGGAGGGCTGCCAGGGGTCCCACAAGACACAAGGGCGTCTGTTGGTATACTAAAGTTTGTGCTTTTAGTACCCCATACTTGTGCACGTGCAGTTGTAGCCACACCAGCAGCAAGGCCTACCAGGGGACTAATAGAAGCAAATACAAAGACGTCAAGAAACATTCAAGTCAACAAGCACAAGACCGAAGGCAAAAGGTTGGAACCCCGACAAGATCTTGCCATGGGTGGTCTGTAAAGCCCCGACAAGGAGTACACCCGGCAAGGCCCCGCCACACTGCCAGCGCAGAGGCCAGGTGTCAACCCACTAGGATATGTCTTGACGTGCCGGCGATGGAGAGGCTAAGCGGTGCCGATGGGATGGGCTCTTGTCCCGTATCGTGGAAGGTTAGGGACACCTGACAGAGCATTAAATGCATTTTTCTTACATTGTCAGTGTTAGGTATGATAACACTATAACACTGTGCACCTCGTCCATGCACTGTACGCCACTGTTGGGATCCCCTTAGTCGTATAAAAGGAGGCCCAAGGCGTTACGAGAGAGGAAATTTGGCTTCTTCCACCTTCTGGCTCACGTGCGTACAACTGTTCATAGCGCTCCTGTAGCCAGAACCCTAAAAACACTCATAATACACTAAAGCAGGAGTAGGGTTTTACGCTTCTCAGCGGCCCGCACCTGGGTAAAATCTCCCCTCGAGCAGTCCGTTCGATCTGCTCTTTGTGCATACTGTCCCCCCACTGAACCACAAAGGGATCCACGCGATCCCATAGGCGTCGTGCCCCAACATGTTTGGCGAGGGGAGGTTGTGTGAACTTGATTCAACGATTGGTGTGCCAGTTCCTTCATCATCTTCATCGCCATGGCCCCCAAGAAGAAGGGTTTCACAATGGTTGACCCGTCCATGTCCTGCGCGCCCGTAGCTACCCAGACGGGCGGCAGTGTGGATGCAGGCGGAGGTCTCGAGCCTTCATGATGTTCTGGTGATCAAGGCCAGGCCAGCAGCATTGTTCGCAACAACGGTGGCGATCCACGCACCGCTGGATCTCAAGACGGAGCCGTGTGGCCTATAGGTGGTGCGATGAACTCTAGGGATGGAAGGGTGCCTTCCAAGACAACTATGCCGGTGCATATGCCGTGACCCTCTCAGGTCGCACGCAATGAGAAGCGCTGCAACGTCGGTGGTTCCAGGCACCCCCATGGAAAGGCTCTCGTGGATCACTCTCGAGATGCGCAGGACCAACCTGCTCGCCAAAATGTTGGCAGAGATGGCGTGCGGTCGCAGGACCGTGGTGGAGCTCCTTCTAACACGGTTAGGAGTTAGAGCACCTCACGTTCATCGCACTTTCCGCTGCCAACTTCATCAGCAGAAGCATTGGCGCGAGCAAAGCTACTCCTGAACTTCCCTCCTGCGGCGGAGAAGCTTGATGAGTGGAGAGCTACTATCCAGAGCCTCGTCAGCTTCGCTGATAGGGATGGGCTGCAGCGGGTGGAGCCTTCACAGCAGCGGTCCATCGAGTCAGCGCGCACCAATGGCGACAAGGCCGGAGGTGGCCCAACCATGGTGCACTCTCCTCCGTGGCGACAACGACACTCGCCGACTCGACCAGTCGACATTGGTGGTGACGACTCCACAGTGTCGTCCGATCCCCAAACTCGCTATGATCAACAACACGTTTCCTTGGGAGCGAACCAAAGAGGACGCTCGAACCACAATCGAGCGGCGACAGGAAACGCGCCATCAATCTTATAAGCATGCGGGACCCACTATAGACAAGCCTGCGTCGGGGTATCCTGTGGACCTACCTTATGAGGTGGGTTGTCTAGCGTTTATCGTGAGCTGCGGCGAGTCCAATGGCCCAATTCTCGAACATTCAAACTGGAGGTCCCGGAGAAATACGACGGCAAGACCCACCCGTCGGAGTTCTTGAGCATCTACACCATTGCGGTGTAGGCCGCCGAGGTTCGCGACGACAAGATACTCGCCAACTACTTCTCGTTGGTTCTCAAGCCCAATGTCAGGTCATGGTTGATGCATCTGCCAAAGAGTTCCATTTCTTCCTGGGCAGACCTGTGCCATGAGTTTGTTGGCGCCTTTACTGGAGGCCACCAAGCTCCTGGCCAAGCAAGCGATTTGCATCTCATCCCCCAGAAGGAAGACGAAACCTTTCGCAAGTACATTCAGAGATTCAACCGTATACATCACAACATCCCAGACGTTCATCCTACTGTTGTAATCAACGCGTTTCATCAGAATGTGTGTAACCGCAGGATGCACAAAGAGATAGCAATGAATAAAGTCAAGGATGTCACCGAGCTCTACGCTCTGGCTAATAGATGCACTCAAGCTGAAGAAGGGAGGAGACTCCCCGATGAGGATGCCGGTGCTAGGGTCGACTCTGATGAAGACACCACCACCCTGACAAGGAAAGGTCGATGGCGGAACAAGAAACACAAGGACAAGGCCCTGCTTGCCATCAAGGAATCTGGCAACCCAACCCCGCCAAGAAGACTAAAGTTGACAGCCCCGGCAAGGATGTTGCCGGGTGCACCTCTTGTCAGGCCTTGGCGGCTGCTGACAAGCTAGAGGGCTCCGACAAGCAGTATTGCAAGATCCATCGCACCAAGGGCCACGATCTCCCAAACTGTCGACAAGTTGAGCAGCTCACCGAGAGGCAGAAAGCTGAGTACGTAAGGAGAGACAAGGATAAGGCCCAAGAAGGTGCATATGGGTTCGACAACAAAAGCGGTGGCTGAGGAGGTCATGGCGGCAAGGCCAGCAGGAGAGGCCCGCTCGAGGCCGCGACAAGAAAGAGGAGGAGGATGACGGCAACGAAGAGGATGATGAGTCCAGCGAGCACGGATTGTAGAGGGCGACTGAAAGCACAACATGCTCCCTTGGTGGTTTTGATAATTCATGACAACATACATTGTCTCTTGGACTAACTCCTCTATCTAGTGTATTTAAAATAATAGTCCATGGAGAGTTGAGTTGGCAAAAGGATTGTGGAGATTGTGGAATTACCCCAAGATGCAAGGAAATAGGTTGGCCAAGCTTCAAGCAAGAGGACTCTACATTTTACATTTGTGAGAAATCACTTTGAGTCCATAGGAAAGCCAATACTACTAAAAGGGGGTAAGGTTTTGTTGGTGAACAAAATGCTCATACGTGCACAAGTGATAGTCACCAAAAACATCCACAAGCTCTCCCACCAAAGTCTGTCTATAGCCAAACATTCAAAATCGGTCCAACCAACACTCCTATCCCGGTGCCACCGATTCCAGAACCTAGACAGACTCAGCCAAACCCTATCCACTTCGGTGCAACCGATTCCATACCGGTGCCACCGAGTTTAGGTTACCAACTTTCTATTACGCAAACTCACATTTTCGGTCCCACCGAGAATGTTGGGTCAACATCACTGAGATTGGTAATCTGACTGTTGGTCACCTTATCGGTGCAACCGAGATTCCTATATCGAGATTAACACAAATGAAGTTTGTACCATCGAGATTCAAAAGTTGCCACCTTTTGGTCACTTTGGTACCATCGAGATTAACACATCGGTGTCACCGAGTCTGACTTATTGTGTGTAACGGTTGGATTTTTGGGGATGCCTATATATACCCCTTCACCACCACCTACTCGAAAGAGAAGCACTCAGAACTATTCCATACCTATCCTATCAGATTTTCTGAGAGAGAACCACCTACCCTTGTGTTGAGATCAAGATCTCCCACTCCAACCATATGGATCTTGATTTCTAGCCTCCCCAAGTTGCTTTCTACCAATACTATCTCTTCTACCAAGCCAAATCTATGAGAGAGTGATTGTGTGTTGAGGAGTCTATCATCTTGAAGCACAAGAGCAAGGAGTTCATCGTCATTACCAAGCCTATTACCTTTTGGAGGGTGGTGCCACCTAGATTGGTTAGGTGTTGCTTGGGAGCCTCCAACTTCATGTTATGGAGTGAACTAAGAAGTTTGTAAGGGAATGGAGATCGCCTACTTCATGAAGATCTACCCATATGAGGTTAGTCCTTCGTGTACGGAGGCCATATGGAATAGTCAAGGTTGCTACTTCGTGGACCCTTATGGGTGGAGCCCTCCGTGGACTCTCATGACCGTTACCCTCGTGGGTTGAAGACTCCATAAACATGGACATATGATAGCACCACCTATCGGAACCACTGGATAAATCTTTGCGTCTCCTATTGCGTTTGATCTTCCTATCTCATCTCTTTACTTCATGTGCAATGTATTTACTTTCCGCTGCCATATTTGTAGACATGCATGTGTAGGGCTGTTAGACTTGCTAGACTTGCTAAAACTGTTAAAATCTGCCAACCAATTAACTTGGGAAAAGGTTAGGTTTTAAATTCTTGCTAGTAGTCTATTCACCCCCCCCCCCCCCTCTAGACACTCTTCTAGCGATCCTACAAGTGTTATTAGAGCATTGGTCTCCATTGCTTCGGTTTAATCACCATGGAGGAAGATGGAAGTGTCTAGTGTAGAGAGTTTGAGTTGTAGAGTGCCCATTCTTGATGGAGAGTACTATAGTCAATGGAAGAATGCCATGATTGATCTATTTGATAAATTCCATTTGACAAAATATATAGAAAACCTCTATGTGCTCCCTATTGATGAATTGCATCCCACACACGAAGAGGAAATTAACATGCTTGGTAACCTAAGAACTGTCAATCTTATTGCTAGAGGTTTACCAAGATTCGTGCTTTCTCAGTTAAAGAACTTTGCATGTGCCTATACCTTCTGGACTGATTTAGAGAAACGATATCCAAATCTTTCTTTAGGAAATCTTGATGAAATTCTTCATAAAACTATTGCTTTTCACAAAATGAAGCCTAGTGATCCAAACTTTGATAAATGCCTATTTGAGCTCCATGATCTTATGCGTGCTAAAGGAGATGTCACCACTATCAATAACATTATCTTTGAAGCCATTCGCATTCATAAACTTGAACATTGTCGTGATCACAATTCTAACGAATCTCTTGTTCTTTATGACGAGGATTTCCCACTTGATGATGACAATGTGGAACATGGCTACTTTGATGAAGATGAGTTGTTCAACATCGAGCATGAGAAGATCATGAAGAATCCGAGCCTTATGGCAAACTTTAAGGATTACATGTCCGGAGGAAAAGAGTGGATTCTTGATAGTGGATGTACAGATCATATGACTGGTGATAAAGACATGTTCCAAGAGATCACGCCTAATCAAGGTCCTCGAAGGTACGTGACCTTTGGAGATAACTCTAAGGGTAAGGTAATTGGCCTTGGTAAGGTGGCCATATCCCATGATAGGTCTATTCAAAATGTCATGCTTGTTGAATCCCTTGGCTACAATCTTCTTTCCGTACCTAGACTCGCCGACTTCGGTTTCAATGTGTTATTCACAAAAGTAGATTGCCAAGTGTTTCGTCAAGATAATCATAAAATGGTCTTTACCGGTTTCCGTAGAGGTGATCTATACATTGTTGATTTCACTAAGAGATCCAAACCTCGTACTTGTCTTATTGCAAAATCTTCTAAAGGGTGGCTTTGGCATAGAAGACTAGGACATGTTGGCATGCGTAATTTAGACAAGCTTATTAAAGGTGATCATATACTTGGTGTTAAAGATG
The DNA here is from genome assembly GCA_022496015.1 of Hordeum marinum. Lineage (NCBI taxonomy): Eukaryota > Viridiplantae > Streptophyta > Magnoliopsida > Poales > Poaceae > Hordeum > Hordeum marinum. Next base: position 449,174,809 of record CM039678.1, on the reverse strand, counting down.
TTATCTTTGACAAAGATAGACTTTGTAGTGCTGGTCAAGCTGGAAAGCAAGTAGGTGGAAGTCATTCCGTTAAGAATATCATGACTACTGCGAGACCACTCGAGTTACTTCACATGGATCTTTTTGGTCCCAATGCTTACAAGAGTCTCGATGGAAATTCCTATGGTCTAGTTATAGTTCATGATTTTTCCAGATTTACATGGGTATTCTTTCTTGATGATAAGTCGTAGGTTCAAAAGATCTTCAAGAACTTCACTCGCAAAGCGCAAAACCAGTTTGAAGTGAAGATCAAGAAGGTTCGGAGTGATAACGGATCGGAGTTCAAGAACACCCATGTGGATACCTTTCTTGACGAAGAAGGTGTCTCACATGAGTTATCGGCTACGTACACACCTCAACAGAATGGAGTTGTTGAGAGGAAGAATCGGACGCTCATTGAGATGGCAAGACGATGCTTGACGAATACAAGACGCCAAGACACTTTTGGGCAGAAGCCGTTAAAACAACATGTCATGCCACAAACCGACTTTACTTGCACAAGATTCTCGGTAAAACGACATACGAGCTACTCACCGGTAACAAACCCCAGTCGGATACTTTTGGGTATTTGGCTCAAAGTGCTACATTCTTGATAAGCATTGTCGTACTAAATTTTCTCCTAAATCTCATGAAGGATTCCTACTTGGTTACGGATCGAACTCTCACACTTACCGTGTCTACAACAACTTCACTCGAAAAATTGAAGAGACGGTAGATGTGAAGTTTGATGAATCTAATGGTTCGCAAGTCGAACAATTGCCAAATGATGTAGGTGATAAGGACCCTTCGGAAGCTATTCTATATCTACCCATCGGCAAGATTCGTCCCATGGAGGTGAAGGAAAGTACTTCATTAACTCAAGTGGAAGCCCCCACTTCACGTCAAGGAGAACCTCAACGTGACATGGAGGCATCCACAAGCGGTACACAATGAGATGATGAAGAGGAGGAAGTGCATCATGAAAATACACCACAACCACCTTCACCACCACCTCAAGGGAACGACACCTTCAACAACAACGAAGATGAAGGAGATGATGATGAAGAATAAGAAGCTCCACCATCCAACAATCGGAAGCTGACCCGAGTTCGAGCACAAGTGACCAAGAACCATCCCCTAAACCAAATCTTTGGTGATATACAAATAGGGAGAATCACTCGCTCTAAAACCTGTCTAGCAAACTTTTGTGAGCATTATTCTTTCATATCTAGCATTGAGCCTTTGAAGGTAGAACAAGCTCTTGAAGATGCGGATTGGGTGAACGCTATGCATGAAGAGCTTCACAACTTCGAGAGGAACGAAGTTGGACGCTCGTGGAGAAGCCCGAGGACGAACAAAACATCATCGGAACCAAATGGGTGTTTCGGAACAAACAAGACGAAGACGGTCAAGTCGTGCGCAACAAGGCTCGTCTTGTGGCCCAAGGATATACACAAGTCGAAGGTATGGACTACGGTGAGACTTATGCCCCCGTCGCTAGACTTGAAGCTATTCGTATTCTTCTTGCTTATGCTAATCACCATGATGTCACGCTTTATCAAATGGATATTAAAAGTGCATTTTAAATGGTGAAATTGAAGAAGAGGTTTATTTTAAGCAACCACCTGGTTTTGTGAATCCTAACAAACCTAATCATGTTTAGAAGATTCGTAAAGCTCTTTATGGTCTTAAGCAAGACCCTCGTGCTTGGTATAAATGTTTAACGATGTTTCTCATTGAAAAAGGTTTTGAAATTGGTAAAATTGATGCAACCTTGTTCACTAAGAGAGTTAATGGGGAATTATTTGTGTGCCCAAATCTATGTGGATGATATTATCTTTGGTTCCACTAACCCTCAATTTAGTGAAAGATTTGGAAGGTTGATGTCCGAGAAGTATGAGATGTCTATGATGTGTGAGCTGAAATTCTTTCTTCGTTTTGCAAATCAAGCAATCAAGAGAAGGAACTTTCATCTCTCAAACTAAGTATACCAAAGACTTGATCAAAAATTTCAACATGTAGGAGTGCAAAGGTATGAAAACTCCCATGCCCACTAGTGGACACGTTGATCTTACCAGGAAGGATGAACCGATTGATCAAAAGGTTTATCGATCTATGATTGGTTCATTGCTATATCTATGTGCATCTTGTCCCGATATTATATTAGTGTTTGCATGTGTGCTAGATATCAAGCTGCACCTAAAGAGTGTCATCTTTTGGCTGTGAAACGTATTTGAGATACTTGATACAAACACCAAACTTTGGAATTTGGTATCCCAAGGGATCTTCTTTTAATCTTGGTGGCTATTCCGATTCGGACTATGCTGGTGACAAGGTTGATAGAAAGTCCACCTCGGGTACTTGTCAATTTTTAGGTAGATCTCTTGTGTCTTGGTCCTCCAAGAAACAAAACTCGGTATCTCTATCTACTGCCGAAGCTGAGTATATTGGTGCTTGATCTTGTTGTGCGCAATTACTATGGATGACACAAACACTTAAGGATTATGGAATCCATGTTTAAAATGTTCCATTACTTTGTGACAATGAAAGTGCTATTAAGATTGGTCATAATCCTGTGCAACACTCTTGAACCAAGTATATTCAAGTTTGACATGATTTAATTCGTGATCATGTTGCCAAAGGAGATATTAATCTTAAGCATGTTCGCACTAACAAGCAATTGGCTGATATCTTTACTAGGCCACTTGATGAGAAAACTTTTTGTCACTTGAGGAGTGAGTTGAACATCATTAATGCTTCAAACTTGAGCTAGACTCACTTGGATGCTTGCAAGGGCATGAGCTTTGTTATTTCCATGTTCCTGTAACTCGTTATCATATGCCATGGAATTCTATGCTCCCTTGTACTGCATCTAATCTGTTGTGGGTACTTGGGAGAACTTCATTACACAAGATTGCCATCAACTCCAATCATAAGCAATCTTGTCATTACCAAGTATCCACAACCCCTCTTGATGGAAGGAAGAAGACAACAAAAACATATCCTTGACATATACTTGATCTTAGTTGCAAAATCTTAAGTGGTATCATGTCAATTGGATATATCCATTGTTCTCCCTTGCATGACTAACCTTTATAGGTGACTAGTGTACTAGAACGAGAAGGATTGCTCCCAATTCAAGATGATCTTCTTCAACCTCGAGCATCCTCAAGAAGTTCACCAACGAGCAACGTCATCAACATCACTCAAAGGTATGTACTCATATCCTTGAAAAGGCTTTACATCAAGTCATGGGCTAAAGCAACTCAAGTGATATGAAGACATTAAAATGCTTAACCGAAAAATGGTAACCCCATTTTGAGCTTAACGTAGAGTATGACCTATGATCAAGTATTCTTGCTTGGCTCCTAAGTCAATATACTCTAATATAGGTGACCTAGTCACCGCTCATCATCTAGTTAAGAATCTTATGTGGTTTGCTCTCTATTTGCATGATCTCTCGTAACCACTCAAATCTTATCTAATCGATGTACTTTGTAAAAATTCGCATTCTCTTTTTGAAACTATTTCTTTTGTCTCTCGAAACAGAAACGTGGTCTATCATTCAGAGCCACCGATACAAATAACTTGGTTCTACCGAAATTGCAGATGAGCTGCACTACACAATCTCGGTACCATCGATTTATTTACCCCGGAGTCACCAATTTTCTTTCTTTTCTAAATCTATATTTCTTAAATGTTTTTTTGGTATCTGTTCTTGTGTTGTTCTTGTTCCTTTGATGACCCCATTATTAAAAAAATAGGGGGAGAAGAACAAACAACACTTCGGGGGAGAAATTCTTTATTCAAGGATCCCTAGCTCCAAGGAGAAGAAGACTCAAATTCGCAAAAGGGAGAGAAGTTGCATACCATGATTCCCTTAGTTCTTTTCTATGAACCTTACTTTCAATGACCCTTCTTCTCGAGGATCCCTTCCTTGTCAATGATCCATGTCACTACTCCTAAGTGTAACCTTTTTGGTAATTTATGCCAAAGGGGGAGAATATCAAAGCTTCATGCTAAAAGGAGTGTTACATGCTTATGCAAAGGGGAAGATATGATTTAGAGGGAGAGGAAAATATCGAAAATTTATACTTATACAAGGTGAGAACAATGTAGGGGGAGAAAACTATATTTTGGTGAAAAGTCTAAAGTGAACAAAGGATTCTTTTTCTCATCCTATCCAATCTGAATATCTACATGTTGAGATTCAGGGGGAGCGGATGAACTACCACTTTCATATCTAAGGGGAGAAAATCTATAAAAGGAGGAGACATATCAATCTTAAGGATTATCATATTTTATATGTTCTCCATATCTTGGTATCCTTTGAGTTCTATTGCTTTTGTTTAGTAGAATACTCTTGTGTTTCCTAACTTTGTTTTCTCAAGTGTGTCTCTACTACTAGAATGCTCAAGAACTCAAGGTAAGTATATGCATCATATCTTTGATCAATATGATCTCTTGCTTCTTGCACATATTGTTTGCAAGAGTGAAGTCTTGATCGAGGATACACCTCATTCATATACATTTGATGCAAATAGCCAAGATACACATGACTTCCTATATCCCTTCATCTATATGTGTGTCCATGCATTCCAAAGCAACTATCCTTTAAAGGACTACACACATTTAGGGGGAGCTCATGTGTTTCTCAAAGTCTTCATTACATCCATGCATATCTTTATTTGAAGCTTTGATTGTATGTTGTCATCAGTTACCAAAAAGGGGGAGATTGAAAGCACAACATGCTCCCTTGGTGGTTTTGATAATTCATGACAAAATACATTGTCTCTTGGACTAACACCTCTATCTAGTGTATTTCAAATAATAGTCCATGGAGAGTTGAGTTGGCAAAAGGATTGTTGAGATTGTGGAATTACCCCAAGATGCAAAGAAATAGGTTGGCCAAGCTTCAAGCAAGAGGACTCCACATTTTACATTTGTGAGAAATCACTTTGAGTCCATAGGAAAGCCAATACTATTAAATGGGGGTAAGGTTTTGTTGGTGAACAAAATGCTCATACATGCACAAGTGATAGTCACCAAAAACATCCACAAGCTCTCCCACCAAAGTCTGTCTATAGCCAAACATTCAAAATCGGTGCAACCAACATTCCTATCCCGGTGCCACCGATTCCAGAACCTAGACAGACTCAGCCAAACCCTAGCCACTTCGGTGCAACCGATTCCGTACCGGTGCCACCGAGTTTAGGTTGCCAACTTTCTGTTACGCAAACTCACATTTTTGGTCCCACCGAGAATGTTGGGTCGGCGTCACCTAGATTGGAAATCTGACCGTTGGTCACCTTATCGGTGCAACCGAGATTCGTATATCGGTTCCTCCGAGATTCAAAAGTTGTCACCTTTTGGTCACTTACATACCACCGAGATTAACACATCGGTGTCACCGAGTCTGACTTATTGTGTGTAATGGTTGGATTTTTGGGGATGCCTATATATACCCCTTCACCACCACCTACTCGAAAGAGAAGCACTCAGAATTATTCCATACCTATCCTATCAGATTTTCTGAGAGAGAACCACCTAACCTTGTGTTGAGATCAAGATCTTCCACTCCAACCATATGGATCTTGATTTCTAGCCTCCCCAAGTTGCTTTCCACCAATCACATCTCTTCTACCAAGCCAAATCTGTGAGAGAGTGATTGTGTGTTGAGGAGTCCATCATCTTGAAGCACAAGAGCAAGGAGTTCATCGTCATTACCAAGCCTATTACCTTTTGGAGGGTGTGTCGCTTGGGAGCCTCCTACTTCGTGTTGTGGAGTGAACCAAGAAGTTTGTAAGGGCAAGAAGATCACCTACTTTGTGAAGATCTACCCATAGTGAGGCTAGTCCTTCGTGGACGGAGGCCATATGGAATAGTCAAGGTTGCTACTTCATGGACCCTTATGGGTGGAGCCCTCCGTGGACTCTCGCGACTGTTGCCCTTGATGGGTTGAAGACTCGATAAACGTGGGCGTACAATAGCACCACCTATCGGAACCACGGGATAAATCTTTGCATCTCCTATTGCGTTTGATCTTCCTATCTCATCTCTTTACTTCATGTGCAATGCCTTTACTTTCCGCTGCCATATTTGTAGACATGCATGTGTAGGGCTGTTAGACTTGCTAAAACTGTTAAAATCTGCCAACCAATTAACTTGGGAAAAGGTTAGGTTTTAATTTCCTGCTAGTAGTCTATTCACCCCCCCCCCTCTAGACACTCTTCTAGCGATCCTACAGTTACAGACGTCATGTGCGTCGACGGGGGCGTCTCATTGCATTCTTCCCGCCGCCAACTCAAGCAGTGGGCGCGCGAGATTAATGCAACATAGCCATCCGTTGACGCGGAAACCACTGAGATGGTCTCACACGCCTACGATTTTAGACGCCGAGGATCACCCTGATCGCACGACTGCGGTCAGATGTGTGCCATTGTTGGTTTCGCCAACAATTTGCAACCTTAAGGTGACGAAAATGTTAGTTTACGGTGGGGCCGGTTTGAATCTGATCTCACCTAAGGAGATCAAGAGGTTGTAAATACATGATGAAGATCTCGAAGAGACGAGCACTTTTCAGGGGATCAATCCAGGAAGGACTCGACCGAAGGGCAAGATCACATTGGCGGTAACATTTGGTAGTGACACGAACTTCAGGACAAAGAAGATTGTTTTTGATGTCGCCAAGATACCCTTGCCGTATAATGGGGTCCTTGGACGCCTGGCGCTGGCCAAGTTCATGGCGGCATCACACTATGCTTATAATGTGTTGAAGATGCTCGGGCCGATCAGTGTCGTCACTATCAACTCTGACAAGAAGGACGCACTTATCTGTGCCGACCAACTTTACCGGGAGGCAGTTGCAGCACCTGCCGCCAAGGCATCTGCTCTTGCCACTGAAGCTCCCGGGGGGAGGAAGACTAGCAAGACCTCTGGTGCACATTCTGACAAGCGCACCTCTTTGGAGTGTTGCTCTCCCGTTGACGATGTGCCAGAGAGCTCCACCGGCAAGAACAAGAAATCCAAGGCATCTCCACCAGAAACCAAGAAAGTGCCCGTCAAGGAGGATGGTACGAGGGGACTTTCACTGTAAGTTCCACCCTTGACGACAAATTGGAAAGCGTGCTCATTGCCTTCCCGCGGGAATGTCGATGTGTTTGCGTGGCAACCATCTGATATCCCCGATGTTCCCAGGGAGGTAATTGAGCACCATCTTGTTGTTTGTCCTCATGCGCGTCCCGTCAAGTAGAAATTTAGGAAGCAAGCCTTCGAGCGGCAAGAATTTATTGCCAAGGAAATCAGGAAATTAGAAGCGGCGGGCTTGGTCAGAGGAGTGCTCCACCCAACATGGTTGGTGAATCCCGTTGTAGTGCGCAAGGAGAATGGAAAATGGAGGATGTGCATTGATTATACAGATCTCAATAAAGCCCGTCTAATAGATCCTTTCCCCTTGGCGCGCATCGACCAGATTGTGGACTCTACTGCGGGCTATGATCTGTTATCATTCCTTGACGCTTATTCAAGATACCACCAGATTTTCATGTCCAAGGAGGACGAAGAGAAGACCACATTTATGACCCCATGTGGTACGTATTGCTTTGTACATATGCCTTTCGGGTTGAAAAGTGCTAGTTCGACATTTGCAAGAGCAGTCCAGATTGGTTTTGAGCCTCAACTACATAGAAATATGGAAGCCTATATGGACAACATAGTGGTTAAAACCAAGGACAAAGCAATGCTCATACAAGATCTAGAAGAGACGCTTGCAAATTTGCGCAAGATCAACTTGAAGCTCAATCCTGAGAAGTGTGTGTTTGATGTTCCGTCTGGCAAGCTTCTCAGGTTCTTTATATCTTAGTGCGATATCGAGGCGAACCCTGACAAGATCAAATCAATTGAGCAGATTGAAGCACCAAAAGGCATCAAGGATGCACGTCATCTTGCCGGATGCATTGCGGCTCTGAGTAGGTTCATCTCAAAGTCTGCTGAGTGCCCTGCCCTTTTTCAAAATCTTGAAGAAGGCGGGTCCAATGAAATGGACTCCAGAAGTGGAGGTAGCGCTGCAGGATTTGAAGAGATACCTCTCCTCTCCGCCAATACTAGTCGCGCCTAGACCACAAGAGCCGTTGTTGCTATACTTGGCGGCAACGAATCAAGTGGCCAGTGTTGCATTAGTGGCGTAGAGAGAAGTCGACAAAGAAGAAGCAACAGAAGCAGGACCACCAAGCAACGAACCGGGGCCACCCCCGGCAAGATCTGGCACCGACAAGTCGGGGTCTATGTAGATGAATGAAGTAACACAAAAAAAAAGATGGTACAGCGCCTAGTGTATTTTGTTAGCTCGCTTTTGCAAGGTGCCAGGTCAAGATACTCTGGCGTACAAAAGTTACTTTTTGTTCCCCTCGTGGCCTCAAGCAAACTGCTCCACTATTTCCAAGCACATGAAATTATCATCGTTACTCTCTTTCCGCTGCAACGGATTTTGCGAAACCCAGACGCGACCGGCAGGATTGTGGAGTGAGTTTTGGAGTTGTCAAGCTTCGGCCTCAAGTTTGAAAGCACTTCAACCATCCAGAGTAGAGCCTTGGGAGAATTCATTGCAGAATGGACTCCAACACCAGACGAAGAGATCCAAGAAACGACCCTCCCCGGCAAGGAAGCAAGCCAAGAATGGGTTATGTATTTTGATGGGGCATTCTCCCTACAGGGAGTCGGTGCTGGCGTGCTGCATGTCGCACCCACCGGAGAGCACCTCAAATATGTAATTCATATGCACTTTCCCCAGGAGAGGTCGACAAACAATACCGCAGAATATGAGGGGCTGCTTGCCGGTCACAGGATTGCGGTAGGCCTTGGGATCAAGAAGCTTATTGTCAGAGGAGATTCACAGCTTGTCATCAAGCAAGTCAACAAGGATTATCAGAGCCATTTGATGGAAGCTTACGTAGATGAAGTGAGGAAGTTGGAGGAGCACTTTGATGGTCTGCAAATAGAGCATGTTCCTCGTGTAGAGAATACTGTTGCTGATGAACTGTCGAAGCGTGCTGCCCTCAAGTTACCTGTGGAACCAGGGACTTTTGTGCTCCAACTGACTCAGCCATCCGTATCCCCGTCGGCAAAGTAGAACAAGAGAAGGAGGTTGAATTCCAGCCAATACTTCCCCGTAGAGCTCTTGGAAGCTGTCGGCAAGGGAGTTGCCGGGGTCGACACCAAGCTTGTCGGGGGCAACAGGCTCCGGCAGGGCTCCAAGCCCTTGCCGCGGAGACAAACGCCCCCGTGGTAGAAAATATGCCTTTAGTACTTGCCGTCCAGCCTCAGGCTCCAGCATGGGCACAACACATAGTTCAGTTCCTTCAAACAGGAGAACTCCCTAAGGAACAGGAAGAAGTAGAGAAAGTAGCCCGTCAGTCTAATATGTACAAGTTTGTGGATGACGTACTGTACAAAAAGAGACCGAATGGTGTGAAATTGAAGTGCATTCCTCAGGAGGATGGACTGGAGCTGTTCGCAGAGATAGATGGAGGCATATCTGGCCCCACATAGGGTCAAGAGCTCTTGTCGGGAAGACTTTCCGGCAAGGTTTCTTTTGGTCTACTACTCTCCAGGATGCAACTACACTAGTAACCAAGTGTGAAGTGTGCTAGTTCCATTCGAAGAAGCTACATCAACCAGCTCAAGCTCTTCAGACAATCCCTCTTTCCTGGCCATTTTCGGTCTGGGGGCTCGACATCTTGGGCCCCTTTCCCTGTGCTACCGAGGGCTTTGAGTACTTGTACATTGCAATTGACAAGTTCGCAAAGTGGCCGGAAGTGGAAGCAGTGATAAAGGTGATAGCCCAATCAGCTGTCAAGTTCTTTAAAGGACTAGTTTGCCTTTTTGGTATAGCAAACAGGGTCATCACTGACAACGACACACAGTTCACAAACTGCACCTTCATGCAATATGTCCGAGACCTTGGCGGCAAGATCTTTTTGCTTCTTTTGCTCATCCAAGTAGCAACGGCCAAGCGGAAAGGGCAAATGCTGAAGTGTTGCGAGGGCTTAAGACAAGAACTTTTGACAGGTTGCGCAAATGCGAAAGGCGTTGGATTGATGAGTTGTCAGTGGTTCTTTGGTCGATTAGAACGACACCAAATCGAGCCACCGGCCAGACACCCTTCTCCCTGGTGTACGGGGCAGAGGCAGTTCTCCCCGCGGAACTCATATATGGATCACCTCGAGTGCTCGCTTATGATGAGCTTGAGCAAGAGCGGTTGCGCCAAGATGAAGTAACGCTCCTTGAGGAAGATTGTCTTTAGGCTGCTGTGCAAGCTGCACGCTACCAACAATCTTTGCGCCGCTACCATAGCCGCAAAGCTCATGCCCCGGGTCTTGAGAAAGGTGACCTTGTTCTTCGGCGCGTTCAGTCGGCCAAGAATTCAAACAAGTTGACACCAAAGTGGGAAGGCCCTTATCGGGTAGTACGAGTCACCAGGCCTGGCGCAGTCCGCCTGGAGACCGAAGATGGCGTCCCAGTGAGCAACTCCTGGAACATCGAACATCTTCGTAAGTTCTATCCATAAGGCGTGGTTGCTGGGAACCCTGGCAACCACCTTTCGTACAAGTCTTGCCGACAGGGCATGTCATCCTTTATACAAAGCCACACGTAGACCCTGTGCATAGTTGAATAAGATCGAGCATCCTACAACTCTTGTTGATTCCCATGTTCTTTACATGCATGCTTATCTGAGATGTTGCATTACGCTTATTTCTAGCAAGTGCTAACGAACCACCAAGGTTCCACAACTCTATTTTCTCTTCTTTATTTTTCTTAAAGTATAGAAGGTTCCCTCGTGTACAAGTTTGCCGGGGGGTGAGATAGTGTGGAGACTTACGGGCAACGTTCGAAGTTGGCACCTTGTGGAAAGGAGTACAACAACGAAAAGCTAAGTTGCAAATCTCTAAGTAAACTTTTATTATGAGAGTATTTTCCTTGGATGATTTTTAACTTTTGTATGGGAAACCTGCACGCGAAGGAACCTTGTCGTGATCGGTTGCGCCCTTGCTCTATTTTGAGTCCGCTCAATAGTTTAAGTAGCAGCACTACAAACGTCAAGGTAACTTTTCATGATTGGTAACGCCCTTACTCTGTTTTGAGTCCGCTCAACAGTTTAAGTGGCTGCACTAAAAATGTCAAGATATCTTGCCGGCAGCTCCACCGCCAGTAGGTTGCTAAGGATCCGCTCCTCAAAGCGCTCGCAGCAGTGTTGCGTATGCCGGCAAGTTTCCGATAAAGCGTAGGGATTACACCATACAAAGGAAAATCAGACAAGAAGAATAACATGCATCCGTTCGAAACACAAACAGTTATATTACATTAAGGAGTTGCCGCTGTTCTTACTTAAGATAGCATCGTCTTTGGCGTGAAACAACGCTGACAAGAAAAGGTGGAGCAGCTAGTCCCTACGATCGCCCTTGACCCTCTTGACTTGGTTTACCTTGTCGACGATGGGCGCAACAAGTTCCTCAAGCGCCTTGACATCCACGTCCTTCGGCAAGTGGTCGAGGACGTTGGTGAAGTTGATGTCGGGGTTCTTGTGCGCCACTTTGACAAGCACCTTGAGGAGGACGGCCCAGCAGAGCTTGCGGGACTCATTGGCTAAATGGGACGCCCGATCGGCTTGGAGCTGCTTCAGAGCATCAATTATGTTGTCGAAGAACATGGTTATCCTGGCGCTCAAAAACACCCTGTCGTTGGAGGAGAAGCTAAAGCTTTGCAAGCCCAAGGCGGACAACTGTGCATCACGTTTCTTCGTCGCGTCCACAAGGCGCTCAGTCCAAATATCCACGCCTTTCACACAGTCATTGTGAGAGGCGGCGGCGCTCTGGAGCAAGGTCTCCTCATTCCAGAGATCCTTGGTCAGAGCCTTCTCTCGAGCCATGCTGCTCTTGAGAGACTCCTTCAACGTATCCAACTTCAGCTTGAGATCGTTCATGGACTCATTGGCTGAGGAGAGTTGTTTGCTCTTCTCGGACATGGCGACCTGTATCTCCGTCAACCTATGGAGAGTTTTCTCTCTGTCGGTCTTGAGCGTCGGGATCTCTTTGCCATGCTCCTCAAGGTCCGCCTCCAGCCTCTTCACCTTGTCAACAATTTCGTTTTTGGTGGCCTCTACAGCTTCGGCAGCATCGACGACTTCCTTCAACTTACCAGCATGGTCAATGACCAGAACCTTGAGGGCTTCCTTGTGCTTCTGCTCTAGCTCCTGGGTTCGTTGCACAACAAGCTTTTCGATTTCTTCATCCTTGCGATGAAGCTTGTCGGCAAGTGCCCCCTTGCGAGCAACGAGGTCCTCTTCATGGGCATCAAGCCCGATGCGGCGTTTCGCCAGGCGAGTGTTCTCCGCAGCAGCCTGTTGGGAAGCCACCTCTTGTGCCCTCTCAACATCAGACTGCCGCAGGAAGAGCTTCTTCCAGCCTTCACCCAGCTTCTCCCAACCGGTCTTCAACTCCTTGAAGGATTCGGCAAACCAGGCCTATGTTTCCTCAACGCGACACTGGAAATCCACCTCCGTCGCTTGCATAACTGTCGCCCTGGTGTCCAGCCTTTCCTTCTCAGTGCGGTAGAGCGCCTGGAGCTTTTGGAAGTTATTGCTCATCGCTTTGAGGAGTTGTTATTCCTTGGCTTGGCCGGTGTTCGCCTCGTCGAGAGCTTCGTGTCCGATAGTAGTGCTGACTTCCCCATCAAGGGTCTCTCCTTCAGCGGGCGCCCCAATGTTTGTCATTCCTGGCGCATTGACGAACAGGTTCTCACCAGCCTTGAGATATCTGCCCAAAGAAGGGATTTCAGATGTTAACGATTGGTCCTCGACAACTATCCCACCGGCGGCTGGGGGCTCCGTGGCTGACACGGCGCTTGGCGCTCCTACGGCAGGAATGCCATCAATGCAGTCTCCGGACTCCTCGTCGACCTTCTTAGCAAATCTCTTGGCAGAGTCTTCCTATGCACCCATGGCAGCCTCATTAACGACAACCTTGGTGGCTCTAGCGGTGGCATCCCTAGCGGTCTCCTCAATGATGGCATCAATGTCCATTTGTTTCGTCGAGGAGGGACCTGAAAACCAGAAATGGGGAAGCATGATAAGACCGAGGTTGAGGTTCAAGAAGATAATATATAAGAACAGAATGGCAAGCACTCTGCGGCAAATGATCTTACGTGCACCGAGCTATTGGGAGGTGGTTGCTCCCTCCCTAGCAACTTTGGTTGCCAGCGTAGGACTGCCAGCGCCAGCGCTTGCTGGCCTCCCCTCAACAAGGGTCGGCTCGTCGGTGGGATCCCTTGCCGGAGATCCATCTCTGGGCGGCATGGTTGACAGAGGTGGCGTGTCAGGGGTGACCCCCAATGACCTCCTTTGTTGTCGTCTTTCTTCTACAAGCCTGGTGATGTCAATGATACGTCCATTTTGCATCATGCTTTTATATTTATATTTATTGCATTATGGGCTGTTATTACACGTTATGGTACAATCCTTATGCCTTTTCTCTCTTATTTTACAAGGTTTACATGAAGAGGGAGAATGTCGGTAGCTGGAATTCTAGATTGGGAAGGAGCAAATCTAAGATACCTATTCTGCACAACTCCAAAAGTCCTGAAAAGTTGCGGAGAATTATTTTGGAATATATAAAAAATACTGGGCGAAACAGATACCACAGGGGGGCGCTAGGAGGTGACAAGCCTGCCAGGCGCAACCACCCCCCTGGACGCACCTAGTAGGCTTGTGACCCACTTGGTTGGACCCCGATGCCCATCTTCTCCTATATGTTGGGTTTTGACCTGGAAAAAATCAAGAGAGAGATTTAGGGACGAAGCGTCGCCGTCTCGAGGCGGAACTTGGGCTGAACCAATCTAGAGCTCCGGCAGGGCTGTTCGGCCAGGGAAACTTCCCTCTCAGAGGGGCAAATCGAAGCCATCATCATCACCAACGATCCTCTCATAGAGAGGGGGGCAATATCCATCAACATCTTCATCAGCACCATCTCCTCTCCAAACCCTAGTTCATACCCTGTATCCGATCTTCGTCTCAAACCTCAGATTGGTACCTGTGGGTTGCTAGTAGTGTTGATTACCCCTTGTAGTTGATGCTAGTTGGTTTACTTCATGGAAGATCATATGTTCAGATCCTTTATGATAATTAATACTCCTTTGATTATGAACATGAACATGTTTTGTGAGTAGTTACGTTTGTTCCTGAGGACATGGGATAAGTCTTGTTATAAGTAATCATGTGAATTGGGTATTCGTTCGATATTTTGATGAGATGTATGTTGTCTATCCTCTAGTGGTGTTATGTGAACATCGACTACATAACACTTCACCATTATTTGGGCCTAGGGGAAGGAACTGGGAAGTAATAAGTAGATGATGGGTTGCTAGAGTGACAAAAGCTTAAACCCTAGTTTATGCGTTGCTTCGTAAGGGGCTGATTTGGATCCATATGTTTCATGCTATGGTTAGGTTTACCTTAATTCTTCTTTCGTAGTTGCGGATGCTTGCGATAGGGGTTAATCATAATGGGAGGTTTGTCCAAGTAAGGGCAGCACCCAAGCACCGGTCCACCCACATATCAAATTATCAAAGTAACGAACGCGAATCAAATGAGCATGATGAAAACTAGCTTGACAAAAATTCACATGTGTCCTCGGGAGCGCTTTGCTTTATATACGAGTTTGTCCAGGCCTGTCCTTTGCTACAAAAAGGATTGGGCTACCTTCCTCCACCTTTGCTACACTTGTTACTTGTTACTCGTTACAAATTATCTTATCACAAAACTAGTTGTTATCGATAATTTCAGTGCTTGCAAAGAATACCTTACTAGAAACCGCTTGTCATTTCCTTCTGCTCCTCATTGGGTTCGACACTCTTACTTATCGAAAGGACTACAATAGATACCCTATACTTGTGGGTCATCAGTCAGCGACGAAGATACATGTCCCAACACTCGCCAGTGGGAAATGAGTAACGGACTCACGGTGGGGGCTGTGTTGGGGACTGCGTCGTGGGCTGTGCTCCGGGCTGATGTTGATGAGCTCCGGTGCGCTTGTGGTGCTTGCTGGCGGCGCATCGCCCGTTGAAGACTTCGTCCTCTTTGCCATCCTTTGCGCCAGCATTTCTGAATCTCTACGTGAACAGGCCAAGGCGAGACAAATAAGTTAAGCGAAATTTGGAAAATCGGAAGATAAGAGATGTGGAGGGATCCTTACTCTTATTCCCCTGAGCTGAAGGTGGAGAGATCAAAGTCCACCTCCTCCATGGTGTCTGGAGGTGGAGAAGGGGCAGCCCTGGGTCGCTTGGCTGCGGCTGGAGCGGAGGGGTGCCGTTGAGCTTCTTGCCGCTGCACAACCTTGACGGCCTCACCCTTGCCGGGGGCTTCTCTGCTTGAGGAAGGTTGGAGAGCTGGGACACTAGAGGAAGCCTTTCGAAGGACATGCTTCTTCGTCCTCTCGAGAGCTGGGGGATCCTTGTGCGGCTGCTCTTCAGCTGTGTCTTCGGTGGAAGCCCCCCCCCCCCCCCGCAGTAGTGCCACTCTGGTCTCCGACAACCATGCCCTACCCGGCAAGTTGCTCCTCTGATACCACTTCTCCTTCACCGGCTTCCTCTTCTATGAAGACTATGCTGTCGGCCTCCGCGACAAGAGTCGCCTCCTCGACCCCGCTGGTGATATATGCCATTTCTTCTTCAGTGGTGTCGCGAACGAGGTTCGTCTCTTTCCAAATGGCCTTCTCCGACAAGTTGTCGAAGAACTCTTGTACCCATTCTATGGACGACTCTTCCCAAGTTCTGCCAGGACCATGAGCGTTGCACACCAGCATAATAGCGAGGATCAAAGCCAAGGAAGAGTTGTTGCACAGGGGGATCACACCAGCCGGCAAACTATGTCTCGCGTCAGACCTGAACAACTTTTGATATAGAGCTGCGTGTTGCATCACCATCAAGTTATTGTTCAGGCTAGGGCGCAACCTCATGATGTCTGTCGTGTTCCTGAACTCCCAAGCTGGCTTTCCTTTGCTCTACAGAGGGGCTATGCACCGACGGAGAAAATCGGCCCCGACCATCTCCAGTGTGAGCCCGACAACCTTGAGAAAGTGGATCCTGGTGACTGCAACTATGAGCCTCTCGTCATGAAGATCGAAGTCGCTCCAGCCATCACCACGTGCCAGTTTCGTTTGTCGGGGCAAATAGAAATATTGGGGATCTTCCTCCTGAATCCAGCACCACCTGGCCCGCCATTCATCCCACTTATTGTGGAAAGCTCCGGCTGAGTATATTTCCTTGCTCCATCCCCTTGGAATCCAGACAATAGAACTGGAAAGGGATTCTCCCCCTTGGATGCAGGAAATGAAGTAGTGGCGGAAAAGGGTAGTGTTGGGGACTACCCCGGTAAATTTTTTGCAGAGGTGGGCGAAGACTGACATACATGTTACATCATTAGGCATGAAATCCAAGAGATGGAAGTCGTATGTATACACGATGTCGGTGAAGAAATCGGAAAATGGGGGACAGAGCCCGTAGTAAAAATAATCGGCAAAGAAGGGGAATTTGTCAGGGCCGCCATTGGAAGAACCTTGACTCATGCGGGTAGCGGGATATGCGCCTTCATGTCCCTCGCCCACATGCTCTGGTACCGCTCCTTCAGGGCGTTCACGTCGAGCACCGGGGGGAAGACGACGCGCTCCTTCTGCATCTTTGCCAGATCTTTCTCCATGACGACGACCTTCGTCCCCTTGCCCTTGCTTGTTTTGGGCGGCATGGTGGCTGTGGGTGCGAAGGCTAGGAACGGAGAGAGGGCGGAGGCGGAAATTGAGTGAAAGAAGCTCTATTCCGGGCTCGAGGAAGGAGATGATGGCGGTTTCCAGATTGGAAAAGACAGGGAGTAAATGAGCAAGTGCCTCTGTGGATCCTTTTTATTGGGAAGACGCAAGGCTACCTCTTTACTAGCCAACGGTAAACACCTTCACGAGCGTGCTACCGTTACAGCCGCTCCACGCACGTCTCCCGCGCCGCGCACTTAACACGCATCGTGGGGAGGCACAGTAAGCGGAATGATTACAACCGCAGGACCCTGCCACGCGGGCCCGTGCACTGTTTGGGCCTAGCCCAACAACGCCTCGCACCCGTGTGTGGCCCAGGCCAGGGGGCTCCTGTCGATATACTAAATTTTGGGCTTTTAGTACCCCATACTTGTGCTTGGGCAATTGTAGCCACACTAGTGGCGACGCCTACCAGGGGACTGCTAGAAGCAAATACAAAGACGTCAAGAAACATTCAAGTCAACAAGCACAAGACCGAAGGCAAAAGTCTGGAACCCCGACAAGATCTTGCCGGGGTGGCCTGCGAAGCCCCGGCAAGGAGTACACCCGGCAAGGCCCCGCCACACTACCAGCACAAAGGCCATGTGTCAACCCACCAGGATACGTGTCAACACGCTGGCGATGGAGAGGCTAAGTGGTGCCGATGGGACGGGCTCCCATCCCATCCCGTGGAAGGTCAGGGACACCTAACGGAGCATTAAATGCATTTGTCTTACATCGTTAGTGTTAGGTATGATAACATTGTAGCACTGTGCACCCCATGCATGCACTGTACGCCATTGTTGGGATCCCCTTAGTCGTATAAAAGGAGGCCCAAGGCGTTACGAGAGAGGACTTTTGGTTTCTTCCACCTTTTGGCTCACACGCGTAGCAGCTGTTCATAGCGCTCCTGTAGCCAGAACCCTAAAAACACTCATAATACACTAAAGCGGAAGTAGGGTTTTATGCTTCTTAGCGGCCCGAACCTGGGTAAAATCTCCCCTCGCGCTGTCCGTTCGATCTGCTCTTTGCGCATACCGTCCCCCCGCCGAACCATAAAGAGATCCACGCGATCCCATAGGTGTCGTGCCCCGACACCGCGACTAGGGTGTAGGCCACGCCCAGCAGGCTTGTGACCTCCTGGTGGGTCCCCTCTGGTATTTGTTTCGCCCAATAGTTTATATATATTACAAAATAATTCTTCGTAACTTTTCAGGACTTTTGGAGTTGTGTATAATAAGTCTCTCATATTTGCTCCTTTTCCTGTCCAGAATTCCAGTTGCCAGCATTCTCCCTCTTCATGTAAACCTTGTAAAATAAGAGAGAAAAGGCATAAGTATTGTACCATAATGTGTAATAACATCCCATAATGCAATAAATATCAATATAAAAGCATGATGCAAAATGGACGTATCAAACACCCTTTGATTGAAGAAATCCTACACGATAAAGAAACCTTGCGTAGCTTTGAGTCTAGGGATTATCAATCTTACCATGATAATCTTAGAAGAAGAGTTCCCTATTCCAAAATTACCCAAACCATTTACCTTGAAACCTATGATGAGTTTGATTGGATCGCTAGGGGCATTTATGTAGGATTGAATGATGATTGGTTAGAAGAAAAAATCAGGGAACCCGTTAAAAATTAGATACGCGTTTTGTATGATGATATTTATGGTGATGATCCAGATCATGAGTTTATGAATGTCAAAGTTACTAATTAAACTCCTTTTCATGAACTAAGTTTTCCTATTAGAAAGGAAAGGAAAGAAACAAAAGATTTGCTAAAAAGGGTTTTGGAAGGTAGGGTTGAGAACGGATTGCGTGCCAAAGATGACAATACATAGATCTATTGCATTATGCCTAGCTAGGGGCGTTAAACAATAGCGCTTGTTGGGAGGCAACCCAATTTTATTTTTATGTTTTTGCTTCTGTTTTTGAGTGTTTCACACATTGTTACCTATGTAGTAATTGTGTTCTGGTGTTTTAATTAGTGTTTGAGCCAACTAAGACCTTTGGGATGATCTATGGTGATTGTTGATTTGATCTTGCTGAAAAACACAAACTTTTGTGCTAAGTCCAGGATTTTATAAGTTTACGAGAACGTCGAATGAGTCTGGAATTTTTAAAGAAGGTTGATATACAAATTTCCCAGGTTTTCCTATTTTAAAAAAAAATGGAGTTACATAAGTATTCAAAGTTTATAGATTACTACAGACTGTTCTGTTTTTGACAGATTCTGTTTTCTTTGTGTTGTTTACTTATTTTGATGTACCTATGGGTTGTATTGGGGGTATGAACCATGGAGAAGTTGGAATAGATTAGATATTACATCAATATAAATAAAGAATGAGTTCACAACAGTACCTAAAGTGGTGATTTATTTTTCTTATACTAACGGATCTCACTGAGTTTTGTGTTGTGAAGTTGTCAAGTTTCGGGTAAAGATATGATGGACTATGGAATAAGGAGTATCAAGAGCCTAAGCTTGGGGATGCCCAAGGCACCCCAAGGAATCAAGGATGCCAAAGAGCCTAAGCTTGGGGATGCCCCGGAAGGCATCCCCTCTTTTGTCTTCAATCCATCGGTACATTTACATGAGGCTATATTTTTATTCACCGCATGATATGAGTTTTGCTTGGAGCATCTTGTATGATATCAGTCTTTGGTTTTTTACTTAGACACAATAATCCTTGCTGCACACACCTTTTTAGAGAGACACGCATGAATCATGAATTCATTAGAATACTCTATGTGCTTCACTTATATCTTTTGAGATGGGCAATTTTGCTCTAGTGCTTCACTTATATCTTTTTAGAGCACGGTGGTGTTTTATTTAATAGAAATAATTGAACTCTCGTACCTCACTTATATTATTTTGAGAGTCTTTAAATAGCATGGTAATTGGTTTAGTTTATGAATTTAGTCATAATATAATGGGCATGCAAGAGGGATATAATAAAAACTTTCATATAAAGTGCATTGAATTTTATGAGAAGTTTGATTCCTTGCATAAAGTTTTGAGATATAAAGATGGTGATATTAGAGTCATGCTAGTGAGTAATTGTGAATTGGTAAAAATACTTGTGTAAAGGTTTGTGATTCCCTTAGCATGAATGTATGGTGAATCGTTATGTAACAAAGTCGAAGCATGATTTGTTTATTGATTGTCATCCTTTGTGTGAGGGTCGGGAGCGCGTGATGGTTAACTCCTACCAACCTCTCCCCTAGGAGCATGTGTCTAATACTTTGCTTTGAAAACCAATAGACTTTTGCAATAAGTATGTGAGTTATTTATGACTAATGTGAGCCCATGGATTATACGCACTCTCACCGTTCCACCTTTGCTAGCCTCTCTAGTACCGCACAACTTTCGTCGGTGCATTAAACCCACCATATACCCTTTCTCAAAACAGCCACCATACCTACCTATTATGGCATTTCCATAGCCATTCCGAGATATATTATCATGCAACTTCCACTGTTCCATTTATTATGACACGCACCATCATTTTCATATTGTTTTGCATGATCGTAAGATATCTAGCATGATGTTTTCATGGCTTGTCCATTTTTTGATGTCATTTGCTATGCTAGATCATTGCACATCCCGGTACACCGCCGGAGGCATTCATATAGAGAGGCATATTTTGTTCTAGGTATCAAGTTGCAATTCTTGAGTTGTAAGTAAATAAAAGTGTGATGATCATCACTATTAGAGCATTGTCCCATGTGAGGAAAGGATGATGGTACCTATGATTTCCTCACAAGTTGGGATGAGACTCCGGACTTTATGAAAAATAAAAGAGGCCAAAGATGCCTACCAAAATAATAATAATAAATGAGAAAAAAGAGAGAAGGGACAATGCTACTATCTTTTTTCCACACTTGTGCTTCAAAGTAGCACCATGATCTTCATGATAGAGAGTCTCCTATTTTGTCAGTTTCATATACTAGTGGGAATTTTTCATTATATAACTTGGCTTGTATATTCCAATGATGGGCCTCGTCAAATTGCCCTAGGTCTTCATGAGCAAGCAGGTTGGATGCACACCCACTTAGTTTCTTTTTGAGCTTTCATACACTTATAGCTCTAGTGCATCCATTGCATGGCAATCCCTACTCACTCACATTGATATCTATTAATGGGCATCTCCATAGCCCGTTGATATGCCTAGTTGATGTGAGACTGTTCTTCTCCTTTTTCTTCACAACCTCCACCATATTCTATTCCACCTGTAGTGTTATATCCATGGCTCACGCTCATGTATTGTGTGAGAGTTGAAAAGGTTTGAGAACATAAAAGGTGTGAAACAATTGCTCAACTTGTCATAGGGGTTGTGCATGATATAAATAATTTTTGTGGAGAAGATAGAGCATAGCCAGACTATATGATTTTGTAGGGATAACTTTCTTTTGCCATGGTATTTTGAAGATACAAGATTACTTTGTTAGTAAACTTGAAGTATTACTGTTTTTATTTCAACTTTAAGCTTTTGTTTTGAGTATTATGGATCTGAACATTCATGCCACAATAAAGAATGTTACATGGATAAATATGTTAGGTAGCATTCCACATGAAAATTCTATTTTTGTCATTTACCTACTCGAGGACGAGCAGGAATTAAGCTTGGGGATGTTGATACGTCTCCAACCTATCTATAATTTTTTATTGTTCCGTGATATTTTATATTATTTTTGGGACTAATCTATTAACCTAGTGCTCAGTGCCAGTTTTTCTTCTTCTTATTTTTGAGTATTGCAAAAAAGGAATATCCAATGGAGTCCAAACGGAATAAAATTCGACGATGATTTTTCTTGGACCAAAAGAAACCCACGTGACTTGGAGAAGAGGCCAGAAGAGCCACGGGTGGGCCACAAGCCACCCTGGCGCGACCAGGGGGCGCGCCCCTGGCTTGTCCCCCCCCCCCTAGCTCCTCTAAACCTAATCTTCGGCCTATAAATTCAGAAATATTCCCCCAATACCAAATATAGCCACAATAATACTTTTACGCTACCGAAAGCCTCCGTTCTCGAGAGATCCAATCTTGGAGCCTTTTCCGGTAATCTGTCAGAGGGGGATTTGATCATGGAGGGCCCCTACATCAACTCCATTGCCCCTTCGATGATGCGTGAGTAGTTCACCTCAGACCTACAGGTCCATAGCTAATAGCTAGATGGCTTCTTCTCTCTCTTTGTTCTTCAATACGATGTTCTCCATGATCTTCATGGGGATCTATCCGATGTAATACTCGTCTGCGGTGTGTTTGTCGAGATCCAATGAATTGTGGGTTTATGATCAGATTATCTATGAATATTATTTGAATCTTCTCTGAATTCTTATATGCATGGTTTCATATCTTTGCAAGTCTCTTCGAGTTATTGGTTTGGTTTGGCCAACTAGATTGGTAATTCTTGCAATGGGAGAAGTGCTTAGTTTTGGGTTCAATCTTGCGGTGTCCTCACCCACTGACATAGTAGGGGTAGTGAGGCATGTATTGTATTGTTGCCATCAAGGATAAAAAAAATGGGGTTTTCATCATATTGATTGAGTTTATCCCTCTACATCATGTCATCTTACTTAATGTGTTACTCTGTTCTTCATGAACTTAATACTCTAGATGTAGGGAGGAGTCGGTCGATGTGTGGAGTAATAGTAGTAGATGCAGAATCGTTTCGGTCTACTTGACATGGACGTGATGCCTATATGCATAATATTGCCTTGGATATCGTCATAACTATGTGCTTTTCTATCAATTGCTTGACAGTAATTTGTTCACCCACCGTATTATTTTCCTTCGAGAGAGAAGCCTCTAGTGAAACCTATGGACCCCGGGTCTATTTTCCATATTATACTTTCAGTTTCAGATCTATAAACCAAAAATACCTTGTTGTAATTTTATTTACTTTTACTACTCGCAATCTTTCATATCTATCTCTATCAGATCTAGTCCTTGCAAGTAACCGTGCAGGGATTGACAACCCCTTTATAGCGTTGGGTGCAAGTGTTTGATTGTTTGTGTAGGTACATAAACTGGGGTCTTGCTTGTTCCTCCTACTGGATTGATACCTTGGTCCTCAACAACTGAGGGAAATACTTATCTACTTTGCTGCATCACCCTTTCCTCTTCAAGGGAAAACCAACGCAAGCTCAAGAAGTAGCATGTAGCACAACTACGGTAAGTATTTCCCTTAGTTATGAAACCAAGGTATCAATCAATGGAGGAAGACCAAGCAACTATTTAAATGACACCTACAAAAAAAGAACAAATACTTGCAACCCGACGCATAATAGAGGTTGTCAAGCTCTCAACGATAATAAGATAGATTAGATTGTAGTAGGTTCGGCAAATGGATCTCACAAGAACACAAAATAAAAGAAGTAAACAAAAAGTGCAACACGGTATTTTTTTTGGTTTTTGGATTTATATATCTGAAAACAAACACAGCAAAAAGATAGATCAGAAAGCAACATGTTGGAAATGTATACCCGGGGGTCGTATGTTTCATCAGTGGCTTCTCTCATGGGTATAGCACATGGTGGGTGAACAAATTACTGTTGGGAAATTGATAGAAGATCAAATAATCATGACGATATCCAAGGCAATGATCATTATATAGGCATCACGTCCAAGATAAGTAGACCGAAATGATTTTGCATCTACTACTATTAGTCCACACATCGACCGCTATCCAGCATGCATCTAGTGTATTAAGTTCATGGAGAAACGAAGTAATGCAATAAGAACGGTGACATGATGTAGACAAGATCTATTCATGTAGGTATAGACTCCATCTTGTTATCCTTAATGGCAACGATACATGCGTGCCTTGCTGCCCCTTCTGTCACCGCAAGATCGAACCCATCACAAAGCACCTCTTCCCATGGAAAGAAAAAATCGATCTATTTGGCCTAACTAAACCAAAGATTTGAAGAAGAAATACGAGGCTATAAGTAATCATGCAAATAAGAGATCAAAGAAGACTCAAATAATATTCATGGATAGAAACTGATCATGAACTCAAAATTCATCGGATCCCAACAAACACACCACAAAAAGTCATTACATAAAATAGATCTCCAAGGGACCATAGTATTGAGAATTAAAAGAGAGAGAGCAAGCCATCTAGCTACTGCCTATGGACGCATAGGTCTATGGTGGACTACTCACACATCATCGGAGAGGTACCCATGAAGACGATGCACCCCTCTATGATGGTGTTAGATTGGATCTCGCAGTTCTGGAACTCACAGTGACTAGAATTGTTTTTTGGGTATTTATAGAGCTGATAGGTGGTGGAGAGGCGTCCCGAGGTGGGCACAACCCACCAAGGCGCGCCTAGGGCCTCTGGAGCGCCCTAGTGTCTTGTGCTCTCCTCGGCCCTCCTATCTGGCACTTCTTTCGCCCGTTGGATAAAAAACAGCAAGTTGTAACACCCTGTTACGCACCCAGGACCAACTTTCCAGTCGGTCACCCATCCTAGAATCGCTCCAAGCCAAGCATGCTTAACTTTGGAGTTCTTTTCGAGTGGGCTCCCAGAAAAGAAGGAATTCCTTGTTGATATGAGTAGTCTATCATTCCTATTAAGCCAGGCTCTCACATACACCCCCACTCAAAGTAACCGACGTCCTCGTCGGCCCATCAGAAACGTTCCCTTTTGGCACACGTATGCGCGTCCACTCCGGCACATGTGCCATGCTATGTGCCACGACGGGCCACACACGCCATGAGCGACATGCCCGTGCACCTGACCCGCGCATGCCCGTGTAACCGCAAGGGTCAGCTCTGATACCAATTGTAACACCCCGTTACGCATGGCGGGATCTAGACTGGCCCCATAGACCAACACTAATCTTTCCTGTGCACTTTGTCCTCACTCGTGCGCACCCGGGACCAACTTCCCGGTCGGTCACCCATCCTAGAATCGCTCCAAGCCAAGCACGCTTAACTTTGGAGTTCTTTTCGAGTGGGCTCCCAGAAAAGAAGGAATTACTTGTTGATATGAGTAGTCTATCATTCCTATTAAGCCAGGCTCTCACACAAGTGGCACTTGGTATTTCAATAGGTTAGTCCCAAAAAATGATATAAAGTTGCTATAAAATGATTGTAAAACATCCAAGATTGATAATATAACATCATGGAACAATAAAAAATTATAGATACGTTGGAGACGTATCATGCATCCAAAAACCTTGAGCAAAATTTATTGCATGAGAGTCCACCATACCTACCTATATATGGTATTTAGTGTCATTCCAAGTAAATTTGCATGTGCCATCTCTAAAACCTTCAAATAAATATATGTTTTGTGTGCCCATACCGCTCATGGAGCAACGGGCGGTTAGTATCTTCCATGCTAAGTGTGTTTAACTCACGATAAGTGTTTATTCACTTGTCATTGCACGAGAGAGGCTGGTAAAAAGGATGTCCAATCCTGCATAATAAAAATAAACAAAAACTCCCCCTAGAAAGTTGATTGTTTGGAGGGCACCCGTGGATTCGACCAGCCGTGGAATGTGTTTGAATGGTGGAGGGGGAGTAAACTTTCAATTTCGTTTGGGAAACACCATTAATATGTTTAACATGGAAGATATTGAAATCCCTTGTCATGACGTGGACATGAAAGGCACACCACAAAAAATATACTCATATCTGCTTTAAGAAAACGAGCTTTGGCACCTTTGTAAATCCCTGCTTCCCTCTGCGAAGGAACAATCTATTTACTTTTATGTTATTTACTTTTCATGTTGAGTCAACTTCGTTTTCAAACCTCCATCTATTAGTTGGCAAGCATCATGTGGAAAGCAACATGTGTGTGGGGGGAGATCCAAACACATATATCCAATTAAATATATTTGATCATGATTCATTATTGTTGGCAGTTATCTTCATGATAAGTATGTTGGGACGCAAAACATTGGGCACCTATATTTCTCTGTGTTCGATGGATGTTGTTTGTTCTAAAAATATGTTGTGAGTATTATCAATCATAGAAGACTATATAATAATTCAATATGTGGAGATCTTACTTAGACTTTGCTGAAAATAATATGCATTGAAGTTGTTTGATGACTAAGAACATGGGTTGTTAAGTTTCAAGAGAATGCATTGTTTGAACCATGACATGTGAATTGATTGCTACTCTATCATGATGAGTTTTATGAGAAAGAGTTGTTGTTTATGATGCTAAAAATTATTCACTATGCTAGCATTCATACTTCATAAATCACTTCTTTTATCATTTACCTACCCGTTGACGAGTAGGAATTAAGCTTGGGGATGCTGATATGTCTCCAATGTATTTATAATTTATGAAGTATTCATGTCATATTTACCTGTGTTTATATATGGTTTTGATGAATTTTATATGATTTAAATAGAACTAACCCGGACCGGCGTTGTTTTCAATAGAATTACCATGGTGATGTTTTTATGTAGAAAATAGAAGTTCATGAAATCGCCCAAAACTTTTTGAGATTTTTCTGGACAATATGAGAAATACCAGGGCGAAGAACCACCAAAGGGGGACACCTACTTGCCACAAGCCAATAGGGCACGCCCACACCCCTAGGCATGCCTTGATAGCTTGTGGGCCCCTTGTGGATCCGGTTAGCGTGATTCCAATGCGGAAAAATCCTATATATACAGAAACCCTCATAAATAAACCTAAAACTTCTGGTCCGGCGCCGTAAGCCTCTATATCAAAGAAAACTCATCTCGAGCCCTGTTCCGGCACCCTGCCAAAGGGGGCAATCATCACCGGAGGCCATCTTCATCATCCCGGCGGTGTCCATTGTGAGGAGGGAGTAGTTCACCCTCGGGGATGAGGGTATGTACCAGTAGCTATGTGTTTGCTATTTCTCTCTCTCGTGTTCTTGAGATGGCACGATCTTGATGTATCATAGGCTTTGTTAATATAGTTGGATCATATGATGTTATTCCCTTGCTACCTTGTTGTGATGCATTGGATCTTTCCCGTTGAGATCTTGTTATGTTGGATTTAATATTGGATTTGAGATCACTTGATGTATGTCTTGCATGTGGATACCTGTGGTGACAATGGGGTGTTCTATTGATTCACTTGATATATGTTTTGGTACTCAACTTGTGGATTATCGTGGTGACAATCGGGTAATCTATGCCAGAGTTGGCCAAATGGGCCGGGCCAAACCGGCCAGCCCGCGAGCATGCCGACACGGCCCACTAATACTTGTGATCTGCATTGGGTTTGCCGTGAAGAGGAGCGGGTGATGCATCACAGTACAGATAAGTATTTCCCTCAGTGGGAACCAAGGTTATCGAACCAATAAGAGTAACACGCAACCCACATCTTCAGCGACTGCACACAAAAGAGCAAACACTTGCACCCAACGCGGGTAAGAGGGTTTTCAATCCCCTTGAACTCGTTACTTGCAAGCAAATGAAGTGTTTAGATGATATTTGATAATTATAAATTACAAAATAAATAAAAAGTACATAATGGCAGCAAGATAATGAAAGTTTTTGAAAAGATATAAGTGGATAGACCCGTGGGCCATAATTTTCCCTAGTGGCATCTCTCATGTAGAAGGCGTACGGTGGGTAATCAAATTACTATTGGCAATTGATAGAAAAACGCATAGTTAAGCAATATTTATTCATGGGAATGATCATTACATATAGGCATCACGTCCATAAGCAAGTAGACCGACTCCTCCATGCATCTACTACTATTACTCCACCCATCGACCGCTATCCAGCATGCATCTAGAGTATTAAGTAAAACAGAGTAATGCTTGGAGAACAATGACATGATGTATACAAAGAAAATTCAATTAATATGAATGAACAACATTGTTTTATGATTAGTGGAAACAATACAAAGACGTGTCATGTCCCTTTCTGTCACTAGGATATAGAACACCACCAGATTGAACCCACCACAGCGCACCTCTCCCACTTAAGAAATGTCAATCTAGTTGGCCAAACTATTTCAATAGATCGGATGGAATTACAAAGCTATCATATAATCATGCATATGTAAAGAAGGACCAGCAAGGAACTCAATATGATTTCATGAACAATCTGAACATAAACCCACAATTCATCGGATTCCAACAAATGGACCGCACAAAGTGATTACATCAAATAGATCATCGCGAAGATGTGATGAACTTTGTATTGAAGATCAAAGAGAGAGAGATAGCCATCTAGGTACTAACTATGGCCCCGTAGTGATGGAAATATGCCCTAGAGGCAATAATAAAATGGTTATTATTATATTTCCTTGTTCATGATAATCATTTATTATCCATGCTATAATTCTATTGATTGGAAACACATTGCATGTGTGGATATATAGACAACAATGTGTCCCTAGTATGCCTCTAGTAGACTAGATCGTTGATCAAAGATGGTCAAGGTTACCTAGCCATTGACATGAGATGTCATTTGATAACGGGATCACATCATTGGGAGAATTATGTTATGGACAAGACCCAAAATATAAACATAGCATTTGATCGTGTCAGTTTATTGCTATAGTTTTCTACATGTCAACTATATGTTCCTATGACCATGAGATCACACAACTCACTAACACTGGAGGAGTGCCTTGTGTGTATCAAACGTCGCAACGTAACTGGGTAACTATAAAGGTGCTCTACAGGTATCTCCGAGGGTGTCTGTCGAGTGGGCATGGATCAAGACTGGGATTTGTTACTCCGTGTGATGAAGAGGTGTCTTAGGGCCCACACGATAATGCAACATCACAACAAGCCTTGCAAGCAAAGTGACTAATGGGTTAGCCAGAGGATCTTGTATTACGGAACGAGTAAAGAGACTTGTCGGTAACAAGATTGAACTAGGTATAGAGATACGGACGATCGAATCTCGGCCAAGTAACATATCGAAGAACAAAGGGAACAATATACGAGATTAACTGAATCCTTGACATAGAGGTTCAACCGATAAAGATATTCGTAGAATATGTAGGAACCAATATGGGCATCCAGGTCCCTCTATTGGTTATTGACCGTGGAGGTGTCTCGGTCATGTCTACATAGTTCTTGAACCTGCAGGGTCTGCACACTTAAGGTTCGGTGACGTTTCGGTAGTATAGAGTTATGTATGGTGGTGATCGAAGGTTGTTCGGAGTTCCATATGATACCCCGGATGTCACGAGGAGCTTCAGAATGGTTCGGAGGTAAAGATTGATGTATAGGAAGTCCTGCTTTGGTCACCATAAAAGTTTTGGGCTCATCTGTAGTGTACCTGGAGTGCCGGGAGGGTACCGGGAGACCATCAGGAGGGGTGTCTCGACCCAAAGGGCCTCATGGGCTATGGGAGGAGTCAAACCAGCCCTTAGTGGGCTGACCAAACCCTCCACTTAGGCCCATGCGGCTAGAGGTAGAAAAAACCCAAGAGGTGGAGGTGTTTTCCAAGTAGGGGAGGAGTCCTACTCCTAGTAGGATTGGAGGTGGACTCCTCCACCTCCTTTCGGCCAAAGCCCTCCTTGAAGGAGGGGCCAAGGAATCCTCCCCTCCCTCTCCTCCTATATATACTAGAGGTTCTAGAGGTGAGGGATAACCCTAATTGCCACGTGCTCCCTCTACTTCATCTAGATCGTTTTTCTCCTCTAGTTTAGTTCGACGGTGCTTAGGCGAAGCCCTGCCGGAATAGTTCCACCACCATCGCTAACACGCCGTCGCGCTGCCGGAGAACTCATGTACCTCTCTTCTCCCTCTTGCTGGATCAAGAATGCGGAGATCGTCATTGAGTTGTACGTGTGCTGAACGCGGAGGTGTCGTCCGTTCGATGCTAGATCGGGACAGATCGTGATTGGATCGTGGGACACCCGGCGATTTGGATCGCGAAGACGTTCGACTACATCAACCGTGTTTATTAACGCTTCCCACTTAGCAATCTACAAGGGTATGTAGATCCACTCTTCCCCTCGTAGATGCTCATCACCATGGATAGATCTTGCATGTGCGTAGGAGATTTTTTGTTTCCCATGCAACGTTCCCCAACACGTAGGTATGTGGTGAACTACTCACACATCACCATGGGAGAAGCAAGGTTGATGTAGAGGCCCTCCGTGATCGATACCCCCTCCGGCAGGGCACCAGAACAGAGCTCCAAATGGGCACACGGCGAAACACAGACTTGTGGCAGCGAAAAAAGTGTTTCAGGAGGCTCCTTAGAGTTTTCCCAATATATTCGAATTTATAGGCCAAAGAAGGGCGTTGGGAGACCAAGGGGGCGGCCACAAGATAACAGGGCGTGACCACCTCCCTAGGCGCGCCCTGTTGGCTTGTGGGGCCCTTGTGTGAGCCTCAGCCTCCTCCCAAAGCTTCCAAGTCTTCTTTTAGTCCAGAAAAAATCAGCAAAAAATTTCGTGGCAATTGGACTTTGTTTGGTACTTTAAACGTGAAAAGCCAAAATATGCAGAAAACAACAACTGGCACTAGGCACTAGGTTAATAGGTTAGTGTTAAAAAATAATATGAATCAACAAATAAATGCCCAAAAAGTATCCTAGAATTATAATATTATAGCATACAACAATTTAAAATTATAGATACGTTGGAGACGTATCAACATCCCCAAGCTTAATTCCTGCTCGTCCTTGAGTAGGTAAATGATTAAAATATAATTTTTTATGTAACATGCTACCCAACATGTATTCTATTGGAGGTATGATCGTTGAGAAACAATGAATTAACAAACATAAACATAAGTAACATAATCGTCAGGTTTCAAAAGATATGATCCTTGAAGAATGTTTACCCCCTATTCATTTTCTCATATTAACATGGCACGACTCTGTCTTCACCACATAAATAAAAATGTCAAGCGCCATGGTGTTACGTTGGGCAATTTGATCGTACTTTTTAACGCGCTTCAACTTTTCATTACTCAAGCAATACATGAGCGTGAACCATGGATATAGCACATAGGTGGAATAGAATATGGTGGTAGGTTTCAAAGGGGTAAAAGTGGATAAGAAAGTCTCACATCAACTAGGCACATCAACGGGCTATGGAGATGCCCATCGATAGATATCAATGCAAAGAGTAGTGATTGCCATGCAACAGATGCACTAGAGCTATAAGTGTATGAAAGCTCAACTGAAGCTAAGTGGGTGTGCATCCAACTTGCTGGCTCATGAATACCTTGAGCATTTGAGGAAACCCGTCATCAAAATATACATGACAGGTTCTATAATGAAAAATTCCCACTAACATATGGAAGTGACAAAACATGAGACTCTCTATATGAAAAACATGATGCTACTTTGAAACACAAGCGTGGAAAAATAAGTAGTAGCATTGTCCCTTCTCTCTTTTCTCTCATTTATTTGTTTTTTCTTTCTTTTTTCTCTTTTTGTTTTATTTTTTATTTTTTCTGTTCTTCTTTTATTTTTCGTCCGAAGTCTCATTCCGACTTGTGGGGAATCATTGTCTCTATCATCCTTAACTCACTGAGATAGTGCCCTAATAATGATGATCATCACACTTTTATTTCCTTACAACTCGATATGAAAACTAATAAGCAATATGACTCTATATGCATGCCTTGGTAGTGTACCAAGATGTGCAATGATCTAGCGTAACATGTATAAAAATGATGAACAGTGGCTGCCACAAATAGTATTTCACATATGTGATCATGTAAAGCAATATGACAATGAAAGTACTAGTCATATGATGTGATGTTGGAAGTTGCATGGCAATATATCTCGGAATGACTATGGAAACGCCATGATAGGTAGGCATGGTGATTGTTTTGAGGAAGATATAATGAAGCTTATGTGCAACAGAGCGTATCATGTCACATGGATTGGATACACCAACGAAGGTTGCACCTATCCTCGAGGTGATAATGGGCAATGCACGGTACCGAAGAGGCTAGCAAATAAGAGGTGGTGAGGGTGTGTACATCCATGGATTCACATTAGTCATAAAGAACTCACATACATATTGCAAGGTTTTATTAGCTCTCTCGAAGCAAAGTACTACTGCATACCCCTAGGTAGGAGGTTGGTAGGAGCTAACCATCATGCCCCTCCGACCTAAACAACACTAGGATTTAAACGAGGAATAAGAATGCTCACACATCATCACCATTCCATAAATAATATTTAGATGAACAACAAGTTAACACCCTTTAATTAGTGATATTTTTACTAACCAAAAATCATGCACTCACGCCCTTTCACATTACCACATTAATATCATTAACTCACAATTTCTCTTTTGTGTGCCACATGAAGGTTTTGATTATGCACTCATTGAATACCTATTATTTTTGGACTAGTCTTATAACCCATGCAAATTACCTTCACTATTTATTAACTCTCAAGCAAATATAAGTGAAGAACGAGAATGCAATTATTTCTAGAAAATATATGTGCCACCGTGATCTAAAAGATATAAGTGAAGTGCTAGAGCAACTGCTTAGCTCGAAAGATATAAGTGAAGCACAAAGAGTATTCTAATAAATCATCGTGAACACGTGTCTCTCTCAAGTGGGTGTGTCCAACAAAGAATGATTGTGGAAAACTATAACAAAAGCAAACAAAAACAAAAGATGCTCCAAGTAAAACTCATATCATGTGATGAATAAAAATATAGCTCCAAGTGACATATCGATGGATTGAGACGAAAGAGGGGATGCCTTCTGAGGAATCCCCAATATTAGACGCTTGTCTTCCTACAATTTGACTTGGGACGCCTTGGGTATCCCCAAGCTTAGGCTCTTGCCGCTTCGTATTCCTTCATCCATAGTTATAGCTCCCAAAACTTGAAAACTTCAGCACACAAAACTCAACAGAAACCTTCGTGAGATCCGTTAGTATAATAATCATATCAAATACTTTAGGTACTGTTATAAATTTATTCTTATTTTATAATTGCATAAGGTACTGTATTCTAACTTCTCCATGGCTTATACCCCTCGATACAATCTGTAGCATCATCAAAACAAGTAAACCATGCAAGCAAAAACAGAATTTGTCTACAATAGAACAGTCTGTAATGATCTATAAATAAACTATACTTATGTAACTCCAACAATTCTGAAAAATTATGAAAACCTAGAGAATCTTTATAGTAATACCGTGTAAAAATTTCAGATCAAAAAGATGTTCCAGTAAAATCAGAGAAATTCGGTATTATACGCTAAAGTTTCTATTTTGCGTCGTATCAATTCTACTTTTCATGCAAGTCACCCCAAAGGCTTTACTTGGCATAAAAAGTAATTTAAACATAAAAACACAATCACTACAGTAGCAATAATTATGTTATAAAAAACAAACATAAAGTAAAAGCAAGAAATTAACATAACTATTGGGTTGCCTCCCAACTAGCGCTACTCTTTCACAATTTTTCTCTCTCCTACACAAAGAGCATCAAGCTTTTGTTCTAAAGCATCGAGCCTCCTATTTTGCAGCACAACATTGCCATTGAGTTTAGTAACAAGATTGAACAACTCTCTAAAGTTGAACTCCATACTAGATCTAGTTTCCTTTATTAACTTAGTTTGACGATAGCTCACTAGAATGGTTGGTTCAATGACCTCTATCTTGGGTTGTCCAAATATATTTTTCATCTTTTCATAGGTATCAAAAGCATTATTCCCAAGGAAATCTTTTTCAAACATAACATCCAAGACACGTTTATGGGGCAGAAAAAGACCAACATAAAATTTTCTAAGGAGCAATTTAATGTGACTCTTGGGATTGGCTCTCATTCGTATCTCTAATAATCTATCTCGAGATTCTTTAAGAGATTCATCACCCAATTGCTTAAAATCCAAAATTGCAGAACCCTCTCCCAAATAAGGAGGAGAAGGCATGTCCGGAGCAGAGCTAGCCATAGCAACAAGCAACAAGTAAACTAACAAACTAGAAATGATAAATATTTTTGATTTTTTGATTTTTTATAAAGCAAGAAAAATATAACATCAAATAAAAAGTATACAAGTGAATGATAATTTGTGCAAAGGTACATGATAGTAGGTTGGTGATGCTCCCCCACAACGGCGCCATAAATCCTTCCTAATACTCGTGATCTGCGTTGGGTTTCCCGTGAAGAGGAGCGGGTAATGCAACACAGTGTAGATAAGTATTTCCCTTAGTGAGAACCAAGGTTATCGAACCAATAGGAGTAGCAAGCAACCCCCGTCTTCAGCGACTGCACACAAAAGAGCAAACACTTGCACCCAACGCGGGAAAGAGGTTTGTCAATCCCCTTGAACTCGTTACTTGCAAACAAATGAAGTGTGTAGATGATATTTGATAATTATAAATTACAAAATAAATAAAAACTAAATAATGGCATTAATGTAATGAAAGCTTTTATAAATATACAAGTGGATAGACCTGGGGGCCATAGTTTTCCCTAGTGGCATCTCTCATGTCGAAGGCATACGGTGGGTAAACAAATTA
Organism: Hordeum marinum; assembly: GCA_022496015.1. Lineage (NCBI taxonomy): Eukaryota > Viridiplantae > Streptophyta > Magnoliopsida > Poales > Poaceae > Hordeum > Hordeum marinum. The sequence continues at coordinate 449,140,530 of CM039678.1, read as the reverse complement.
CTGGTGGGTAATTGATAGAAAAATGCATAATTATGCAATATTTATTCATGGCAATGATCATTACATATAGGCATCACGTCCGTAAGCAAGTAGACCGACTCCTGCCTGCATCTACTACTATTACTCCACCCATTGACCGCCATCCAGCATGCATCTAGAGTATTAAGTAAAACAGAGTAATGCTTGGAGAGCAATGACATGATGTATAAAAAGTAAATTAAATTAATATGAATGAACCCCATCGCTTATCCTTAGTAACAACAATACAAAGACGTGTTTTGTCCCTTTTCGTCACTTGGGTATAGAGCACCGCCAGATTGAAGAAATATCAATCTAGTTGGTCAAACTATTTCAATAGATCAGAGAGAACTACGAAGCTATCATATAATCATGCATATTTAAAGAAGGACCAGCAAGGAACTCAAATAATTTCATGAACAATCTGAACATAAACCCACAATTCATCGAATTCCAACAAACACATTGCACAAAGTGATTACGTCGAATAGATCATCGCGAAGATGCGATGAACTTTGTATTGAAGATCAAAGAGAGAGAGAGATAGCCATCTAGGTACTAACTATGAACCCGTAGGTCTGTGTACTACTCACACATCACCATGGGAGCAACAATGTTGATGTAGAGGCCCTCCGTGATCAATCCCCCCTCTGCCAGAGCACCAAAACAGGGCTCCAAATGGGCACACGACGGAACAAAGACTTGCGGGGGTGAAAAAAGTGTTTTGGGAGGCTCCTTAGGATTTTCCCAATGTATTAGAATTTATAGGCTAGAAAGGGGCATCGAGAGACCGAGGGGGCGCAACAAGCTAACAGGGCGCTGCCACCCCTCTGTGGGGGCCTCGTGCGATCCCCGACCTCCCCCGAAGCTTCTAGGTCTTCTTTTGGTCCTCAAAAAAATCATCAAAAAGTTTCGTGGCAATTGGATCATTTGGTACCGTAAACCCGAAAAGTCAAAAACAGCAGAAAACAACAACCGACAGTGGACACTTAATAGGTTAGTGCTAAAAATTAATATGAATCAACAAATAGATGCCCAAAAAGTATCCTAGAATGATAATATTATAGCATGGAACAATAAAAAATTATAGATACATTAGAGACGTATCACCCGCCATGTTCCAGGCACAACACGGGCTAAATGGGTTGGGTCTGACACGCGACACACCCTAGGGCGTGCTTGGGCTACTAGGCTAAGCCCGCGGGCTGGCACAACATGACACACTTATCTTTTTTATTTTTTATATATGTTTATATGCTTAATGCAGCCCAACAGGTAAAAATATGCAAAAAATATAGGCTAGCAGGCCAAAAACAAGGTGGGCCCACGTGCCTGGTGTGCCAACGGGCCGACCCGATTAGCACATGGGTCGTGCTTGGGCTACACGCGGCAGCACACGAGCCAACACGACACAACCCAACTATTAAACGTGCCACAGCGGGCCGGGCCGGGCCAAGCATGATTACGACAAGTCGTTTCGTGCCATGCCGGGCCGGCCCGTTTGGCCAGCTATGATCTATGCATATGGGTTGATGCACGTTCTTGTCCTACTTTCTTCGATAGAAATCTCGGGGTACTCTTTGAAGTTCTTTGTGTTGAATTGAATATGATGAATATTAAATTGTTTGATACATGTCGCATAATTAACCCACGAATACTTGAGGTGACATTGGAGTATCTAGGTGACGTTAGGGTTGATTGATATGTATCATTGGTGTTATTTTAGTACAAACTCTAGTGTTGTTTGTGACACCTGTAGGAATAACTCAATAGATTGTTCGGGAAGGATAAATTTGAGGTGCTTCTACTACCTACAACAATTTAATCTTATGTTCTTCGCTACTTATGAACTTTGGTGATTCTTTGTTACACACTGAGGGATGATCATATGATTCTATTATGTTAGTATTGTTGAGAGATTGCATTAGCGAAAGTTTGAACCCTAGGCCTTATTTCCAAGCATTTATATAACATTTTGCTCGCTACTTACTACTCCATACTACATTGTTTATTTATTTATTTAGATTATAAAAATATATTTCTACTATCCATACTACATTTGTATCACCATCTCTTTGTCGAACTAGTGCACCTATACAATTTGCCATTGCATTGGGTGCGTTGGGGACACAAGAGATTTCTTGTATTTGATTGCACGTTTGTTTGAGAGACCATCTTCATCCTACATCTCCCATGGATTGATAAACCTTAGGTCATTCATTTGAAGGGAATGTGTTGTTGTCCTACAAAACTCTACACTTGGAAGTCCAACAACGTCTACAAAAATAAAGTTGCATAGTATACACCAGTGTGTAGCTGGGACACACAATTCTTTGTCAGATACCAACTGGTTAGAGGTGTTCCTCGATGAATTAGCAATATTATCTACATAAATGATGGATTCTAATATTTGAGAATGATGCCTCGTCTGGGGTGAGAGGTTTAGAAAATCCGGTCTTGAGGGGACATGATATACTTCTTCATGAACTAAATAAGCTTCAACCATCAGAGACATGTTTTTAGTGTATGCCCAATTGGTATATGCTCGCTATCTTTCATATTTCCATCACCAAAGAAGACAACATTGTGTCTGGAAAACTGGTGAAAATCTATATTTTGTGCAGGAAGTGATTTCACGGGCGTACATGGAGTTCTCCTGTTCTAGCTTTGATTTATCAGCCAGTAACGTCTCCAGTTGAATGCGAATTTTCTTTGAAGCAGAGCTACTTCAAAATAACTTCGAGAGGGCCGGTTAGTTGCTCATGACCTGAAAATTAAATTGGTATGTGCTAACCAAAGGCATATTGTTGCTACTGATTACTGAACATGTACGGTACAAGATAATAAAGTTGTTCCACCCATCTTTGTTGTACACTTGCAGTGGGTGGGTCAAATTAAGAAAGTGGACGAAGATTATTACCTTCGGTGCAAACAATTCCAAAGTTCAGCTAGGCTAAGGAAAAAATACCAGGTCATCATCCTCTTCAGTTTTGAGTTTTGACCCATTTTTGCTTCGTTTGCAGCAATATTTTGTTCTCTTCTTATAGATGTGTACCACGTCGCTGCTTACCAAAGGCCTGGTCTATAAATTCATTAAGTACAAGTTTTGCTTTAGCAGTCATCACACTAGCTACCTGAAACAATTTTTGTGGGGTAAGAGAAACCACCATATACACATAAATACAAGATTTTTCATATTCATTTATATGAAGTGTTGTTCTCTAGACGAATGGTTTATAAATTACAGATGGCTTATTTTGAACTTAGGTTAGAGTTGAGGGTTTCGGAAAGGGCCCTTCGCAGCTACCCAATGTTCGTGGAGGCCGTGGTGTAGGAGGCTCGGTGCCGAAGATGAACTCCTATTTCAACCCTGGTCCAGGCTCAGTGTTCATCCGTGTTGGCATCATTTAGATGGAGGTTACCATCATAGACGGTTGTGACCACCTCGGAGACGCAACCTGGACATCCGTACACACCCATGTCGACACCATTGAGATGGGTTCCAGCATCATGGATGGTTGTGGCCGCCTTTGCGACGCTGAATCGGGCATCTCCGTCACCATCAACACGTTTCATTCGCTCTATCATAACCTCGATGTGTCTCGTAGTTGTAGTTGTCACTCTCAAATGGTTCATTGACCTTATACATATTATTAATCATCTGTTTGATTTGTTTAGTTGCGTTGTCATGTGGTTCAAATACAGTAGAAAATAATTACCATCTTCTTCAATATAATTATCACATTTCTTTTGATACACTTACTGAATTTTCTGAGAGCAATTAGCAGTTCCCAATGCATGCCCAGTATAAATTAACAATCCGAATTTAGGTTTCTTTCATCTAGATCAGTTGACTATAGTTTTTCTCATCCCCCCATAGCAACTCGCATAAAAAAGATTTTTCGTTGCCTTGCTCCATAACAAAGCACGTCAAATTGTTTCCCCCGTTGCAACGCACAGACATACGTACTAGTGTATTACTAAGGGAAGGAGGACCTTCTTTATGTGAATGCCAAGAATCCTCCACTGTCCGAGAATAGTCAGGGGCTCTCATCCATGCTTCCTCGAATGTGAAGGTTTGTTGAGCTGGATGGCGAGCACTCTGATCAACTCCCCTCGCTATGGTGACTAGGATTGCCGAGTGATCAGAAGATGTTATGATGATATTCTCCATTGTACAACCGTCAAATATTAGGTCGAGCAGTGGCGGACCCACCATTGGGGCGAGCTGGGGCGGCCACCCCGGGTCGTCGGCGGTGGAGGATCGACCCTGACCTATGTAGATTTCCTCCGGCGACGGCGTTTTTGTTTCAGACTTTCAGGCATCGATCGAGGGGATGAAACGAGGAAACGAAGGGGTAAGTGACGGGGCGGCTGGGCCGGTGGACTGGGCTGGTGGACCTGGGCGCTTCTGTTACAGGCCCAAACTCTCTCCTTTCCTCGTCAAGCCGAAAAAAATCCCCTAATCCTCTCGATCCAAAACGCATCACTCGTTCCCCTCCCTGACTCTCTCGATCCAGACTGTTGTTGTGCCGCGCCAGAGCCCAGAGGCCAGAGGACAGGGGTTCTCGGGCGGCCGGGCACAGGGGACGGCGTCTCCATCGGCGGCCGGCGGGGGAGGGGCTGGTATTGCGGCGGCCAGCGGCAAGGGGCGGTGCTGGTGCTGGAGCCTGGAGGTCGAGCCAACGGCGGGGGCAGCAGTGGGTGTGATGATGTCCGGAGTTATCCGTGACGGCCCGCGGTGAAGGACGGTGTTGGTGCTGGAGGTCGAGCCAGAGGCGGGGGCGGCAATGGGGGTGGTGCCAGAGTTAGCTGCTGCTGTTGAACTGTCGGTGATGGATTCTAGTGACGGTGAAGAGGTGGATTGGATAGGGCTAGTTGCTGCTGTCGAACTCGAAGAAGCTGAGGCCGAGGCGGCTGCTGTCGAACTCGCAGAAGCTGAGGCCGAGGCTGCTGCTGTCGAAGAAGCTGCTGCTGCGATTGTAGCTTCAGCGCAATCAACCAAACGAAAGTGACCACATGACTCCGATGACTAGAAGCACCAGGTATCCTCTCATTGTATTCTTCCTCTTGAATTGTTAGTTGGAATTTTGAAATGTTGAATAGGAACATTAGGTGGTCAGCAGCAACATGACACTCAATTTTGGTGCCATTTGATGTTGTAGGTTCCTCCAACATTTAATTTAGTTGAGATTCCGATCCTGGCACACGTAAGCAAATCGAAGAGTATGCAACTCCAGAAATTAGAGATGAAATGAGAAGGGCATATTTGTCGAAAGGTGTTGGGCGTCTGTATGGTCATGATTTCCCTCGTACTCGTTTTAGGAAAGATTGGCGGAACTTCAAAGAAGCATGGTATAAAGATTATGATTGGCTAGAGTATAGTAAAGAGACAAAGTCTGCCTATTGTTTTCATTGTTTTCTTTTCAAGCCTCCAAGCATTGGTGACAAATTTGGACATGATGTCTTCACAAAGAAAGGGTTCAAAAATCGGAAGAAGGCAGTAGAAATATTCAATGCTCATGTAGGTGGAACAAACAGTGCTCACAACAATGCTAGAAGACGGTGTGAAGATTTCAAGAACCAAAAGCAAAGTGTGTCATATGCAATGACTTGTCATGTTGAGAAATCACGTATTGAATATGAAGAGCGTTTGAGGGCCGTTGTAGGTGTGGTAAGGTTTCTTGTCTCTCAAGGTCTAGCTTTTCGTGGGCACGATGAGAGTACCACTTCCTTGAACAAGGGCAATTTCCGTGAGATGTTAGATTGGTATGCGGAAAGATGCAAAGATGTAGCCGATGTGGTCCATAAAAATGCTCCTGGCAGTCATCAATTGACTTGTCATAAAATCCAAAAACAAATAGTACAAGCATGTGCAGAAGTGACTACAAAAGTGATAATGAATGAGCTCGGGGATAGTAATTTCTCTCTACTTGTTGATGAGTCTCGTGATGTATCAGTTAGAGAGCAAATGGCTGTGATTGTGAGGTTAGTTATTTGTCAATTGTCATGATTGTTCTAATTCTGAATGTAACTACTCTACCTTCACATACTTGTTCTAATTTTATATTTGTTCCTTGCAGGTTCACGAATCAAAAAGGGGCGTCTTTGGAAAGATTGCTTGGTGTTGAACATGTTCTTGATACTACATCTGCTTCTTTGAAAAGATCTTTGGATGCAATGTTTGTTAAAAATAATTTATCCATGTCTAGATTGAGAGGACAAGGATATGATGGGGCCTCAAATATGCGTGGAGAACTTAATGGTTTAAAGAAATTGGTGCTAGATGTCAACCCGTATGCTTTTTATGTGCATTGTTTTGCCCACCAACTTTAATTGGTGGTTGTTGCTGTTGTCAAGGGGGTTCTAGCTGTTAGTGATTTCTTTGGCCATACAAATAAGATTGTCAACATGGTTAGTGTTTAGTTCTTATAGCTTATGTCTATTTACATATCCAGATAGTATATATATATATATCCATTGTAAAATTCTAATTACACTTACTCTTTTCTTGTAGGCAAGTGCCTCGTGTAAAAGGAAAGATGCATTGTTGCAGAAGCATCGTGACAACTTGGTTGTACAGTTAGAGCATGGGGAGATTTTGTCAGGAAAAGGCCAGCATCAAGAGACAAGTTTAGCAAGATCCGATGATACACAATGGGGTCACACCACAAGACTTTAATCCAAATCTATCAAATGTGGGATTCCGTGGTTGAAGTGCTACATGGTATTTCTCTTGATGGAGCAGATGCAGATGATAGAGGTTTGGCTTCTGGCTTGATGATAAACATGAAAACTTTTGAATTTGTTCTTATCTTGCATTTGATGCTTCGAGTGCTTGGTTTAACCAATGATTTGTCACAAGCATTGCAACAAAAAGGTTAGAATATAGTATGTGCTATGAATATGATTGTGTTAGTGAAAAGTCTATTACAAAAGTTGAGAGATGATGGATGGGAGACTCTCTTGATATCTGCTACTAACTTCTATGTGGGAAGAAATATAATAGTGTCCAATATGGATGATAACATTTCAGCAAGGCATTACCCAAGAAGATCACATAAAATGGTTACTTGTCTCCATCATTACAAGGTAACTATATTCAATGAGGTATTGGATAGAAACATAGTTGAGATGAATAATCGATTTAGCGAAATTCTACATGCTTGTTGAAGTGCATTGCTTGCCTTGATCCTAGAGACTCATTTAGAAACTTTGATCATGATAAGCTAGTTGAGCTTGCATATATTTACTCTATTGATTTCTCTTCACAAGAACGCTATTTGTTGACTGATCAACTCAACATATATATTGATGTGATGAAAAGAAGTATTGAATTCTTGGCTTGCGATAGTTTGAGTTCTCTTTCTCTCAAGTTGGTTCAAAGTAGACAACATCTGGTATTTTCATTGGTTTATCGGCTCATCAGACTTGCATTGACATTACCGGTGGCAACTGCATCAGTGGAGAGGGTTTTCTCAGCCATGAATATTATAGAGACAGATCTTCGAAACAAGATGGGTGATGAATGGCTTAATGATTTGATGGTTTGCTTTGTTGAGCGCGAGATATTTGCTAAAATTAATGATAAAAAAATTATGGTTCATTTTCATGCCTTGAAGAGCCATCGAGGTCATCTACCTCCACAACCACGTGTTCATTATGCAATTACATCTTAAAGGTATACTGCCAGCCAGTACCATCAGATGACCATATCAAAGTATACAACTCTCATCACACTTGTGCTAATGCATTCATAATTTTGTAGGTCCTGTTTGCAAATTGGAATTATGGGATCATATTGTGACATAAGTGAACGTTTCAAGCGACAAGAGTCAATGTTAGCATTTTACTAGTTTTTAAGAGCCTTTTTATTCTTTTGTTGTCGAATGCTATGACTTTTGGTTGAATAGAGTTGCAATTGTAGCGAAAAAATATGGACATTAAATGTTCACCCCGGCTAACTTCAATTCCTGGGTCCGCCACTGAGGTCGTGTGTCGTTGAGTAAAAAAAAACCTTATTCCAATACATCATCACCTATTTAGGACAGTAAAACTGAGCCTAAACCAAGCACTCTCACACCCTCAACCATTTTGGCCGTCTGATCTTGCGTTAGGGTCATTTTTGGCCGTTAGATGTGCCTCCATCGTCTGTGTTTTTTTCTGGCCCAGTTGTCCTAGGGGTTGCTACTCTAGGGGCTAAATCTGATATACGTCGTTCACTGGGCCTTCTCCTCGGCCCATTTAGCCTAATACGCCAGAACACTCGATCGCTATCGATTTCTCTACCAAAAATAAAGAGAAAGATTAAGGCGAGAGAGAGAGAGATAGAGAGAGATCGACCGACGCGGGGATCAGATACAGCCGACGCGCGTAGTGCGTTAGACGTGGGAATCGCTCGATCGAGCCGATGCGCGCGATCGGTCTGCAAGGGGGAAAGGAGGGGATCCAGCGGACGGCCGGACGCTAGCAAGAAGTCGAGCGGAAGGATGGGGAGCAGCCGAGCGGCCATGCGTCTCCCTGGTTGATGCGGAAACGGGATGCGAAGCTGATGCGCCGACGGTTGATTCGAGCAGTAGGTCTTCCGTTTCTCAAATCCATTAATGGATGTTAAGGTGCACCATTTATCTCGCCACGTGACCACGTGCGTACATAAGCTCTGCCCCTTGCGCCATCTCCTTCCCCAAAGAACAATCTGGCAAACGCACCTGCAGAATTTCCTCTTTATCACGTTATAATCTTTTTTGTTCGGATTTTGCTTCGATCTGATGATTTTTTTTCAATCTTTGTTTCTACAGGTTCTTTCAGATTGATCAACTTTTGTTCCGAGAATTGGGGAAGGTTGGTTCTGGTAGATTGTTTTGCCAATGAAGGTTTGAGAATTGAAGAATTGGTGAAGGTGTGTTCAATGAAGGTTGGTCACAAAGCGATCAATTCTCATGTGTTGCCATCTTCCAATGCTTTGCAAGTACATGGGGTGATTCAAATGAAGGTGACTGGCTATTGATTTTCACACCCGCTATGTGCCCTTCCCCTCACCACCAGGAAATATCCAAAGGTATTGAATCTCCGCTCATCCACTACTGCTTGTTTCCCTTCCAAATCTTGATTTTGTTCCTTAATCCCCTCTATTTGTATTTTCACCTTATAATTTGCCTAAGGATTGCCCGGGATGTGGTGCTGCAAAATAAATGCCCAGTTCGTCCAATGAGTAAGATCGGTGCCCTCCTGATCATGTTCTTTGTTGTGAGAAGACCTTATATGCCATGTCTCTAGATTTCTCGGAACCTGTGCTGAAAGCTGTCCACTTAAATGGTCGCCTTCATTGCCCTGGCTATCTTATCTTATAATTTTGATATGCTTCTTCTGATGTAAGAAATTGTTCTAGGATAGGAGACATGCATCATAGCTTGTTAAAACATACTTAAATGCACCATTGGTCCAGTATGGTTTTTAGAACTAAATTTTGTGCTATCATTCTGTCAATTATTTCATACAATTTTCTATGTGCTCATATTTTAAATTCACGCAATGCGAACCTATTTGTTTTGTGAAAACAATTGAAAGTACATGACTATAAAGACTGGCAACAATCTTTCCAATATTCACTTTTTCTATTACTAACAGATAAATATCTTGCTCCATGGGAATCTATTGTTCATGTCCAAACCTCTCTATATATTGTAAATTCCAACCATGTGTTTTAATTTGAACCATTTTATCGTTGATGTTGACGGTCGTGATAACATGGCCCAGCAGGGCTCCACCGTAGCAGCTGCCAGCAGGCCAGACAGGAGCATGGCCACTAGAACGGGCATGGTTTGCCCAGGGTGGTCGTCGGCGGTGGCTGTTGGTGGTTGTGATTTCCCTCGTACGTTGTGATCTGAACGGTTTTGTCCTCGACGCACCGCTGTACCTGCACACGTGCACACCGTGTGTGCACACCCATAATTAGATGCACACATAATGTGGCAGTTAGGTCGGAACAAACATACGTGAGGCATGGAGACAAGGAGCTCACACTTCATGTTTCATCACGAGTGTGTGTGTGCGCGCACGATGCACAAGCACATATCTAGCTCATCAGGTGCATACCATGTGAGATCACGAACATTAGGTCGCATTCTTCTGGTTTATCTGTATTCCCCTACCCAACTCTATTAGTTGCTTTCCTGATTTATTTCCATGGCTTTGCTTATTGCTTCTTATAATAAAAATAGCAAGAAATGCTTTGTTACGGGATTGACAGTGTTCTTGAGATTCATCAAGGCGTCAGAGAGGGCAACGACATTCTCCTGTATCTTTTTATAGCGAATGTATGATTATTTCCTGCCATGATGCCAAGCTTGAACTCAGATGTATTATGGTAAGTTGTATCAACTAGGCATATTACTCTTTCATAGTGTTTCATTGATTGCCACTGTCTGAAGCAATATGTTAGATGTATTAATGCTTGATGGGTGCCAATCCATAGGAGATACATCCTAACATTGTGTCGTCAGCTAGCTGGTCGGAAAAGTCAGTGACTGATCACTGATGGTGTAAAAATATTTGATAAGTGTCCCCTTGGTCCATGATATGAGTAGTTATTTAAATACCAAACTAAGAAAATTCGAATTAAGCATTCCCTAAGCAGGCTAGCTAACATATAAAGGTAAAAAAGATAAATTGTTGGCTTTTGCTCTTCTTTGCAGGTTGGATTTTAGTTTTTACCTCATTATTTATCTGTTTGCATACTTCTACTTCATGATAAAGAGTTTGTTCTCAAAATGATAAAAGAGTAACATGATTCACATGTAGCAGATAAAAGAGGAGGCCTAAGAGGATTTTCCATTGAGTTGCAAATCTTGAAGGCATCTTGTGGACTGCACTGTAACGTGGACTAAGAAATCTTCTAAAGTGCATTCTTTATTAAGAAACTCGCTAAAGGATGTAATGTGTATGATGTAATGCGTCTTGTGAGGCATGGGTCCTGAGATTGTTTCGATGTTCCGGTTTGGATGTTATACTCTATTTAATCATGATCTGGATGACCAATGATGAGATTTAAAATGTCCTTTTATTCATTAAGTCAGGTTAATGTTCATTATTAGTGTCAGCAGATGGTTAACTTTGATAACAATATTATGGATGATAGATGACAATTTGGGAGTGTGACTGAATGGCCTTGAAAAATTCATCCAAAAAATATATGACACCTGAGAGCTAACTTTTCTTGTTTTCGTATGGAAAAAGAACCAAAGAGGTTCCATGTACTAAAGAAAGTTTCCAGGGTTCCCTAAATCATCTTTCTAGGGGAAATCTCATTTTATTTTCTTGTTATTTGATTTCATAATAAATCAGGTTCCATATGCTAAAGATAGCTTCTCGCGCAATCCATTTTTTCTACTCTACTATGTGCCAGCTTACGCCTCCATTTCAATTATTATAGTAAAAATCTATATAAATATTATGTAAAATAAATGGACGTGATAACACGCGTCATCAATGATCTAGTTTAGAGTAACAAAAGGATTGGGTTCCTACTCCTCTGGCCGCCGACGAGAGAGGAGGAGGGCCAAGCGGCAACGTGGAAAGCAGACTCGGTGCGAGCGAGATATGGAATATGTTGACGAGCTGCCTGATCTTGCAAGTAGTCCAGATCGCAATGCAGTATATAATTTGCCACGGCAGGCAGAGGAGAGCCGCTTTTCCACGGCCCGCTCGCTCGCCCGACCCCATCAAACGTTGAGAAGCAGAGGGAAAAAAAGAGAGAAGAGAGAGAGAGAGAGCGCTTGCCCGCTCAGGGACGCCCGTTCCTCTTCCTCCGCAAGAAACAGGCGCAAACACAACAACACAGTGGAGCCAACGGAATCCCCAAATCGATCTCTCGTCTCCGGGTCGAGAACCCCCAATTCCCAGCCCCCAGCCCCCATTCCGGTCGCCCTGATCCTCCCCCGCAGGCGATTCGTCGGAGTTCGCCGCCCCCCGCGGCCCCGCCGGTAAGCCCAATCCCCACGCCTACGGCCCTGCCCGGCCTCGCGTTTCTCTCGCCCGTGCCATGGGCAATTGGATCTTCCCTTTTCCCCGCGACGCGGCGACGCTCTCCGTTTTCGTGCCCGCCGGGTTGCTTTCTGTGCGAATTTCTCAGCGGTTGATGCTGTAATCCGCTGCAGGGTTCTGTGATTCCGCCTCGGGCGCCTCGGGGATCTCTCCGTTGCTCGCCGGCCAGCCATGGCGCCGGCTTCGGCTCCGGCTCCGGCGTCGGACGTCGAGGGCGGCGGCAACGGCCAGAACGCGCTGAAGTCCGAAGACGACGGGGAGCGTTCCATCGCTCCGGGAGGCGATTCTGTGCCCGGTGAATTCCGCTCCGATGACCCGGCCACAGCGGTTTGCGAGGACGGCATCGGCTCCTCAGACGACCCTGCCCTGGCCGTGGATGCCGATGGTGAGGGTGACGGGGGCAAGGAGAATCTGGGCAAAGTGCGGGTGAAAGCCGAGCCCGAGCACTGCGAGGGCGAAGGCGCCGTTCTCGCCCCTTGCACCGGGGCTGCGGGTGCCGATTTCGTGGGGATAGCTTCCTCCTCCTATAAACTGCCTGTGGCGAGTCCTCCGGACTCGACTGACGAGCGAGGAGGGGATAGCACGGAGTGCTCAAGCTCGTTCGCGGACTCTGAGACTCGTGATGAAGCAGACAATGGTGACATGGAAGTGAATTCTCCCTTTTCAGCTCATGCTGATGGCGGTCAAGCCTCCGTGATGCCCAGGTGAGTCTGTTGCCAGTTCCTTGTATGCACTGACTGCTGTTGATTGGATGATTATGCGATCCTGTTTCCAGATTGTCTGATTCTATTGTTTGAGAAAGAAATGAACAAGTAGAATACCCTGTTAGGCAGTTAGTAACTGATATTATACACTCTTGGCCTTGGGTTTCCCGCGCTGGCAGGGTAAAGAGCAGTGCTGTGCGTACGATTTTTTTTATGACTATTGTACGACGCTGCTTAGTCACCCTTGGATCAGATCTATGCATCAATGGTAATCGGGGGATCACAACGATCGGACGTGAATCGTAAATATCAAGTCGTGCGCAGAGCAATTTCACAGGGTAAAAGGTAGGTTGTAGTAGAGTTTTGATTGCTGGTAGAGCCTACCAAACTTTAGAGGCTGTAGCTATGCATAGGAGGCTATACACTTTGGCATCAGCTCCTAGGTACTGTGATGGCAACCTGGTCAGCGCACATAAGAGGCAGATGATGTCAGGGGTAGAGAGGAGATAAGCAATCAAGCTTCCCTATTATTGTTTTCGCTAATAAATAGTAGTGCATAGCTTATACAGAGCTGGTTACAATTAACTCATCCATCTCGCCGGCGACTGTATGTAGTTTATCGGCCAAAATTAGCAATAAGTGATCTGCGTCGTTTTCTTGTGATCTCGTCGTGGTTTTCGCTAAAAATGTTGGGCCTACAATTCAACCTTCATGTGTTTTGTCTAGTATCTGTTGACAAGGAAGTAAGGATAACCAGAAAAAGATATTCAAGAGACAACTAGAAATCTTCATGTGAATTGTGAAGGCAAGTGCATGATCTGTACTTATGTCTTGATGCCGCTCTAGTTGCTATTTGAAAAAACTTGGCAAATGAGCAACATAACACATGAACTGAATTGGATACCCAACATCTTCAGCCTCTAGCTGTGCACCAAAATGAGTGACTAGAGTACCCCTGGGTAGGTACATCCTAGTTAAACACTCAAGATGCGATTCATTTGACGTAAACCACCTCCAAAAACTGGGGAGGTAGACAAAAGGCTACTTAAAAGGAAAATTGCAGCAGGATCATCGGCCCTCAAAAGACCAAACTACAGCATGACCAGAGAAACTTCTGCAACAGCCTCATCTCTAAACTTGGTCTTCTTCAACGGAGACTGGGGGATGACGCAGGTTCCAGAGGAGTGCAAGGGCTAAGCATGTTCATCTTCAGAGCATACTGCGGATCCTGCCTGGGAAGGAAGACAGTGACTCACCAGGCGGCAGGTCAAGGCTGTGAGCAATTGCATCTGACAGCGAAAGCTTGCTAAGGAGCGGTGGATTCAGGTCGGCACCTTCAGTGCCAGACTCAACTGGATTTGCCGTTTTTTCAGAATAATCAGGATTAGCCACCACACCTGTTTGATGTCAGACCGCATCATATTATTATAAACATGGGAATTCCTAGTTTTCCATATGCACCAAGGAGTATAAGCACAGATGGAATTAAGGGCAGCATTATTTTTGTTTGCTGGCCAAAATCTAGCTACCGACAGAAAAACATGTTCACCTTTCAGCTATGCACCTGCAATGTTATTGACTGGAGCATCCCAGGGTCTAGTCAAGAGGCAGTTCCTTTGAGTAAACATTGATTCACAGATATATTTGACACATCAATAATACATTCATATATTTCTCTTCAATAATTCGAAGCACTTTTCTCTGTCTTCTTGGCTGTAGATATCAAATTTATATGATACTCAGCATTCACTGAATTAAATTGAAAGGAAACTTGTGCCACGTCTCCTTATTTGAAACATCAACCAACGTTTTCTCTGACATCTTCAGCCTCTGCAGCATTAGGGACCGGAGTAGCCCTGTGTAGCTACTTCCTGGTTGAGATAAACACTCATCCAGAGATATATTTGCCGACATCAATTATCATCTGATATTCTGACGGCAATGCATGTTGTGTTGTGCACTTGTTTCTTTATAAGTATAAGGAAGCCAAGAATTGAGTTAATCTTGTGTGTGCTTCAAATTTTAGCTGACCTGTCATATTCTATGGGTATTGCATCCTCGGTGCAATATTTCCTTTTAGAAAAAAAATTATATCTAGTCTGATATGCTTCTGTTTTGTGCAATTTCCTCAAATGTAATTTTTCTTTCAGAAAGAAAAAGGTAACTGCCGAGTGGAGGAATGCCATCCGCCCAATGCTGTGGAGATGTGAGTGGTTAGAGCTGCGCATGAAGGATCTTTTATCTCAAGTATCAAAGTATGACAGCCAGCTTGCTCTAATCGAGAAGGAAAAAGAATTGCAGAGAGCAATAAGCAAGACAAATGGTTGTAGGCAAGAATCTGGGAAGAACTGCAGAGAGCATGAAAATATTAGCATGGAGAGGAGAAAGCGGAAAAGACATGAAGACACTGTGGACACATCATTGTACCTCAAGAAGCACAAGATATTATCATACTTCTTTGGTCTGCTATCTATTTATTTTCTGTTTTGTAGGGATAGTGTATCACTTTATCCCATGGTTGTCTATGTTTTGCATCAGGATACTATTGGTAATAATAAGGTTATTCTTGTCTTCTACAGATAAACAAAACAAGGGAGCTGAAGCAGATGGCCTCTTAATTGATGATGATAGTCATGGCCAAGGTATGGATATGGTGATCATTTGCAAACTCTTTGCTGGAGCTAACAAAGAAAGTTATTTACTAGTACCTAGCAAAATTTTACATTAAGTCGAGCTGCCATGTTACTTAACTGAGAGAAAATGCTTGCTTATAGTAGGGCACCTTCATTTGTGTTGTAGTCACATGCCAGCAATTAATTAGCTGATCATTAGGAAGCTAAAAACTGCAGTCTTTCATTAGTTATGACTGTACGCCACATTTCAGTGCTCTGCAACCAGCAAACATCTGTGGAACTCATTTTGCTAGCTGCATGTTCTCTGTAAGAAAGCTGACAGACCTACTGGCGCCTTGTTCATAGACTATGTAAAAATGTTCAGGGCATCATGTTAGTGAGTGCTTTTATTTTATCAAGATTGCTGACCTGATTGCTTGTAAAGTAACCAAGTAAGTAAGTATACAGCTATATCTTGGTGTGTGTTCCCTGCATCTAACTGATTCATAAATCTTAGTGTTAACTGTTAACATCATATTGTCTGATGAATCAGATAACGTAGTACATACTGTACGTTGCAGCTGTTTAGGGATTTATTAGTTTGTCAGTGTAGAAAATACAAAATGCATCTTTACTGCCTACCCTCTGGGTTTTAAGTAATCTTGTCGTTGCAAGTGCTTTCTGTTTATTTGATTTAGTCCTAATGCAGTTGGGGATGATACTAAACGTCGCCTCGAAATTGTTGGTTTGCCTGCGTCCAAGGAATATGATATGGTTTCCAACCAATTTGTGTTACAAAAAGTTCTCATGAAAATTGGTGGTATCCAGTCTAGAGTTCATCGTCTACAAGAGCGTCTCAGCAAGGCTTGCTCTAAACAAGCAAAGTTGGCATCTTTCATGGATCATGACCAGGTCAAGGTGGCTGAGAAGAGGCAAAGGATACAAAAACGCGCATTCTCTCCTGAGAATGATCGATATGCTAAGCCACAGAAAAGGAAGAAGCTAAACATTTTGCTGGAGCAGGAGGATAGACCAACTCTGTCAGTAAACCCCACATTGTCTGAGAGGGCAACTGATTGTCTAACAGAAGATCCACAGGGCAATAGCAAAGAAAAAGCTCTAGAGAGGAGCCAGGCACATAAGAAAGACATCACAGCGGACCTACTCCTAGCTGTTGAAAGTTCCTTACCAAATGGTCATTTGGGAGATTTGTGCAAAGAAGTAAGTCCTTGCTCCTTGGTCCATTAACAGATGTTTCGTCTTTGTTTCGTTGCATGGTCCTTAGCTTATGCTTCTTTAGTCCATTGCTTTGATCTTGTTCAGTTGTGGTGACTTTGGTTCAGCTCAGTTGTATTTAAAGACATTCATTATGAAATGGAATACACATCCACCTACGGCTTGCATGTATAGGACTTCGATTTAGAAACTCCTAATTTTGAAGTATATAGATTATAAAACAAATGCTACAGTGTTGTGAAAATATTGTACAGATGACTTGTCTACTTGTGAACTCTGATCGAGTTAAATGCACCATTAGTCCACTAACTCAAACTCGTTGCACACTTTAGGCCAAGAACTCAGAAAATGATTGATTTAGGCCGTAAACTTATTTATTTGATCAGTTAAGGTCAAAACCGATCCGGGAGAGAAAAAACTGTCCATGTGGCGGCCACGTCGGCTTATCTTGAACCGCTCGCGCTTGGATTAATTTTACAGGGTATTTTTTTGCAAAAGAAGCCATCACAATTTTGCTAATGGCACATTTAAAAAAAGATAAGTGAGCAGTGTGTTGAGTGGGAATTGAACCTTAGGCGTTACAGAATATAAGTGACTCCTCGATCCACTAGAATGCACACTGATTTGGTATAAATCAGGTTAATTAATTATTTCTATACGGTATGGTTAAGTATTTCTGAAAAAATCAGCCAATTGTTGATGTTATTTGCGTTAAAAAAAAGATATCGGGCATAAGGTAGGCTTGAATGGGCGCCCTAAGTAAAGGAACGTGATGTGCTGACCGCTAGGATGCAAATTGGTTCATCGCAAAAACAAAAGAAAAGAAAGAAGAACCATGCATCATACTTGCAAAAAATAAAAATATAAGAGCAGGACAACTATTTTGCAGCTAAAAAGGAAAAAAAAGAGCAGTATGACATAACCGCCATTGTTTATTTCCCAAACAAGGAGAGGAGAAGAAACGAATACATACACATTGTGGACTATTGCGGCATCTCGTTCGCTAGAACTGGCAGCTTAGCTGGTCAGACATATCTTGATTTAATTTGCATTGACAGAATAAGAAGAGGATGTAATGATGGTTCCCCTCGCCTAATTAAGTTCTCCTCTAGTTCTGGAGAATGCTGAGGCTAAAGGACTCCAACACATCAAAGCAACACACACACAATTAGTCAACACGAGCTGTGATTCTATATATTTTTGTAGGGTAAAGCTGGCGATATATATTCTAAGATTCCATCTGACTAGAGCATTAAACAGGAAAGAAATAACTTTCTTTATCAATAAAACAGTGTGCATTCTAGTGGTTGGACGTGTCACTTACTGTCGCTAAGGCCTAGGTTCGACTCCCACTATTTTTTTTAAATACGTCATTAGCTAAATTGTGATGACATATTTTGCAAATAAACACCCTACAAAATTTACCCAAGCATGAGCGGTCCAAGATATGCCGACATGGTAGCCACATGGACGTTTTTTAATCTCCCAGATCAGTTTTGGCCTTAACTGATCAAATAAACGAGTTTATGGCCTAAATCGATCATTTGCCGAGTTCTTGGCCTAAAGTGTGCAATGAGTTTGAGTTAATGGACTAATGGCGCATTTCACTCACTCTGATCCTCCACCCCCACCCTTGAAACCCAAAACACTGTCTTTCCCGTGACACAAGAACTGTAATTAAGTCTTGGATACGAGATTTGGGACCCGTGACAGATGTGTAGCATGCTATACATGAGTTAGGTGTACATTTCATAGGAGGATGCTTGTACACCAGATCCATCCAGAATTTCATATTTACTATGCCATGACAAGTAGAAAACATCCCTGTTGTAAATTGTAGGTTCCAACACTGAGAAATCACAGGGCAATGTACTGAAGCAGTTCACTTGCAATTTTTGGCACACAATACAACTATGCTTTTCTTCGGCAGCTACCAAATCTTCCAGTGGCCAGATAATTTAGGTTATGTCATATATGTCCACTATCCGATAATCATCTGATTCATTTCAGTTGCTAAGAACCTTTTATTTGGCTAATCCCTTCCTTAATAAGTTAGCTCCTTGGGTAATACTTCTGCATGGGCATATAGTTGATACTGTTGTTGTTTCTTTTCACAGAACACTGATGATATCCTCATAGACAACCGAGGAGCCAAAGATGGGTATCAACCGTTTGAGAACACTAAGCATCCACTGGAGAAATCACGAGTGCTTACTGAGAATGTTGCTAAAACTGCTCCATCGGAAGTTGGGAATACTTCTGAACCGGTGGAAGCCGAGAAAAGTTTGGTCCAACTGATTAAGCAAGAAGTAATTATTGAAAAACTGCCAGTTTTGAAGCATGTCTACTCTGGAAAGAAACGTGGAAGGACACCCAAGACAGAAGATATGGGCTCTGAAGCTGCATCCAAGAACCACAATAAAGAGGCCTCCGAAACACCTTCTGCAAAGCAGAAAGCTCAGACCACACCCTGCGCCGAAAATGAGAACGCTGGCTCAAAGAAGCAGAAAACTGTGGACATTCGGTCTCCTTCAAAGAAGTCGAACTCTGGGAATTCTTGTTCAGCTGCAGAGAAGCTGAAAATTGGAAACTCATCCTCAGCTGCAAAGGCGCAGAAAACTGGAAACTCATCCCCAGCCGCAAAGACTACAAAAACAGGGAACTCGTCATCAGATGGAAGTGAGCAGGCAGCTGCAAACTCATCATCAGCTGCAAAGAAGCCAAAAATGGGTAACTCATCCTCAGATGGAAAGAAGCAGGCAGCTGGAAACTCATTCACAGCTGCGAAGCCGAAAACAGGGAAGTCATCCCCAGATGGAAAGAAGCAGGCAGCTGGAAACTCGTCCGCACCTGCAAGGAAGGAGATGAGTGAAAACATCCACACCAATCTTAGGATTGAGAAGGCTATCTTGGTGGAGGTGAACAGCAGGAGGAGTCAAAGGGTTCGGAAGCCTAAGGTTTACTGAAGCAAAACCGGACTGCTCAAATTCAGGGTAGTGTAATTAGGAGAAACAGGTCTTGTTTATCAATCTATCCCTTTCGTCTTGCTGAAGTTCGTAGCTATATTGACAGCGGCTTCTTGCAAAGTAATTTAGTGTAGATATGCCTAACCTTTTCGTTTGGGTCACCAAACTAAAATATGCTACTTATGTATAGTTGTTCTTTGCTGAGCTTGTGATGCAAATATGCTTGCACTCGGTGTCTCTCTACTACATTGTTTGTTCAGTTTTGATATTTCCAGTTGTATTCACCTAGCATTTGTTGCCCCCCTTGGTTGGTGATATTTGAGACAGGCCTGGCTTCCAGCCTTTTATATTGCAGGTTGAAGATGATAAAATTGTGTGCCCCATAATTCATTAGTTGAGGTGAATCAGTTTGCCCTCCTGATGGAGACGATGATTGATAACACACCAAAAGATCCACCCCTTGCACCTTTAGTTTGTCACTTGACACAGACTGCCAAAGAAGGCACAATTCCCATTAAAAAAGAGAAGGCTTAATTCTCCGTGACATAGAATGAGAGGACAGCGAGGAGCAAGCTTGGATGCACTGGTTGGAATATTTACCCTTCTAGGAAGAGAGGAAATTGGTGTTCAGAAAAGCTTCAAGCTGGCAGAAAAGGTTGCATTGATAATGGAAGAAGCACAACCTCTCCTTTCACAGGTACATTCTTCTAACCAATACTTTTGTGTAACAGTTTGCAACCTGTGATTCATGGAATAGATCGTGTCCTAGCTTAATGACATTCCTAAGCGTCAGCATGCTTTTCTGTGTACATTTGATGGGAGCATACTGGATACATGATCTGTTTGTGGCATCACTAAATAATCATATTAAAAAAGCTCAAATTTTAACTCAGGCAAAACAAATCCAACTTGTGCATACTTCCGTGGAACTTAAGTTGAACTGCTGAAGATTTCAAGACTGGGTCGGTCATATCTCTTATCGCATACAGCTGAAGTTCAGCCTTTTTGCTGTCGGAGGTATGTGATAGTGATCTAGTGAATGATGAGGAGACTATAGCTAACGGCCTGGCTGATGCATCTGGTGATTTACTGTCGAAGAGCATTACTTGTAACAAATATCCTCATAAACTTGAAATTAAGTAATCCTGGCTAAACTTTCCTCATATTCTGAAGAGCTAAAACTTTGTGGGGAAGAAGTTTTTGAAAATCATAGCACCTGCTGTTTCCGCTTTCTCTCCACCCTGTAGTGTATGCATGAACTGCAACTGCTATGGTAGAAGCTTCACTCTTTGTTTTACTTATACATACGCTACCCTGCAGATGGTCGAAGTCTTCTAGGCTTACCCCTGAGATCAGTCATCTTGTCAAGCAGTCCATTTTCACCCTTATATTTACTCCGAAGAACATTGAGGTCTGTATATATTTTTCAGTTATTTCTGATTCTGAAGAGAAGGCTGGCAAGGTTTTGACATGTCTCCTTCCTTGCTTCCAGTTTCAGAGTATCAGCTCGGACAACTCTGGTTTCACGGAACATCAAAACTGCTGATCAATTCCCTTAACAAAGTTGAACAAAACCCAGCTATGTGTCGATAAGTGTCCAAGTGGAAAATTACCGGCAGAGTAGGCCCGTCCTGGTGAGATTGAAAGTCCAAGTGGAAAATTACTGGCAGAGTAGGCCCATCCTGATGGGATTGGAAGTATCTTCAAGAGACGTTTTACCCGACCATTTATTCATGTTATTTAGATCACCCGAGCAAAGCTACTGCTACCTGCCAAACTGCAGATTTGGCCAATGATGATCGATCCTTGTGGCCAAAGAACAGACTCCTGAAAATACAGTCTGAACTCTGCAGACACATCCTATACTAGAAGCTTATAACCTCTACGAGCTACAAATCGTGGGATGAGAAACTTAATCACGAGTGTAATTATCTCCTATTCCTTTGGAGTAAATTGCATAAAACCATCACATTTCGGGACTTGAAATAGAAAACCATCACCTATTGTTTTTTTTCTTCAAAAAACCAGCACGTTTCTGCTGTCAGTTTTTAAAAGACATTGATTGAACGGTTTGGCGCGCGTCTGAGTGGAAAACTGACCGGTTGGGCCTGCCGTGAGGCGCTATGCGTGTGTGTTGGGGGGGGGGGGTTGACGTGCCATTAGATGGTGTTGCTCAAAACGAGCCGGTCTAGCCGAATTCGTTCGTCCATTCCCCCTCTCGCTTAGGTCTCTGCCTCCCATCGCTCATTTGTCACTGTCGGCCACCGCTTGTCGCAGGAGACTCCCCGTCGCAGCCATGGTCTCCTGGAAGGATGGCGAAAGCAGCAGTGACAATTCTGTGCCCTCCTCTTCAACATGCACGCGGAGGAAACTTACGTGAGTATCATTTCTCTGTGACCTAGGGTTAGGGTTTTCTTCGATTTGAGCATTGTTTTCACCTATTTGATTGAGGGATTTGAGCACTGTATCTAATATATTGCACTATTGTAGATCCTACAGACCGATGTTGACCCGGAGTGGTGCGGCATTGCTGCCGGAGGACCATTGTTCTGTCATAACGCTCCTATGCAGAGGGTTGTTGTCTTCCAAGGAATCAACACTGGACGTAGGTTTTATGGATGCACTAATGTGGTTAGTAGCAGATCCTCTATTTGCAGTTTACTCAGATGAAGATTATACAGGTCCACTATTTGGTGCTCAGTTAACTGAATATAGTTTTTTTTCTGTGTTAACTGAATATAGTTGTTGACTTAGTTATCTAAAAATGTTGTTCTATCTGCTGTTATTAGGAAAGAATCTATCAGGTTTAATCAATATTTATCTGAATATAGGTGTTAACTGACTAATCTGAATGTGTTGTGCCTGATGTTAACTTTGTTGTTGTCTGAATTAATTATCCGGGATATGTACCCTAGTAAAAATAATGCTTAGAAAATATTTTTATTATAGGAAGGAGACAATTGTGGCCTGGTTCAGTGGATTGACCCTAAATGGCCAGAATCAATGAAAAATGCACTTCGCAGGATATGTATGAGCAAAGTACCAAAGAGAATGAAGCTAAACAAAAGCTCATACTGAAGCTATCAGAAGGGAACAAGATAACCCAGGAGAAGCAACAAAAACACATCAAGGAAACAAGCAATTTTTTCACAACAATTCACAAGAATGTGATGAGGGAGAATTACCAAAAGATTATGCAAGATGGTGATGTAGAGTTGTAGTTCAAGCCCAAGAAGAAAGTGCTAAGCTTGAGAAAGAAAATATGGTACTTAAGACATCACTCCAAGTCATCAAGGAGAGCAATGATGAACTGATTAGCAATTGGAAGAAGGCTGTAGCAGATCAAGGTTTGGAACGGGTGACAGAAGAGAAGAAAAGACTTGAGTTTGTCATAGCTGATTTGCTTAAGGCTGGGGAGGAGAACAAGATGAAGATAAGGAAAATCAGTGAAATTTGCAATGAGTAAATTTATGGTGTTTGTTGGTATTATGTATTGTGGCTTGCTGGTTGTTATTTGTTGAACTATTTATGACCAGAAGACTATTGTGGTCCTATCTGAACCTAAGTATTATGATGTTTTAAGTTGTAATGGAATATTTTGTAATGCTATGGATCTATGATGTTAGTTGAATTTGATCATATGGAATTGTTTTAATGGAATATTTTGATAATATGCATTGTGATCCAAATTAATCATATTGATGCCTTATGGTGATGAGATGATCTGTTCAAGTATGTATGATATGCTTCAACCATTTAACATATTGAACACAACAAGCATTTTTAACATCACAACAAGTTGCATAGCATTTTTAACATCACAACATTTTCAACATCATTTTCAGCAAGCATTAAACAACATATTTCCACAAAGATCACATTAAACATCAAGTTCATAGTACATAGTTCCACAAAGATCATAGCAAGTTTAGCATAGCAAGATCAAATTATATGGCAAGTACATAGTTCCACAAAGCTTGCCAACATCACATCAAGCACGCAGTTCTTTCCAAAATGCAAGTTCCCAACACCACAACAACTAGAACAGCCAGCCTAATTACCACTAGCATAAAAGTAATCCCTAAATTTGCATGGATGGTTCCTCACCCTTGAAGAACCAGATGCACCAGCAGTAGCGGCCCTTGGTGGAGCAAATGAAGACCTAGCTCTTGATGCACTGGATCCAACTCTTGAAGCAACAAAGGAAGCAATAGTGGATTTGGCTCTTGCAGCAGCTGTTGCTGCAGGTCTTGTACCAGATGATGCAACTCTTGTACTAGATGATGCAGTTGCTGATGTAGTAGGTCTTGGACCAGATGATGCAACTATAGATGCAACTCTTCCAGCAGATGTTGGAGCAGTTGTTGTTGTAGGTTCAGGTGCAGCTCTTCTACCAGATGATGCTCTTGGAGCTCTAGCAGGTGGTGCAGTGGCAGATCTTGTTTCCTGAAACAATATTTTAACACAACAAAGTTGTTTAGTGAATTTTTGAAGATAAATATGAGGAAAAGCTATTAATTTGAGGACCTTATGCTTGTTCTTCCTAGCTGCAAGGGCTGTCTTCAAAGGAACACCATAATTTGTGTACCTATGCCCTTGCCTCCCATAATTGCTGCAAGTTATTGTTCCAATTCTTGAAGTGACCTTGGGTTTTGGTACTTCAAACTGACCCTTCCTTCTCTGAGTCTGTTGAAAGTGCATGTAGTCTCCATGTGTGGTTTTGGTATTTGATGAAAAATCCTAATGGACTAATGTTGGCATTGAGTTATACATTTGAAGGAATGTTCTATTTGCAATGCATGAAGAATATTAAATGAATTGAAGGATGTTGTTCCATGATGATGCAAGAAGGAACTCGAATGAATTCTAAATGAACATCATATACATACTGTTGTGCATGCATCAAGGATGAACTCAATGATAGAATCAAATATGATATGATCAATATGAATTCCATGTGATGAACAAGATGTGATCTATGTGGAGTTCATTGAGGATCTTAGACGTTCTCGTGCTTTGGCTTATGTTTTGAACCATGATGGATCAAGATCTTGAGAGAATAATTAAAGAGAAAAATTCTACATATGTCTTGAAAATAGAATCATGATGAGCTCATATGTTGAGTCATGGATGATTATGTCGTCAAGCAAGTAATTCAAGTGAAGAATTCATTGTGCCTCTCAAGAGACTATATTTGTATAATGAAGCACAATAAAAAATCAATAGGGCCTTCAAGACATCAAGATTAATCATGGATCGAAGATAAATGTTGACCAAGATGAAGATTAAATATTAAACTCAAAGTTGGTCATCACACAAGCGCAAATGATGTACCACATGGGATCTTGTGGTATGGTAAGTAAATGTCATCTGCACTTTGTGTACTAACCCATACTATGTGTTGTCTATGTTTATGAGGGTTAGGTAATTCTCATGGGCTCACATCGAGAGAGATTCCAAATGTCCATGAGAGGATGATATCAAGTGTTCATGATCATGGTTGACAAGGGCAAGTTCAAGATAACCATCCCGAAGGATTACATGCTTGAAGCTTGTGGATGTTCACATGATGAACAAGTGAAGATGAATATATAGTAAGGTTTTCCACATCGTGCATGGGAGAGCTACTTGAAGACTTCACCAATGTATTTCCTTCAACTTGAGACAACAAGAAACAATAACATCAAGCTCAAGTGAAAGGCTCGAGTCAAAGGTATTAGTTCCTTTGATGTTAGTGGTGTGGAATGATGACCACCAAAGAAATATATTCACTCAAGAATGGATTCTCGGTAGCTATGTAGTGTAGATCTTTTATGATTCTTGAGTTAGAGGGACCCCACACTATTAAGAGGGGATCAAAGGGGTTCATGATGGATTTTCTCAAGTCAACATCTTCTACACACAATTCCACTCCTATCATATATCCCAAAGTAAAACCATACGCCAAAAAGGGTTCTCCAGTTTCCATGCTCAAATCTTTGCATTAATTACATCATCCATTTTGTTTGATATTGGGTGGTTTTCTACGTGAGGACCCCGGGCTTTTCAATAGCTACAAAACGAGCCCAAGATCATCAAAATCGGAGTCCGCATGTAAAAGTTATGCATGTTTTACTTTTAGTATGCTCGCTGTTTATTAAGGGGCCGGAAGTTCAAGGCTTGACACCCCAGAAGTTCCGAGATAAATAGAAAGTTTGCAAAAATCTGGCCCCAAGGGAGCCCAAAAGTTCCGGGCCGACCCGGAAGTTCCGAGGGCCAGTAGTTCCGGGCAGGTTCCGGGGAAAGTTTCGGGCTAACCAGAAAGTTTACACCATGTGCCCCAATAGGGAGCCTAGAAGTTCTGGGCACGCCTAGAAGTACCGGGCTACGTTTTTCTGTGCATAACGGGCAGATTTGGTGGGGCACTATATAAGGTACCCTCCTTCCCCAACGAGGTAGAGCTTTTGGATCTGAGATTTCCCCATTGTTTTGAGCTCTCTCCTCCTCCCCCAAGCCTCAAAGCTTCAATCCATTTTGCGAAAAACTATCCCATGGATCTAGGGTTCATTTGTTGACCTCCTCCATTGTTCCTATCCTCTCCCATCCCTCCATAGCATTAGTTGATTTTGGTGGGATTTGAGAGAGAGGGATTTGAGCATTCTTGTGGTAAATCTCGAAGAGATTTCTGAGAGTTCTTGAGAGAGATTTTATCCAAGCATACGTCCACTCATCCTCTCTCTTTTGACCAAAGCAATTTGTGATTTGAGAAATTCTTGAGCATTTTCCCTTGATCTTGTTACTCTTGGAGGTTGGAGACTCCTAGGCGGTAGGAGTCCTCCGGTGAGGAATCAACTTGTGATTTGTCCCTCAGAAAGTTTGTAAAGGTTTGGAGGCCGCCTCAAGGTCTACCACTAGTAGTTGGGAATCACCTTCGTGGTGATATCTCAAGGAGAATAGGGTGAGCCTTCGTGGCGTTGGTGTGCCTTCGTGGTAACATCCACCTCTCTAACGGTGACTAGATTCCCTCTAAGGAAGTGAACATCGAGATACATCCTCGTCTCCTTGACTTTGGTTATCCCTAACCCTAACTCCTTACTTGTGGTTTACATTGGTTACTTGAGCATACATTCACTATATATTGTTGTCCTTATTATATTGTGTTGGCTATTTCCTTGTAGAGATTATTTAGGCCTACGCATTATATCCCACAATTCATACTTGCTATTATTGATATAACTTGTAGTTAGTGTGAATTGTTAACTTGTGTCCTACACTTCCACATACCATGATATTGTTCAAGTAGTTTGCATAACTTACTTGTGCTTGTTAGCATCCTTGTTGTGCTCATCTTGTTTAGATTAAGTTGTTGTTGCACTTAGTTGAGCTTAGTATATTTAGGATTTGTGCTTGACAAGTATCCTCTTAGTTTATTTCTACATTAGGATAAAGCCAAATCCTTAGAAGTTTTTAAAACGCCTATTCACCCCCTCTAGGCGACATCGGAGCAAGGTCTCTCCTTAATAGGCTTCACCGCCTAGAGAGTATTGATGTCGAATAATGGATTAGTGCACAATGTCACCTTTGATTTTGATGGCACAAATTATCACTTGTGGAGAATTCGTATGCTTTGTCATCTTCGGGCCATGGGTCCAAATGCTTTACGAATTGTTCTTGTAGGGATTTCTTTTGCAAAGGATGATACATATCCATCTATAGATGACATGTATCTTGATTGTGATGCCTCTCTTGCCATGCATCAAACTATGAGCCTTGAAGTGTTTAAGTCAATCTCGACTTGCAAGTCAGCTCATGAGGTTTGGACCAAACTCGAAGATATATATGGTGGGTCCAATCTTGATGAAGACAATATTATGTTGAAGGAGTTAATGGAGGAGCTCTCCACATTTTTATATCATGAAGAGATCTCCATTCCTTCCACCTTCGATTACTTAAACACTTCAACATCTTCCACTCCACCGACATGTGGCATGCCACAAGGTAATGACATGGTGAGTGAATAAATATCTTGTGATGATGGTGTGAAGCTCATTATTAATGATCTTGCTTGTGTATATACTAGTGTTGTATCTTCTATGGACTTTGGCATATCTAGCACCACAAATACTATATATTATTGTGTTGATAGTCCATTCATATCACCTAAGAATTTCTTTACAAATGTTTGCGATGATATGCTTGCTCTCCCGTGTTGCCATGATCAAAATGCTTTGGTTTCCTCTAGTTGTTCTATGACTAACCATTAGAGGAAATTAAGAAAAATGAGGCACTCTTGATTGATGAAGAACCTTATTCTCCAAAAGAATTATCATCAACCCCCTTTGTTCACATGTGCCTCATGGCAAGAGATAATGACGAGGTATCATCTTCTCTTAGTGATAACGCCGATATTTGTAATGAGGATGATGATGACGACTTGACTGAAAATCTCTATGAGATTGGTAAAATTCTTTGTAGAGCTAAAAATAATGCTTATAAAAGGTTTCAAGATGTTCTTGCTTACTTTGGAAAACATAATGATTTATTTATTAATGAGAAAGCTAAAAGTGAACAACTCGAACATGAACTTGATACGGCTCATCAAACATTTAGAGGCTTAAGATCTTCAAAAGGAGAGATTGAAATTGCTCATGGTAAACTTAAAGAGGATTTCGGTCTCCTTCTCCTTGAATGAAATAATGTCAAGGAAGAGCTCATCAAAATCTCTAAGATTCATGAGGAGCTTCAATCTACTCATGAGAAGTCTCTAATTGTTGCTTGCTCCTCTCATATTGTCGATGATACTTGTGCATATAACTCTACCTCATGTGAAGAACCAACTTTGAAGGAGTATGTTGAGCTATGTGCTCAACTTGATTTGCTAACAAGAAATTATGGGAAATTGGAAGAAAGTCATGAAAATCTTTCGAGCACTCATGAGTCTTCTAATCTCTCATAATGAGCTAAAATTAGCACATGAGACTATGGTCACCAATGTAAAATCTTGTGAGTCTCATGTGAAAATTTGCACATCTACTCTAAATGCTTTATTGCCATGCGCCAATCCTTGCAATTCATTCACCCCTCATATTATTACCACTCATGATAAATTGCTTGCCTTGTCTTGTTGCTCTAACCATGAAGTTTCTACTTCCACTATTCCTCTTGTTTCTAGTGTTGAAACTAACCATGTAGAAGAAATTAATGAGCTCAAGGCCCAAGTCACTAATTTTAAGAAAGACTTGGACAAGTGCGATGATGGACATAGTTTTCACTCCAACAAGAAGAATTCCAAGAACAAGAAAAAGGGACAAAACCAAGCCAAGAGTGAGTCCAACATTTCTTGCTTTAAGTGCAAAAAGGTTGGACATCATGTGAGATCTTGTCCATTGAAGAGAAGGGCTTATAAAGACAGGTTACATGGGAAGCAGCCTCAAGATCAACATCAAGTTGAAGAACGGTCACTATCCATGATGAACCATGTTATTACTCCCCACACTGAGAAAGTAATGAAGAAAAGAAGGGGAGTACATGTTGCTATATTTGTCGTAAGAAGGGAAACATATATTCATCATGTCCCAACGGTAACATCTCTAAGCCTCCAATTATCAATGATCATTATTCATTTAGGAAGGATGTATTTGGCAATTTGTTTGCCAAGTATGTTGGTGCCCAAAGTGGTTTGGAAGTGGATAAGACCATTTGGGTTGCCAAGCCTATTGTTACTAATTTCTTAGGACCCAACTTGGTTGGGGATCAATCTCAAACTTGATCAATAGGTGTGTGGAGGGAATTGAAGAGTTGGCTAGTTCACGAAGAAAAATTATTTTCACCATCTATTACGGTTAAAGCCAAGTCAAGAAGATTACCATCATATTTGTCGTTCCAATGCCTCTCCTCGCGGTAACTTGTATATATTGTCCACACTGAAAGTTACTAGCCCCTCTCATGTTTAGGTTTTGTACCTAGCATGTGTTTGTATATGTTGTGCCTCTTAGTATGCTTCATTTGTGTTATCTAGCATGTGTAGGTTTCTATGCACGTCATATAGTTGTGTGTGTGTGTGTAGTCTCGAGCCTTCATTTCATCTTGGTTGCATCTTATCGGTCTCTTTTGAGATATTGATGGATCATCACATTATGGGGGAGTGTTATTCTCTACGAACATCACAAACCTAAAATGTGCATATATTGGACACCACCTAGTATTTATAGTGCAAGATTATCTAGTTACTATGTGGTATGACAAGTTCATTTGAAGTTAAAATTCTCATCCATTGATCATCTTTAGTTGGAATTCAATTGCCTCTTGTGGACAATACACAGATTATCACATTATGGGGGAGTGATATGCTTTGTGCATATCACAATTCTTGTTAATATGAACTTTGTGTGCTATCATATGTTGATTTGTCACTTCGATTTATCTTGGACAATGTGAAACATTAGTGATGTTATTGGAAGTATTAACGGTTATGTGTTCATTTGTCCAATTTGTATCTTTTTGGATTTTGGTAGGCTTGTGCCTACATATTTTGTATGTGTAAATTCTCATACCTTGTTTACTTTATTTTAATCCAATATATATATGGTAAATCCGTCATATTCTTAATAGCTAACATGCATGAAATTCAAATTCATTTCTATATGCACATAATCGAGTGGTTTTTGCTCTATATTTTGTAGTTAGACTAACTACTTCGGACCCAATAAGTTTGGTGTCCATATTGTACTTAAAAATGATTTAGGTACATTGGAGAAGCATTGTTGTCTTGGTTTATTCATAAATAAGGTGGTGTCACCACAAGGGAATTAGAGCCAAGATTATATGACTCAATGATTACTACTCCATGCCAATACTTTCTCGGTAACAAGCATTTACTTCATGCATGTATATAAGTAGAGTCAACCTTGTGTAGGTTGCATCATAGCATGCATAGTACTTATTGTATGTGTGTGTTTTCTTGCATGTTCTTAGAAACACTCTATTGCAATGGTTAGAATTTTGAGTAGGAGCATATAATGGGGATCTATAAAATCATATTCACTTATATGCCAATTAAGCAATTCATTGCATATCAATTCCTAAAATAACAATCTTATTCAAACGAAACTGGGGTCAATCTTTCTCACACACTCTTTACCCCACTATCTCTCAAAATAATTGTATGTTGAGGGTAGCCGGATGTCCAGCTCCTATGTTCTCTCATGTTTTTTTTTAAATTGCAAAAACACTCTATTTGCTTGTGGTATTTGCTGCCTTTCCGAGTAATTCATTGTTATTGAAATTAGATCAATTTGTTCCATGTGATTTGTGCCATATGCCTTGCTCTTATGCTAGGATCACGAGTGTACAATAATGGAGTCACTTGTGCATATCATGTTCTTATCTACTGAGATTATTTTACGAATGCATGTTTCTTTGTGGATACATAGACTACTATTGTTCACTCAAAAATTTCTGCACATTAGTAAGTTCACATCTTTCCTTGATATCACTTGATCCTTGTCTGTCACTTGGTTGTTTCCTTATTGATTCATTGGTGGTCTCGGTAAGAGGTTGTGAAGTGAGCGCTTGCGTGTCTTTTCATATAATCTTGCGCACTCATGTGTTTTGGATGTATTTTGGTGCTACACTTACCATGATTATTGAAATGAATATTCTTATTATATCTTGCCCAAATTCTCTAAATCCCAAGCCCCTCAAATTCCTTGTCATTGAATAGGTGCATTTCATTCCACTCACATCTTGTAATATGCATACTTTAAGGAGGAACTTATTGTCTTCAAGATTTGTCCCATTTTGGCATTTGTTGCCAATGGGGGAGAAGTTTAGAGGATTTAAGATAATGATAATCTAAATGTGCTTATGGCTTATTATCATTCATGCATACTTAACCCAATTATATATGTATATTGCATGAATGAATATATATATATAGAGAAAACTCCACCTAGTGTATGTCAACCAATATATGCAAGGAAATTCATAGTTCATTCACACATGCATATATTGTGGGGGATCTTGCTCTATATATTGTGGTTCTACCAACATAAAATCCTTGTGTAGTATTTTGATGTTAGTACACCGAGTGTGATAAACTCAAGTATCTTAGTGACACTTGATTCCATCAAAACTATCACAAGTATTCAATGTATCCTCGGGTAAATTGCATACTTGTCTCAAAATTATTTATATAAATCCTCTTGTTGAGATTGTCATCAACTACCAAAATAGGGGATATTGAAAGTGCATGTAGTCGCCATGTGTGGTTTTGGTATTTGATGACAATCCTAATGGACTAATGTTGGCATTGAGTTATACATTTGAAGGAATGTTCTATTTGCAATGCATGAAGAATATTGGATGAATTGAAGGATGTTTGTTCTATGATGATGCAAGAAGGACATCGAATGAATTCTAAATAAACATCATATAATACTATTGTGCATGCATCAAGGATGAGCTCAATGCTTGAATCAAATATGATACAATCAAGATGAATTCCATGTGATGAAAAAGATGTGATCTATGTGGAGTTCATTGAGGATCTTAGACATTCTCATGCTTTGGCTTATGGTTTGAACCATGATGGATCAAGATCTTGAGAGAATAATTAAATAGAAGAATTCTACATATGTCTTGAAAATAGAATCATGATGAGCTCATATGTTGAGTCATGGATGATTATGTCGTCAATCAAGTAAAGTGAAGAACTCATTGTGCCTCTCAAGAGACTATGTTTGTATAATGAAGCACAATAAGAAATCAATAGGGCCTTCAAGACACCAAGATTAATCATGGATCAAAGATAAATGTTGACCAAGATGAAGATCAAATATTAAACTCAAAGTTGGTCATCCCACAAGCCCAAATGATGTACCACATGGGATCTTGTGGTATGGTAAGTAAATGTCAATTGCACTTTGTGTACTAACCCATACTACGTGTTGTCTATGTTTATGAGGGTTAGGTAATTCTCATGGGCTCACATCGATAGAGAGATTCCAAATGTCCATGAGAGGATGATATCAAGTGTTCATGATCATGATTGATAAGGTCAAGTTCAAGATAACCATCCCGAAGGATTACATGCTTGAAGCTTGTGGATCTTCAGATGATGAACAAGTGAAGATGAATATATACTAAGGATTTCCACATCATGTATGGGAGAGCTACTTGAAGACTTCACCAATGTATTGCCTTCAACTTGAGCCAACAAGAAACAATAACATCAAGCTCAAGTGAAAGGCTCGAGTCAAAGGTATTAATTCCTTTAACGTTAGTGGTGTGGAATGATGAATACCGAAGAAATATATTCACTCAAGAATGGATTCTCTTTTATGATTCTTGAGTTATAGGGCTCCCGCACTATTAAGAGGGAATCAAAGGGGTTCGTGATGGATTTACTCAAGTCAACATTTTCTACACACAATTCCACTCCTATCATATATCCCAAAGTAAAACCATACGCCAAAAAGGGTTTTCTAGTTTCTATACTCAAACCTTTGCATTAATTGCATCATCCATTTTGTTTGATATTGGGTGGTTCTCTATGTGAGGACCTCGGGCTTTTAAATAGCTACAAAATGAGTCCAAGATCATCAAAATTGGAGTGTGTATGTAAAAGTTATGCATGTTTTACTTTTAGTATGCTCGCTGTTTATTGGGGGGGGGGGGCGGAAGTTCCGAGATTGACACCCCGGAAGTTTCGGGCTAAATAGAAAGTTTGCAAAAATCTGGCCCCAAGGATCCCGGAAGTTCCGGGGGCTAGAAGTTCCAGGCATGTTCCGGGCTAACCAGAAAGTTTACACCATCTACCCCAATAGGGAGCCCGGAAGTTCCGAGCAAGCCCAGAAGTTCTGGGCTACATTTTTCTATGCATAACGGGCATATTTGGTGGGGCACTATATAAGGTACCCTCCTTCACCAACGAGGTAGAGCTTTTGGATCTGAGATTTCCCTATTCTTTTGAGCTCTCTCCTCCTCACCCAAGCCTAAAGCTCCAATCCATTTTGGAAAAAACCATCCCATGGATCTAGGGTTCATTTGTTCACCTCCTCCATTGTTCCTATCTCTCCCATCCCTCCATAGCATTAGTTGCTTTTGGTGGGATTTGAGAGAGAGGGATTTGAGCATTCTTGTGGTAAACCTGGAAGAGATTTCTGAGAGTTCTTGAGAGAGATTTTATCCAAGCATATGTCCATGCCTCCTCTCTCTTTTGACCAAAGCAATTTGTGATTTGAGAAAGTCTTGAGCATTTCCCCCTTGTTCTTTTTACTCTTGGAGGTTGGAGAGTCCTAGGCGGTAGGAGTGCTCCGGTGAGGAATCAACTTGTGATTTGTCCCTCAGAAAGTTTGTGAAGGTTTGAAGGCCGCCTCAAGGTCTACCACTAGTAGTTGGGTATCACCTTCATGGTGATATCTCAAGGAGAATAGGGTGAGCCTTCGTGGTGTTGGTGTGCCTTCATGGTAACATCCACCTCTCTAACGTTGACTAGCTTCCCTCTAAGGAAGTGAACATCGGGATACATCCTCGTCTCCCTGACTTTTGTTATCCCTAACCCTAACTCCTTACTTGTGGTTTGCATTGGTTACTTGAGCATACATTCGCTATATATTGTTGTCCTCATTATATTGTGTTGGCTATTTACTTGTAGAGATTATTTAGGCCTATGCATTATATCCCACAATTCATACTTGCTATTATTGATATAACTTGTGATTAGTGTGAATTGTTAACTTGTGTCCTACACTTCAACATACCGTGATATTGTTCAAGTAAGTATGTATAACTTACTTGTGCTTGTTAGCATCCTTGTTGTGCTCATCTTGTTTAGATTAAGTTGTTGTTGCACTTAGTTGAGCTTAGTATATTTAGGACTTTTTCTTGACAAGTATCCTCTTAGTTTATTTCTGCGTTAGGAGAAAGACAAATCCTTAGAAGTTTTTAAAATGCCTATTCACCCCCTAGGCGATATCATGGTCCTTTCATCTGATTTTTGCCCTAATATCCAATATCATCCTATTGAACACATCACATATGTTGTTCACTACTAAGTCAGTTTTACAGTTGGTGTCCATAGCATATCTAGCCCATGTTTCTACAGGTATTTTCCTAATCTAGACCCAAGCATCCTCACTTTCCTTTCTTATTTCTTCCATTGCCTCATAAAACCCATAATTTGTATAATAATAAGTTGTTGCATCCATATATTTCTTAAGTTCTTCTCCTCTAAATCCAACACTTTGAAAATTTGCATAAATATGCCTTAAACAATATCTATGAGGACAATTAGGAAATACTAGGTCAATGGCATTTAGCAGACCCTGGTTACATTAAAGAAAGAATTTAGTTTGGTGCATCTATGTTGGGAAACATAATGAACGCAGTAAGGAAAAAGAATTTAGAACATTAAATACCTTCTGCCTGTTGAAATTATGGTGTAATTTCCGAGTTGTCCTGATTCTCCACCAAGTGCTATCTTCAATTGTGTTAAAAACCAACACCAAGTTGGAGTGTCCTCCTTCTCAACAACTCCAAAGGCCAAAGGGTATATATTATTGTTTCCATATCTGCCAGTTGCATCTAAGATTTGCTGACCTATGTTTAGTTTCACAAAACAGCCATGTATACATGAAATAAGTACACCATAAGAGATGCAAAAATGTTTATGTGAAATACAAATTGCTATGGAGACAAACATACCAATGAAAGGTCTACATCCTTTAAGAAAACCCTCCCTTTGTGCTGCAAGACAAATGAATAGTCTATGAAATCTGGGATTTTTGCTGGGATGCTCTTTGACAACTCTAGTTGTTACAATGCATCTGCTCCCAGGGTTTGTGTCCAAAACAACTCGAAGATAATCTATAATCCTAGTGTATTGTGCCTCTTGATCACCCTGAACAACATTGAGAGCTTGCTGCCTTGCCCTGTATGCCATCATCTTACCAACCTCCACACCATACTTCTCCTTTTTCTTGTCTATGAGTGTCTGAATGCCTGCTTTAGGATATGTACTAAAGCATTCTTCAACTGCTTTGGCCACAAACCTAGCAGGAACCTTGCAATTGTCACCACTTGGAGCACATGTATGCTCTAATTGCAACTTCCTAATACAAAATGTTTTTTCTTGCCCAACTACAGATGCAACCATGTGAAAGGGCAACCTTTTTCCACACAATCAACTATGATCCTGTCTTTGTTGTCCCTGTGGTAATGGAAGTTCCTTCTCTATGACACATGTGAAAGGACGTGGATGTCACCTGGGGGGGGGTGAATAGGCGCTTTAAAATAATTAAAGTTTAGGCTTGAACAAATGCGGAATAAAACTAACTTTTAATATGTAAAGCACAAAACCTAAAAAACTAGGCTCACCGATGTGCACCAACAACTTATGCTAAGCAAGATAAACAACTATGTGATAGCAAGATATATATCATGAAACAATATGGCTATCACAAAGTAAAGTGCATAAGTAAATGGCTCGGGTAAGAGATAATCGAGGAACGTGGAGACGATGATGTATCCCCAAGTTCACACCCTTGCCGATGCTAATCTCCATTCAGAGCGGTGTGGAGGCACAATGCTCCCCAAGATGCCACTAAGGCCACCGTAATCTCCTCACGCCCTCGCACAATGCAAGATGCCATAATTCCACTAAGGGACCCTTGAGGGCGGTCACCGAACCCGTACAAACAAGGTTGGGGCAATCTCCACAACTTAATTGAAGGCTCCCAACAATACCATGAAGCTTCACCACGATGGATTGTGGCTCCGAGGTAACCACAAATGCTCGGGGCAATCTCCACAACCTAATTGGAGACCCCAACGCTTGCCTGGAGCTTTATACCACTATGATTGAGCTCCAAGGCACCACATATCGTCTAGGGCACAAGGCACCCAAGAGGAACACGCTCTAGGGTGCTCAAACACCCAAGAGTAATAAGCTTCTCAAAGTTCACTTCCACATATCACCGTGGAGAACTCAAACCTATGCACCAAATGTAATGGCAAGGGCACACTGAGTGCCCAAGTCCTTCTCTCCCAAATCCCACCACAACAACTAATGCTATGGAGGAAAATGAGAGGAAGAACGAAGAAGAAAACAAAGAACTCCAAGATCTAGATCCAAGGGGTTCCCCTCACATAGGGGAGAAAGTGATTGGTGGAAATATGGATCTAGATCTCCTCTCTCTTTTCCCTCAAGAACTAGCAAGAATCACTGGAGGGATTGAGAGTTAGCAAGCTCGAAGAAGGTCAACAATGGGGGAAGAACACGATCTCAATGTTTAAGATCCATTGGGGAAGAATACCCCTTTTATAGGAGGGGCAAAATCCAACCTTTACCCCTCAGCCCACACACAAGCGGTACTACCGCTTGGGCGGATGAGGCAGCCACCCGAAGCAATGGCATGAGGTGCGATAGTGGCGCCAGAGCGATACTACCGTTGGGAAGCGGTAGTACCTGGTCCTACTACCGCCCATGGTAGCATGGGGTTCCGGAGAACAGAAGGTTAGCCGGTAGTGGCGAGCGATACTACCCCTAGGGCGGT
The DNA here is from genome assembly GCA_022496015.1 of Hordeum marinum. Taxonomy (NCBI): domain Eukaryota; kingdom Viridiplantae; phylum Streptophyta; class Magnoliopsida; order Poales; family Poaceae; genus Hordeum; species Hordeum marinum. The sequence continues at coordinate 449,103,418 of CM039678.1, read as the reverse complement.
ACTACCGCTGACTACTACCATGCTACTACCGTGCCAACCTTCTGCTAGAACCAAGCAACAGAGGGTTAGGAGGTAGTACCAAGCGATACTACCACGCCAGGGCGGTACTACCGCTTACAACCTTCCAAAACCAGAACAAGAAACGAATGAACGCACGAACACCAGAACTGCCATAACTTCTGCAAATGAGCTCCGAATTGAGCAAACTCAAGCTTGTTGGATTCAGGAAGACAAGAGAAATCAAACAACAACTATAGTAAGAAGAGGCAGTATAAAAATGCTAATGATATAGAGGTGTGAAACTTCTATGAATGAAGACCCGACAAAAACTCCAACATCAAAAACATCATAGAAGATGCATATGGACTCCGTTTTCGATGATCTTGAGCTTGTCATGAAGCTGACCATAAGCTCAAGAACCCACAAAGAGAAAATCCAACCAAGAACCAAGAAAGATGATGATGCCAAGAATGCAATGGTTTGAGCTCTCAACGAACGATACGATCAAGCTACTCACTTGAGAGCCCCCCTTGATAGTACGACTATCGATCCTATAACTCGGTCTCCCAACTACCACCATGAGACTGGTAAAATAGAAAACCCTATCTAGCTCAAACCTTTGCCTTGCGCATAGTCCACTTGACCTAGATGATGACAATCTTTGCTCCCTCAAGATGGACCACCTTTCTTGATTGCGTCGGCTCGATGAAGACTAGTAGATTGCTCCCCCATACTCCACTATGGGTGAGCCACTCTTCGGCACATCTTCACAAGTCCATTGTCACCAAAATGAATGGAAAGCTTCAAGCATGATCCCTCCGTGATGCTTCACTTGAGCTTGCACACTGCAACCTTGATGACGATCATCACTTGATGTCATCTTCCATGGGATCTTCCTCTTGGTGCAAGCCCATGGAAATATGCCTAAACCCACAGAAAACTCTCACGTAGACCATGGGTTAGTACACAAAGCGTAATGGATAATGCTTACCATACCATGGGGTCACTTGACCCCTCTCGGTACATCTTGTACGCTTTTGTGTGATGATCAACTTGATTCATTCTTTGACTTAGTCTTGATCAACCTTGTATCTTATATTCTCTCTTCATAAATATGATGTCTTGAAGGTAAACATGAATGCTCACACAATCTTCTTCTTCAAGACATGCTTTCAATAATCTCAACTCTCACATGACCAATCTTTGGATAAAACCCTTATATACCACCTTGGTCACCATATAAACTCCTTGAAACCAACACATGTACTTCAAGAAGTGCCTATGGACAAATCCTTCAAATATGACTCAAGGCAACCATTAGTACATAGGGATTGTCAACCATTACCAAAACCACATATGGAGAAATATGCTCTAACAACATGCAAATTAACCAATGCTCTTCTGAACTGGTAAACATCAACAAAACACATGTGCCAGCAAATTTTCTCCTGAGGTATAAGCCTATTTTCATCATACCATATCCTGGATTTCTTCTTTTTTTGCCCTCAACTTCCTACCAGATGAGGAACAATACAACACTACTTCTTCATTAGAATCATTCTGAAGTTCATCTTGTATATCTTCATCACTGCAAGGAATGTAGTCTGCCTCAAGTGTGGCTTGTGAACTGCAGTGCGATCTACTTGTTGGACCTCTTCTAACAAGTGATTTCTCAACTAGTGATGCTTCAACAAAACCCTCTCCTTCATCCTCATTGTCAGCCTCACAGAATAGATCTTCTAGCTCTGTATCACCTTCAAAACCCTCTCCTCTTGAGATCTTTTATTTTCTGGTGCAAATCTGCAACATCTTGCTCCTCTTGGTTTTTCTCCTCTTCAGAGCTACCCACATCAATCTCTTCCGTCTCCATCAACTCATCCTCTTCCATGTCAATAGTAAACTCAGTAAGAAAATTATCTAACTCTTTCACACCAGCTATGTCCTTCCCCTTTTTAACATTGCAACTCCCCTGAGTGAAGAGATATTCTCCATAGGAGTCCTCTGTGTGAACACTAACAACTGGAGCACACATATTTGCTTCATGTTCAATGGTCTCACTTTGGTAGACCACACCTTCATCATCTATATTTTACACCTTTGGAGAACCAATCTCAGAAATTGGAATTTGCTTTTCACATCCATCTCCAATGTTGATCTGCAACTTTGCCATCTCTGAGTCCCTTCCTTTCATTACTATGATAGTAACACACCTCTTCTCCTCATACAATAACAACATTTCTTCTACATCTTCCTCAGATTCCATTAACTACATGCCTGTCATTCCTACACCCTCTTGCTTCACATAGTACATGGAATCCTTTTGATCATAGCCCTCTATCCCAATAATAGTTAACATGTTGATATATGTGATATCTGATTCACATAAGGTCCTTTCTAGATTTTCACAGCCTTGGAAATGAAATCTCATGTCCCATGGTTCATCATCATCCAAACTGCAAAAAGTTCAGTTAACAGTGTCACATAATAGTAAATATTTAGTTAACACAACTGACCCCAGCTTACAAAAAATCCAGTTATCCATTGTTAAGCTCATATTCACTTAATAGTAAATTTAGTTGATCAAAATTATGATGACAACACTAAATTTTCTTAATTGGACTACAACCACTAATTCCTAAACTAAACTACAAACCCTAATTAGTAAACTAAGATTAAAACCCTAATTCCTAAATTGAGATACAAACAGAGGAAATAGTATAGCTACACTACCAAAATCACACAAATTGGACAAATACACTAGCATATATTAAAAGAAAATGAAATGGGGAAGGAAAAGCACTTACTCCACGCTGCCCATGCCGGATGTGAAGTGGTGGCTCTGCCCTGGCCTTCCAGACCTCGGCAAATTAGACGGCCGCCCATGCCTCAATGTCGTCGAAGCTCCCGTTGAAGATGTTGCCATCCTCTTCGTGCTCATCTCCGTCACCGATGGTGGATCGAACGACACCAACCATACCGAGGAGCACCGTCGGAGAGCGAGGAAGGATGGGGCGACCAGCAACATCGGCAATGGGGAGGTTGCGGTCGTCCCTGCCGTCACCGGATGCGCCTCCGCCGTCGACGCCGCCGCCTCTGCCGTCGACCACAACTCAAACACGTTTCACCCTCAAAGATAGAACCAAAAAGATCAAACATACATAAAGTAATCAATAATAAATAGTTTAATCATTATTTCCACTCTAACAAATAGTTTATTTTTAATACAACAATTAGTTCATGAACAATACAATATATAGTTCATGAATAATACAATAAATAGTTCATATATAACATCAACTTCTACGTTGCCCATTCCATGACCACAACTCCTCGACTAGATCCTTTTCAAGCTCATCGTGTGCTTCTTCACGTCGAGTGACACAATGAGAGGTAACAAAGCGGGCCACCCTCGCAACACTCCTTAGCATTGGCACGGGTTGTCCCGTCGACTCGTATTGAGAATTGTCTAAATCTTATCCACGCTTATTCTCAATGATCATGTTATGCCTGATCACACAAGCATTAATGACGCACCAAATGATCTTTTGATCTCAAAATCTAGCCGGTCCTGTGACAATAGCAAATTGGGCTTACAAAATCCCAAGAACTCTCTCCTCAATTTCCGATGACCGAAAACCGAACCATCGTGCTTCGGCTTTTTATTGATGTGGATAGCTAGGATCATTACAATTTCCACCTCCTCTTGAAGATCAAATTCTTCATTGTTAGAATCGTAGGATGAACCCATCTAAAAATTTGAATTTAACCTAATTTAAAACTACAAACAACATGCACCAAATTCATCTACAAATATAAAGTTAAGCAATATATACTTTGCAAGTATTTTTCTCCAACATCTTGTGGGAGTCGAGCTGCAAACAGTCGTCGGACGCTGTTCGTGGGAGGAACAGAGCGCTAGAGGGGCGACAACAAGGAGAGAAGGTAGAAGAAGCAACGGGGGCCACCGGGAGAAGCAGGGGGAAGCGGCATCGCGTTTGGAAGAGGCGGGGGAAGCATCAACGATAGGTATAGGCAGAGGCGCTGGTGCTAGGAGGTTTCAGATCCAACAGTTGATGGTTCACGCGTGAGATTCGCTTGTGCAGCATGCCAGAGTGGGCGCATCAAATAAACAATGCACAATGCAGTTTGTCCCGATACGCTGGCGTCAGTTTACCGCGCACAGGATTATCGCGCGACTATCAAAACACTACTTTTGACAATGCATTATATGACCGTCTTTTTAAGCACGCGGCTTATTTAAGGAGATGTGTTGATAGAATACGTCTATGTGGTTTGTCAACACGACCAATGCATGTACCACCATGTCCTTCTAGGGTAGCACGTGTAGTCAAATCTATCTTGTGGGCAGTCGGGCACCCTGGGATGGTTAGGGAGCGGCCCGCTCAAAAAGGAAACTACCTGGTCCCCTCCTGACAGAAAAGGAATACCACCTGCCCCTCACGATAATGACGCAAAAACCAACACCGAAAACCGCCCACACACGCGATAGCTGGCCGCTGTATCACGTGACCTTCGATCGAACCCCCTGCTTTTGGTGTCTTGGATCGGGCCCAACTGCGCCCAGGCCATCTACTTCTTCCCCACGAAAGAAGAATCTGCCCAGGGCGAAATCCTTCATTGCCAGGAAGAACATCGTGGCTACCAAGATACAATAAAGAAGGAAAATAGAAGAGAGCACTTAGAAATCAAAAGGAAAATCAGAAAGCAAACCCAGGAAAACGCAGATCAACTAGAGGAGGAGGGCAAAGAGGAATAACTTACCTGAAGGAAAAGAGAAGAATCAACAGGTGTGGATCCTCCCTTCAGCTGATTTGTATTCAACTTCTTGTTTCCTCTTGTATACTTACTCTTCTACTGATTTTCTTGCACATTACTCCTTGATTCATGTATCTGATTGTCAGAAATCAAATAGTTCTGCATACTATGCTTCGAGAGAAAATGTGCAACCAGTATGTTGCTTTCGTGCAACTAAAGGAGTACCGTGTGCCAAAAAGCATGAAATTGTATGCAAGTAATGAGATTGGGACTATGCAAGTATTAAACAACTTTGTGCAAGTATACTAGTTGCAGCTACCAACTATAGCCACAAACTGTGCAAACAAAAAAAGTATGAAACAAAAAAACTTGGCAAATCTGGAAGAAAACATCTTCTACGATATCATGCCTTCCGCATAAGTTCTTCTACGACATCTTTTATGATAAGTTCTGGTAAAAAGCAGTAACACACTGTATAATGCTAGTTCACTTCTGTTGGTCTACCAACTATTACAATAGGTAATACAATGCCAAGCAACTATTGCTCTAACTATGCAATCTAACCGATATGTTCTCTTGTGTTAGTCTGCGATGATATCATGCCTTCCGCTTCTTGTCAGTCATGCACATTGTAGATACAAAAATACAAAAAAAAACACAAAATATTATTATTATGCAACTAGTTGGTGTTTCTGTGCAACCGGAAATGATGTTTTGTGCAACTTGAATGCTATTTGTGTGCAACTTGTATCCTACATTTTCTGTCCAACTTGTATGGAACTGTTGTGCAAATTGTGTGACAATTTTGTGCAACTGGTATGCTACCTTCCTGCAACTAGAATCAAAAACTGTATTGGATAAATAAACCGAATGAGCAGTAAGCTAAAGATACGTGCAAAATTCTTGTTCCTGTATGCAAAAGACTGACTACTTGCGGTTACAAAACAGAAAAATGACTGTAATTATGATAACTCCATGCTATAGTTGGCTTGCAACAATGCACCAATACATCTTGTTTATGACTTTCTTTAACATTCCTTTGTTGAAAAAATGCAGGTTCGACGAGCTTTCAAGGATGATAGACCTCAATGAGCTACCTCCCGATCTAAATGCGTTGCCTAGTGATGATGTTGAATTTGTACAACCAGCTGTTTTCACACAACCAAATACAGGACATGGTTTCATGGTTTATATTGATGTTAACATGCAATCAAAAAGTCTTACACTTGAGGAAACAAACACAATGGTGGCTGGACCTACTGAAACAGAACTAAGGACAGGGGCAGTTGGCGGTGATCAAAATGCTGTGGAGGAAGATGAGGCTGGTTCTCAGCCAATGGAGCTGTTTGTTGGGATGATATTTGATAGTCTGAAAGGCGCTTATGATCATTACAATGATTATGCCCTAAGGTTAGGTTTCTCTATTAAGATGAACACTTCAAGGAGGAATGCTAGAACAAACATATTGGAGAAACAACAGTATGCATGTAACAAGTTTAGGAAGCCAAAAGAGGATGATGTAGGAGTTGAGTTACCACCTGTGCTAGATCCTATACCAGACCCCAAACCACTATGTGAAGAAGGTGAAATGGAAGAAGTGCCAACATTCCAAGGAGAAGAGAGTGAACAAAAGAAGAAGAAGAAAAAGCGGAAAAGAGAAACAATAAAGCAAACATAATGCAAGGCAAAAATGTTGGTTAAATTGAAGGATGGGCGGTGGGAAGTAACCCACTTTGTCTGTGATCATACACACCATTTGGTTGCCAAACCTTCGCTATCCAAATACTTGAGATCTCACCAGGGGATACCGCCAGAGGAGAAGAGGTTCCTAGAAATACTACACAACTGCAACCTGACTTCAGGTGTGTTCTCATTCAAATCCCTATAGTGAACATGATTTTTTTATTTCTGCTCTGTTATGTGTGCAACTACCAACAATGAATTGTGCAAGCACATCCTATAATTTGTGCAACCAGGGTTGAGTATTTGTCAAAAATTAATCCCAGGAAAAACAATTTGTCCAACTGCTTGCTTCTTGAAAAAGATATATTATGCAACTCCATAGTGTTCATCGTGCAACTAGTGCTCCTTTAAATGCATGTAAACATTCTTTCGTGCAACTAGTGTGCAAAACTGATTTCTTTTAAAACATGACGATAGATGTGCAACTATTGTTACTTAGTCTGCAACTGTTATGAGTACATAGTGCAATTAACTGAATCATTTCGCATCCGATAAGTAGAATAAAACAGAAATGAGCAAACAAAGAAATTATTTGGCAACCACATGTTGATTGTTGTGCAAATATTGTTGTTAATTCTGCAACTTTGCAACTATATAACAATTTCCATCACTTAACTTTGTTCTTCAGTCCGTATGATGTATATCATGTCATAGTTTTATGGCTCGAAGCTAAATGTATTGTATGGTCCAAAGGCAATAACAAACTTGTGTGCTCGCTTCCGCAAGGACTCAACAAAAGAGGGGGACATTATTGAGACAATTGCACATTTTAAAGACTTGCAAAAAGATGATCCAGATTTTTTCTATAAGATAAAATATGATCTTGAAGGGAGAACAGAAAACATTTTTTGGGTGGATGGCTTGGCACGGAAAGCTTATGCGGAGGCATATCAGGATTGTGTTTTCTTTGACACAACCTACATGACCAATATCACTACAACAGAACATAGCTTTGGTAACACAATCATGTAACACATAGTAAAATGTGTTACAAGTAAAATTCCAGTAACACATGATTTGTGTTACAACGACAAAAGTAACACATATTATATAAGGCCCAAAAATGTGTTACGCGATATCGACCAAGTAACATATAATTATGTGTTGGAGTTATTGTGTTACGGAGTAATTGACCGCGTAACATATAAATATGTGTTGGTAATAATGTGTTACAAAGTTGATTGCAAGTAACACATAATTATGTGTTGACCTAGAATGTTACAGTGGCTATTATAGGGGAAAATACAAAACCAAAAATCAGGGAAGCGTTTACCTTCAGTCGGCGGATCGCACGCAAGCGATCCGCCATCTCCTTTGTGTGACGCGTGTACATGTGTCTTTGCGTCTCTCTTCCTGCAATATTAGCTATATTGCAAAATTAACCTCCACAACAACACTCATGTTGCCATTTTTATTTTTTGAGTAGTCATTGTTGCAAAAAAAACTGGGAAACAACACACATGTTGCAAAAAAGAAATCCACAACACAATCTTTGTTGCAAAAAAAATCCGCAACACAACCTCATTTGCACAAAAACTCTACAACACAATCTTTGTTTTCAATGTTTCTGCAACAAAGTCTTTATTGCAAAGTAGAGAAAATATTTATCCCGCTAAATCCAATGGCCCGTGTGGCGGCGGATCTTTTCAACAGATCCACCGACCGACGCCTAGCAGTCCTCAAAATCAATTGCATGAGTATAACACCATGACCTTACAATATAGGGCCCATGTCTCAGCATGAAATTCTTTAATAGAAGGGATAAATAGATTTTTTGGCAAATACAATATGATATCGAACTATTTTGATAGTTTTGTTAAATACCATACTAACCAAATTTGTCGCGAATTTTACGTGACTCGACGACCAGAGATGCCAAATGCACAGACTTTAAACTAATCATACAAAATTAAGCAATTCACATCAATACTCATACTGGTGAAGAAGTGAAAGACCTGCAAATGAGCATAATTGTTGAATTTTATAGTAGTACAACTAAAAGCATCAATCAAGCACTAAAACATATATAATCCAATATACGAGTGGCGTGCTAGCATCAAAGGAGGGGGAAAAGTTGCTCATGTGCTAATAGTATTTTTTTCCATCACATTTGCAGCGCTACACCAAAAGTATCGTCTGTAGCTGTAATTGTAGACACTCGATTAAAAGCAACATCAGAACAAGAGCGGTAGAAAGCAAACAAGCAGGGTGCCCAGTGTACAACACATGTACACCTAGTTGACAGGGTAGGAAGACGGCCAACGCCCAGCTACAAAAGTCGAGCACTTACAGGTTGGTTACCAAGAACAAAAAAGAGAAAGTTGAATTAAACATCTAGGATTTGAGACTAGACAAACATCCAGACCAAACAATCAGCCCACATAAGTTAGAACACCCATTTAAAAAAGGAGCAAGTTCAGTTTACAAGATGGTGAATCTAAAATAATACTTCTTCCACGATAGTCTATATTCCCAACGAAAATCTGTCATACATGAAGCTTAGCATTGTACAAATTTTCTAAATTTTCCAAGCCTCAGGTTGGAAGAGCAAAAACTATGCAAACATATAAAAGTTCGCTAATAGAACATATAGCTTCATCCGCCAGTTCAGAACAATCCTTCTAATCTCCACTTGCAAATTTTCCTGAAAATTAAGATTCAATGAAGCGTTTGAACAGAAGTTCATTACAAAGCAGAAGGATCAATTAAATTCAGTACATATATGGACTGTATTTTTTACTATATTGTTAACTTTGCTTCAAGGTTTCCAGAATTACTCCACTAATGGGTGTGGTCCTGTTACATTAGTCATCCTAAAGTCATGCTACTTTAACTCTTAACGAACAAATTTCATGACAATTGGCACCTTCGCATCATGCCATTATCTAACAGTCCTATTTTTGTAATCATCCTAATGAACAGATTATTTACAATCTCCAGAAATACAAAACTGAAAAGACAACAATAGATGTTTTTATTGTTGGCAAAGAGTCGGTTGGGACCGTGGATCATCATGGATTTGGAGCTAATATTCTTTCTGGTGAAAGAGCATTAGAACTTTGCCTGCACAAACATCATAAATAGTCAATGGTGTGTGGCACTAATATTTGTACTATACTGCCTAAGGCCAATAATCTAACTATTTATATGCAATAGTCCATTGCATGTGTGTCATCAGTCCATTAATACTGAAACCTTTTCTGACTAGAGACTATAGTACATCAGCATCTAGTGTGTGCATAAACTTAAATCCAGCAGCCTGGAGGCGATGACCTAGCTTGTGTGCACTAGACCTGGACAGTTTCACGGAGACGCACAAGAACATAAAGAACAGCCTGCTGGATTGATCTCGTTGATACTAGCTAGCTACCACGTACAACAGTGCAAATAGTTGTACAATGCTAGCTGAGCAGGTACTTGTACAATACTACAAACGAAACACGCAACCTGTCAGACTTCAAAAGGTAGGTATATGGGGAGGCATCAATTCCAATTAGAAAAGAAAATGGGTACAAACTTGCAACATGATATACTTTATAAGGAGACGAATCAAGTAGGCTGTTCATGGATGGGATTCTTCCAGCATAATAAACGGGAAAGTAGGATCTCCATGGATGTTCATAAGGAGATCAGTATGACCCAACATCAGTGCATAATAAATGGAAGAGACATCGTAGGATCTCCATGGATGGAAGTCTTCATAAGGTCCCCTACGGGCAGAGATGAAGTTCACCTGTGTCCGGTGGCGAGGCAACATCGGAGGGGAGGAGGGTTGAAAGGAGGTGGCGCGGGATGCCGGCCGACGCCAGAAGAGGGGTGCGACACAGGAGTGAGGCGCCGACGATCGGGACGACGTCGGGTGGCGACTCGAAACGAGGAGGGGAGGTTGTCACCGTGTGAAGAGGCGCCGTCGATCGGGCTTGACGGGGGTTGGCGGTGCGGGACGAGGAGGGGAGGTTGGCGACACGGGGAAACGGGGCAAGGTGAAATCTTGCGCAAGATTTGGAGGATAGGTTTTGGGAATGTTTGGGGAAAAGTGGATTTGGAGGATAGGTTTTGTGTACTTGTATAAAAAAAACACGGTTGCAAATTGAACTAAACTTGCTCTGTAGCCTATTGGTTATGGTGTTACCTACTTCGAGAGTTGTTGGGTTTGAGCTCCTTTACCTTTGAAGAAAATTTAATTTCTTCTTTCTTCCTTTACTTTGTTTCTTATTAGTTCTTCTTTCTACCTTCATTTTGTTTCTTAGTTTCCTTCTATATTTTACCTTTTGTGTTTACATATATATTCAACTTTTGTCTTTTCATATATTCCTTTCATTATTGTCTATGTACATTTGTTTATTTTCTTTCTTTATTTGTTCTTTCTTCTTCTATCCTTCCGCCAACATGGTGCATTGAAGTTCATGTTGTTTTTCACGTAATGCCTAAACATACACTAAACATATTATGGAATCATGCAAAGTTTCATTTTTCTAGACTTCGTTTGCATTTTTCGAAATACAAAATGAACAATAAAATCCATGCCGGCGATCGAATCTTGGCATCCCAAGGTTTGGATTCCATTTCTTTGCTTGGACTAGTTAGTATGCACGTGCAACACACGTCTTAACTAATACTATAATCATACATGACAATTATAAAAGTACTCCCTCCATTCACAAATATAATATGTGTTTTAATATTTCAATTTAGATAACATATGGATTGAAATAAGTGAATTAACACACTAAAACATGTCTATGTACATCCGATTCACAAAACATAATTCAAAAATCAGTATGTAGACAAAAAGGAAACTGAATACACAAAACCAAAATTGAACTTTGTACGGTCCTTTGGACAGTGTTCTTCTGCTCCCGAGCTTAAATGAGCAGTAAAATCTAAAAAAAAACTGTTTTTTTCCACGCCTTATAGGAATCAGATTTTTTAAAATTTATTTTGAATTTTTTAAAATTTTACTGTTCACCAAGCTACAACGGATGGATTCCCTGTCCCCGCATCATGCGTTTGTGCGTGTCAATCTGTAGCGGTGGTATCGCTGCCATGACCATCCCTTCCATTGATCCAACTTGTCATAGCCGGATTCGTGCAGATCTAGGTTACCGTCACCGGGTCCGTGCGAATCGAAGTCGTGTTCACCAGATCCATGCACATCCAACTCACGAGAGTCCTTTTCTGACGGTTTTTCTGGAGCACAATATTTAGTTATGTCCTTGTTGTCAAAGTGGAACTGCAGATTATGCCTCTCATGTATGCGTTCCTAATAGCTTAGACTGGCCTTGTTATATTCCTTGTAATTATAACGAATATGTTTAGTCTTGCAAGTTGCTCTTTCCCAACATACAAATTCGCAGTTATGAATATTTACATGTTTCATATACCATGCATTTTCTGTTTGGCAATTCAACAATTGTTTGTGCTGTAACTAACATGTTTCAACAAAAATTATTGTTTTCCGTGTACCCATTACATTTTCCTCACACTAATAATATTTTTGTTGCGCGTGAACAAAAAAATTGGATAGAATCTACATATCTACGTGAGAAGTGTCATTGACTATTTCTTTTTCACACTGGATTAATTATTCCTTGTCTTGCACCTATTCTTAACTTTTTGCATTGTAGTTTGTAGCTTCCTGGGTTTCTATATTGTGTCAGTAAAATTTCAGCATGTATCACTGGTATTACTGCAGAGTCCATTTCTATACTGGAAAGCATGCATTCTAAAGGGTAAACATGCATTTCCTACCTTCCCCGCTCCAGGCTATCTATGAGCTGATTGCTTGCATGGGATCGAGGCCGCGCACCCCACCTGAACAACCCATGGCTGCTGTTAATTTTGGTGATTTCTCTGCATAATTTTTTGTTTGTCTAGGCCGTAACTTTTTGGTTGATTCATTCAACTTTATAGCTGCATAGAATCGATGAACTCAGCTGGGCACTACAAGATTTCTCCTCGATTGGAATGTTCAGACTATCAAAACAGAAAATGGAAAGCTTTGTAAGCATAAACACTGGTCAGATTTTTTTTGGATTATATTCTATTTATGCTAAATCTAAGAATGTGTCTGCGCCAACGCAAGGATCCCAGCTCATTCCACGGATTGTATAGTGGGCGAGATAATTTATTAATCTTCTCTCTGCTTCAAAGGAAAAAAAATGAATGAAGCTACTAACCTTTCTCTAGGCAGCGGGCTGACGGCATGGGATGGTAATGTGCATGTCCAGCGACGGGAGGGAGGAGTTGGCATCAGGGAGCACGACCACAGCAGGGAGGTCCATGCCGCGGCACGTCGGAAGCGGGAGGAACGTGCCACGTTCACGCACACGTCCTCCACACCGCAGCCGTCGTGGCACTGTCGCCCGCCCGCGCCACAAGGGTTGGCTCCCGCAGCTTCGCCGCCACCGCACCCAGCGCTACGTCCTTGCCGCCGGTTGCGTCTCGCACTGCCGCAGATGATCGATGGAGGAGAGGGACCCCGCTGCCAACAACGAAGGCCGAGCCCAGTGCGTCCCGCACCGCCGCAGCCGTTCGATGGAGGAGACGGATCACGCCGCCCGTCGACCTAGGTCGGGCCCGCTGCACCTGCAGGCTCCGCTACTCGAGGGCCGGTGGTGGTAGGTGCGAGGAGGCAGGGGTGAATTCCACGGTTCGAGCGACAACAATCGGCGATGGCGATGGGGATCGTGCAAGGGAACAGTGCCGTGCCGCGAGGTCGGCGTGTAGCCGCAAAAATCTTATACAACCCTGGGCAACGACCTAGTGGTGAACCCTATTCATTACCACACGATTTGATTAAGATCAATTTGGGCAGCAGGAATTGATTTAGTTTGCCACGTGTAAGTTTTTGGACAAGGTCCAGCGACGGGATCGCTCACTGCTGGGTCGTATAGGATTTGTGTCAAAAATCTTATACGACCCTGGGGCAACGACCTAGTGGTGGACCCTATTCATTACCACACGATTTGATTAAGATCAATTTGGGCAGCAGGAATTGATTTAGTTTGCCACGTGTAAGTTTTTGGACAAGGTCCAGCGACGGGGTCGCTCACTGCTGGGTCGTATAGGATTTGTGTCCGGCGTGTAGTAGTTAGCGATCAAAAATTCAGAATTGCATGGTTGTAGGAGAGGCTGGACATGGGAACCAGCCGGAGTTGCATGCCGCGTGCGGGTAGCATCTCGCGTGCCACGTAGAATATTCCTATAATTAAGGGATCGTAGAAAGAAAAATATCAGGGTTGTTAGCTCCGATCGCGTGGACGCGGGCGGCAGAGTTTTCGTGCGCCAACAAAATTGCTAAACGCACATTTAAGAAGGGTTAGTTGTCATTTTAATGGTCAGATTAAAATGAATGGATTCAATCGTGTGGCTCTCGTTGATCCGAGTTGTTGTGTGTACGTTATGCGGAGGGTGCTTAGCGATGAATATGTTAGCTGGTTTAATAGTAGTAATATAGATAAGGCCTAAACACAGAGTCAAGAACACATATATGATTTTTTGAACCTACTATGATATATTTTCATGGACCTGCAGCCAAAAATGAATTATATGCCACAAATGGCTATAAATACATTTAATTTTTTTAATAGAGCAAGCAGACCCCAAAAGTTTTCAAATTTTGACTAGGATCATGTAATGGTCTATCTTAGGTACATTAAGAAAATTCAAGGGCAATGGATGAACTAGCGATAACATCACTTGCAAAACCCCGCCCATTCTCCGACGAAACCATGATTCTTCGTCGAAGATGGTCTGGTTTCTAAGCAGTGCGCGTGACAACTTTTGCAAAACATTCTCAAATTTTATCACACCCTATATGATGAAATCATGCTAAGTTATATACCTTTTGGACTTCATTTGCATTTTACAATATTAAGAAAATTCAATAAACTATTTGTTGCCACCCCTACTTGTCGGGACACTACTGAAATGCACCAATCGCAAGGCCCACTCTCAAACATATGTTGATGCTTCATAATCAAACATAATGAACAACACATATGAATACTAGTAAGAGCTTTAAAGGAAAGGGGACAATGATTCTTCAAAGTTTTTTCAAATGGATTGTTGCTTCGAAATGAGTTTAGATGAGCATGCAACCAAGTTTCATTTTCCCCTCAAAGATCTAACCCCTCCTAATATTACGGTTCTTCATATGACTCAAGTGCTATTTAAGCAGAAATTGTGATAGGTGGTGCTGCGAGTGAGAGCCGACGCTACTAAGAGCGATGTACGTTGGTGCTGCAAGGGGGGAGAGCATGGTGCTGCGAATGAAAGCCGACACTACTATGAGAGATGGATGTTGGTGCTGCAAGAGGGAGGCCATTGTGTTGTCAAGTGATGCTGCGATGGGCGTAGTTGTTGCAAGGAGCAGACAGTGGTGGCCGTTGGTGCTGCAAGGGGGGAGGCCATGGTGCTGCGAGTGAGAGCCGACACTACTATAGGCGATGGACGTTGGTGCTGCAAGGCAAGGCCATGGTGTTGTCAAGTGATGCTATGGGCGACGTAGTTGTTGCAAGGAGGAGGCAGCGGTGGCCGTTGGTACTGCAAGGGGCTGCCAAAGATGGTGCCACCAACGGACAACCAAGATGCTAGCGGGTGGGCGACGACGCTACTAGTGGTGGACACTAGTGGTAAATACCTTGTCATAAATCGTGCAAAAGCCGGTAGAATCTTAGGTGCAATCCCAAGATCCAATTTGGCTACGAATCAAAGATCGACTAAGGTGGTGACCTTTTGTTTTGTTCTAAAATAAATTATATCCCGCAACATATTGTTTCTAAAGGTTTTCTATTCATTAGTTGAAGGGTGTCATCAAAAGAAATAGATAGGTCTCACGAGCCGCTTGGGCATGAACATCCAAGTGTCGTCCTGGAAATGTCCTGGAAAATGTGTCATTGTCTTGATCTAATCTTATATATAATCTTTCGCCACTAAATAAATACATAGATAATATACTCCAGTTTTTCTAGTAAACTTCTCAAAAGAACCTTTCTCAAACTTTTCTCTACAGAATTTGGAAATTGCATATCAAACTTCTCGCAAGTTTTTCCCTCGAGATCTCTATGTATTTTCTCTCGCAAAAAAAGAAGAAGATCTCTATTTCCCAAGAAAAACAAACGGAGGGAAAAAATTAGTAATTCCCGCTAATATGGACGTTTCCCTCAATTAATAATAGAATCCCACATATTTAGCCCTTTAATCAGCGATAAACCCAATCTCCCGTGATTAACTCACCTGCACAAACAGAAAAAAAAACTCATCTACACATCTACGCACCACCGAATCGCCCAACATCACCCACCAGTACGCCGCCGACCACCGCGGCGCCGCCACCGCGCCGTCCCCACCGCGCCGCCCCACTACCGCGCCGCCCCGAACCACCGAGCCGCCACCACCTCGCGCAGACCATTCGCCGGTGCCGCAAGGTTTTCCTCACGATACCCTTCTCTGCCGCCGCGGTTCGCCGCTGGCCGCACCGTGCCACCGTCCACCGCAGGCGTCCCCGCCGCCGCTCGACTCTGGACCATGTCCACGGGGCACGTTCCTCTTGGAGCAAGCAGATTAACCCCCCCCCCCCCCCCCCCCCCCCACCCACCCAAAGCACGGACGGCACATCATCTCCCGTTCTCCGGCTACTGCGGACAACGACCATGGCTGGCGAATACGACCAAGAGGTGATTAATGCCCTGCTCTTTCTAATCTCACACACATATAGCTCGAATCGGGTGCTCTGTGCTTCGCCGGTAGAGGAGTCGCCGCAGGCACAATTCAGAGTCCTCTCCGGGACGCCATGGCAGCTGCTTCTCCATTATCCATCGATCCACTCTGAACTTCCCAAGCAGAGAGCTAGAGACCAAGGCACCGAGACGAGCACGAGATATGTTCTTCACTGTTATGCTCGAGATGGACGTAATGATGTGCTAGATAATTAAATATTGCTGAATAGGATTAGAGTTACTGCTTCTATGTATGATTTGTGTGCTACTGTTGGTGAAACTGTGAGTTTGTCAGTTTGTGACTTTGTGTTATACTGCCTGTTGTTGCATTTTGGTAGTTTGGTACTACTCGTAGTTGGTATTAGTAGCCATATTACTTATTGAGATGCTAAGGCTGATCACACTCCTATGTTTTTTGCACATATTTTCATATATTGATTGGAGTATTTATTTATTGCTAAATATATATTATTTGTCTGATATTATGTTTTTTGCACCCTCCCAGTACGTTTGCCTCGCTGCTGCCTTCATGTACAAGCATTTGTTCAGGCCCCTTCACCACCGAGGTAATTTGCCAGCCACCGAGTGCTCTCTCTGTTTGAAGCTTGAGGTTCATTTGGAACATATTTTGTTATACTTGTTCCTTCATATATGCAATAAGAAAAAGCTTTACACTTTTTGTTACTTTGCAAAGATCGTATGGGAAAATTATATGCACATAGTGCTGATGCTGCTGGATATTTGATGTTCTTTATGTTATATCTTCACAAGAAAAAATACAACAAGAAAGTAGTAGTTGACCCTACACTCAGAAATCTGCTTATCCATGATAGTAGTAGATTTACTTTTGTTTGTTTTGGAACACCTAAGTTTTGTATGCTGCGGAAATACACTATAAGTTATAGGGGGCATGTTTTTAACTACTAGAAATATATAATAGCAAAGCTGAAGGAACATATAAGAGAGTCCAATGCAATGAACCTGTTAAAGCATGCTTGTCTATGCAATATGACATTTCTGAGGATAATATATATGTCTTTCACGCGAAAAGGTTATGAATACATTCTTGGTCATGTCACAAAGACATGATGTAAAATAATTATTACTCGCTTAAAATTGTTGTGTCATGGATCCAGGATGGCGAGCATGATAATGTCAATCAATTACCAATTCAAGAAAATTCTTCATCACCACAAGACCTTGTTATTGATTTTGCGCCAGAAGTAATATTTTTGTGCTTTTTTGAAGTTGCAGCTCTATTAGCTCCAGGATATAATTATCATTCACGTGTACTATTATTGTCTCTTTATAGGTGAGGGAAACGAGGACCGGACAGATGAATCATTTTCAAGGGTAGACCAGAGGACTAAAATGCGAACACACTCAGTTCCCTTGATAAGAAGGCGTACTTCTTCACTTAAGGTAAAGTTCCGCTAAGGGGCATGGGCCCACCTAGCATCTCTATTTCGTGACACTAGTGGCCCAAGTTGCAGCTTTGCTTCCCTCTCGCTGAACTAGGCATATATGGATAGTGCAGAACAGCTCCACTAAGCTAAGGGAGGTATTTGCCTCTCTCTCCTAAAGGGTTAATCTTGTGTTCTTGATTTTCTTCGTACAAAAATCTATGGTCTCGTCGTCCATGATGGTGTTGTACAACATCTGATACTTCTTGTTTGGTCACGTACCTACTAACAGTGTGACAGAATGTCCCAAACTCTCAAATATGCACTAACTCTATTTGTGTCTGTTCTTTTGATATGTTCATTAATTATGTTACCACACCAGGCACGTACACATATGAATGACCAACTATTGATGTGTATTTGTCTTTATGCAGGGTTAGGTAAAGTATGCTAGGTTCTTCAGCGACAATTAATATGGATCGGAAGGAGTACTAAAGACTTGTACATATCCAAACAAGCGGAATGTTGCATATTCTATTATTTGGGGTACTAATCATGCAACTAAGGCTGGTGGTATTGAGTTAGGTGCCGAATTTGCACTAGTGCGCATACATGAACCTAACCTAGATAATGAGGAGTTAGATAGGAAAGTATGTGATTGCAAGATAATGAGGAGTTACGATACGTAATTTCTTGGCCTTCCGCTTTTGTAAGTTAAAGTTTTTCTACTATATTATAAAACCATATTTCTTTACTTTTAATCATATGATTGTAAGTTCCAATTTTCTTTTACAGATTCGAAAGAAGGATACCTGACATGCAGTTGAATTATACGGTTGGATCAAGAAGCAAATAAAATGTGAAGATTCTACTTAGTTTATATTGATAGATTGAAAAATGTAATATCATTCACAAGATCTTTTTCCGTGGCTAAATTGATGCAAATGATATGGTGTAATATTTTCACAAATGTGTTTTCTATAGACACTAACATGGATGATATTGTTGTTGCATCAAGAATATTAGAATTTATTTATGTAAATACTTATGCGTCGTACACTTTTGCATATTTGTACTAAGTATCTTGAAATTTCAATTTGTGTATGTGTTGCGCTTCAATTTCTCTACCACTTTAATGATGACAAGAATCATAATAAAACAATTATTTATTTGAGCAGGTGCGGTAATTTTATTAAACAAATTCAACTAAAATATGTACCTAATTTTAATTTTAATAAAAATAGAAATATTAGTTATTTTGTGATTCTAATATAGTTGTGTTACTCATGATGTTACTAAAGTTACAAAATGTGTTACGAGGGTTCGCGCCAAGTATAAATTATAGTGTTACAACATTTGGATATTATGTTACTATTTCTGTTTCAAAGTTAAGAAATGTGTTACTAATAGTGTTACTATAGCTACGAAAGTATGTTACCACCAATGTTCTATGTCTACGGAAGTATGTTACTATGTGTGTTACTATAGCTGAAATAATGTGTTACCAATGTATTTAGTAACACACAATATGCATGTTACTATAACGTTATTGTAACACAATTTTTAGAATACAATAACAGTTATTATGTATGACAGTGACAATTCTTAGTAACACGGTTTAGTAGAACACAATTGAAAATGTGTTACTCTATTGCCTAGTAACACTTTTTGGGCCTGTAGTAACATAACATGGTGTTACCAAAACTCTGTCCTCTTGTAGTGTATGTACAACATGCCATTTGCTCCGTTCATTGGGATCAACCGTCATGGGCAGTCTTTTATGTTGGGGTGCGCGTTTGTGAGGCAAGAAATGGAGACCATCTTTGATTGGGTTTTTGAAACTTTCCAAGAGGCTATGAATGGAAGGGCACCAGATAACATCATTACTGATCAGGATGTGGCAATGAAAGAGTCCATAAAGAACATATTTCCCACAACTATGCACCAATGTTGTCGGTGGCACATCATGAAAAAATCACAAGAGATAGTTGGGTGGCTGCTAGGCCGGAACCCGGGATTGTCTGAAGATTTCAACCTTTGCGCTGATTTCAGTTTCACAGCAGATCAGTTTGAACAAAATTGGGCTGCGTTGATGTTGAAATATGAGGCAATTAAACGCACACATTTTGAGAAGCTTTATAAATATAGGAACACTTGGGTGCCATGTTACTTCAAACACAAATTTCCCCTTCTTAGAGTCTACACAAAGAAGTGAGGATTTTTAATGCAGTCTTGAAGCGGTATGTCAACCCTCACAAGTATATTCCGAACATTGTGAAGTAGTACCGCAAAATATAGACGCACATCCTTGTCAAGGAAGGCTCCAATGACTATAGGATAGAACATCTCGATGTTGACATGTGGTTGCCGTTTCCAATAGAGAAGCAGGCATACAAGACATACACTAGAGACCTTTACTGCAAGTTCCGTGACGAGTTTGAGATGATTGGACGGTACAACGCATTCCAAGTTGGTGCGGAAATGTTTGAGCTGAGACCAAACATAGATTGGGTTTTGAAGTATGGCTCCAGGAACTACTTAGTGATGGCACAAATAACCGAGGGACAATATTCTTGTGAGTGTTTCAATATGGAGAGGGATGGCATCCTTTGTTGCCACATACTCAAAGTGTTCACACAAATTGGGCTTGATGTCATCCCGGAGCAGCACATGTTGAAGCGTTGGACACCAATTGCTGTCCCAAGTGTGCCAAGTGCCACTAGCCAGCTCCCTGATGTAATGCCTCCTCAATATTTAAAGGAAATTAGGCATGCAAACATGACTGCAGATTTCCAGAAACTAGCAAAGTTTGCTAGTGGTTTTGATGCAACAAAAGGCATTGTTGATAAGCTGTAGGATCGAAAGTAGGTCTAGAGGGGGGGGGGCTGATTAGACTACTTGACCAATTAAAGATTTTTCCTATACCAAATTTTAGGGTTGACAGTTTTATAGCATTTCATGGCAAGTCAATTACACCCTACACATGCAAGTCTAAGAGTATATAGCAGCGGAAAGTAACAACAAGCATGTATAGAAGGGTTATGGTAGGAAGATCAAACGCAATTGTAGACACGATGATTTTTCCCGTGGTTCCAATAGGTGGCGCTATCGTACATCCACGTTTATGGAGTCTTCAACACATGGAGGGTAACGGTCGCGAGAGTCCACGGAGGGCTCCACCCGAAGGGTCCACGAAGTAGCAACCTTGACTATTCCATACGGCTTCCGTCCACGAAGGACTAGCCTCACTATGGGGTAGATCTTCACGAAGTAGGTGATCTCCTTGCCCTTACAAACTTCTTGGTTCACTCCACAACACGAAGTAGTAGGCTCCCAAGCGACACCTAACCAATCTAGGAGGCACCACCCTCCAAATGGTAATAGGCTCGGTAATGACGATGAACTCCTTGCTCTTGTGCTTCAAGATGATAGACTCCTCCACACACAATCTCTCTCTCATAGGTTTGGCTTGGTAGAAGAGACAGGATTGGTGGAAAGCAACTTGGGGAGGCTAGAAATCAAGATCCATATGATTGGAGTGGAAGATCTTGACCTCAACACAAGGGTAGGTGGTTCTCTCTCAGAAAATCTGATATGATAGGTATGGAATAGTTTTGAGTGCTTCTCTTTCCAGTGAGTGGTGGTGAAGGGGTATATATAGGCATCCCCAAAAATCCAACCGTTACACAAAAAAGACCAACTCGGTGACACCGATGTGTGAATCTCGGTGGTACCGAAGTGACCAAAAGGTGGCAACTTTTGAATCTCGGGAAAGCTGATATAGGAAACTCGGTTGCACCGATAAGGTGACCAACGGTCAGATTTCCAATCTCGGTGACGCCGATCCAACATTCTCGGAGGGACCGAAAATGTGAATTTGCGTAACAGAAAGTTGGCAACCTAAACTCGGTGGCACCGGTATGGAATTGGTTGCACCGAAGTGGCTAGGGTTTGGCAGAGTCTGTATAGGTTCTGGAATCAGTGGCACCAAAGTGGGATAGTTGGTTGCACCGATTTTGAGTGTTGGGTATATAATAGACTTGGTGGGAGAGTTTTGTGGATGTTTTTGGCGACTATCACTTGTGCACGTTTGAGCATATTGTTCACCAACAACACCTTACCCCCTTTTAATAGTATTGGATTTCCTATGGACTCAAAGTGATTTCTCACAAATATAAAATGTAGAGTCCTCTTGCTTGAAGCTTGCCCAACCTATTTCCTTGCATCTTGGAGTTTCTCCACAATCTCCTTTTGCCAATCCTCTCATTGAACATTTCCTGAAATATACTTAGTGGAAACATTAGTTCAATGACTTATATGTTGTTATTAATTACCAAAACCACCAAGGGAGCAAATGTGCTTTCAATCTCCCCCTTTTTGGTAATTGATGACAACATATAGATCAAAGCTTCGACATATGATAAAATCAATGAGAATAATTGTCACTTTGAGAGGTATGTGATAAGCAAGAGCTCCCCCTAAATTTGTGCATTATTTTGAATTTGCATTTGATTGCAAATGCACAATCGATTAGGCATATGGGGCACTTCTTCCATGTCACATACAACTTGGTGGTGTGCGAGAATAATTAGAATGAATAACAACGCACAACACAATCAAACAAAGGTGAATGATCATCTCATGAGCATTAAGATGATAGGAAATAGTTGCATCACCCATAACATAGTAGCATAACATAAACACAAAAGTATCTCTCATCACACCAAAAGAACCAAATGTTTTGAAAAGCAAATAAAAGACAAATCTCTCTCTCGCTCGAAGCCTATAGATCTATATACACTTCTCCCCCTATGGCAACAAGTTACCAAAAAGTTCAAAGGCATCTATCTAAGCGTCCTTGGGCACATCTCCTCCGATTGCTGATGAAGGATTCGAGATGACGGCATCGGCGAATATCTCTGCAGATGTCGTAGATGGGGCTAGAGTGGTCACTGAGGGAGCTGAAGTTGATGGAGCAGATGGAGCTGTTGGAGCTGGCACTATGGCTAATCTGGCCTGAGTAGTGAACTGAGTGCCTGGCCTTAGAGGTGATTCCTCCTCCTCCTCCTCCTCCTCCTCATCCTCTGAAGTAGAAGAGACCCGAGGTATTTTCACGGAGTCAACTTCATGCTAAAGTTCTGTGACTATCTTCGTCAGTCCGTCCACCTTATCTATAAGGGTCTTGATTCTGGTCTCAAAGATTCTAACAAGACTGTTCTGGTTGTCCAGAATCCCCTTAATGTCCTTTTGCATGCCCTGAACAGATGATATCAGTAGATCCATTTGCTCGTTCCTAGATCGTGGGACTTGAGCACTAGCGGCTCTCACTGCCTCTGCTTCTTCCTGAGCTGCGTTAGAAGTGGGATGATCAACATCCATCACCACGACGTTGTCCTCTAGATCTGGCTGTAGGGGCAAATGTGGGTGATCTAGGGCAAATATGTGCTTCTCCAGTCTTGAGTTTATGAGCATCTGGATATAGGGTGCATAACAACATGAGCGCTTCTGGTTAGTAGCAACCCTCTTGGTTGTCTCTACAATCAAGTCCATGACTCTGATCCTGGTGTGAGTGTCAATGTGGATCAACATGTTTATGGAGTGGCCTCGGATCATCTTGTCATCTCCGGACTTGGGCATCAAGGTATGCCTCAGAATAGTGTTGATAGTGCGGAGGCCAGCCTGGAGGAAATAGATGGATCCTAGCCTGTGAGACTTCACATTGGCAGCAGGGATCTCCTTATACATCTTTGCCATAGCATTGTGACTAGCCTTGGATTCTGAGTAGACATCCAGGTCACCATCCTGTGCTTCAGGAACTCCTAAGATATCTGCCCATTCCTCAACAGTTGATTCATATCGGGCACCTTCAGTCATCCACACAATTCTACCATCTCCGTAGAAGTGTGTGGTGGAGTAAAACTGCATGATCATCTCGTCATTCCATGCTGTGAATTCTCTGCCAACGAATTCATCAAGACCAATGCAATGGAAGTTGTCCCGGACACTTGGAAACTAGTCCTCATTCTCCTTGATGAACTTCCAGTCTACGTAGCGCATATCACTAACAATTGGACTCTTGTCAAAGAGCACAGTCTCATAGAAGTCCTGCTGCTCCTTGGTATAGAACCTGTAGTCCATTGCAGTCTTCTTCCTCTGAGCATAAGGGTCTATTGCTCTTCATGCCCTCAATCTAGAATCCTTCCTCTTCTTCATGTCCTCAGCTACTGGGTAGCTGGCATTGTGAACTGAGAGGTGTGGTCTGAGCTTCATCAGGGTTGTCAAGTCATCCACATCATCAACTCTGGAAGCAGTTCCTTTGTTCTTCTCAGAAGCTGGAATCTGCCTAGTGGTCCTCTTGGGCTTCTCAGTAGCCTTCTTGGATGTGCTGGTTTTAGGCATAGCATCAGACATCAGCTTCTTTGCCTTTTTCTTGGGAGGAGCCTTTGCAGCTGGCTCAACCTCCTCTTCCTCAGCAGCAACAGCTGGATCCTCAAACATGGAGGTAGGCCTGCCAGTCACATGGATGATCCTTTTCCTGGCCTTTTTCTCTCCTGCCTTCTTAGGCAAAGCTTTCTTGGGGACCTCAACTGAAACAGTTGCTCTGTCAGTCTCATAAGCCTTGAAGGTTGAAGCTGGAGCATATATTTTGCTGACAACTCTTCGAGAGGAAGTAGCTTCAGTTGCAGCTTTCTTGGCAGCCTTCTCTTGCTTCTTAGCAAGAATCTCCTCAGGCACAAAGTCTGAATCCTCTTCATCTGAGTTCAACCTCTTCTTGGTTCTGTTGGCAGCCTTGGACAACCCATGAGAACAGGGGGTGCCTGGATCTGAGAATGAACTGGGCTGTGGGCTTGTCCCGGAACTCATGTCTCCTCTCAGCTCTGACCTGTTCTCACTGTCTTCTGAACCTGACATGCTGACCCAGTGAATAGAGTATAGAAGAGCAGAAGGAGATGAGTCATCACAAAATGAGGCTATTTTTGAAATTTGAGCAATGAGTTTTTCAGAAGTTTTGCAATCTGTCACATACATATCAGTATAGCCGAAATGAAATTTTCGGTGGGGCCGAGACAAACCATAACAGGAACTTGGCAGCCTTTTCGGTAGGACCGAAAAGAGCCACTCAGTTCCACCGAGTTAGTTCTCAGCAACACAAAAAAGTATATCGGGTGAGACTGATATTTTCGTTTTGGTTCCACCGAGATGTATCGGGCGGATAGCAAGACCCTAAAAAATTCATCTACCTCGAGATTTTGCAGACTTCATTGGATGAATATGTGAGCAATAGGTGGATTATAGAGACAACAAGGTCCAATGGGCAAGAATCAGAATGGGAGCGCACTAGAGATCGAATCCGTACCCTAGCTTGGCGCGGATCCTCTATGGCGGTGACGTTGGTGTAGATTACATTGACGGCGGCGATTCCCAGTGGCGAAGGAGCTCGGGATGTCAAGGGCGATGACCAGGGGTCTTGGGCGGCAGCTTAGGGTTCTAGGGGCGCGATGTTGAAGATAGAAATTTCAAAGCGTCGGGGTCCATAGCATATATACCCCTCACTGTCGGTGATACTGATTTTATGTTTTCGGTGTCACTGAGTTCCACAACTTTCAGCTGACAGGGAAACTCGGTGTAACTGAGAATATGAAATCGGTGCTACCGAGATTAAAAACCAGATCAACCCTAGGCATTCGGTGAGACCGAGATTTTGTGGTTGGTTCCACCAAGATGCACTTGGGAGGTTTTAATGGTCAGTCCTTGTCGATACGGAACTCCGAGTGCTCCACACACAGAGGGATCGAAAAGCACTTGTTCAAATTTTGTGATGCAGCATGAATGGAATATGAGATGAGAAAGCATAGATAGCTAAAGAGTGGTCCTAGGCATTCTTGTCCATCCAATTGGCAAAAGGTAAATCAAAAGCCAAGTAGCTACAATTGGATATCCTCGAATGAGAAAATAAATGTAGACCAACATGCTCACACAGTAAGATGTCAAAAGAAATCATGACGAACATGCACAAACATACTAGCATCTAACAAGAACTTGGGCAATGACAAAGTCATCTATATATGAGTATTTGAATTAGGAGCCAAGTAAGAGTACTTGATCATAGGTCATACTCATCGTTTAAGCACAAGTGGGGCTACCACTTTTTCATAAAGCATTTAATGTTGTCACATACTAAGAGATGCTTTGGCTCATGAATTTGAGTAAAGCTCCCCCTAAATGTGACATCGCCCATAAGAGGGATAAACTAACCTTGGGTTTTGTCGATGAAGACTTCATGTTGGTGAGGTAGTTGTGGATTCTCAATGTTGATGAGGATCACCAAGAGTTGGGAGCATCCTTGTTGTTTCCTTACTCCTCTCACCTACATGGGTTAGTCCCAACATACAAGAGACAAATACAAGGATATCTATGGACATGGAGTGCAAAGCATGTGTTGTGATGTCCATTGATTTGTTGATTACCTTGTCCCTTGCTTACCTTTGAGGGAATGTGTGACTCCTTGAACTATTGCATTGAGTTGATGTTGAGTGCAAAAAGTTCTTGCCAATAATGAATGTGAGTGAATTTCATTGGCGGAGTCACCCCTCAAGAACTTACTAGTTCTTTTTCTTGGGAACCCACATAAAGTTGATGGGGATCCTTGGTATTGAAGTGGCCTTTGTAGCAGTTGAGCTTGAAGTAGCCTTGGGAACCCACTCCACCAAAGCTAGGAGTTCATCTTCATATGAGTCAATGTCCTCTGGAAGCTTGTTCTTGCCCTTGAGCTTGTGGTCTTGTGGTGGAAGGTCATCTTGAGTGTTTGTCCCCTTGGGAAGAGTATTTTCATACTTCTCCTTTTGAGGAACAAACTTGGACTTGGGATATTGACCTTCTTCCCACTCAACTCCATTAGCGTTGAAGTAGCCAACACCACAATTCTTCCGGTATCCTCTGTGCTCGCGTACAATTTCCTCAAATTGCTTACATCCGGCAAGACTCTTGTAGATATGTTTTTCTATAATTCCTTTCAATATAGCATTTTCTTGCTCAAGTGTAACTTGGCTAAGAGAAATATCATTAGTGGAATCAATAGAACTACTAGAAGCAACATCATTGGGTTTAGCATTTTTATTGTTGCTACTAGATGGAGAATCTTTCTTGCCTTTGTTACTAGATTGCTTAGTTTTAACTTGAGGCATGAAAGTAGACAAGAGTAGTCATTTGGATAGATAACATGAGGTCTTCTTTCGGAGATCGTCATTGATATCTTTGAGAAACTCATGCTCTTGCTCCAAGTTGAGCTTCTCGAAGCATAGCTTCTCATGAGTTCCCACAAGCTCTCTATGATCTCCGAGAGTAGATTCATGAGCTAACTTAAGAGTGTTTAGTTCTTTAGTTAGTTGTTCTATTTTCATCTTATCATCATCAATTGACTTATCTTGACTAGCATGAGAATTATCAAGTTCATTTTGATCAATATCATTAGTTTTATCGCAAAGCAAGTCATCATCACAAAGTAAATCATCTTCATCACTATCAAATCAAGATATTCAGGGTGTGATACCTTGGGGCCTTTAGCCATGAAGCAACTTCCACTCCCTTCATTTGGTGAATCAAATAGATCGTAGTAGTTGGTAGTCACTAGAGAAATTCCGGCAACACCATCATCTTGACTATAGTCGGAGTCGGAGTGATAGCTTCTCTCAGAGTTGTTGTCGGAGTCGGAGCCAGAAACCCATTCACCAACATGAGCTTGATGTTTTCTTCATGTGTAGCTCTTGGTGTATTTGTCCTTTTTCTCTGAATCTCTACATCTCCTTGAGTGTCTTCATTCATAACGATCATCTCTACTCCTTCTCTCTCTTTGTGGTGATTCATTCCTTGAGCTTCGTCTTCGAGGTGACTCTTCTCTTCTTTTGTAGGGAGCCGTGCACTCATTTGAGTAGTGTCCGGGCTTCCCACAATTGTAGAAATTGCGGTCATGACTTGACGAACGCTTCTCTTCATATCTTGAGTTGGAGTTTCTTTCCTTGCTTCTATTCTTGTAGAACTTGTTGAATTTCTTGACCATGAGGCTTATATCTTCATTGGTGACAAGGTTGTTGCTTGAAGTTGCGGGAGCATCACTTGTGGCTTTGTAAGCACCGCTAGACTTGTGATGAAGCTCTTCTTTATCTTTGAGTGTCATCTCATGAGCAACAATCCTTCCAATGACTTCCGTAGGCTTGAGATCTTTGTAGTTTGGCATCATTTGGATTAATGTGCACACCGTGTCGTATCTCTCATCCAAGGCTCTAAGTATCTTCTTGATGATGAATTTGTCGGTCATTTCTTCGCTTCCTAAGCCGGCAATCTCATTGGTGATGAGAGCTAGCCTAGAGTACATCTCTACAACTCCTTCACCATCCTTCATCTTGAACTTGTCAAGCTGACCTTAAAGAACATCTAACTTGGATTCTCTCACGGACTCGGTTCCTTCATGCATATCAACCAAAGTATCACAAATCTCTTTTGCATTCTCAAGACGGCTGATTTTATTGAATTCTTCGGGGCATAAGTAGTTGAAGAGAATGTCACATGCTTGAGCATTGTATTGCAACATCTTCAATTCATCCGCGGTCCCTTCACGATCCGGTTCCCGTCCATCCGCAAAGAACTCACCTTGCAAGCCAACATGAACAATAGCCCAAACGATGGGGTTATGAAAAAGCATATGCATTTTCATTTTATGCTTCCAACTAGCAAAATTAGTGCCATCAAAGTACGGACCTCTATGGTGATAACTTCCCTCATTAGACGCCATACTTCTCCTAGGTTGTGAGACCTAAGCAATGGAGACCAATGCTCTGATACCACTTGTAGGATCGAAAGTAGGTCTAGAGCGGGGTGATTAGACTACTTAACCAATTAAAGGTTTTGCCTATACCAAATTTTAGGGTTGCCAATTTTATAGCATTTCAGGGCAAGTCAAGTACACCCTACACATGTAAGTCTAAGAGTATATAGGAGCGGAAAGTAACAACAAACATGTATAGAAGGGATATGGTAGCAAGATCAAACACAATTGAAGACACGATAATTGTCCCGTGGTTCCAATAGGTGGCGCTATCGTACATCCACGTTTATGGAGTCTTCAACCCATGGAGGGTAATGGTCGCGAGAGTCCACGGAGGGCTCCACCCAAAAGGGTCCACGAAGTAGCAACCTTGACTATTCCATACGGCTTCCGTCCACGAAGGACTAGCCTCACTATGGGGTAGATCTTCACGAAGTAGGCGATCTCCTTGCCCTTACAAACTTCTTGGTTCACTCCACAACACGAAGTAGGAGGCTCCCAAGCGACACCTAACCAATCTAGGAGGCACCACCCTCCAAATGGTAATAGGCTTGGTAATTACGATGAACTCCTTGCTCTTGTGCTTCAAGATGATAGACTTCTCAACACACAATCTCTCTCTCACAGGTTTGGCTTGGTAGAAGAGATAGGATTGGTGGAAAGCAACTTGGGGAGGCTAGAAATCAAGATCCATATGATTGGAGTGGAAGATCTTGACCTCAACACAAGGGTAGGTGGTTCTCTCTCAGAAAATCTGATAGGATAGGTATGGAATAGTTTTGAGTGCTTCTCTTTCGAGTGAGTGGTGGTGAAGGGGTATATATAGGGCATCCCCAAAAATCCAACCGTTACACACAAAATGACCAACTCGGTGACACCAATGTGTGAATCTCGGTGGTACCGAAGTGACCAAAAGGTGGCAACTTTTGAATCTCGGTAAAGCCGATATAGGAAACTTGGTTGCACCGATAAGGTGACCAACGGTTAGATTTCCAATCTAGGTAACGCCGATCCAACATTCTCGGAGGGACCAAAAATGTGAATTTGCATAACAGAAAGTTGGCAACCTAAACTCGATGGCACCGGTATGGAATTGGTTGCACCGAAGTGGCTAGGGTTTGGCAGAGTCTGTATAGGTTCTGGAATCAGTGGCACCGAAGTGGGATAGTTGCTTGCACCGATTTTGAGTGTTGGGTATAGAATAGACTTGGTGGGAGAGTTTTGTGGATGTTTTTGGCGACTATCACTTGTGCACGTTTGAGCATATTGTTCACCAACAACACCTTACCCCCTTTTAATAGTATTGGCTTTCCTATGGACTCAAAGTGATTTCTCACAAATATAAAATGTAGAGTCCTCTTGCTTGAAGCTTGCCCAACCTATTTCCTTGCATCTTGGAGTTTCTCCACAATCTCCTTTTGCCAATCCTCTTATTGAACATTTCCTGAAATATACTTAGTGGAAACATTAGTTCAATGACTTATATCTTGTTATTAATTACCAAAACCACCAAGGGAGCAAATGTGCTTTTAATCTCCCCCTTTTTGGTAATTGATGACAACATATAGATCAAAGCTTCGACATATGATAAAATCAATGAGTATAATTGTCGCTTTGAGAGGTTTGTGATAAGCAAGAGCTCCCCCTAAATTTGTGCATTATTTTGAATTTGCGTTTGAATGCAAATGCACAATCAATTAGGCATATGGGGCACTTCTTCCATGTCACATACAACTTGGTGGTGTGCGAGAATAATTAGAATGAATAACAACGCACAACACAATCAAACAAAGGTGAATGATCATCTCATGAGCATTAAGATGATAGGAAATAGTTGCATCACCCATAACATAGTAGCATAACACAAACACAAAAGTATCTCTCATCACACCAAAAGAACCAAATGTTTTGAAAAGCAAATAAAATATAAATCTCTCTCTCGCTCAAAGCCTATAGATCTATATACACTTCTCCCCCTTTGGCAACAAGTTACCAAAAAGTTCAAAGGCATCTATCTAAGCGTCCTTGGGCACATCTCCTTCGGTTGTTGATGAAGGATTCAAGATGACGGCGTCGGCGAATATCTCTGCAGATGTCGTAGATGGGGCTGGAGTGGTCACTGAGGGAGCTGAAGTTGATGGAGCAGATGGAGCTGTTGGAGCTGGCACTATGGCTAATCTGGCCCGAGTAGTGAACTGAGTTCCTGGCCCTAGAGGTGATTCCTCCTCCTCCTCCTCCTCCTCTGAAGTAGAAGAGACCCAAGGTATTTTCACAGAGTCAACTTCATGCTGAAGTTCTGTGACTATCTTCGTCAGTCCGTCCACCTTATCTGTAAGGGTCTTGATTCTGGTCTCAAAGATTCTAACAAGACTGTTCTGGTTATCCAGAATCCCCTTAATGTTCTTTTGCATGCCCTGAACAGATGATATCAGTAGATTCGTTTCGCTATTGAGCTGCACCCGAAAAGGAAAAACAAGTGCATCTTCTGCAACTCAGATAAGCACAATGCCGCTAGTTGCTCTGCGAAATTGGGGTGAGAACTTGGTGAGATACAAGCAAGAGAGAAATGGTGGAAACTTGGCATGGAGCTATGAAGATGCAGCAACAGACAAGTGCTTTGCAAACTTCAATATTTCTATTCTTTAAGTTTATTGTACAAACATTTTGTATTCATGTTAAAAATGACACACAAAAAAGATGACTATTATGTGGCTATGTGTGAGACTGCCTATTTGTGCCTCTCTTGGCAAAATTCAACATTTATGCGTGTTCCCTTTTGTGATTGAGATTTGGATGGTCTACCAGAAGCAAAAGAACTATGCAAGTTAAATAGAAATAGTGTGCAAGTATTTTCCCTGTATGTGCAACTATAACATCTCCAGGTACTTTGCCATCTAAAAAGAAAAGTAAAAAGAGCAAAATTGTGCCGCTCCGAAAAAATACTGCAACCTGGGCAAGAAAGACTAGGTCAAATTGTGCAACTGAATTATTATTAGGTGTGCAACTGAATTGGTATCATTGTGCAACTATCCATGTCCAACTAGAGGCAGAAAAAAATGAAGATAGCAAATACAAAACTTACTCTTTGTACTTTAGAATAGCCTTCCATGGGCTTTGTTGTGATCATGCTCAACCATCCTTTGGGTCATTATCTTTCTCATGGTTAGGCACTCTTTCGGGTCATAACTCGGCAGTTGTCTCCCAATCCTGGTGCTAGTGTTGAACACCGTAAACACGCCACATTCATTGCTGTGCAAAAAAGGAACACATTGTTATTCAATGTGGGCTGTGGACATGCTAGTCCAACTAAAAAACAAACAACATATCAAATGTAAAAGAATTGCAACTAGTAGACTTGCTGATGCAAACCATGTTCTCCGTCATGCAACTTCCCCTGAACATCTGTTGTTGCAAAATACAAAAACAAACAAGTGGACAAGCAAAAATTATACACTATAGCATCTCCATCATGCAACTTGCCATGAATGTGCAACTACATTTGTCTTGTGTGCAACTGTATGGAGACTTTGTGTAACTAGGTGGTAAGCTTGGTGCAAAAACAAAATCTGAGCATCATGAACCCTAGTGGACTTTCTCTTGATCGGGAGCGAACTATTAAGAAAATAAAGATGAACATGTTATAGAGACAAATCAAAAAATGTCTTGTCTGCATGACTTACTTCCGGATTTGTTTGGGTACATCAATGTCAAGCACCTCATAGTGACTAATATTGTGCTTTGGGTAATGCTGCTTCCATAAACACCTCACTACCCCCGCTATGGTTGAAGCACAGTCCATTAAGTGAGGGTTGTCGAGCTTCCTCCAAGAATCTAGCACCTCAAAACATTGATCACTTAGATTGATGTTATACAACAAGTAGTGCCTGCCTCCACTTGGATCATTGGGATCAGCGAACTCGAGCACAGGGAGCATCACGTGCACATATGGACACTACAAAAAAAGGAAAACCAGAAAATTATGAGTTGTGGAAAACTCTACAATGATAAACAAGAATTATGCAACAAACAAAATTGAAAAACAGAAGATTGTGTGGCCAGAAAAGGGTACCATGTCTTGACGGTCTAGCCGTTTAGTCTTCTCAAATCTCGCATGTATATCGGCAACATTGTATATACCTTGCTGTAACCGTGCCTGCATTGAAAAGATGGGTCCCAATAATACACTATGAAAAATTAAATTAAAGTTGCGTGAAACAAAAATGGAAGTTCTCATTGAACTTACGGTAACCCTCAATGGCATGATGATCTTCTTTGATTCACTAGGTAGTGTTTTTCTGATATGGATAAGTGTAGCTTCAACAACAGTGTTTGATAGCCATCTGGTTGGCCTCATTGAATCAGGTAGATCTTTTAGGGTGACAAAATACCCATCATAGTCAATGATGCCAGGGTTGTTCACAAAAAAACAAGGAATACTATTTAAGGTGTCTATGACAATATGTGCAGCTGCATTGCTATTATTGTGCAAATACTGTTTCGTGAAACTGCAACTATAAACAATGATTTGACAACTAAAAATACTGATTTAATTGTTCTTCTCTCTGTAGTAGTTTTCCTCATTTCTGCATTATTTGCTCCAGGTGTATACCGAACATAATAGAGGACTGACGCATAGAGCTTGTTGACTTGTTCACCACAAGTGAATGTCTTTTTATTGTTGTAGTTGATGTAAGGAGACCTTTGGACAACAGTTGGCTTGATTATCCTCCCGCCGCGTTTTTGAACTGGTGGTCCAGATGTGGTATTGCCGGACCCACTTGCACCCCCTATAGCAACTGTGACATTTGGGGTGTGAAACCCATCTGGAGAAGCCGAAGGGATGTCTAAATTGCTTCCTTCCCACTGACAGCCATATCTACAGCACCACAAACCTCTCTCACAGTTACCGAATCCCAATCATCCTGCTCAATGCTTGTAGATAACCATGCCTCTTGTGGTGTCATTTGTGATTTGTTAAGGTCGTTAGCTGCGACATCTTGGGAGTCATTATCCAAACCCAAGTCGAATGGTGGAGCATCACAGTACCCATCGCCATGATATTATATTACTGACGATACTCTACGAATGGGATGCACATTTTTCTTGGGTCCTTGGAGATCATTGGGTGCATCACCCGCTGACTTGGTTCATGCAATTATGCTTGGTGGCAGTCTCGGTGGTATACACTTGGAAACAAGGGTGTACACTTCCTCTTGTGTAAGGGTTGGCTGTTGACCAATAGCATGAAATATAGGCAATTGAGGTTGCTGAGTCTGCACAACATTGCACATATCTGGTAACAGGTGTGCTGGAGTTGGCACACTTGAAGCTAGAGTTGGCACAATCACTGCTTGGGTTGGAAAGGTGGCTTGTGGGATTGGCACACTAATAGCTGGGGCGGCCATGTTGACCGATAGGAGTTGGACAGTTGCCTCACTTACTCTTCCTGTTGGCACAATGGTTGCTGGAGTTTCATTAATCGTCGATGTACCATGCGCATTAGATGTTGTAGTTGGCATATTTGCACCAGTAATTGGCACACTTGAAGTTGGAGTTGGCACAATCACTGCTTGGGTTGGCAAGGTGTCTTCTGGGTTGGCACACTAACAGTTGGTGCGGCCATGTAGACCGATAGGGGTTGGATAGATGCCTCACTTCCTCTTGCTGTTTGCACAATGGTTGCTGGACTTTCCTCAATCGCCGATGTACCCTGCGCCGTAGATGTTGCAGTTGGAATATCTAGACCAGCAGTTGGCTCACTTGAAGCTGTAGTTGGCACATAAGTTGTTGGTGCTGCTAACTTGCTACAGGGCATTCTGACAAACTCCTTTTGACTGTTTGATCCAAACTTAATAGCATGGCTTGGCACCTTTGTTCCCATTTCCCCAAAATTTGTGTCCTTGGCAAAATAAACTATTTTCTTGCATTTTTTATCAGGGAGCTTAGCATTTACATGCCCAGCAGTTGGCTCATGTAGAACAACACTTGCATTCTTGGGCTCTTGAGCTGGCACCTCCTTCCCCTTTGATTTACTTCCATTCTTGGAATTTTTCTCTGCCATACAAGGGATCTTATCTTTTGGTTCACCCAACACCAATTTCTTGCTTAATGTGACGATCTTCTTGCGCTTTGGGACCCGGGGTTGGTGCAGTGGGGATGCTGCCGTCCTCTTGCTACAAAAGGACATTGAACCATCTTCAAATGTAGAACTTCCCTTAATGATCTTCTGAACCATTGATTTCGAACCAATCCAGTCCAAACCCTTTCCTGCTTCTTCCATTTCTTCCTGAGTGCTTTTTGCCCTGGCTTTGATTATTTTTTCAAAGGCAGTATCCTTCTCTTTCATGTCAATCATTTCATGAGTTTAAAGCAATGGTATTTCAAAACTGTTGCGGATTAGTGGCTCTGATTTACACAAGTCAATAAGGGAGGAACTATCCTCTAACACATTTGATTTGGTCCCAACTGATTTGTGATCTAAACCTTTGCGATATATGTCCTTTTTGATGTAAAACTCTAGAGTTACACTGTCCTCAATTGAGCTGGTACTGTTGTTCCCTCCATCTGCACCACTGTTCGCCCTCTTTGAACTCCTGTCGCCGCTGCCACCCATGCCATCGTCATCATCTCCGCTGCCACTCATGCCATCATCATCCTCCCCATTGCCACCCATGCTATCGACATCCTCCCCGCCACCACCCATGCCACCATCAAAGGCCCCCTATCATCATCCTGTGTCTCCTCGCTGTCATCATCACTTTTAGGGTCCTCTCATTGATCAACATCATCAACCTTGTGACCTTTCTCAGTTGCACCCTTGTCTATTACATCACCCTCCTCTTCCTCTTCCTCTTCCTCAATGTCATTCCCGGTATCATCTTTGTTTCCAAAGTTGTCTTTGTCATCGTTGTCATTGTCTTCATCTTCTTCATCATTCCCTGCCTCTTTATCCTCATCCTCTTCTTCAGACTCATCACTTTCTTCAGCATCATTACCAGCTCCAGGGTTAACATCTTCTTCCTCTGACTCAATTTTGTCCTGAAATTCATCTTCTTCACTTTCCTCCACCTCTTCTGTTTGCTTGGCAAGAGCTTGACGTTTTCTTCGCCCAGTGTGCGAGCTTTGAGTCTTTGTTCGACCACTGGACGACCCCCTAAGAGGTGACAATTCTGGTTCCGCTTCATCAAGTTTTGCAAATCCTTCGATGAAATTGCTAAGATTGTCATATATTCCTTTGCATAGATAATGGACCATGCTTGCTAGCTTGAACTTCTTCTACAAAATAGTAAAAAACAAAAAAAAAACAATTTAAGTTTGAACCAACTGAAGCATAAGCTTGCTGCTAGCAAGAAAAATGCTAGGTGCAACTGAAGCATACATTTGGTGCAAATATAACAGCTGAGATAATAACAATGTGCAATTGAACCTTATGTTTGGTTCAACTAAGAAAAAATGTGCTTGGTGCAATTGTAACATAACTTTGGTGCAAGTAAAAAAAGATAGTTTGCAACTGAGTTAAGAACTCTATGCAACTGATAGCATAAGTTTGATTTCAGGTAAGAAAAAGGGTGACTAGTGCAACTAAGACAAATAAATGGTGCAAGTAAAGATAGGATAGTTTGCAACTGATATAATAACTCTGTGCAACTAAAGCATACGTTGGGTGCAAAGTAAAAAAACTGATTTGTGCAACCAAGAAATAAAAATTTCCAACATATGTTTCAATATGTAAAAACACAAAAAATTGAGCTAGAGAAGAAACGGTTGAGCAAAAGGATAACTAACATGCGGATTGCAGCTGATTGGAACCTTTGACGCCACAAACACTTCTGCCTGTAACAATCCTCCTAAAATTGATGATTCATCTCTACTTCTGAACTCCTCTTTGAGCTGATGCACAAAAGAACATCAAATTAGCTACAAAACTTCATGCTAGATAAACAAGAAAAATACTTAAAATCACTTATTATGTGCGCCTATAAAGAAATAGCACAACATGTGAATAACTACCATATGACTACCAGCAAAACAACAGTTGAAAATTACTATGTGAAGACCCAAAAAAACAATGAAAGTCTTATGGGTAAAACTATTGTAAAGAAGCATATGTGAAACTATCATAAGTCTATGTGCCAACTATCAAAATGGGCTTGTGCAAGTACCCACTAAATGTGAAACATATGTGCAACTTCATAATAGTAGTTATATAGATAAACCCTAAAACATAAACATATTATGAAACTGACACATTAATATATGCAAGAAGTATTAGTTGACTTTAAAAAAAAGTCCAACTCACTTGAAGTTTGCCAAAGACGCCAGGTGAAATCAAATCCTTTTTATAATCTTGCTGATCAGGTTCTTATCAAATGCATTGGCTCTAACATTGCATACGCTTACTCTCTCATCAACGTCAAGTGCATCAATGTAAAGAATCTGTTCGCGTACCATCCCAATAAACAAAAAAGGGAAAAATAGCATGTGAGCACATTGGTCAGACAAATCACAACCTGCAGAAAAGTACATCTAACGAGAACATAATTTAATTTCAACTTATAATTAACTGATACAAACAACAACAGACTGTTTTCTTCTCCTCACCCATGTTGCGGAAAGATTCATTTATGTGCTCACCAACAAATAAGCACACATTGCTCTTCAACAGAAATTCAGGTTCCAGGACAACATCGTAGCAGCATGGGCTCATGGACATGCTTGTTGTAGGAGCTAAAAAGGTGCTGAAAGAAAGTGCAAGCTAGCCAATGAGGAACTTGTTATCAGCAGTTCCCTTCATATCTTTCAACGTCTTCTTGAAATCCGTGACCATGGGGTGTTTGGGCGTCCCGGAGTAGTTGAACATCTCATTGAATCTCTTAACAACTTCCTTTTCAACAACATATTTCAGATGTGGTCCTCTATTGGGTAACTGAAAATTCCTGTGTACACTAGCAGCATCTACTAGAATAGTACCCTTGCCTGGAAATACCAATGCTGAAGTACCTGGGTCGTAAGCCTGGACTAGGAACTTGGTCAAGTATGAAGGAAGAGTGTCGGCTAAGTTTATCAAGCCTCCTAACATCTTCTCATATAGGAAAGACCTTTGAACAGGTGCCAATCCCTTGTTCACCTTCACAAACCTCCCTGGTGAGGCCGTAATCCTTCCAGCTTGGGAATGTCGCCCAGGAACATTTCCTTCAACTCCAACTTCAGATCCCTGAGACAACAATAGAGGTGGAACTAAATACACAATAATAGATGTGCAACTAGTAAACTTATGTGTGCAACTAATCATAGATAAATAACTAAATTATTTAACATTAGGGAAAAAAGGGAGGAAAAGTAAACATAAAATGTATGACAATGACATGTTCAAAGTTGTGCGACTATTTTTTGGAAAACAATGCAACTGTTATGTATACAATGTGCAACTAAAGACTGTCAGTTATATACATGTTTTGCTGCAACTGTTTGTGACAAATGGGTGCCAACTGTATATACATCACTTATCTCAGCACATGAAAAACTTAGCTGAAAAGTATAACACTTGTGCACACAAACAAAACAAAGTGCCAAGTAAATAGAATTCAGGTGCAACACTAAACAGCAGAGGTGCCAACTGTTACCAACATATTGTGCAACTGTTAAACAAATGTACAATAGGTACCTCATCAGTTTGTGCAGACATCACGCCACCCCCATCAGAGCATTTGACTTTGCCTTTCCCTCTGGCAGGCTTTATAACACGGAACTGATCATCACCCTTGAACTACAAAAAAAGGATGCCACACATGAAAATTCATGAAAAAGAGAAAAAAAGGAAATGCTACAAATCTTCAAAATTGCACATTGCATTCAAAAAAGAAAAAAAAGTGTTGAACCTTGGGCTAAAAACTTACCCCTACTTCCTCACCATCATCGAGAACAATGCGGCTGCGAATGCCCTGCTTAGCAGCCCTTTTCTTGTTCTGCCATTTACGAAGTGGTGCAATTCTCTGCATGGTCCAGAAGAAAACAACCAAAAATGAAAAAAGAAACATGAGAAAAATAGCACATATATTGGATCATGTTTGCTGCTTTTTGGGCATAAAAAATAAACCTCTTCTTCGCTTCCACCGACTTCTCCGTCTTCAAACATTGTCACTGCAAAAAATAAAGGCTCAACATGAAAACCAAGGACAAACAATTGTAATTGCACACTAATAAATGTCAGTAACCAGGGTTGACTATAATTTTGTAGGTCGGTTGTCTCATGGGATGAACAAATGCATAAAAACCATGAACAATGCCAACTATTGGCCTAGATCTGCCAACTAGGGACAGGGCAATGTCAACTATAAATTGCACACAAACCGAAACCATTAGTATGCAACCATTGGGCCTGGATCTGCCAACTAGGGACATGGCAATGTCAAGTACAAAATCACATTAGTGTGCAACTATATCACAGTAGTATGCAACCAATATGACAGTAGCGTGCACCTATTTGGCCTGAATCTGCCAACTAGAGACAGGAAATGGAAAATATAAAATCCACACAACCAAAATCACACTAGTGTGCAACTATTGCGCCTCCATCTGCCAACTATGGACAAGAAAATGCCAAGTACGAACGAGAACACTATGGGCGCGACCTCACATTGCTACCTGCACGGCGAGAACACTACGGGTGCACCCTCTCCTGGTATGGGCGCGACCTCTCCCAGTACGGGCACGACTAGAGCAGTACGGGGCAGGCCTCTCTTGCTATGAGCACGACGAGATAGTACGGGCACGGGCCTCTGCTGCTACGTGAACGACGAGAGCACTATGGCGTGCGGGCCTCTCCTCCTACGGCAACGGTGCTCTCCGCTACGGGAACAAGCTCCACCACCACCCGCGGCCTCCACACAACATCCGCGGTAGGGGCAGCGCGGACGCAAAAACAACAACTGAGCGCATGACCCTATAGACGGCTACCGACAACGCACGTAAGCAGGAGAGGAGTAGCGGCTGCCTCATCGCTACGGCCGTGGAGAGGAGCAAAGCAGGGGAGAGGGCCTGGAGGGGAGGAGGGATGCAGGGGCCCGACGACCGTACCCGAGCCGACGATGAGCAGTGGATGCCTCCCCCCGCTACGTCTCTGCCTCCTCTGCAAGATTCAAGGAGGATTCAATGGCGGATGCGGTGACGAATCTGGAGGAGGAAATCAGGGAGGAAATGGAGAGGGGAGAGGATCCTGGAGGGGAGAGGATGAACTGCACGAAATTCAAAACTGCCACCGCCACACTAATTCGCTCTGTGCACAAAACGAAAACTGCTACCGGTCTATGACATGCGGTCCCCCGATAGGGTATGCGCATGACGCGACACGGCTCAACCGGACCAGGTGAGCACGATGTGCAACTGACGGTGGAAACGGACAGCACGGCACCTGGCGGCATGTGCCTTTTGATTTGGACGAATCAAACGGTCCATGACCGACCGCTCGGTAATGACAGGGAGCGCGCGTGCACTATCATGTATTCTTGATCATTTAACGGTCAACCGCCAACCAAAGTCCACATTAACATTAATAAAACATAATTAAACAAAGTTTGCGCCTCCCGTGTTGCCCTATGCGGTGTCCCAGATGTCCTTGTCATGTGAGCCAGGGCCGGTGAGGTCCACCAATTCTGACGCCGGGCCAGCCTAGGGAAACACCGCCTCCTGGACCCGGACCACGTCCTGCGCCTTTTGCGTCACCGACGGGCCTGCTTTGTTGCGGACACGATGCTCCTCCTCCTCCTCTCGTGTCTAGCGGACACGATGCTCCTTCACCAAGCGGCACTGCCTCCAGTGCTCGAGGTATGTTGCCTCCTGCGCTGGTGTATCCCCGAGCCACATGGAAGCCGCACTGATCCACTCGCGCAACCCACTCTAGCACATGTATTGCACCGCCGCCGATTGGGGCCCCGTCGGTTGCAGCTCGGTATTGGGAGAGGGGAGCCTCAATGGTGATAGGGGGGTATGTAGACCTCGGTGGCTAGCATGGTGAGGGCCTTTGCTAGACACGCCTGGTACGCGACCTTCTCCTCCTCCTCCTTGCGCCAGGTCCCCTCGATGGAGACCTGCATGGCCGCCACCAACACCGCCTGGTAGGCGGCCTCCTCCTCCTCCTCCTCCTGCTCCTCCTCCTTCAATGCCATCTTAGGCGGCGATGGTGGCAGGGGGGGGGGGGGGTTGGTGTGTCGCTTGGTGGTGCTGGACAATGCGGCCATGGTCCTCCTTGTCCTCAAGGGCAAACCAAACCTCTTAGTTAGGAGAGTCTGGGAGGTAGACCGGGGACCACTGTTGTGTCGACGTCAGGAGCTCGCGGAGCCCTCGCACCTCCTGAGCATGAGACGTTGCGATCGCGACACCGTCGGCACCGGGATCCATTGAGGATCTAGATGCCCTTCGTGGGGTGGGTTGACATCAGGATACGACAACGACTATCGGTATTGCCAGTGCCACCTTGCCTGGTTCACCAGAATGTTTAGCCGGTCCCTCATGATGCGGGCAGATGATGGTGGAGGCAGTGCTCGGGACGAGCCGGTGTCGGGGGTCATCTTACCCTTGCCCTTGCTGCTGAGGAAACCCATGGCTCTAGGGTTTGGCTGTCGCCGATGAGGGAGCATGCGGGGCTAGATGTGGACGAGGAGAGGAAGTGGAAGTGGATGAGCCCCTCGCACGCGTGGATTAAAAAAGGATGGCCTCCCACAGTTTCCACTCACTAACACGCAGGCCCGAGGTAGGTGGCCACATTTTATATGATCGCGGGCATCGGTTGGCCGACCAACATGTGGGGCTGTGACAAACACCGAGAGGGCACGCGACGCATCCGTTTCGTGTCCGCACGGACGCAAAGTAGGCTCAAATTTGTGCCCAAAATTTGTGGCCGTGAACACCGCATAGACACATTTTGGGTTTTGGTCGGCACATTGGGCCGACGTTTATGTCTGGTTCAACCCAAATGGACACGGACTGACGAAATGGGTTGACCGGTTGGACTTGCTCTTAAAACAGAAGGACAAACAAAACCAGTAGATAGTTTTGTGTATTTTGTTGTCCTTTGATTGTATCGTCTACTGTTTTAATATGTTTTTTTGACAATAGACAATGTCAAAAAACGTGTTATGTTATGTTCAGAGGGAGTATAAATAAGATTCAACTAGCAAACATGCCCATGCGTTACAATGGGAGAAAAAAATCATCCCCTTATACATGTTGGATGATATTTGCAAATCCTTTGAAATTTCTACATGTTGGATGCCCGTGCGTTACAATGTAAAAATGTAACGACTACATGATTTTTGAAGTCTACTCAATGTGTTTTTAAAAATCTTTGTGGGCATAATTTAAAAAATATGAAGGTCAACATTAATCTATTTGTTTACATAAAGCTCGTATCAACAATTTAGTGTACATCATCTTATATTTATTGGTTATTATGCACAATGTAAAATAGGATGACTATGTATCTATTGCAACCTTTAACATATGGTAGCTAGTAGGAATCAACATCGGCTATAGTGCCAACTCTATCTTTTTGTGAGAGCATTAAACTATTATATCTACTCAAGTTAAATGGGACAATAAACATGTGTCATAGGCATTTTCAATATAACCAATATAGGGAAGGTATTAATTAAGATTGCACCATAAACTTTATTCTCGAAATTAGCAACATGCAAAATAAGAAACATGTGTAACAAGCATTTTCAAAATAAACAATATAGAGAAGGTATTAATTAAGACTGCACCATAAAATTTATTCTAGAAATTAGCAACATGCAAAATAAGAGCATATTTAAATCTTCACATTTTTAAGCGATTTTCATATATAACATTTTAGATTTGGAGTTAGGGTTTAAAAGATATGAATGTTTTAAAAAGCACTTGAATTCAAAAAATAGAAGTAAAAAGAAAAGGGGACATTGTTGGGTTTGAACTCAGGTCTCCTGATGGTGGAGTAAGACGTCGGCCATTGGGCTAGCTGTGTGCTTGTGTTTAATTAGAGGCCACACGCTATATACACCAAATTAAACGGCCCATGTAGTGTAACGAACAATTTTTGACTTATGAATGACATAATGGCTAATTCTCACCAACTTAAGGGGTAATTTGAATGACGTATGACCAGAAACAATCCATATTTTATTATTCAGATTTAGTATGCTCTTTGGGTGTCAAGATATTCCATCATTTATGGTGTTACTAGAACTTGGGTGGACAAAGTCACTTTTAGGCTTCAAACGCAAACCCCACTTTGGGCCAAACACGTGCAGATTAGGCCGGTCTCAAATTGAGGGACGAAGTAGGCGAGTCCAGACGTCCGCCATGTTGTCCTGATGGCTTGGCCCCGCATCCCTTTTTAATCGTCCTTCCTCATTTTTATACAGTCCATAGAGAGCTCAAATAGGAGAAGGACCCGCCGCTACAACCATCGAAGTTGTAGGTGGCGTTGCCACACGTCCTCACCGACCCATTGCTCACATGGCCTGGGTGTCGATGTCAAAACCAGCAGATCTCGGGTAGGGGGTCCCGAGTTGTGAGCCTTAGATTGATGGGTAACAGGGAACGAAGGGGACGGTGTTTACCCAGGTTCGGGCCCTCGTGAGGAGGTAAAACCCTACGTCCTGCTTGATTGTATTGATCTATATGGAGATTACATAGTTGATCTACCTCGAGATTGTCTAAGCTAAACCCTAGATAAGTTCACTTGTCCTCTATGAATGGGGATCCTCCGATTTATATAGACATCGGGGGTCCCTAGGGTTACACACA
Organism: Hordeum marinum; assembly: GCA_022496015.1. Classification (NCBI taxonomy): domain Eukaryota; kingdom Viridiplantae; phylum Streptophyta; class Magnoliopsida; order Poales; family Poaceae; genus Hordeum; species Hordeum marinum. The sequence continues at coordinate 449,060,168 of CM039678.1, read as the reverse complement.
ACCGACCATTTACAAGGGATAGATACGCAGATCCTATCTTCAGAACTTGGAGGCCACACCATTCTACAAACACTTCCTTCTTGGATACAAGATCATTCATAGTCCGGTCTTTGGCAGATCAGCACAACAAGTGGACCCACGAGGAATGAACCAACGGCCCGAGGACCCCTTAGCCCTGAACTCCCTTAGTAGCCCCGGAACTAGCCTTCAACGGCGAAGAATGCAGACTTCAGCAGCTTCATGCGTCCATGGTATTCGGCTTGGGAGGCGAGTTCCCTCTATGTTCTGTAGATTCCAACTTGGTTCTGTCTTCCAAGGCACGATTTGTTTATCCTGAAGGCCAAATGCCTGGGTGTGAATAGTACTCCTGCCTGACAGTCTTTCTGATGAAAAGCCAAAACAACTAGTTATGGAAACTCGATCCACTACTTGAGGCTGCCCTTTTATTGGCACTTCTTGTCAACACCGAGATCGTGCCCATATTTCATGGGATACGAGTAATGATCTGGGTAACCACGGGCGCGCATAATGACACAATTGCTTCGTGAAGTGCCACAACTTGCGGTAGTGAAAGAGGACTCCTGGTATTACGGCCCCCATAAAAGGGAGAAAAACCCCAAGGGCCTCCTTACGCATCCAGACTTAATTCCATTTCGCTCTCCATCTTCGAGCGCCCAGATCCATTTCCCCTTCCCTTCCAAGCCTCCCCTCTCGAGCTCAATCCATGGCGGGCTTGGTCTCAAACATCAAGTGGGAGGCCTGGAGCATCACTAACAAGGACATCTGGGAGCTAAAGGCCGCTGGATACCTCTCTCCCAACATCGTCCACCGTCCTCCCGAAGAGGGCCAAGTGGTGCCAACTCCGCGACCAGGCAAGAGAGTTGTATTTTTTTCCTAATTTCATCCGGGGGTTAGGGTTTCCCCTCCACCCCTTTGTCACGGGGTTAATGTTCTTTTATGGGCTAGTCATCCATGACCCCCCCAAATTCTTTTATGCATATATCGGCGTTCATCACCGTCTGCAAGGCCTTCTTGCGAGTCCAGCCGCATTTTGGCCTATGGCTCATGGTCTTCAATATGAAGCCGAAGACGGATAGCGGCCAACATGCAGACAGCGGCAGGGTTGTGATCAGCAAGCTCTCGTGGGTCGAGTGGCCAGACGAGGCCTTCATTGACACTATGAATGCTTGGCAGAAGGAGTGGTTCTACATCACCGAGCCAAGAGATCCGGAACCCCCACGAGGGTAACCTAAGTGAAGGCGTTGCAAAAGCACATCACTCAAATGGTGGAGGCCAATATCGTGCTGACCAACGTGATCTAGGTTATGCTCCATCGCCGTCTCCTGCCCTGCCAGCGTCGGGAGATCCCAATGTGGGCCTACACACCCGGGGGGGACCCGGACACCGTGCGTAAGTTCTTCCGCACAACTCACGAGAAGTTGTGGAAGGCACTTTTCAAGCCCCAAGAGGAGTGGCCGGCCAAAAAAGAAGACGCCGGTTTGGATGCCGATAACTCACCCTTGAAGGTATGATAAGACTTTCTTAATTGCATGCCAAATTGTAATACTTGACCAGGATTCACCCTTCTTCCCTTTGCCTTTACAAGGCTGGCTGGAGAAAGCCGTGAAGGTCCACGGCCCAGTCCCCTTGCCCGAAGACCCTAGGTCGCCTCTGCTAGCGGCGATGCTGGTTGTGGCACTACAAAGAGAAGAAAAAGAAGAAGGAGGTCCGTGAGGGCCTCCGCTCTAGGGTTCCTCCGGATACCAGATCCGGAGAAACCCAAGCCTCCTCCGCAGACGAGGAGGAGCATGATGAAGATGGGGGAGAGATCGACTCTCCCCGGACAAAGAAGAGAGTCGCGCCCAAGGACGCCGAGGAGGATCTTCCTTCCCTAGCCCTGAAGAGGCCCTGCATGGCCAAAGTGGTCTTGGCATACGATAGCTCGGATTCTGAAGAGGACTCCAGCGCTTTCAAGAGGGCCCCTTGAAGGAACTCCAGGGTCAAGCCCCCGGCTCAGAGGTATTGAATCTAGACACCATACGATCTATCCACATTGGTTTTGCCAAACTGACTTGCTCAATTGCTTTCCATGATACAGTTCAGCGCAAGACCTCCTGATCGAACAGGTGTGATGGGAGTCTCCACTGGCCGAACTGGCAGAGAGCAAGACGGAGTTCCACACGACACCCCCTGGCCATAGGTGAGGCCATGGTGGTGGCATCCCGTCGGACCCCCCTACACCGATCACCGGGGGTGAGACAGTGATGGCCGAGGCGCATACCTCGGCCACCAAAGACGTGTTGGCCGAGGACTATGCCTCGGTCGCTTAGGGCCAGGAGGTCGAACTCCTCCTGGAGGATAAGGAGGGAGCCTTAAGTCGCCCTGGCTCCCTTCGGGGTCGAATCCAGAGGCTTCAGTGCCTCCCACATCACCGGCCCTGCCTCCCCAAGGAGGGGGGAAGGGAGAGAAGTGCCGCTGCAGTGCTGCCCATAGCCAAGTGGAGAACAAGGTATGAAAACATGCAATCAACCCCTATGCATAGATTCCCAAGGTCACCGGAATCCGCAAGTTGACGCCATAACGTATATCAAGTGAATCACTTGAATACACCAATATCACTACGAGTATCCGCATGCAAGACATACATCAAGTGCTCTCAAATCCATAAAAGTATTCAATCCAACGTAACGAGATCCCAAAGGGAAAATTCAACTCATCACAACAAGATAGAGAGGGGAAACCCCCATATGATCCAAGTATATTAACAAAGCGTATTATACATTAAGATCGTGACATCTCAAGAACACGAGAGAGAGAGAGATTGAACACATAGTTACCGGTACAAACCGTCAGCCCCGAGGGTGGACTACTCCTTGCTCATCATGGCCTCCCCCGGGATGATGAAGATGGCCACCGGAGATGATCTACCCTCTCTGGTAGGGTACTGGAATGCCTCTAGATTGGTTTATGGTTGATACAGAGAGTTGCGGTGGTAGAACGAGAAGTCTAGGGTTATTTCTGATGGTTTCTATATTTATAGGAATTTTTGGCGTTGGTTTCACGTGGAGATGGGCCACTAGGTGAGCACGATACACTAGGGTGCGGTTAGGGGGCCTGGCGTGCCCTGGTGGCTCATGCCCACCTCGTAGATCTTCTGGCCCTCCAACAAAGCATTTAGTGCCTCTTTTGTTCGAAAAAATCGTCAAAAAGTTTCGGGTGATTCTGAGAACTTTCATTTTCTGCACAAAAACAGCACCACGGTAGTTCTACTGAAAACAACATCAGTCCGGGTTAGTTCTAAATAAATCATATAAAGTCCATCAAAACCATATGAAAGTATTGTAAACTTAGGTGAATATGGCATCAATACTTCATAAATTATCGATTCGTTGGAAATGTATCATCATCCCCAAGCTTAGTTCCTACTCGTCCTAGAGTAGGTAAATGATAAAAGAAATAATTTATGAAGCGTGAATGCTAGCATAATGCATAAGTTTGATCAATGACAATTTCAACCACTTCGCGTTGCATCATAATAGAAAATCTTTCTCAGAAAACTCATCATCATAAAGTAGCAACCAATTCACATGTTATGGTTCAAACAATGAATTCTCTTGAAACTTAACAGCCTATGTTCTTAGTCACCAAACAATTGCAATTCAACTTATTCTCAACTAAGTCTAAGTAAGAGCTCCACATACTAAATCATCATATAATCTTCTATTATTGCTAGTACTCAAAGCATATTTTTAGAGCAAATGGCATCCATCAAACACAGAGAAAGATAGGGGCTTAATGTTTTGCCTCCCAACTCATTTATCATAGAGATAATTGTCAACAATAATAAGTGAAGATAAAATATATTTGATTGTCTATATGTGCCTAGATCTTTCCCCACCGCATGATGCTTGCCAACTAATAGAAGTAGGTTGGAATAAGAAGTTGACTCAACATGAAAAGAAAATAACATGAAAGTAAATAGATTGTCCCTTCGGAGAGGGAAGCAAGTATTTGAATATGTGCATGAGCTCATTGTTTAAAACATCGATAAATATAATTTTGGGAGGCGCACCCTTCCTATTAACGTTACGACCAAGAGTTATCAATATCTTCCATGTTAAACACATTAGCGGCAGTTCCCAAGTGGTAAAAGTAAATGTTTACTCCCCCTCCACCGACGAACACACTCCACGGCTAGCCGAATCCACTGGTACCATCCAAACCAACAGCATTCCTGGGGAGTTTTGTTTAATTATTTGCATTTTTTTATTTCGGGACTGGGAATCCCTATTACCATCCCTCTCGTGCAAGGACGAGTGAATAAACACTCATCATGAGAATAACCCGCTTAACAAGGAAGATACAGACCGCCTCGTGTCGCTCCATGAGTGGTCCAGGCACACAAAACAGATGCTCATTTGAAATTTTAGAGGTGTCACATGCAAATTTACTTGGAACGACAGGGTAATACCACATATAGTTAGATATAGTGGACTGACATGGCAAGAAACTGGGTTTAAGGGTTTTTGGATGCACATGTAGTGTTTCTACTTAGTACGAATTTCTGGCTAGCAAAAGATCCTAAACAAACAACACATGTTGGAGGATCCATGACAATATAACTTCTATGCAAATATACACAACCATAACTCATTATGTTGTCTTCCTTTTCCAACTTCAACTGATTTGCTCAAGTTTGAAAATAATTATTGGGTATTCACAATCATAGAAGATGTCCAAGATAATATATTCGTATGTGAAAGTTCTCTTCCTTATACTAAACATTCACAAATTGCTTGTATGACCAATATTGTGATTGTCAAACTTCAATAGATTTTACTTTCTAAACCCAATGTGAATCTACTACTATGCATGATATGAACATATAATTTCAACTTTAGGGTATTCAATTCATTCAAGAATTTATTCATAGGATATAAGTGAAGCACAAGAGTAAACATCAAACTACTCTTCAAAAGATATAAGTGGAGATCAATGAGTAGTCAAATAATGAAGTAGATGTGCGAGGACTCTCTTTCTCTCTCAATATCTGAGTATTTTATTTAAACAACAAGCAAAAGAAAAACAACACTCCAAGAATATTACATATCATGTGGACAAATAAAAATTTAGGCTCAACATAGGCTAACCGATAGTTGTTGATGAAGAGAGGTGGGATGCGTAGCATCCCCAAGCTTAGATGCTTGATAATTCTTGAAATATTTACTCGGAGTGCCTTGGGCATCCCCAAGCTCGAGCTTTTGTATCTCGTTCAATCCTCTCATATCTCGGTTTCATCGATAATGTTGGAGATGAAATAGGGGATGCCTTCTGGGGCATCCCCAATCTATGGTCCTTTCTGTTCCTTATTCACCTCATATCGGTATCTCACCAAAAACTTGAAAATTTCAATCACACAAAACTCAACGGAACTTCGTGAGATGGGTTAGTATAGTAACGATAGGTCATTCACTTTGGTACTATAAAAACAAGATTCATAATTCTTACCACATAATACCTACTGTATTATATCATTCCCATAATTTACATCACTAAATATAAGCTATAGGAACACTAAAACAAGCAAACTATGCATGCAAAACAGAATCTATCAAAAACATAACATGCTATGAAAATGTGAATAAATACCATACTTTGTTGATTCGAAAAATTCTTAAAAATATGGACAACGCATAGAATTTGCACAGAAAGTTTGTGTTAAAATAACAGAATTTTTTGATGCTCCAGTAAAATCAGATTATTCATATACTGGATGTAAAGCCTTTTGTTTTTGCACAGAATCAAACAAGCAAGTATCCACACTATCCCAAAGGCTTTACTTGGCACTTTATTGAAATAAAAGACACAAAATATGAATACTATAGTAGTCATCATGTGAACACATAAAAACATAAAGTATAAGTGTTGGGTTGTCTCCCAACAAGCGCTTTTCTTTCATGCCTTTTAGCTAGGCATGATGATTTCAATGATGCTCGTCTAGGAATAATAGTTGAAACATGCAAGAGAGAATCATGAATGACATGGCAAGAAAATTTAAGTCTAACCCACTTACTATGCATAGGGATATTGTGATGAAGCAATTTATGGGAGCAAGAATCAACTAGCATAGGAAGGCAAAACAAACATATCTTCAAAGATTTGAACGCGTAGAAAGGAAACTTGATATTATTGCAATTCCTACAAGCATAAGTTCATCCCTGATAATAGTCTTCAGTAGCATCATGAAGGAATTCAATAATATAACTATCACATACAACATTATTTTCATGATCACAAGCATAGAAGATGAGGTGCCAGGGTTGATCACCACCAGAGTGTCGAGTCGTGATGCCCGACGAGGCCAGGAGATGAGGTGCTCCTGAGGATGGGGTGATGTTGTGCGCTAGCTTGCCCCAAGAGCGTCGTGTGAGGATTAGGGCACCAAAGTTTTGGCAAGGTATGTGCGCAGCTTGGATCCCACATAGCATACCGTGCCCAACCCCCGCTCGCGGGGTGCGCGAGGGAGAGCTGGCAGTGCCAAACCTCTTGAGAAGGAATTCAAAACGAGAAAACATTGCAAGGAGAAAAATTCCCACCCCATTTTTCAAATAATACGCAAAAACTTCAAACTTCATTCCAAAAGCTGGCAAATTTGGTCACAAAAGAGGGCAAATAACAGCCGCGTCCGACGCCTAGACTAGTCTTTCGCCAGCACGGAGCATGTGGCATCCACTGGGCGTGGGCATAGTCGTTGAATGATAGTGTCGTCCGCCAGCACGGAGCATGGGGCTTCCACTGGGAGTGGGCATAGTCATTGAATGATAGTGTCATCTGCAAGCGCGGAGCATGGGGCTTCCATTTGGGTATGGGTGGGAACCCCTCCGCATCCTTGGGGGGCTTCGTGCGTCTACAATCCACTCATTATTACGTGAGAGTGGCATGGGTAGAACTTGTAGAGATGTTGGATGTATTAGGCTTTCTGGATGGGGACCCCATCCCGAGTCTCTAGGCGTACAGCGCCAGACCTAGAGAGGCAAGCGACCCTGAACGGGCCCTTCCACATGGGCAAGAGCTTGTGCAAGCCCTCCTTAGAGAGGACCCGCCTTAGGGCGAGGTCTCCGAATTCAAGGGTCCTAGAGCAGACTCCGCGGTAATGGTATCGCCGCAGCGCCTGCTGGTACCTTGCGGCGTGGAGTGAGGCCTGGCGGCGGCCCTCCTCCACGAGCACGAGATCTATCCCCCGCTCAACATCCTGATGCTCCTCATCGAATGCCAAGACGTGCGGGGAGCGATGCTTGACCTCGTGTGGGAGGACTGCCTCAACTCTATAGACAAGGAAGAATGGAGTATCACCGGTGGGCTTAGTCGCGGTGGTGCGGATGGACCACAACACTGACTGAAGCTCACCGAGTGTCCGTGTCAAAAATGGCGGATCTCGGGTAGGGGGTCCCGAACTGTGAGACTGGGATCGATGGTAACTGGAGATGAAGGGGACACTGATTTTACCCAGGTTCGGGCCCTCCTATGGAGGTAATACCCTACGTCCTGCTTGGATGTATTGATGATATGGGGGTTACAGAGTTGATCTACCTCGAGGTCGAATAGCTAACCCTAGGTGAGTTGTTCTCAGTCTACACCCTAAAACCCTTCGGCTTATATAGATGCCAGGGGTGCCTTGGGTTTACATATGGTCAGTTACATGCCGAAGAGATAAACATGCCTATTTGCTACATCAAACGTAGAGCACAAGACGTGCTCTCCGAAGCTTCCTTCCGGGAGATAAGGTCTTCCATGAATCCTATGTTCGGTAAGTGGACCATATAGTCCAGCCCATAGAGATAGGTCGGCCTCCCGAGGACCCCCTAATCTAGGACTCCCTCAGTAGCCCCCAAATTTCCTCCAACGCCAAGGGTCTTACCTTCAATTGCTTTGATCAGAATCTTCAGCTTGCGAGGTGAGTTCCTTCTGCTGAATAGAGTTTGGCCTCCGATGACAAGTAGCTTCCGAATAGGGGCGTGTCCGAACACTGTGAATGGGATGGTATTTGGAGACCAAATGTAGGGGGGTAACACAACGTCCCCTGACGACCTCTCCGACAAAAAAGCACGGCCCACCATGACCGCTAGGCCAGTTACAAAAAATCGATGTGTGGTTCGAGTCCGTTCCATCAACACGATCTATCAATGTGCAGATCGTGCCCCGTTTCACACAGGATATGTTTAATCATGCGCATGTAGCCACATGCACATCTCAGGGAGCGGAGCGATTCACGGCACAATGGAGGGAGCCTAGACGATAAGCCTCATAAAAAGGGAAGAAAAACCCCAAGCTAATCACGCCCCTCATCTGCCTCTTCTGCTTCCCATTCCTCTGAGCCTCCGACGACCATATCTAAATCTTCGCTACCCACCTCCGAGCTGACCAATGGTGGGTTCCGTCTCCAACGGCAAGTGGGAGGCCTCCTCGGTGACTGGAAAGGACATCCATGACCTCAAGATGGCCGGATACCTCCCTGCCAACATCCTACACCGCGCGCTAGAGAAGGGTCAAGTGATCCCCACCCCCAAGCTAGGAGAAAGGGTGGTCTTCATCCCCCACTTCATACTAGGGCTGAGCTTTCCGCTTCACCCCTTAGTTAGGGGGTTGATGTTCTTCTACGGTCTGGACTTCCAGGACCTCCCACCAAATTCATTTATGCATACATCGGCTTTCATCCTCATCTATGAGGTGTTCCTTCGGGTCGAGCCACACTTTGAGCTCTGGCTCAAAGTATTCAATGTCAAGTCGAAGTGCGTCGGTGCCAAGCATGCAGATTGTGGCAGAGTTGTCACCGGCAAGCTCACCCACGTCATATGGCCGTATGGCACATTCATCGATACCATCAAGGTATGGCAGAAGGAGTGGTTCTACATCACTGAACCACAAGAAGAAGGTCAGATCCCCCTACCCCATTCAGATCCGGTCCCCCACTCGATTAGCCTCATGGATCGAAAAGGGCCTTAGCTGGGGATCGAGCAAGGAGGTGGGCGACCTGTAGAAGCGCATCAGCGCCAAGGTCGAGAAGGGCCTCACCCTGACCAATGTGGTCCAGGTCATGCTTCGAAGAGGCATCCACCCCCTACCAACGCCGGGATATTCCCTTGTGGGCTCGTCAGCTCCATGATGCGCCCACAATCAAGAATCTCTTCTGCATTACGCGGGAGAAGCTGTAGAAGGCGCTCTTCAAATCACAAAAGAGCTGGCCATCCGAAGAAGAAGACAAAGGCTTTCACGTTGATAAGCTCGCCTACGAGGTATGACATTAACTTTGCTTGTTTGGATTCATTTTCCATAAAGAAGACTTCTGACACTTCTTCCGATCACCCTCTATAGTCATGGCTGAAGAAGGTCGTGACTATTAATATTCCAGCAGCCCAGCCTGAAGACGCTAGGTCCAGTCTATTAGCGGTGATGCTCGTGGTGAAGCCGTACAAGGCCCCCAAGAAGGAGGAGAAGAAGAAACCAGGCCGTACCGGCCTTCGCATCAGGGACCAGTCAGAGACTATGTCTGAGGAGACGAATACCACCTCAAATCAAGAGGAGCACGAGGAGGAGGAGGAGGAAGAGGAAGAGGAGGAGGAAGATGAGAAGGTCAGATTCAAGGGGGGAAGGCAGTTCCCCCTTCGCAAGAAAGAGGGTGGTGTCATCGGACGCCCCAATGAAGGTATCACCTCCTGCCCAAAAGAGAGCACGCCAGGCGCAGGTGATCGTGTTCGACGATAGCTCGGACTCGGACACTAAGTCCGAGGACCTCGAGGTGGCCCCACGAAGGCGCCACAGGGTCAAGCCCCCCGCCCGAAAGTTAGGATTCGAAGACCCCTTGCTCATTTTTCAATAGGTTCAAAGTTTATTAACATGCAGGTGCTTTTTGATTTCACAGCCCCCCCGCACGTTCTTCCCACCGACCCAATATCGGATGGAGATACCTCGCCCACCGAGCTAGTGGAGAGCGGGAATGCCCCGCATCCCACCACCCCTGGCACCGCGAAGGACACCGCGGAGTTGTCATCCCAACAAGCTCCTATGGAGCCTGGCACCGGTGGTGGGGGAGACAACATAATGGCCGAGGCTAATGCCTCGGTCACCAAATATCGGGGGGAGGTACCCTACCCGGACACTGAGGAGGCCGGACGAGCGGCTGCACGGTCCCCTCCAAGGGCATCCCCGGAGTGCGCCACGCCTTCGAAGGCACCGGTTCAAACCCCGGTCGATGGTTGACACATCTCCAATGTATCTATAATTTATGAAGTATTCATGCCATGTTTACAATAATTCTATATGATTTTGGTATGATTTTATTAGAACTAACCGGACTGACGATGTTTTCAGTAGAACTACCATGGTTTCGCCTTTTGTGCAGAAATAAAAGTTCTCGAAATAGGCTGAAAATTTAGTATGAATTTTTCTGGACCAAAAGAGACCCCCGAAGCATTGGAGTTGGGCTAGAAGAGCCACGAGGAGGTCACAAGCCTGCCAGGTGCAGCCACCCCCTCTGGCTGCGCCTAGCAGTCTTGTCACCGCCTCTTGGCACCCCTTGACGTGATTCCAACTCCAAAAATTCCTGTAAATATAGAAACCTTTGAAAAGAAACCTAGATCAGGAGTTCCGCTGCCGCAGGGCTCCAGGGCCACAAAAAACCAATCGGGAGCCTGTTCCGACACCCTGCCGGAGGGGGAAACCATCACCGGAGGCCATATTCATCATCCCGACGCTCTCCATGACGAGGAGGGAGTAGTTCACCCTCGGGGCTGAGGTTATGTACCAGTAGCTATGTGTTTGATCTCTCTCTCTCTCTCTCTCTCGTGTTCTTGAGATGACACGATCTTGATGTACCGTGAGCTTTATAGATATGGATGAATCATATGGAGTTTTCCCCTCTCTATCTTGTTGTGATGAATTGAGTTTTCCCTTTGAAGTTTTCTTATCGGATTGAGTTTTATGGATTTGAGAACACTTGATGTATGTCTTGCGATGGGATATCCATGGAGACAATGGGATGTCCTATTGATCCACTTGATGTATGTTTTGGTGATCAACTTGCGGGTTCCGTGACCTTGGGAATCTTTGCATAGGGGTTGGCACATGTTTTTGTCTTGACACTCCGGTAGAAACTTTTGGGCACTCTTTGAAGTTCTTTGTGTTGGATTGAACATGACGAATCTGGAATTGTGTGATGCATATTGTATAATCAAGCCCATGGGTACTTGTGGTGACATTGGAGTATCTAGGTGACATTAGGGTTTTGGTTGATGTGTGTCTTAAGGTGTTATTTTAGTACAAACTCTAGGGCTGTTCGTGACACTTATAAGGATAGCTCATAAAATTGATCAGAAAGGATAACGTTGAGGTGGTTTCATACCCTACAATAATTTCTTCATTACTTCTCTGATAGTTGTGACTTTGGAGTGAACTCTTTGTCACACGAGAGGTATTTACATATGATTCAACTATGTCATTAATGTTGAGAGAAATTGCACTAGTGAAAGTATGGACCCTAGGCCTTGTTTCCAACCATTTATACAACGTTTTGCTTGCTGTTTACTATTTGTTACCTTGCTGTTTTTATATTTTCAGAATACAAAAACCTATATCTACCATCCATATTGCACTTGTATCACCATCTCTTTGCCGAACTAGTGCACCTGTACAATTTTCGATTGTATTGGGTGTGTTGGGGACACAAGAGATTCTTTGTTATTTGGTTGCAGGGTTGTTCGAGAGATCCTATCATCAACCTACACCTCCCACGGATTGATAAACCTTAGGTCATCCAATTGAGGGAAAATTGCCGTTGTCCTACAAAACTCTTCGCTTGGAGGCCCAACACGAGTCTACAAGAAGAAGGTTGTGTAGAAGACATCAAGCTCTTTTCTGGCGCCGTTGCTGGGGAGGTGAGTGCTTGAAGGTATAACTTTAGATATTGCAATAAAATCTTTTAGTTTCTTGTTTTTCACTAGTTTGGTTTTATACAAGAAAATTACAAAAAAAATGAAATTTAGGTTGCCTCATATGCTTCAGCTTTTTAATGTGTTTCGTGAAAATAATGGAAAGGAAAATTGTGCTTAAGTGTTAGAAGAAAAAGTTATTAAAATGTTTGGCACTAAATCTTTGAGTGATGAGCATAATTTCAATATTGTTAGTATGAATTCTATGAATATTCATGATGCTAATTATATGCAAAGCCACAAGCTTAGGGATGCTATGTTTGATGAAGAAGATATTTTTAGTCCCCCAAGTTTTGATGAGCAAATTTATTATGATGATGGCATGCCTCCTATATATGATGATTATGATGATGACATGTATGCTAGAAAGAGTGATAGCAACCATCAAACCTATTATCATGATTTTAATATTGATTGTGGTTTTGTCAATAATGTATATCATGATAGTTATTTTGTTGAGTTTGCTCCCACTAATATGAATGAGAAGAAAATTGCTTATGTGGAGAGTGACAAATTTCCTATGCTTGTATATCATGAAAAGAATGCTTTATTTTCTGGTTATATTGTAAAATTCCTTCATGATGCTACTGAAAATTATTATGAGGGACGAACATATGCTTGTAGGAATTGCAATAATATCAAGTTTCCTCTCTATGTGTTCAAGGTTTTAAAGTTATGCTTGTTTTGCCTTCCTATGCTAGTTGATTCTTGTTCCCATAAATTTTTTTATCACAAAATCCCTATGCATAGGGAGTGGGTTAGACTTAAATGTGCTTGTCATTAGATTCATGATGCTCTTTTGCATGTTTCAGTTATTATTCCTATACGAGCATCATTCAAATCATCATGCCTAGCTAGAAGGCATTAAAGAAAAGCGCTTGTTGGGAGACAACCCAACACTTTTAATTTCTGTCTTGATGTGTTCACATGATTAATATACTATATTAATCATGTTTTGTGTGTATTATTTCAATAAAGTGCCAAGTAAAGCCTTTGGGATAGTGTGGATACTTGCTTGTTTGATTCTGTGCAAAAACAGAAAGTTTTGCGTCCAATATATGAATTATCTGATTTTACTGGAGCGTCAAAAAATTCTGAAAGTTTTCCAAAACATTTATATGCAAATTTCTTTATTTTTCCTAATTTTTAAGAATTTTAGAGTTAGGGAAGTATGGTGATCATTCCGATCTCTACAGACTGTCCTCTTTTTGACAGATTCTGTTTTGAATGCATAGTTTGCTTGTTTTAGTGTTTCCATAGCTTATATTTAGTGGTATAAATTATGGTAATTACATAATATAGTAGTTATTATGATAGAACAATTATGAATCTTGTCTTGGCTGTACCTAAGTGAATGATCTTTATTTATTACACTAACCCTTCTCACGAAGTTCCGTTAAGTTTTGTGTGATTGAAGTTTTCAAGTTTTGGGTAAGACACCGATATGAGGAGAATAAGGAGTGACAAGAACCTAAGATTGGGGATTGCCAAGGCACCCCCAATGTAATATTCAAGGAAGACTCAAGCGTCTAAGCTTGGGGATGCCCCAGAAGGCATCCCCTCTTTCGTCTTCAACACTATCGGTATATCTTACTTAGAGCAATATTTTTATTCATCACATAATATGTGTTTTGCTTGGAGCATCATTTTATTTTGTTGTTATCTATTAGGTGTTATTTATAATCTTTTTTTTCAATAAAAAGGTCCAAGAATTTCCTTATGATGCTTGCATTGCATGTTTTGATATGTGCTGGGTAAAAACAGAAACTTATGCTGTAGTGTTTGAATTTTCATATTTTACTAGAAAGTGTACATTTTCTGAAATTTTTACACAGTGTTTGCATACAAATTTTATAGAATTTACTAAACTTTCATAATTTTTTGAGTTACAAAAGTACACTATTTTCATAAATTTCTACAGACTGTTCTGTTTGGACAGATTGCTGTCATAGTTTTGTTATCTACTTGTCCTATAGTTTCCATAGCCTATATTGGTAGATATAAATTATGGAAATGATAGAATACAGTACCTAATGTTTGGAAATTATTATGAAAATTGTCTTTGCAGTACATGAAGTGTTGATTTATTCTTATGTGTACTAACCTATCTCACGAGTTCTTTTTGAGTTTTGTGTGGATGAAGTTTTTAAGGGTAGATGAAACAGGGATCTCAGAGGATTGAACAAGATACAAAAGCTCAAGCTTGGGGACGCCCAAGGCACACCAAGTAAATGTTTCAAGAACTCTCAAGCATCTAAGCTTGGGTATGCTACGCATCCCACCTCTCTTCGTCAACTATCGGTTAGCCTATGTTGAGCCTAAATTTTTATTCGTCCACATGATGTGTGATATTCTTGGAGTGCTATTTTTGTTTTGCTTGATGTTTAAATAAAATAATCAGATCTGAAAATATTTATTGAGAGAGAGATAGAAAGTCCTCACATAGCTACTTAATTGTTTGACTAATCATTGATCTTCACTTATATGTTTTGGAGTAGTTTTGTCATTTACTCTCGTGCTTCACTTATATCCTATGAGTAAATGGTTGAATGAATTAAATATCATAAATCTGAAATTATATATGTTTTATATGCTCATCCCATGGGGAGTAATTACTTCACATATAATAAGTATAGGTGGTAAAATTTATTGAAAGTTAGCAAACACCGCATTGGTCAATTGAACCATTCATGAAAGAATATTGAAGGAAGAGAGATTTCACATATAAATATACTATATTGTACATCTTCAGTGATTCTGAATACCCATTAATTATTTTCAAACTTGAGAAAATTAGTTTAAGTTGGAAAAGTAAGATAACGTAATGAGTTATGCATGGGTATATTTGTATAGAAGTTATATTGTTATGGATCCTCCAACATGTGGTGCTTGCTTCCACCTCATACTAGCCAAAACTTACGCACCAAGTAGAAATACTACTTGTGCATCCAAACACCCTTAAACCCAAAGTTGTTCCATATGAGTCCACCATATCTACCTATATGCGGTATTTACCTGTCGTTCCAAGTAAATTTGCAACTGCCAAACTCTAAACTTTCAAATAATATTCTGTTTTGTATGCCTGAATCGCTCATATAGTAACTAGGGGATGTCAGTACCTTCCATGGTAGGTGGGTTATTCTCACGATATGTGTTGATTCACTATGATTCACGAGAAAGTGTCTGGTAATAGGGATTCCCAGTCCCGAAATCAAAGGAAAAAATGAAAATAATTAAACAAAACTCCCCCAGGAATGTGGTTGGTATGGATGATACCCATGGATTCGGCTCGCCGTGTAGTGTGATTGATTGGTGGAGGGGGAGTAAAAACTTTACCATATTGTTTGGGAACTGCCTATAATGTATCTAGCATGGAAGATACTGAGATCTCTCGATTGTTATGGTGACAATGAAAGCATACCACAAAAAATTATTATTCATCTCTTTTTAAAAGCTCGAGCTCTGGCACCTCTGCAAATTAATGCTTCCCTCTGTGAAGGGCCTATCTTTTACTTTCTACTACTTACCTTTATGCAAGAGTCATGGTGATCTTCACCACTTCCTATATTTTGCGTTTTTCTCTTGGCAAGCATCATGTGTTGGGGAAAGTTCCAAGCATATATGGACATTCAAATATATTTGATCATGAATTATTATTGTTGACAATTATCTATATGATAAATAAGTTGGGTGGCGAAACTGTAAGCCCCTATCTTTCTTTGTGTTCGACAGATGCCATTTGCTCTAAAAATATGCTTTGAGAGTTAGCAATCATGGAAGACTATATGATAGTTGAGTATGTGGAATTTGCTAAATCAAAGCTCTTACATATACCCTTCCTGAAAATAAGATGAATAGCAATTGTTTGTGACTGAAAGCATAGTTTGTTAGTCTATACTTTAACATGTGAATAGCTTGCTACTTCATCATGAGAAGGTTTATGAGATGAGCTACTGTTTATGATAAATAAAGATGCTAGAAAAAGTGTTTGGAATTATCATTGATCAAACTTGTGCACTTGCTAGCATTCATACTTCATAAATTAATTCTTTTATCATTTACCTACTCGGGGACGAGCAGGAATTAAGCTTGGGGATGCTGATACACCTCCAATGTATCTATAATTTATGAAGTATTCATGCCATGTTTACAATAATTCGGTATGATTTTGGTATGAATTTCTTAGAACTAACCTGGACTGATGTTGTTTTCGGCAGAACTACCATGGTGTCATTTTTTGTGCAGAAATAAAAGTTCTCGGAATGGGCTGAAAATTTACTATGATTTTTTCTAGACCAAAAGAGACCCCCAAAGCATTGGAGTTGGGCCAGAAGAGCCACGAGGAGGTCACAAGCCTGCCAGGCGCGGCCACCCCCTGGCCGCGCCTAGCAGGCTTGTCACCACCTCGTGGCAGCCCTTTATTTGATTCTAACGCGAAAAATTCCTATAAATATAGAAACCTCCGAAAAGAAACCTAGATCAGGAGTTCTGCTGCCGCAAGCCTCCAGAGCCACAAAAAACCAATCGAGAGCCCATTCCGGCACCCTGCCGGAGGGGGAAACCATCACCGGAGGCCATCTTCATCATCCCGGCGCTCTCCATGATGAGGAGGGAGTAGTTCACCCTCAGGGCTGAGGGTACGTACCAGTAGCTATGTGTTTGATCTCTCTCTCTCTCTCTCATGTTCTTGATATGACATGATCTTGATGTACCATGAGCTTTATTGATATAGATGAATCATATGGAGTTTTCCCCTCTCTATCTTGTTGTGATGAATTGAGTTTTCCCTTTGAAGTTTTCTTATTGGATTGAGTCTTTAAGGATTTGAGAACACTTGATGTATGTCTTGCGATGGGATATCCGTGGTGACAATGGGATGTTCTATTGATCCACTTGATGTACGTTTTGGTGATCAACTTGCGGGTTCCATGACCTTGGGAATCTATGCATAGGGGTTGGCACATGTTTTTGTCTTGACACTCCGGTAGAAACTTTTGGGCACTCATTGAAGTTCTTTGTGTTGGATTGAACATGACGAATCTGAAATTGTGTAATGCATATCATACAGTCAAGCCCATGGGTACTTGTGGTGACATTGGAGTATCAAGGTGACATTAGGATTTTGGTTGATGTGTGTCTTAAGGTGTTATTTTAGTACAAACTCTAGGGCTGTTCGTGACACTTATAGGGATAGCTCATACGATTGATTAGAAAAGATAACTTTGAGGTGGTTTCGTACCCTACAATAATTTCTTTGTTAGTTCTCCGCTATTTTTGACTTTGGAGTGAACTCTTTGTCGCACGAGAGGTATTTACATATGATGCAACTATGTCATTAATGTTGAGAGAAATTGTAGTAGTGAAAGTATGGACCCTAGGCCTTGTTTCCAAGCATTTATACAACGTTTTGCTCGCTATTTTCCATTTGTTACCTTGCTGTTTTTATATTTTCAGATTACAAAAACCTATATCTACCATCCATATTGCACTTGTATCACCATCTCTTCGCCGAACTAGTGCACCTATACAATTTTCCACTGTATTGGGTGTTTTGGGGACACAAGAGACTCTTTGCTATTTGGTTGCGGGGTTGTTCGAGAGAGACCATCTTCAGCCTACGCCTCCCACGGATTGATAAACCTTAGGTCATCCACTTGAGGGAAAATTGCCGCTGTCCTACAAAACTCTGTGCTTGGAGACCCAACACGAGTCTACAAGAACAAGGTTGTGTAGTAGACATCAGTGGTCGGTTTATCCGATCACCTCCGGCGCTACCAACCAATGGGTGGCCGGTCATGGAGCAGGCTCTGTCGAGCGCCTCCGTCTCTAAGGACTACCACACCCTTATGGGTGCGGTATTAAAGACCATCCAGTCTGTTGACAACGGACTGAAGGAGGCCTTCAAAGGTCTCCCAATGGGTTTTCAAGTAAGTCACCAGATACTCTTATTTGCAATTTTTTATTTATTTACATTATACACACGACAGCCCTCGAGCCCTAGGTGAGTTTGAAAAAACTTACCTAG
This sequence comes from Hordeum marinum, assembly GCA_022496015.1. Lineage (NCBI taxonomy): Eukaryota > Viridiplantae > Streptophyta > Magnoliopsida > Poales > Poaceae > Hordeum > Hordeum marinum. The sequence continues at coordinate 449,042,159 of CM039678.1, read as the reverse complement.
GGATCCATCATGTATCCGGTGCCGGACTAGATACAATTTAAGTGTCCCGCATGTTAGGGTAGATTTTAACAAGGTCCAACATATGATCGGATTGATGATAATGCGGCAGTTGAAAGCCCATGTAATATGTCCACTATATGTGTACTTTAGGCATCATCGTCAGCGGCGGCGATAAATAGCGCTGAGCTGGACGAGCTGAATTGGAAGTTTAAACGCTTCGAGGATTAAGTTGAAGCCCTCAACAAGTGGTTCGACGAGGCACATGGTAATTCGGAATAAAATCCGAAGTACATTTTATTCCGCCCCTTCAAACCACACCTAGGGATCAATCATGTACCCTAAATGTTTTGCAGCCTCGTCGAAGGAGATATAAAAGCTCAATGCCGAGCTTCAACGTGCCAAGGATGAAGCGGCCGTTGAGAGAGCAACATCCAAAGAGGCGGCAACCGCTCTCTCCGCCCTACGAGCCACAAGCAATAAGCATGAGGCTCGTGTGGCGGAGGTCCAGGATGAGCTCAAGGATGCCAGCAAAAGGTGTGAGGCCCTATAGCAGAAGGGCAAGGAGAGCAAGGCCGAATTGTCCATTCTGAAGGCTGAACTTCAGAAAGAACGGGTGGACAGATGGTTCTACGATGAGCAAGTTCGCCAAGCGAAGGGCATAACAGATGGCAAGCCATACTTACTACAGTGTTTCTTCAGGGATAGCAAATTCCAATTGTTTACCCAGGTGTGGAATTCCTCAGGCGCCTCCTCCGATCTCCAGGAGAGCGTGGCAGACGCCAATTAGCACTTCACCTCAAGAGAAGAAGGATACCAAGCTCGGTTGTTCTAGGCACAGTTTGAAGCCCCCGAGCGCTCTCCTCTTTTTGTGGAGCAGCTGAAGTAGCTGATGAAGCTGTACCAGATGGCGGAGCTGGCCATGAAGGAACTCTGCATCCGCCTATGGCCCAGCGAGCCGCTGCCAGACAACTACTTTGGCCTGGTGCAGAAGGTGATTGACGCTTCGCCTCATCTTGACACCATGAAGCACTCCTCCTGCATCGAGGGAGTCCAGATGGCCCTTGCTAAAGCTAAGGTGCACTGGCCGGGGCTGGATCTGATGAAGGTTGCCACCGCCCCGCCGCCTCCCAAGAAGGAGCACAAACGCCCTGAGCTATACTTTGATGGAGTCGGTGATAGCGTCACAATGTGCGGGCGACAATATGTTTGAATGAATTGTAACGCGTCCGAAGATTTATCGAAATGTTTAATGTTAGTATAATTTTATGGTTTTGCATTCCTTTATAACTCCAGTGTGGCCGTTTAATACTGAAAGATGCGAGTCGTCGGCTTTAGCCCCCATGTAGAGACCACATGGGGTGTCTTTTCCAATGCACTATGTCCCTTAGCCGAGTTATCGAAACCTGAATGCAGTAAAGTGCAGCAGACTAGGCAATCAGACTATAGTGCTTTATTTCTTTCACTTAGTCATAGGGGGCGCGAAAAGGACCGCGGGGAGCTTCAGATTAGCCATCGAAGTGTTGTGATGTTCGGACGAACCGTGGCTAAGGCCAGCATCGTGTGATTTGCATAAAGTACAAACCCCTCGTATAACACAGAGTAACCGCTTACGAGAATGGAAGTATAATACTTCTAGCTCAGATTCACAGACCGGCTCTCGCATACCATGATGGTCAGTTTTCGGCTTTCTCCCCTGAGGTGCTTGACCAGACTATCCGGCAACACAATCATAGGGGTTATCCCTTTGCCCTTTTAGCCGAACGAGCGGAACATAAAGGGGCAGGCACAGGAGCCAGGAAACCCAACAATTGACCCAAGACATAGTTCAAAACCGATGCACATAAAGTGAACTCCAAGACGCCAAACACATAATAAATAATACGTAAGGCGATTTGTTTGTAAGTTCAAGCCCCTAGTGTAGTATCCGGTTGCGTCGTAACATATCGAGTTATTTCGTGAGAAGAGGGAGAAAAGGAGGATATGTGCCAAGAAGGGCAAACAGAAAAACATGTAATGATGCTATATTTTTTCTCAACAACTCTTATTACTCGGAGTGCCGAAGCAATTGCTTATAGGTATGTGAGGAAAAGGGATTTATAGGAGTAGTTGTACTAGGGATCTTCGATTGATGGCCTTACGTCCTCGATATACCCTGTTGCTAGTTTACTCCCAATCCTCGATGTACCTCGATGGGTGGCACTATTCGGCGAGCGGATCTTGCAAACAAGGTCTTGAGAAGTTGCCGAACTATCGATGAGCTTTACAACTTTCATGGGCCCTTCAATGGTCCCTGCAGTGTGTTCGAAGACAATTTTACTGGTAGTAGTCTGGTCCAGCTAGACTTCCACGTTTGTTTCCCCTTCGCTGCCCATGAAATTTTAAGCGCGAAGTTGTGCCTTCTTGGGACGTGATTCACTGGTCCCAGGGGCATGCGATGGGGTGTGAGTCCCTATTGGGGGGTAGAGGAGGGTTCTAAGAGTTCGACCTGAAGCCGAGCTCATTTCCCAACCTTGCATGCCTTCACGATAGCTGCCGAAACCTGCCGATCATCCTTGTAACTAAATTCGACCGCCAGGGCTAGTGCATGCTCCTCAGTTCGTAGAGATCGCTCTGTATTGCCGTTGACGGTTATGACCCCTTTGGGGCCAAGCATCTTGAGCTTGAGGTATGCATAGTGTGGGACAACGTTGAAACGAGCGAACACAGTCTGTAACATCCCAAAACTTCATTTTGGAATGTTATGAATATAGCTATGCATCTATCATCATCATTGCTTGAATGTGTGGAATAGTTGAAGTGCTTCTTTTGATTTTCTGAAAGCCCCTGCCTATTTTTTTCATGTAGGTTCACCCTGTAGCTTTAGAATTTAAATTTGAACTATAAAATTTGAACTGAATCAAATTTTCTCAAATCATTCAAATCTGAATAACTAGAGTTTAAAAATAGATTTTGATATGAATCTTTTTGCTATTGCTTGATATTAATTAGGACTATCTTATTGCTTAGTTTGAGGATTTTTAGGATAATTTTGATTAGTGTTCTAACTATAAACAAATTCTGCCTATTAGTTAGTATAGTTTAAATTAACTTAGTTTTAGTTAGTTTAAATTAGATTTAGTTTTAATTTGTTTAGTAGGTTCTGTTGCTTAAACATTTAGTGTTTTACTTACTGTTAATAAAAATATAAATTTTCTTAGTTTGTTTCTTTATTAATATAGGAATCACAACTCTTTTTCTATTAGGTTTAATTTGATTAAAACAACTAGTTAGTAATAGTTTTTCTTTCAACAAAGTTTTATATAATTTAATTCTGTTTTCTAAGACAAGTTTATTTGTACATTCTTTTCCATTAAGAACATGTTTTGTTAATAAATAAGAAGTTTTGTTTTGCTCTTTGTTAGTAAAACTATAGTTGCTTCATATAGTATTGTTTACCAAAACTTTTAACACCATACTAAGAATTTTCTTAACAAAACTTTAAATTGATTTTATTCTGTTTATTAATATAATATTTTATTGTTTTCTTGCTGTCAACTATTGTTTTGTTAATACAAATGGTTTCATTATGTTAGTAGTGGTTTACCCATCACCTTTTTGAAAACAAAACTTTGTGTGTTTTCTTGCTTGTGATTTTGTGCATTGTTTTGTCTTGATTGTTTACTAGTTCATTTCTGATTTTGTGAGTTACAAATAATTTTGTTGTATGCTTTTTGAGTGCTCTTGTTTGCTTCGTTAGATTATCCGGAGTGCGAGGCTTGTTACCTAGAGTCACTCATGTACGAAGATCATCAATCAGGCAAGTCACTTTGATCATCTTTACCCATGTTTTTATTGCATTAGTTCTTCCATCACCCCAATTGCATGCAAAGTAGGTTAGTTGGAAATTTGGTTACTTGATGTAGTATCATGTGGTAGGTACCCCTCAATCCTTGACACATTGGCCCCAGGAAACGTTGTTTTACATTTTGCTATGCTACTAGTAGACGGGGTTGGTTGTGTGATTCATGAGAGTTGTGAGATTAATTACAAGACCTACATAATGATCAAGACTTCAAGACTCCGAGTTTTCAACTTACCTCTGGGTGGATGATGGTTGAACGGCACCCTGGAGAAACCAGTGGATTTGCCTAGGTGATGCTGGAGATGGCCAGTATTCACGCGGAAAGGTCCACCTAGGCACAAAGAGATGGATGGGTGCTTCAAGACCCAAGGCTTACCTGCACAGCCACAAGTCATTATGGGCTCTGGCTTGGTTGGATATCGTGGTGACCCTGGACAGGCGGTGCTACGAGATGTAGAAGAACGGTAGGAAAGGATGGGCACCGACAGAGTCGCAGGGAAACCCTTTGGAAGACCATGTTTTGGTCATCCGTTTCTCAAACACTATGAAGTGCGAGAAATCAAACGGAGGCGACCAAATCTTGTGGGGAACGTGTGCAAAACTCTGCAGAGTACTCAAACCTAATCGATTAGCCGTGTCCACGGTCATGGACGACTTGAGCCAAAGGAACTAAAACATTCGGAACTCTCAACACAATTAATATGATGATGTGGGTATTAATAACTTGGGTATGAGAATTGGTTGGTGGAACCATCTCATGAATCAACCAACTTAGTAATAATTTTTGCTTAGCCCCTCTCTTGATGTAGGAAAAACTTGGCTTTACGCAAAAACTACCACCCCACCTGCCATATATGCATGTAGACTAGATGATTATCTTTTCACCCCTCTCTTGTGACTTTGCCGGCATATTCCATGTGCTGACCTACACGGCTGCAACGTATCATGTTGCAGAGTACTTTTCCGACCAGGAGTGAGGATACGCTCTACGCTCGGTGAGATGCCCTTGGAGTCAGATGGACTCATCTACCTTCGATGCTTCCGCGAGATTTAGATATTCTCATGAGTTGGCCTTCAGCCACTTTATTGTAATATTTATTGTAATAAAGGACTCGATATGAGATTTCGATTAATATAACGCTGTGTGATTTCCCTTTGATATATACATTGATGTACCGTGTGTGTAGCAGCATGATCTTGGGATGGTACGATAACACCGGAGATTCGACCTTTCAGGTCGGGTCGCTACATAGTCCAGCCGAGTAGGGCATGATAGCCGCCGCGAAAGGGTATCATGTCGAAGATCAAGTCTTCGCTGCGAAAGTTACCGGGTGAGCCGAACACAACTTGCTGGGTTACAAAGCCCGTGCACTGGGCTTCGACACCTGGAATCACCCCTTTGAAGGTTGATGTTACTGGTTTTAATCCGTGACGGGTCTATGCCCGTCTTTTTCACCGTACCTGAGTAGATCAGATTAAGGCTACTTCCTCCATCCATTAGGACTTTTGTGAGGTGATACTCGTCGATAATGGGGTCGAGGACGAGTGTGGCCGAACCCCCGTGACGGATACTGGTCGGGTTATCATGTCGATCAATAGTGATTGGATATGCCGACCATGGGTTATACTTCGGGGCCACCGGCTCTATGGTGTAGACCTCTCGAAGGGCATGCTTCCTCCCCTTCTTGGGTTATATGGGTGGCGTATATCATATTTACTATCTTTACTTCCGGAGGAAATTTCTTTTGGTTGCCACCAGTCGAACCCCGGGGATCATCCTCATCTTTTCTCTGGGGGCTCTTGCTTTGATCCTCGGGTGGGAGCTTGCCGACCTTTTTAAACACCCAGCAATTGCGGTGTGCGTGGTTGGCGGGCTTCTCCTGAGTCCCGTGGATTTGGCAAGTTCGCTCAATTATTTTTTGCAATGGAGTGGGTCCATCACGATTTCCTTTAGGAGGATTCTTCCGCTGTACAAAACGGGAGTTACGAAAGTTGGCATTAACTGCTGTGTCATTGGCATCATTGTTATTGTGTCAGCGCTTGTTCTTATTGCGCTTTGGTTTTTCATTGATATCCCGGACTTCAGAGGCTCCGGGATCTTCAAGTGGCTGCGTCTTGCCAGCCAATTATCTTTGCCCGCACAAAAGCGGGTCATGAGGGAGGTGAGGGCGGACATAGTCCATGGTTTGTCCTGGCCTAGCTGGCAGGGCAGCCATTCGTTCTGAATATTGTGCTGGAAGGAGGCTATGGTCTCAGCGTCCGGACAGTCAATAATGTGGTTCTTCTTAGTCAAGAACTGATTCCAAAATTGCCGAGCAGACTTGCCGGGATTCTAGATGACGTTGCCGAGGTTAGAAGAATCCGGCCACAGAACATAGGTTCCCTGGAAATTGGAGCGGAAAGCATCCTCCAGGTCCTCCCAGCATCCAATGGAGTTTTTGGGGAGGTTGTTTAGACAATGCCGAGCTAGCCCCTTAAGTTTGAGGGGAAGGTATTTGATGGCATGGAGGTCCTCTCCTCGAGCCACATGGATGTGGAGGAGGAAGTCCTCAATCCAAACGGTTGGGTCAGTCATTCCATCATATTCTTCGATGTTCACGGGTTTAAACCCTTTCGGGAACTGGTGCCGCATGACCACATCCGTGAAATACAGCGCGTGAGCGGCTCCTCGAATCCGAGCTATATCGCGTCTGTGGTCAGCGTCTGATCTGGCTCAGGTGCATTCCCGGTCTCTATTATTACCTCGTCCGAGCCATGGCCTATACCAATCTTGTCTATCGGGTGAGTATCCTCTGGATCTGTAGATGGATCTTGTACGGCCTGCTCTATGATCCAAGTCATCTTGCAGGTCGAACATGTCATTCGGCTCTAGTGGCTCCATTCCCCATCTTCGGGGCATTGCCGGTCTATAACCGGCGTCATCAGCCATCCGATCACGCACACAAGGAGGTCGGTCTGGCTAGTTGTATGCAGTATGCTTTGGCGATGGAGTATCAGTGAGCTCGTCATCGTATTGTGGCAGCAGCCTTCTTCGTGGATAGCTCCTTGTATGGTCCGACAGACCGATGACATGCCCTTCCTCAGCCGAGAGGACTCTTGTCCATTGGTCATTGAGGTCATCCTGTTCGGCTTTAAGATGATGTTCTTTGGCTCTCAGACTGTGAGCCGTTGCTATGATTTGTTGTCTAAACTTCTCCTGATCTTCATGGTTATCAGGGATGTCCATGTCGTCGGCTTCCGGGATATCCTCCTCCTCGACAGGGGGAGGTAATTGTCGTCCTCGGAACCATTGAAGTCGTTAGGGTTGCTTTGGTCTTCAGGCCTTTTCTGACCCTCTAACGGGTGTTTGGGACTATCAAGGTCGCCATGGTCTTCGGGGGTAACTCAGTCCCCGGTGCCAATAATAGCTTTCCTTCCCTTTTTTTGCTTTTGGACCGCTTATGCGGCTTTCGGCGCCTTAACGGTGCATCACCCGACTTATCACCGTCATTGTTAGCCGTTTTGTCGCCATTGGGAGTGTCCACCATATAGACATCATATGTTGAAGTGGCGGCCCATCTTCCGGAATTAACAACGGTGGGGGCGCAATCCTCTTCATCCATGTATTCTGCCTCTTTAGAGGAATAGTCCAATGTGTCGGTCAAATCTTTGACAGTGGCTATCAAGTGGGTGGTGGGTAGGTCGAAAAATTCATCCCGACCCGCACCGTAGCCGATCTGAGCATGGATCGGGGTTGGGTCGTCGATGATCTTCATCGACGAGATCTGATCTAAGGCCCCCTCAACCTCTGAGAGCCCGATCAGATTAGGCTGTTCGGAACTTATGCAGTTTACCTCCGAAGTACCCTGGCGTGGGAAGTGTTCGGTAGGAACACAAGTCCGGTCTTTTAGTACAATGACCGGACCAAGACAAGAGATCGGTCCATCTCCATAGGTAACCCCATTGGCATGTCGAAGAAGGGACTCGAGGTTAAAGCCTCAGAGTCTTCAGGTGCTATAGGCAAAGATGCGAGCCTGGTTAGTGACAAGTCGCCCTGAGAATCAATGGACAACTCTAAGTTTCCGAATCTGACCTCACGATCAGGGGCAAAGCTCTCCACACGACCTAGATGGTCGGTGGGATCAGCGTGCAGCACCACGCTGCCAAAGGCGAAGATCTGTCCGGGGACGAAAGTGTCCATATTGTAGACCTCTCCATTGATGACAAGGCGAGACATTGATTCCTCCTTGCTCACAATGGAACTCTCAATGAAATCACCAATGTCGGTGTCAAAACTGGTGGATCTCGGGTAGGGGGTCCCTAACTGTGTGACCGGGATCGATGGTAACAGGAGACGAAGGGGACACATATTTTACCCAGGTTCGGGCCATCCTATGGAGGTAATACCCTACGTCCTGCTTGGATGTATTGATGATTTGGGGGTTATAGAATTGATCTACCTCGAGATCGAATAGCTAACCCTAGATGAGTTGTTCTCTGTCTAGACCCTAAAACCCTCCGACTTATATAAACGCCAGGGGTGCCTAGAGTTTGATTATGGTCGGTTACATGCCGAAGAGATAAACATGCCTATTTGCTACATCAAACGTAGAGCACAAGCCGTGCTCTCCAAAGCTTCCTTCCTAGAGATAAGGTCTTCCATGAATCCTGTGTTCTGTAAGTGGCCCATATAGTTTGGCCCGTAGAGATAGGTCGGCCTCCCGAGGACTCCCTAATCCAGGACTCCCTCACCGAGCCAACCCTTGACGTAGGCCTTGAGTTTCTTCTGGAAGCTTCTCACCTTGAGGACCCTAAGGACTTCTGCGTTGGCGCGCTCAGCCTAGTCATTGCTCCGCGGGTGCGGCACTAAAGCATAACATATCTGCGTCCTAAGGATAGCACAATATTGTTTAAACAGGTTGCTCGTGAATTATGAGCCATTGTCAGTAATGATACGGTTGGGGACCCCGAAGCGGCTCACGTGGCCCCAGATGAACTTGACTGCTGAGCCGGCAGGGATGGTGCACACGGGCTCCACTTCCGCCCGCTTGGTGAACTTGTCGATGGTGACGTAGAGGTAGGGGTAGCCTCCTGCTTCCCGAGGAAAGGGGCCTAGTATGTCCAGCCCCCAGACCACGAAAGGCTAGGAGAGCGGGATGGTCTGGAGGCCCTGCGTTGGTTGACAAATTTGCTTGGCGTGGAACTGACAGGCCTCGCAGGATCGGACCAGCTCGACTGCATCATTGAGCACCGTGGGCTAGTAGAAACCACTATGGAACACCTTTCCCACGAGGGTGCGGGACGAGGAGTGGTGTCCACATTCGCCTCTGTGGATATCAGTCAGCAGCTCGCGCCCCTATTCCTCAAATATGCACCGCAACAAGACGTCATTCGGGCGCATGCGGTACAGCTTGCCGCCTTTCAGGAAGTATGCGGTGGCCTGACGAGCCACACGCTCGGCGTCCTCTTCCTTCTCTGGAAAGGCACCGCTGAGAAGATATGCCTTGAATTCCTCGGTCCAATCATTGGCCTGAGCTTCCAGTGCTAGGAGCAAGCGTTCTCCTGAGGCCGGTCTGCGGGCCGAGGCCCTTGAAGGCGGGGCTGGCAGCAGCTCCTCTTGAGGTGAGATCGGGGCGGCGGTCGGGGGTGCCGCCGATGGCTTGAAGAGCCTCTTCGAAGATGCCAAGCTCCTGAGGCTCACGGCGCGACACCCTCTTGGTGATGTCGTTTGCCTCCTTGTTCACGTCGGGTGGGACATGCTGCAATTCCAGGCCTTGTAAGCGCTTTTCCATCTTATGCATCTCTTCCAGGTACACCTCCATGTGCTCGTCCTTAGGCTTGTATTCATTGTTGGAGAAGTTGACGAGGAGCTAGGAATCGCCCTTGACGGTGAGGCGCTTGATCCCCAGGGTCGCTATGGCCCGGAGGCCCGATCAAGCCCTCATACTCCGCAATGTTGTTGGAGACCTTCTCGTCGTCCTGGTGTTGTAGATCTTGTCTTGTGTAGGTGGCATGAGCATGATTCCATCCCCGTGCCTTGACGTGAAAAGGCGCCATCAAAGTGTATGACCCAGCCTTCGGGCGCTTTGTCGCCAGGCGCGAGGGACTGACCCTTATCTAGCCCCTGATCGGGGGCATCCATCCATTCTGCCATCAAGTCAGCAAGGGTCGCACCCTTGATGATCCTGGTCGTAATGAACTCTAGGTGGAAAGCTTGCAATTTGATGTTCCACTCTGCAACCCTTCCTGCAGCGTTGGGGTTGCGTCGCACCTTCTCTAGAGGGTGCGTAAAGACAACCTTGATGGGATGACCTTGGAAGTAGTGGTGCAACTTCCTTGAGGCAACGAGGAGCGTGAGTAGGAGCTTCTGCTGCATGGGGTAGCGCGCACGCGTCTCGCAGCATGGTGCTGACGTAGTATACCGGACGCTCGATGAGGCATGGGGTGTCGTCGCCACCCCACTCCTCAGGGGACGCGAAGGGCTCAGGTCCCTCAGGAGTCGGTGAGGTGGCAAGGTCCTCAGGAGCTCCATCCCGAGGTGGCGAGTGTTGTGCGGCTCCTTGCGAGCCACCTCCCCTTCCGTCTGCGTTGGTGCGCTCCTCTCGGATCGCCACAAGCGCTGTGCTAGCGGAATGTGGGGTCGATGCCAAGTAGAGCACCATGATGGGAGGGTTTGTGTGGTACTGCTTGGGTTCTTGGAAAGACGCCTCTGCCTCCGGGGTTCACTCGAAAGGGCCCTTCCTCTTCATGAGCTTGAACAAGGGGAGGACGCGCTCGTCGAGCCTAGAGATGAAGCGTCCCAAGGCGGTCACATAGCCCGTCAGCTTCTGCATTTCCTTGAGGGTCTGTGGTGGGCGCATCTTTTCAATTGCCTTAACCTTCTCGAGGTTTTCCTCAATCCCCCGGTGCGACACCAAGAAGCCGAGCAATTTGCCGGAGGGGACCCCGAAAACGCAATTCTTTGGATTGAACCTCAGGTTCACCCAACGCAAGCTGGCGAATGTCTTCTCCAGCTCCTCGATCAAGGTCCTTGCCTCCCGTGACTTGACAATGATGTCGTCAATGTAAGCCTCGGCATTCCTCCCGAGCTATGGTCCCAGCGCGATGTGCATCAACTGCTGGAAGATTGCGCCAGCATTCCGCAACCCAAATGACATGCATGTGTAGCAATACACGCCACATGGGGATAAGAACACCGTATTCTTGATGTCCTCCACCGCCATCTTGATTTGGTGGTGACCCGAGAAGGCATCTAATAAGCACAGCAGATCGCACTTGGCGGTGGAGTCTACGATATAGTCGATGCGCGAGAGCAGGAAGGGATCCTGCGGGCAGGCCTTGTTGAGACTCATGAAGTCGACGCACATGAGCTCTTTCCCTCCCTTCTTGGGGACGATCACGAGGTTAGCCAGCCAATCGAGGTACCGCACCTCCTGAATGATGCCAACCTCCTGTAGCTTGTGGACTGCCTTGATGATGAAGGCTTGCTTTTCGTACACCTACTGCCTTGCCTTTTGCTTCACCAAGCGTGCGTGGGGGCACACCATTAGGTGGAGTTCGATTACGCTCCTCGAGACGACTACCAGATCGAACAGCTCCCATGCGAACACGTCCTTGTTCGCACGTAGGAAGTCGACCAGCACCCTCTTTTGCTCTGGAGGGAGGTCCGTGCCGATGGTAAAGGTGGAGCCCAAGCTCCCGCCGTCAACAAACACATGCTTCATCTTAGCTCGGTCCTAAGAGAACAACTGTTTTTTATTTGTGGGCATGGCCTCCAGAGCCTGTACCACTCCCTCAGTGTCGGGGCTCAGTGCCGCCTCAGCCTCGAAAGCGAAAGTGTCTCCCTTATCGTTGAGGGTCAGGCCCCCGCAGCCCCCGAGACCTGGGCGGCGCCCTCTGTGCTGGGGCATGTGGTCACCACCGCCTTGTAGGCGAGGATGAGGGCTCGAACTATGTCCTTGGTGTCCCCGGCCACTGAGATGATGCCATTGCTCCCTGCATCTTGATGATGTTGTAGCCGGGGTGCGTTGCTGCCATGAACTTGGTGAGGGACGGGTATCCCAAGATGGTGTTGACGGGAGGCCGATCTGGGCCACGTCGAAGTCGATCATCTCAGTCCAGTAGTTGTCTCAAGTGCCAAAGGTGACCGGGAGGCGCACCTACCCCAAGGGGGTGGTTGAGCCTTGAGTCACCCCGAGAAGGGCCTGGAAGGCGCGAGCCAGTCATAGGGCACTTGGAGGGCATCGAAGGTCTACATAGAGAGGACACTGAGGCTGGCGCCACCGTTGATGAGTGTCTTCGTAACCGCGACATTGCTGATAGTGGGGATGCACATCATGGGGACTGCACCAGTGGCGACCGTGGTGCTGGGATGGTCCCCAAAGTCGAAGGTGATGTTGGTCGTTGGCCCAGCTTCACCCCGCGTGGCCTCGAGCTACGGTTGCGCTATGCCCGCCTAGGGAAGGAGCTTCTTGACATGATGACCTGACACGGTCGCCTGGGACCCGCCGAGGATGCAAGCAACCGCGCGAGCCTGGGGGGCGTGAGACGTGCGACCAGACGACCACAAGGCCTTTTACACGCTCTTAGTGGCATAACCAGCGTGTTTGTTGTCCCGGGGCAAGTGCGCGGGGTTGATGCCGCGACTGAAGCGGGGGTCGAGGAAGCGGAGCGGCCATCATGGTGTACAGGGAATGGTGGCGGCGGTGGCCGCGTTGGCCGCCGGAGAGACAAAGTGGGATGTGACACCGTGGACCGCAGGCGCCGCCAGGTGGGCGCAAGCGGCCAGACGCTCGTCGCAAACCAGACGGGCATCGACCATGGGAGCGACGGAGCAAGGACGAGGTCGAACCGAAAAAGATTTTGACATGCCCCTACATGGCACGCCAAATGTCGGATTCAGGGCTCCGCAAAACCCACAAGGTTCGAACACTGGGGCGTGTGTGAGGATATAGACCGGCTCAAAGTCCCAAGTTTGTCACCCTACAACCTAGCTACGACGAGTGAATGCAAGCGAGGAAGAAAGTGGACTCGAGGATTTACCCAGGTTCAGGCCACCTCGGTGTAAAACCCTACTCCTGCTTTGTTGTGGATTGGCCTCATGAGGAGGCTAAGTATAAACTAGTAGAGTGGTGGGGTGGCCTCACGAGGGCCTTTGGTGGTGATGAACTAGCTCTACTCAACCTACTCTCAACCTGCCTTCTACGATGGGAGTGGGTGGCTATTTATAGGGGCCACGATCCTCTTTCCTTATTGCACAGGCAGGAAGGGATCCACAATGGCCAAATTTGAAAGGGGACAGGAGGTACATCTTATCCTGACTAAAGGTGGTCTCCGCCTGCAAAGCTTCGGGAGGGTGACGCGATGGTGGGCTCGACGATGACATCCGTCCTGCCGAGCTCGCGATATCAGTCTCGTTGCATCAAGAAGGTAACCTTTGGGGGATTCCTTGGGAACCCACACATGCCCTTGTCTCCTTAGCTCAAAAGAGGAAATTGCCCTCCTTCTACGGCTCCTGGTGCCCGCCTAGCTTTGTCGTTAGAACCCATGTCATCCCGTCCTCTAGAGGTTGTGCACTTGCATAGGAATCTCCGCTCCTCGGGAGGCAGCCTCAGGGGATGCTACTCTCCGAAGGTCTCGACGTCGTCATCCTCACGAGGTGGGGGGCCCTCATGAGGGTCTTGACTCGAGGAACCTGTCGTTGGGCCGTACCGAGCCATGGTTGTGGGCCACGCGCTGGGCCGCAAGTAGGCAAGTCTAGGTACCCCCAGTCCGAGAATGCCGACAACATCAAACAATTTCAGATTCATAATACTCAATCCAACAGAAAGAACCTCAAAGTATGCCCCAAGATTTCTATGAGAGAACAAGGTATGAAAATGTGCAATCAATCCCTATGCATAGATTCCCAAGGTCACCGGAATCCACAAGTTGATGCCATAACGTATATCAAGTGAATCACTTGAATACCCCAATGTCACTACGGGTATCCGCATGCAAGCCATACATCAAGTGATCTCAAATACATACAAGTATTCAATCCAACATAACGTAATCTCAAAGGGAAAACTCAACTCATCACAACAAGATAGAGAGGGGAAAACACCATTTGATCCAACTATATTAACAATCCCGTGATACATAAAGATCGTGCCATCTCAAGAACACGAGAGAGAGAGAGAGATTGAACACATAGCTACTGGTACAAACCGTCAGCTTTGAGGGTGGACTACTCCCTCCTCATCATGGCCTCCGTCGGGATGATGAAGATGGCCACCGGAGATGATCTACCCTCTCCGGTAGGGTACTAGAACACCTCCAGATTGGTTTTTGGTCAATACAGAGAGTTACATTGATGGAACAAGAGGTCTAGGATTATTTCTAATGGTTTCTATATTTACAGGAATTTTTTGCGTTGGTTTCACGCTGAGATGGGCCACGAGGTGAGCACGATACACCAGGGCGCGATTAGGGGGCATGGTGCGCCATGGTGAGTCGTGCCCACCTTGTATCTCTTCTGTCCCTCCCACGAAGTGTCTAATGCCTCTTTTGTTCCAAAAAAAAGTCAAAAATTTTCGGGCGATTCCGAGAACTTTCATTTTCTGCACAAAAGTAACACCACAATAGTTCTGCTAAAAACAACGTCAGTCCGGGTTAGTTCTAAATAAATCATATAAATTGCATCAAAACCATATAAAAGTATTGTAAACATAGGTGAATATGGCATGAATACTTCCTAAATTATCGATACGTTGGAGACGTATCAAAGCTTTGCGACACCGTGCCGCGAATTAAGGATATGAAGCGTTCGGTTTGCATCGAGGGAGCGTGGATGGCCTTTGCGCGGACCATGATGCAATTGCTCCGGATCAAGCCAATTGAGATGGCCACCGCGCCCCCTCCTCCTGGGAAGGAGCACAAATGCCCTGAGCTATACTTCCGCGCAGCATTAGAGGATGCTCGGTCTATAGAGACCTACTGCTCGGAAAATGTAATTTATGAGTGAGGGTCCTATCAATATACCCTAAAGACAATTATGTTTTATTATGCTTGTCCGAATATATGGACGGTTTAATCTGAAAGTTGCGAGTAGTCGGCTTCAGCCCCCATGTAGATACTATGAGGGGTGTTTCGACCTTTGCGCTGGGTCTTTAACCAATATATCGGTGCCCATAGGCGGTAGAGAGGGAAACAAGGCCACCAGACTATTTGCATTAGTGCTTACACTTAGCCATAGGAGCTCGAATGCAAGGGTTGGTGACCAGCCCCCAGTGCTTTGTGGTAGTCTGTCTAGCCGAAGCTTGAAACTAATACCACATGGTTTGGAAAGGTACAAACACTTCGTATGACACGGGAGAACCTCCATCGATTCTTAGTTTGACACTTTAGCTCGGATCGTAGACCGGTTCTCGCTTATTATGACAGTCGGTTTTCGGCTTTCTACACTGAGGTATTCGCCAGGTCAGCTGGGGATACAATCGTAGCGGTTCTCCCTATTTCCCCTTTAGCCGAGATGGCGGAATGTAAAGGGACAAGCACAGGAGCAAGGCAATCCAACTATTGACCCAAGACATAGTTCAGAACCAATGCATATAGTGTGCTATCGGAGACGTCGAATGGGTAAGACATAATGACGGGGGCATGCTTGGGGTGTATTAGTTATACCCCAGCCCCCGGTCTATCAGCGGATCACACCTGTCCTAAAATCGCACGATCTATATGGTGCATGTACGTGGAAAGCAAGTAGAAAAATTGAGGCATATGTAACAATCTTATGCTTTATGCTGCCAGGACAGCTATTACAGGTAATTACTTATTGTGAAAAAAAAAGTTTTTTACAGGATAGCATTGTTATTAAGGGCCCTTGATGGGTAGCTTGAAGTATTCCTTGAGTCCGGCTGCACGCTATTGCCCTCGAGCGGGGAGTTGCGGAGCCTGTTGGGGGTGGTTGCTGCTTGGTGGACGAACCTTGAGGGGGCGTGAGAAGCCACCATAGAAAGTGTCGGCCTGACATTTTGTATATCCTTAATGGTATATTGTCACATCCCTATTTAGCATTGCTCTGGTTAGCATGTGTGTGCGTCATGTTTTGATTTTTGCATCAATATGAAATAGGGATCAACAGAAACCGTAACACCTCACCTGAATCAACCAATTCAAATGTTGTTAAAAATCAACAAATCGAAAATGCCCATCAAAAATGCCCCCCTTGTCTGATAAATATTGACATCAATATATGAGGGGACATTTTAATTTTCAGAATATATATGTCATTTCAAAATAAATAGTAAAGCCAATGAAAAGGCCAAATAAAACAATATAAATATTTTAGTCATTCAAAAATATTGAAACTTTTTGTGTGGGTTTGAAATATTCAAACTAAGCTTGCAAAATATTTCAATATAATTTGAAATAGGTTTTGAGGCCCTGAAAAAAATAAAAAAATGTCATGAAAGAAAAAGAAAAAAGGAAAAAAGGAAAGAGGGAGCTAACCTGAGGCTAGCTCCAGGCCGGCCCATCTGGCCCAGGGAGGTCTTCGTTCTCCTGGTGGCTAGGAGGCTGGGCGTGTGGCCGCTGCACGGGCATGGTCTTGCGGCCATCCCGGCAACTGCCTCCCCCTTGCCAGCACGACGAGGATAATCTCCCAGAGTTGTCCCCATAGCTCTCTCCCCCTCGCAGTCGCTCTCTCCTCTCTCCTTTCACCTCTGTCGCCATGGCCGCCGATGCTCCGCCGCCGTAGCGCAGTCGCCCTAGTCTCTCCGCCCTCGCTCCCGAGCCCCCCAATCGCTCCGCCTCGATGCCCTCTTCCTACGCCAAGCCACGTGGAGTCAGAAGCCCTCCATCGCCGCCATCGACGTCGTCTTCAACCTTTGGCCACGGGCAAGGAATCGAAGCTCGCCGCCGCTCCAGACCATCCCGAAGCACGCTTTCGACACCGCTGCATCCGCCGTGAGCCCCTGGTCCCGTTCCCCCTCTCCTCTCCATCGCTAGTGCGTCTTAGCGTCAGTTTGCCTCGGGCCCGAGAGCTCCTTGCCACCGACGTGGATGCTGTCGTCTCTGCGGTGGCCCAAGCTCGCACCGGAGCACGTAGGTGTGCTCAGGAGGACCCCAGGGACCCGTAGGAGCTAAGAGCCGGCCTGCTCATGCTCCGGCTCGACGAGCCCATGCTCACCCGAGCTCCGGGAGCCACCGAGCTCAACACCGGCGTCGACTCAGGCCAACCCAGCCCCTGGGGTGTGTCGGGTTGGACGCGTGCGAGCACATAGGCCCGTCCGGTGCCTTCCGCCATCAGTTTGGTCGTCGAAGGAGGATTTCTGACCCCCTCCATCGTCCTTGACGTCGCCGGCAGCTCAACGCCGGCGAGTCAACTCGTTTTGACCACGGGGTTGACCCCCTAGTCAACTGGCAGGTGGGGCCCAGCCCTTATTAGATTAGGCTTAATTAAAAATATATTAATTAGGTTAACTATCCACTAACATGTGGGCTCGGCCTTAATAATTAGTAATTAGCAAATTAACTAATTCTGATCAGTGTTTGGGACACTGACCAGTGGACCCCACTAGTCAGGTTTGACCTTTCAATGCCCATTTGACCTGATGACATCATGCTGATGCAATAAAGGAATTTCCAATTTAATTTAATTCCAAAATATACTAAAAACTTACAAAAATCATAGAATTTAATCTATAACTCAGATTGAAATCAATTATATATGAAAATTTATCAGAAAAATCCAACGAATCCAATGGTGTTGTTATCATGCATGTTGGGGCAAGATATATAGATGAACAATGACTTTTAGCAATATGTTAATATATAGAATATTAAATGGAGAATGATTTTGAACCTATATTCAAATCCACTCCATATAAATTCTAATGTTAGTTGCATTAGCTCATCCAACCATGTTGCCATGTCATGATCATGCATCATATTGCTACACTTGTCGTGTATTCGTTGTTACCTTTCTGCATTGCGGTAGGTCCTGCTTCCGAGGATACCTCTGAGTATCCCATCGATGGAGACTACCTTCCCACTTCCCAGCAAGGCAAGCAACCCCATTGATCATTCCAATATCATCCCATTCTCTCGCTCCTGCTCTTGTTTATTGCATTAGGACAAATGTTCAATTATTTGTCATTTGTGGTAGTTGAACCCATTCCTCTGCATGACCTGCCATTGTCACATTAAATAGCTAAACCTTGCAACCTAGCATACCTGGTAGATACTTGAGCCATGATGTGCTTTACCTTGTTTGCTTGCTATGCTTAGAGTTGTGTCAAGTCTGATTCATCTGGGTGATGAACTGGAGTGAAACATTATTATTCTGATGTGATGAGCTAAATGATGAACCCAATTTGGTAAAGGTAGCGATGAGAGGCTATGTAGGAGTACATAGAGGGTTGTCTCATTGGGACCGTTCTTAGGAACTGAGTTCCGTGTTTGTGATCCAAGACTAGTTACTACCACACGTTGCCATACTTAATTGACCCTCTCGACTTATCAACCGCCTAGTGCTTGGTCCAGGTGTTGCAAGTAGTTTCTGGTGTTTATAGCAATGTTGGAGGTCGTGCGTAGCGCTAACCCTAGGGTGGGTTACAATGCGGTAGGCAGTGGCACAGTGTACCAAGGGTCACCTGAATGATGGGTTTGGGAACCCTACGCACATCGTTTGGGGCCATAGCGAAACTTTGGCCGAACTTCCATGCGGGTTTAGTCTCAAATAGGCGATAGCCTAGACTAGAGATCTTGTGTGATTGATGGTCATGGCCGACTCCCTCGCTGGGCTTCCGCTTGAAGGTCGCCGAGGTGCCAGGTTTTATGAGCACACACGATAAGTGGCGAGAGCATGTGTGAAGGAGTACACCCCTGCAGGTTATGAATCCGTTCAAATAGCCGCGTCCTCAGATATTGACTACTTGGAGAACTTATGTTGTTCATAGATAACTTGATGGTTACCCATAAAATATCAAGACAAGTGTGAGTACCGTGGATGGCACTCTCATAGGTGACGGAAGTGAATCCATGGTGGTGTATCGATGTGGTGTTTGTGGACTCGTGTGCGATATCTAAAATTTGAACAAAGAATTAATATGTGTAGAATAGGTTATCCAAGAGTCAAAGCTGGCATTGCTGCATTAACTACACCACCTCCCTTGTTGATACATGAGCATATATAGACTAGGTCTATTTTAAAGACTTGCTGGGTACGTTTGTACTCATGTTTGCTTAATAAATGTTGCAGATGAGACTCAGGACCCATCAGGTGGGTTCTACCTAGATGTCGACGAGGCCGAATAGCTGGTGTCCCAGCTATGACCTTATGCCCTGTGGCGGGCTGTAGATAGTCAAGCCATGTGCCTTTTTACCCTTTCATCTGTCTGTACTCAAACAGCTTTAAGCTTCCGCTTGGTTTGTATGAACTTGCTTGTATGATTTGAATGTCGGGTCATGTGACCCCTACCTGTAAGAACATATTATGCAAGGCTCCTCTGAGCCTCTTAAATAAAAGTTGTGTAGTTTTATGGTTATGTTGTGATGGCATAGTTGTATCTATGCATACCAGGCATGTCGTGCATACGTGTGACGTGCAACGGTATGTATGGGATCCGACACATAGTCATATGCCTTTAGTAGTACTCCTTACGGGGAACTGCCTCTTTGTACTTCCATCAAGCCTTGGTAGCTTGCAACTGCTCCGGACACATTGATTGACCGGCATGTATCCTTCTTTGCTGTTGTGTCTGTCCCTTCGGGGAAATGTCTTGCAGTGTAATGGAGCCCCTGTAGCCTGCTATGACTCGTCTACATGCAGTGATGACATTTATGTCCCACGGTGTAATGGAGTCCTTGTAGCTTGCTATGACTCGTCTACACATGCTTGAGGCCAACACCTGCATTGCTGGGTTATGTATGCATGTTCCCATACGGATGTGCCACTTGGATTCTATGACTAGTCATATCGGCCCGGTTTCTCTATTGTTTGAATGCTAGTGACATATTCAGATACGTGAGCCAAAAGACGCAGACGGTCACGGCTAAGGTAAGGCTGCAGCCGTGGAGTTTACTGTGTGTGAGGCCGCAAAGTGATGTGATGTGTTACAGGTTGGATTCCTATGACTTAGGATCGGGGTCCCGACATATATCGCCTCTGGCATGAGAAACGATTGGACTGTAGTTTGGTTAAGCCGGATATCCAGTCCTCAGAAGTATATCCCCATAGTTGCCCATGGTATTTTAAGAGCAAAATTGTGTCTTCGAAGGATATATATGATGCATAGTCGGGCCGTGTTGTGGGGAGCGTGTTCCTATTTTCCCTGGGCGGTGAGGGAGTCCCATATTAAGGGGTCCTCGGGCCGTCGGCCTATATCCTGATAGGCCGGCTTGGCAGGCCGTATTTTGACTATCACGGGAAGGGCCGGATTCATTAGGAGCCCTCATTCTAGAAGGAAGCCCCGAAGGCGCTTCGTGCACTCCAAGTCAAGATGACTAAATCGACATCTCCATCCTCGGTAGGAGACCTACCATGTGTAAACCCTAGGTAGCCCCCGGTGTTTATATAAACCGGGAGGGTTTTAGACTATAGGGCACAAAAACTTGTCTAGGGTTCTCGCTATTTGGTCTCGAGGTAGATCAAATCTGTAACCTTCATACCATCAATATAATCAAGCAGGGCATAGGGTTTTACCTCCATAGGAGGGCCCGAACCTGGGTAAACATTGTCTCCTTCGTCGTCTGTTACCATCAATCCTAGTCTCACAGCTCAGGACCCCCTACCCGAGATCCGCCAGTTTTGACACCAACATTGGTGCTTTCATTGAGAGTTCCGCTGTGATCGTCGAAGGAATCGATGGCTCGCGTTGTCATCAACGAACAAGTCCGTAACATGGACTCCTTTGTCCCCTAAAAGATCTTCGCTTTCGGCTGCATTGTGCTACACGCTGACCCGACTGGTCGTCTTGGCCGAGTCGGGACTTTTGCCACTGATCAAGAGGTCAAATACGGAAAACTAGAGTTCTCCATAGACTCTTGGGCGATCTTTCACTTGTCGGGCTTGCAGTCTCGTTTGACGCGCCCGAGGACTCTGAGGCCTTAACCTCGGATCAAGCTTTCAATCCCACCTACGAGGTTAAGCCTGGCAATGATCTGACTTTTAGTCCGAACCCGGCCAAAGTGCCGGATGGCCGGGCACCAGCTCCTGCCGAGCACCCTTCTTATATGGACGCATCAGAGATCAACTCCGAAAACTCTGGGCAGGTTGACCTGATCGAGCTCACGACACTCAGCGAGGCCCTAGATCGGATCTTGTCGATGAAAACTACCAACGACCCAACCCCGATCCATGCTCAGACCGGCTTTCAGGCGCGTCAAGAGGAATTTTTCGTCCCACCCACCACCCACTTCATAGCCACTATCGAGGATTTAACCGACATATTGGACTATGCCTCCGATGAGGCCGAATAAATGCACAAGGAAGATTGCGCTCCCACCCCCGTTAATACCGGGCGATGGGCAGCCACCTCCACATACGACGTCTACATGGTGGATACTCCAGCCGATAATGGCGAACACCCCCCCCCCCCCCCGCAAGCAATGGCGACATATCGAATGAGGTGCCATCAAGGCGCCGAAAATCCCGCAAACGATCAAAGACAAAAAAGGGAAGACAAGCTATAAATGGCACCGGTGATGGAGATACCCCGGAATACCTTGGCAATCCCGATATCCCCGAACATCCGCCGGAGGACCAGGAGAGGCCGGAAGATCAGCGCAACCCCGATGATCTAAATGATTCCAAGGACGACAACTACCTCCCCACTATTGAGGAGGAGGATAGCCTAGAAACCGAAGACTTCTTCATCCCCAAAAACCTTGAAGATCAGGAGCAGTTTAGGCAACAACTTATAGTCACGGCCCAAAGCCTGAAGGCAAAAGAACGTCAGCTTAAGGCCGAACAGGACAACCTCAACGATAGACGGACGAGGTTCCTATCAGCCGATGAAGGATATGGTACCGACCTATTGGACCAACCCAAGAGCTATCCACGCCGACTGCTGCTGCCACAATTCGATGACGAGCTTACTGATACGCCGTCTCCCAAACATACTCCATACGACTAGCCAGACCGCCCTCCCCGAGAACGAGATAGGACGGCTGATGACATCGATTATAGGCCGGTGATACCCCGTAGAAGGGGGAAAGAGCCAGTAGAGCCCGATGACAAGTTTGACCTGCGACATGACCTGGACTACAAAACAAGACGTATGAGATCCATCTACAGATCCAGAGGGTACTCACCCCATAGACGGGATGGGTACCGGCCCTGGCTCGACCGCAACAATAGAGGTCGGGAACGAAACCGGGCCAGAACAGATGTCAATTACCGGCGTGACATAGCTCGGGTCAGAGGCGCTTTCGACCCACTGTGCTTCACCAACAAGGTGATACAACATCAGTTCCCAGAAGGATTTAAACCTGTGAACATAGAGCAATACGATGGGACAACTGACCCAATAGTATGGATCGAGGATTTCCTCCTCCACATCCACATGGCACGAGGATATGATCTCCACGCCATCAAGTATCTACCCCTAAAACTCAAGGGGCCATCTCAGCACTGGTTAAACACCTCCCCAAAAATTCCATCGGGTGCTGGGAGGATCTAGAGGATGCATTCCGATCTAACTTCCAAGGTACCTATGTACGGCCACATGACTCCTCCAACCTAAGCAACATTGTCCAGAAGGCAGGAGAGTCTGCTCAGAAATTCTGGAATCGGTTCTTGACCAAGAACAACCATATTGTTGATTGTTCGGATGCCGAGGCAATAGCCTCCTTCAAGAACAATATTCAAGATCAATGGATGGCTCGCCAGCTCGGTCAGGATAAAACTAGGACAATGTCCGCCCTTACATCACTCATGACTCGATTTTGCATGGGCAAGGATAACTAGCTAGTAAGACGGAGCCACTACCTTTTTTGATAGAAAGACGGTAAGGGAACCCCCTACAGTTTAATAGGTGCAACAAACCCAAATTGCAAGTACTGTGCCTTGAACCTGGGTGGGTGGGAAGGCATCACCCCTTCCCACCACTAGTCTATGCCTTAGACCCCGGAACCCTCCGAAGTTCGGGACAAAAACGGGAAACCAAGACGCAACAAGAATAAGCGCCGGCACAACAATAGTGATGCTGATGACACGACCGTTAACTCCGGCTTTCGCAATTCCTGACCCGGGCAGCGGAAGAAGCCTCCTAAAGGCAATTGCGACAGACCTACCCGCTAGATAAAATCACGGAGAGGCTTTGCCAGATCCATGGCACTCAAGAGAAGCCCGCCAACCACACCAATCATAACAGTTGGGTGTTTAAACAGGACGACAAACTCATAACCGAGGATCAAGGCAAGGGCCCATGCAGTGAGGATGATGATGAGCCCCGCGGTCTCATTAATGGCAGACAAAAGCAGTTCCCTCCAGAGGTAAAAACCGTGAATATGATATACGCCACTCATATACCCCAAAAGGAGAGGAAGAGCGCCCTTCAAGAGGTCTACACCGTAGAGCCGGTAGCCCCGAAGTATAACCCATGGTCGGCGTACCCGATCACCTTCGATCGATGTGACCACCCCACCAGTATCCGTCATGTGAGTTCAGCCGCCCTCGTCCTAGACCCCATTATAGATGGGTATCACCTCACTAAAGTCCTAATGGACAGAGGAAGTAGCCTTAATCTGATTTACTCAGACACGGTGAAAAAGATGGGTCTAGATCCATCAAGGATCAAACCTAGCAACACTACCTTTAAAGGAGTGATCCCAGGCGTCGAAGCCCAGTGCACGGGCTCTATGAGCCTTGAAGTAGTGTTAGGTTCGCTCGATAACTTCCGAAGCGAGGAATTGATCTTTGACATTGTACCTTTCCGCAGCGGTTATCATGCCCTCCTAGGTTGTACATCGTTAGCTCACTTTAATGTTGTCCCACATTACACATACCTCAAACTCAATATGCCTGGGCCCCAGGGGGTCATTACTGTAAACGGTAACACAGAGCGCTCCCTCCGGACTGAGGAACATGCACTGGCACTGGTGGCCGAATTCCATTACAATGATGATCGACAAACGTCGAAATCTGTCGTAAAGGCCCGTAAGGTTGACAAGCGAGCTCGGTTTCATCCTGAACTCCAAGAACCTTCTTCTCCCTAGAAATAGGGGCATGCTCCGCATTGCACAACCCTAATGCCAATGAAACATGTGCCAAGAAGGCACAACTTTGCACTAAAGATTCCATGGGCAGCAGTCGGGAACAACTATTAAACAGTAAGTGTTCGGCTAGACCGAACTACTACCAACACACGTCTTCAGACATATTATAGGTACCATCAAGGACCTGTTAAAGCGTAAAGCCCATCCATACTTAGGCGACTTCCCAACATCCTCTTTCCAATGTCCACTTGCCGACAGCATCACCAATAAAGGAATGCAACTCCCTAGGAGGCACATGAGTGGACAAGCAATGGGGCATATCGAGGACGTCAGGCCACTCATCGAAGACCCCTGGTACACCCCCTCTTGTAAACTTTATATTTCATCTTCAAGTACCTGTAAATAGTTGCTTCGGCAATTTAAGCTATAAGAGTTATTGAGCAAAATATGAGACCATTATGCATGGCCGCTTCGCTATCTTTTTTGGTACATACTCTATTTTCTTCCCTCAAACGCTTCTTGCAAAACTGTTTGGTACACATTACGACGCATCTGACTAATATACTAGGGGCTCGAATTTCAAATATCGCCCCAAGCACAACTGATCATGTGCTTGTCGTCTCGGAGTTTGCTTTATAGGCATTAGTTCCAAACTATGTCTTGGGTCAATAGTTGGGTTGCCCGCTCCTGTGCTTGCCCCTTTACATTCTGCTCGTTCAGCTAAAAGGGCAAAGGGAGAACCACTACGATTGTGTTTCCAGCTAGCCTGGTCAAGCACCTCAGGGGAGAAAGCCGAAAACCGTCTGTCATAGTACGCAAGAACCGGTCTGCGAATCCAAGCATAAGTGCTATACTAAAAACTTCGTTAGAGGTTATTCCGTGTCATACGATGGGTTTCGTACTCGTACAAACCATGTGATGCCGAATTTATCAACGGTTCATCCGAACATCACAAACCATTAGGGGCTAGTCATCAGCCCCCGTGTTCCTTTTTCATGCTCCTACGGCTAAGTGAAAGCAATAAAGCATTATTGTCTGATTGCCTTGTCCCACTCACACTACCGCCTTCAGGTACCGATAGCTCAACTAAGGGTCACAATGCGGAGGCAAAGACACCTCGCGTAGTATCTACATGGGGGCCGAAGCTGACGACTCGCACCTTTTAGTTTAAACGACCACACAGGAGTCATAGAGAATGCAAAACATAAAAGACATAATAAACCATGCATCATAACCATAAAAGCGTTAAAAGGTCGTCGGACATATTACAACGTGCTTATTCAAGAAAGTTATCCTTTGAGCATTGAGCCTCTATCGCCTGAGCACCGTCCCTCACTACGAAGAAGTATCGCTCAGGGCACCTATGCTCCTTTCAAGGGGACGGAGGAGTGATAGCTATCTTTGTCGGATCAAGCCCCGTCCAATGCATCTTGTCCCTTGCAAAGGCCATCCGAGCTCCCTCCATGCAGGAAGAACGCCTTAGCACGTCAATACGAGGTGAAGCATCGCTCAACTTCCGCACCAGGCCAAAATAACTGCTCGGCAATGGTTCGTCGGGCCATAGCCGGATGCACAGATCCTTCATGGCTGGCTCCGCCATCCGGTGTAGCTCCATCAGCTGCTTCATCTGCTCCATGAGGAGAGGAGAATGCTCGGGGGCTTCAAATTGCGCCCAAAAGAGTCGAGCGTCATCTCCCTCTTCTCGCGAAGCGTAGACCTGGTTTGCATCCACAACACTCTTCGGGAGGTCCGAATAGGTGCCTGAGGAAGGCCACACCTGGGTGAGCAATGCGAACCTGCTATCACCGAAGGCACACTATAGTAAATACGGCTTACCATCTGTGATAGCCTTGACTTGGCAAATTTGTTCTTCAAAGAAACGCCTATCCACCCTCTCCTTCTGGAGATCGGCTTTCAGCGCGGATAGCTTGATGGCTTGTTCCTTGCCCTTCCACTCAAGGTCCTCACATTTCAGGCTGGCGTCCTTAAACTCTTGCTGAACCTCCCCCACCCGAGCCTCATGTTTATCACTCACGGTTTTTAAGGCAGAGTGCGCGACTACTGCCTGTCCGGCTGCCGCCTTCTCGTCTGCGGCCTCTTGCTTCATTTGCCGCAGCTCGGACTTGAGCTTCTCGACCTCCTTCACCAAGGCTGTGTAAGCAATAAACATATAATTATGCTAAGTCAACAATGTGAATCACTAATGATGAAAACTCGGACATTACAAATCGGCTTACCTTGCACCTCATTGAACCTCTTGTTCAGAGTGTCAAGCTCCTCTTCGGAGCTCTTGAGCTTTCGATTTATCTCGTCAAGCTCTACGGCATTAAAGGCCGCCGCTGATGACAAAGCCTGCAAACAACACATATTTATCAGTTTATATGGGTTCAAACCCCCGAGCTATCAAGAACATGACCCTATGTTCGGTCCTCTTAAGGGTTGTTAGAAAATTATGGGATGAATAATGTCTCGTACATTGAGTTTTTTCTAAACTCACCCAGGGCTCGGGGACTGCTATATATAACGATATCACAAACCTACTAAATTAAAATTTTAGGAAAATAATATTACGTGGCTCACCTCGAAGCCCGTCAAGAGACCATTAAAGGCCTCCTTCAGTCCGCTATCAACGGACTAAATGCCTTACAAAATGATGTCTACTACACAACTATGTTCTTGTAGACTCGTGTTGGGCCTCCAAGCGGAGAGTTCTGTAGGACAGTGGCAATTTTCCCTCAGGTGGATGGCCTAAGGTTTATCAATCCGTGGGAGGTGTAGGATCAAGATGGTCTCTCTCAAACAACCCTACAACCAAATAACAAAGAGTCTCTCGTGTCCCCAACACACCAAATACAATGGCAAATTGTATAGGTGCACTAGTTCAGCAAAGAGATGGTGATACAAGTGTAATATGGATGGTATATATAGGTTTTGTAATCTGAAAATATAAAATCAAAAAGGTAACTAATGATAAAAGTGAGCACAAACGATATTTGTATGCTTGAAAACAAGGCCTAGGGTTCATACTTTCACTAGTGCAACTTCTCTTAACAATACTGACATAGTTGAATCATATGTAAATACCTCTCATGCGATAAAGAGTTCACTCCAAAGTCACAAATAGCAGAGAACTAACAAAGAAATTATTGTAGGGTACGAAATCACCTCAAAGTTATCTTTTCCGACCAATGTTATGAGCTATCCCTATAAGTATCACAAACATCCCTAGAGTTCATACAAGAATAACACCTTAAGATACACATCAACCAAAACCCTAATCTCATCGAGATACTCCAATGTCACCACAAGTACCCGTGGGCTTGATTATACGATATGCATCATATAATTTCAGATTCGTCATATCCAATCCAACACAAAGACTTCAAAGATGTGATGCCCCCAATTTCGTCCGTACGCTAAACATACACACAATGCGTACGGCCAAGATTAGGGACTCACTGATCAATATCACAACACAACTCTAGACACAAATTAAAGTCATACAACTTCATATTACAAGCCAGGGGCCTCGAGGGCTCGAATACAAAGCTCGACAAGCACGAGTCAACGGAAGCTAATATCTGAGTACAGACATAAGCTAAACAAGTTTTGCCTTAAGAAGGATAGCACAAACATAATAACGGATTGAAAGAGTCGAGGCCTCCTGCCTGGGAACCTCCCATCCAACTGCTGGTCAGGGGCCGCCTCCACGTAGTAGTAGGCTCCTGCGGTGGTGTAGTAGTCGACTCCGGCGTACTCCATCTCCTGGGCTCCATTGTCTGAACGCAGAATCGCAACAAGGGGGAAAGAGAAAGCAAAGCAACGGTGAGTACTCATCCAAAGTACTCGCAAGACTGACATCAGTACTATACTAAGTATGCATCATTATCAAAGAATGGGGTTATATCTGGACTAACTGCAGAAAGCAAGAATGAGGGGGAGGCCTAGTCCAATCGAAGACTAGCATCTTCAACATCTTGCAGCATGAGAAGAGAGTAGACTGGTGTCTCATATATAGTCATATTATTGTAACAATTTTATTAAGAACCACGCCCAGAGACTCTTCTTCGACTCCCTGCGAGGAAGCAATCCCAGAGCCACACTTCATTTAAGTAAAGCACAATTATAGTTGTATAAGGTCAAGGTACAACTCCAAGTCGTCCTGTTACCGTGGACATGGCTATTCGAATAGATAATTTCTTCCCTGTAGGGTGCACCGCATTTCCAACACGCTTGATCACCTCCAGCCGGACACACTTTCCGGGGTAATGCCCGGCCTCGAGATCCAAAATGTCTTCGCCCCACCTAGACTCAACGAAGAGGCCAGCCCGCCGGTCTAACTCCTAAGCGCACAGGTTCGTGGGCCCACTTGCCCTTGCACTCCTACACGATGCGTACGCGGCCGGAAGCAGACCTAGTACACTCAATATACCTTCCGGCCCAATCCGGCGCGCGCCGCTCCATTGCTGACGTCCGAAGAGATTCGGCTGATACAAAGACACTGAGTACCCATAACTTCTCCCACGTGAAGGTTTAGTGCGTAGAAGGTCAACGACCAACTCGGATCAAATACCCAACCCATTAGCATTTTATTAGTGCGGGGCAAGCTCGAACCATATATTGTAGGCCGCCGCCTCGCCAATAATACTCGGGTGCCTTACCAGCGCACCCCACCAAGTCTTTGGATGCCTTGCGACGCATCCCACCAAATCTTTCTCTCGCGGGCACCCTTGGGGTCGGCCCGTCTTTCAGTAGTATTTCGGTAACAAGTCATAGCGGCTGTGTTGATATAACATCAAGACAAGAACCGAGGAATCACCCTCAATGGTCCCCGCTCGATGTACCGTCAAGGTGAACTTTAGAGGAATCACCCTCGAGGGTCCCACACTTGAGGGGTTGCACGATAGAGACATCGTTGGGAATGGTGAAGGAGGAATCACCCTCGATAACCATGACCAACTAGCTGCACTACAGGGCTAGCATCATGAGTACTTCACGAGGTGTCACCCTTGGTACTCGATAGTAGCACTGCAGAGTCATACAATCAAGGGGAGTGCGGTGATGTGAGGGGCCTGGCTTGTCGATCGGTTGACCGAGTCTTCGAGTCTTCGAGTCTTCGAGTCATCGAGTCGTTGATGAAGAAGCAGGGGCAATTGGGACTAAGGGGTCACTGGGGATTCAATAACCAACCTATACTAAGAAGTTGGTATGATTGCAGGAATTGTAGCAGTTCATCAAAAATAAGCTATGCATCAGAATAGGGGCTAACGAAAATAGTAGCACAATTCTAATGCAAGAATAAGAGGGAGAGAGGTGGGTGATATCGTAATGCTCAAGGGGTTTTTGCTTGCCTTGCTACTCTGCTGCAAAAGGCTGGTCGTCAGGGGCGTAGTCGTACTCAGCAGCAGCGTCAGTCTCGAGGTCTACTGGTAAGAAGAGGGGGAGAAACAATACATATAAAGCAAACAGGTGCACCACAGTGCATGACATGGCAATATGCAGAGCTAGGTATGCACTAACGCAATACTACACGCATCAGACGGAGCGGGAGAATACCTGCCAATATTTCCCGGGTCTGCGGATTTATCGGACAGTCGAAACGGAGGGGGAAAGTTCCATGTTCATCATTCTAGGAGCATGTGACTGATGAATGGATGGCATATTTGGATTCATGGGATTTTTCTGATCAACTTTCATATATAAATTATTTTCATCTGAGCTACTATTTAAAAGATATGATTTTCTAAAGTTTTATTAATTTATGGAATTAACACATTATTATTTATTCGAAATATCCTTTATGACATCATGTTGTCATCAGCACTGCATCAGCAGTCAACAGCCTCAACAGATTGGTCAAATCGACAAGTGGGGCCCTCTTGTCATAGTCTTAGTGGCTAACCAGGTTTATTAAATTAAAGTAAACAAGATTAATTAAAATTGGGGGCCACATGGCAGTGACTAATTAAAATTTTTAATTAGTTTAATTAATCAGTTCACTAACTAAACACCTGACAGGGTGGGGCCCAAATGTCATAGACACTGGGGCAGGGGCCCCACATGTCAGTGGCTCACGGGTGTCTAGTCAGCACGGTTGACCTGGTCAACAGGTCAACCAGGACCACGGGGCGCACGGGTCAGTGACCCTGGCAGTGGCCCCAGGTCGGCCACATGGGCGGTGGCGCCGTCCGGCCACCGGAGGAGCTCCGGCGAGCTCCCGAAATGGTGGCGCGGCTCGGGTTTCGACCACAGGGCACGAGAAGGGGCGCGGTTCGTCCCATTCGAATGAGCGGTGAGCGCCGGTCCAACGGTGCTGGTGGCGTTGGCTGTCGTGGCTAGAGTTGACGCCGTCGACGATGTCGGGTGGCGGCTGCATTCGGGCGTGGTGGCAATCGGCGATACGGCACGCGCACGAGCTATCTAAGCTGCTAGGGAGGGCCTACTCGACGTGGCGAAGATGATGGGCACGAGCGTGGGGACGTTTGGTCACCGGAATGGCACTGGCGATGAGCACAGGTGGCTGTGGGTTCAGGCACGTCAAGAATGGCCGCTATGGCGCGAGAAAGACCGCAGGGATACAGGGAGAGGGGGCGGAGCTCACAGCGAGCCTATAGTGGTGCAGAGTGTGCTCGGGGAGGGCTTGCCGGAGCAAATCGACGACGGCAAGTGGCGGCAATCCGAGGAATAAGACGAGCACGGACGGTGTTGCAGAGCTCCCCGAGCTTGAGCTTGAGGTCGAGGAGGACAGGCTCGTCGCGGCAGGGCACGGGGACGTGACGGAGAGGTGCGGGCGTGGCTGTGGCCGCAGCTACCCGTCGTCCATGGCGACGGTGGCATTCGGGCGAGCGCGGGAGAGAGCGTGGGGAGGGAGAGGGGCAGGTGAGATCTAGCCGGGGCTAGGGTTTCAGGGGAGGGAGAGAGAGGCCATGGGGGTCGTTCTTATCCTCTCGCCGCCAGCGGCGAGCTGGTCCGGCGGCGACGGCATGGTCGGCGCTTTGTAGCGACCGCTCTGGTCGCTACAAACGGAGGTGATGATGGGGAGTGGGCTAGTGGGGTTGGGCCTGTTGGGGCCGGCCCAGTGGGGAAGGGGGTTTCCCTCTTTTTTTTCTTTTTCTTTGTTTTTTTGCTTTATTTCTGTTTTCCTTTTCCCAATTTCCTTTTCATTTATTTTTTTAGTCACCATTTGCTTTAGTAAAAATGTGGGACATGGTCGACAAAACAATATGCATTATTCCAAAGGTCCACAACAACTTTGGGGATTATTTGAAACTGTTTGTATTTTCAAGTTGAATTTCAGTTGATTTAAGAATACTTTTAGCTACTGTTATTAAAGGTGGGGGCCACACCAGAATCTTGGTGATGTTGTTTTCCCCAACATTATTTATCTTGGATTATTTCACAACTTTGGAACATTTTAGTTTTGTTGTTTGAAGGTTTAAATTTGTCACATTGAATCACAAGTCATTTGAATGGAATTTGGGAATTGGTATTGATTTTCAACTTGATCATATTCCACTTAGCAAAATGATTAGTTGCCGACAATGCCATTACTGTAGCTTAATTACATCATCACTGTAGCACTGACACCAGGGTGTTACAACTCTCCCCTACTAACAAGTATTCTCGTCCCGAGAATTAAGAAGTATAAGGAAAGAGCCTGGGGTATTCTACACGAAGATGATCTTCGCGTTCCCAAGTGGCCTCATCTTCAGAATGATTTGCCCACTACACTTCGAAGAACTTGGTAACCTTCTAACGAGGCCGATGTTCGGATTCATCAAGAATACGGACTGGTTGCTCTTTGTAAGAAAGGTCTTGTTGCATCTCCAACATATCATGATCCACTGCTCGAATAGGATCCATGAAACAGCGACGAAGCTGTGACACATGGAACACATCATGAACCTGAGAAAGGTTTGGTGGTAGTTCAATTGATATGCCATTTTACCACACCTTTCGAGAATAGTGAAAGGACCAATATAACAAGGAGCCAGCTTGCCCTTGATCCCGAAATGGTGTGTACCTCTCATTGGTGTAACTCGTAGATAAGCCTTTTCGACAAGTTGGTAGACCATATCTTTGTGATGACGGTCATACTGACTCCTCTGACGAGACTGAGCAGCCTTCAGATTTGCATGAATAATGCAGACTTAATCTTCGACATGTTGGATAATATCCGGACAGATAAGTGTACGTTCCCCAGTTTCTGACCAATTCGGAGGAGTCTGACAATTACGTCCATACAATACTTGAAAGGGAGCCATCTTCAGACTAGCTTCATAACTATTGTTGTAGGAGAACTCAGCATACGAGAGAGATTCCTACCATTTCTTGCTGAAAGAAATGATACAAGCCCGAAGCATGTCTTCGAGAATCTGATTGACTCTTTCAACTTGTCCCTATGATCGAGGGTGAAAAGCGATGCTGAATGACATATGAGTTCCCATAGCTTCCTAGAAACTTGCCTAGAATTTTGAAGTAAATAAACTGCCATGGTCCAAACTAATAACCAGTGGAATACCGTGAAATGAAACAATTTTGGACATGTAGAGAGTTGCCAGCTAACTAGCAGTGATCGTTTCCTTGACGACTAAAATGTGCAACCTTGGAAAGCTGGTCAATGACGACGAGAATAGCGTCATTACCTGGGATGGTGGCTCAGGATTTACACACGAAGCCAAGTGCAACAAAACTTTGGATTTCAGGATGTACAAGAGAGTCAGGTTTCGATCCAATGGAACTTTGGGTTATGGGCCCGCCATGCGGGTTTAAGAGTAGGAAGAGCGGTGACATCTTGCACGGTCATGGTAGCAAGACATGTCAGAGGAAAACCTGTCAATTATGTCGGCAACAACTTCGGTACCAAGGGAGGGGGACGAAGAGAACCATCTTCCCGCTCGTTGAAATGAGGCGGACCAATAGGCAAAGTTCTCGTCCACCGGCGGTTACCGGAATGTTAACAACAATAGTAACAGGGTCTTACTGACAGAGTTGTACACCTTACCTAAGCAGGGAATTACCACTATGCAGATCAAATAAATCTCAAGAAAGGTTAAACAGACCAGTGGAAAGGAAAATGTGATTATTCTCAAGTTTAAGGAGTATATCTTTCCCAAGGAAAAATAGAGCATGATATACATGACAGAATTAGCAAGTAGATGACTATTTAGGTAAAAGGGGCGAGGAAAATCCATGACATGCCCATACAATGGGGGTCTGAATAATTGATCAATAAACAATTAGTATTGAGCTTACATTATTCCTTTTGATGATCGACATACCACATCCATGCTTTGGGATAGCAATGATATGGTGTTTCGAGTATAGGATGGAGTTAAGGATCCAGTAGGAACAACTTATAAAATAAGTCTTATAATTTCCCCGTGGAAGAATGGCAACCCTAGATGAACAAAGCATTATAACAATAGGTCATCCAGCCAGGTGTGCTAGCTACAACATCACCTTACCGAGTAATAAAGACCAAAGTTATAATTCTTGGTAATGTGCCAACCATCATATCTGTCTGGGATTCAGATATGGTTTGTGTCAGGATACTTCAGACAAAGAAGGCCTGAGGAGAAAAGGATGCAACACAGACCTACAAGATGGTGTTGCAAGAATCTCGGAATGAACGACAGAAGCAAGACTTGAATCATTAGCCAGACTACAAGACATCTGAACACAAGATCAAGACATTCGTGCCCACATGGAAGTTTCTAGAATGGAGGGCAATCAAGTTTTGATTGGGGACCATCATAGAGGATATCAAATTTCCATGTGTAAGTCTGGATTAGCTCTTATGAGGAACTTCTTTTCCCCGACCAAAACAATCAGTGAGTTGGCGTGCTAGGAAATACATATGGGGTGAAGGTAGCAAACCTATCAAACCATAAAATACTACGCACATGCCTGAATGAATTGGAACGATTCCAAAGGAAGCGAGACAAAAATTTCCCATAATCATAGTGGCAAAAATGCACATGAACTTATAAAAAAACACTTCTTTGATCCAACATATTCTCCATGAACTAGGCACAAAGATAATTCTTTCAAGGTTCCCAACACTAGCTTAAATGTTCATCATGAACCACGAGGGAGAAGAGGATGTGGCTGATGGGCTTAGCAATAATTCGTCGAGATTCCCACAAAGAAGGACCTCCACGATTGAGTGAACAAAACCAGATGATATATTAAGGTATGCCCGAAGGAAACATCCATAACTGATCATTAATCAAAAAGTGCACCCGAAATACAGACTAAGTAGCACGACCAATGTTAGAGTGCTGACTCAATAGCCAACACACTAAGAATGGACTTATTGTTCATTAACTCCAAGGCGATAGAGTTGGTATGCCATAATTATTGAATTTACACATCACATTCCATTTGTCAGTATTCCGGTTATAAATAACATGGGGACAAAGCAATGAAAGGTGATGGCAAGGATGTCGCCAATGACAACACCAATTACCATGGACAAGGATGCTACCCTTATCATGAATTTAATTGATATCCTAGAAGAGCCCAAAATGCTAATGAGGATCACGACACTTTTGTCGAGAAGTCCCTTGAAGATGTAATCAATTTGCGACGACATCAAGCAAAGAAATGATGAAGTGAAGGGTGGTCGGAACCACAGTTTAAAGTGCTAGCTCAGAGTTGAAATTACCTTCAAGACAACCAACATGATATTGCAAACTCGATGTAAGCTTAGAGCACTGTTGGAATTGCATTCCGGGGATGAAGGATATAAGTAGCATGGTCAAGCTTTAGCATGACGATGATGATGTAGTCAAATAGTTTGTAAAGACATGATCTAGCACAAACTCATACGCGAAGAAGATTACTAAGAGTTGTCGAATCACAATGCGGACTCGATTCAATTATCAGTGTCCTTGATTGTCCAACAACTCATATCACGAGGAAACTAGAATTAGTGAAATATCCTAGTTGATGAGGACCCCAGAAGAAGTTATAAGGCTCCATGATATTTATCAATATACTAGGGATAATACCCAGAGGTAGATAAGAATAGGTATTAGACTAGCGTATCGATCTGGAAGAAAAATACTTTAACCTATCTGAGAATGATATCAAAGTAGAACAACCTGGTCGGAACCACGATTACAAAGGACAAGATCAAAGATACAAGAACAAATCATACAATGAATGATTATATGAAAGTAGAAGCCTCTATGATAAGATCAACATTGCTCCCATGGTCATGAACACAAGGTTCAAGGTCGACTCCCACTTCATCAATGCATTGCCTTCCATTTACACCTCGCCTTTGATGAAGTTATAGTTTTGGAAGATTATCTGGGAAAACACCAGAAAAGTATGACTCGTGAAAACTATCGGGTTCACACGAATTAAGGAAGGTATAGGTCCAACCCATCGGGGCATCTTAGGAACATATACCACAAGCTTCAAGAGTATTTAACACATGCTTGACAACAAAGCATGGCTGACAAAGCATAGCATACAACTTTTCATAGGAAGAAGACACAATTTACAAATGGCATCATTTATCCGGGGAATAACACCACAATAATTTGAAGTGAAGGATGCTATCGGATTATAACCCAACAAAGGGGTCTGGCAGTCCACAAAGGACTTGATGCAGTTATCGATACTCAATCAGAGAGAGAAGAATGCAAGGCATCAGATTATAGAACATCCAATAACTCGATTCTTAAATAACCAAAGGAATTAAGATTTCCAATTTGGTGTATCGGAAATAGATGCTCCAATCAATACAAGTAAGTTGAATGGATTTAGATGGACAATAATTCAAAGTTGAATTTTCACAAACCAACTCATGTTTGGAAACATGTTTGAGCCGGACGGATAATTTATGAGAAACAATTGACGACTGCATGCATTCACACATAGGTGAAATCAATAAAATCAAATGACAATCACAATGGATTTATGAAATATAGTTAGCCATATGGAATTAACCATAATGCAAGCAGATGATTTGGAAGTCATCAAGAGTCAGAGGCTATAGAGGATTTGGAAGGTCGAATAGCAATTCAAAGGAATTTGTGAAACCCTATGACAACTGAGGACGAATGAATCCCTGATAACATAATTCGATGTACCTTATAATAACAAGAGCAACTGGAAATGATTACGAACGACAATTGTATGTAGTTATCCATAGTGGTTGACGGTGGAAGGAAATCGCAAATGCGATAGCACAAGTTCACGGGAAAACACCGAAGAGTATCTTCGGAGCCTTCTGATAAATCAAGTCATCA
This sequence comes from Hordeum marinum, assembly GCA_022496015.1. Taxonomy (NCBI): domain Eukaryota; kingdom Viridiplantae; phylum Streptophyta; class Magnoliopsida; order Poales; family Poaceae; genus Hordeum; species Hordeum marinum. Next base: position 449,005,871 of record CM039678.1, on the reverse strand, counting down.
TTTGGAATGAGGGGCTCTCCGGGGGAAGCAGTTACGAGAACCTAGAGTTAGAGTTAGTAAAATCTTTAACCTGAAAGAGGAGAGGGATCAGAACCCAGAGTATACACGAGGAATAAAAGATCCTAATACCACCCGATTCTGAAGTGGGTCCGTAAGCCACACAACAATGTTAGTAAAAGGTTTTCAAGTACTAGACTCAAGTTCGGCCAAGGAGATGGAAAGGGGCTACCTATAGGCAGTCGGCTCTGATACCAACTTGTGACGCCCCTAATTTCGCCCGTACGCTAAACATACACGCAATGCGTACGACCAAGATTAGGGACTCACTGATCAATATCACAACACAACTCTAGACACAAATTAAAGTCATACATCTTCATATTACAAGCCAAGGGCCTCGAGGACTCGAATACAAAGCTCGACAAGCACGAGTCAACGGAAGCAAATACTATCTGAGTACAGACATAAGTTAAACAAGTTTTGCCTTAAGAAGGCTAGCACAAACATAACAACGGATCGAAAGGGCGAGGCCTCCTGCCTAGGAACCTCCTATCCTACTGCTGGTCAGGGGCCGCCTCCACGTAGTAGTAGGCTCCTGCGGTGGTGTAGTAGTCGACTCCGGCGTACTCCATCTCATGGGCTCCATCGTCTGAACGCAGAATCGCAACGAGCGAGGGAAGAGAAAGCAAAGCAGCGGTGAGTACTCATCCAAAGTACTCACAAGACTGACATCAGAACTATACTAAGTATGCATTGTTATCAAAGAATGGGGTTATATCTGGACTGATTGTAGAAAGCCGGAATGAGGGGAAGGCCTAGTCCTATCGAAGACTAGCATCTTCAACAACTTGCAGCATGAGAAGAGAGTAGACTGGTATCTCATATATAGTCATATTATTGTAACAATTTTATTAAATAACCATGCCCAGAGATTCTTCCTCGACTCCCTGCGATGAAGCAATCCCGGAGCCACATTTCATTTAAGTAAAGCACAATTATAGTTGTATAAGGTCAAGGTACAACTCCAAGTCGTCCTGTTACCGTGGACACGACTATTCGAATAGATAATTTCTTCCCTGCAGGGGTGCACCACATTTCCAACACGCTTGATGACCTTCAGTCGGACACACTTTCCGGGGTAATGCCCGTCCTCGGGATCCAAAATGTCGTCGCCCCACCTAGACTCAATGAAGAGGCCAGCCCGCCGGTCTAACTCCTAAGCGCGCAGGTTCATGGGCCCACTTTCCCTTGCACTCCTGCACGATGCGTACGCGGCCGAAAGCAGACCTAGTACACTCCGTCTAGGAGCTGTACCTTCTAGCCCAATCTGGCGCGTGTCCCTCCATTGCTAACGTCCGAAGAGCTTCGACTGATACAACGACGCTGAGTACCCATAACTTCTCCCACGTGAAGGTTTAGTGCGTAAAAGGTCAACGACCAACTCAGATCAAATACCCAACCCATTAGCATTTTATTAGTGCAGGGCAAGCTCAAACCATATTGCAGTCCGTTGCCCCGCCAATAACACTCGGGTGCCTTACCGGCGCACCCCACCAAGTCTTCGGATGCCTTGCGGCGCATCCCACTAAATCTCTCACGGGCACCCTTGGGGCTGGACCTTCTTTCAATAGTATTTCGGTAACAAGTGATAGTGGTTGTGTGGATATAACATCAAGACGGGAACTAAGGAATCACCCTCAATGGTCCCCACTCGATGTAACCGTCAAGGTGGACTTTAGAGGAATCACCCTCGAGGGTCCCACACTTGAGGGGTTGCACGACAGAGACATCATCAGGAATGGTGAAGGAGGAATCACCCTTGATAACCACGACCGACTAGCTGCACTACAGGGCTAGCATCATGAGTACTTCACGAGGTGTCACCCTCGGTACTCGATAGTAGCACTTCAGAGTCATACAATTAAGGGTAGTGCGGTGATGTAAGGGACCTGGCTTGTCGGTCGGTTGACCGAGTCTTCGAGTCGTCGAGTCGTCGATGAAGAAGCAGGGGCAACTAGGACTAAGGGGTCACTGGGATTCACTAACCAACCTATACTAAGCAGTTGGTATGATTGCAGGAATAATAGCAGTTCATCAAAAACAGGCTATGCATCAGAATAGGAGCTAACTAAAATAGTAGCAAAATTCTAATGCAATAATAAGAGGGAGAGAGGTGGGTGATATCGGAATGCTCAAGGGGGTTTTGCTTGCCTTGCTGCTCTGCTGCAAAAGGCCGGTCGTCAGGGGCGTAGTCGTATTCGGCAGCAGCATCAGTCTCGGGGTGTACCGGTAAGAAGAGGGGGGAGAAACAATAAATATAAATCAAACAGGTGCACCAAGATGCATGACATTGCAATATGCAGAGCTAGGTATGCACTAGCGCAATACTACACGCATCAGACGGAGTGGGAGAGTACCTGACGATATTTCCCGGGTCTGCGAATTTATCGGACAGTCAAAACGGAGGGGAAAAGTTCCATGTTCATCATGCTAGGAGCATGTGACACATGAATGGATGGCATATTTGGATTCTTTTGATGCTTTGGGCATCCCCAATCTTGATCTTTTGTATCTCGGTCAATCCTCTCGTATCATGGTTTCACCTATTCTCAAAAACTTCATCCACACAAAACTCAAAAAGGAACTCGTGAGATAGGTTAGTACACATAAGAACAAATCAACACTTCATGTACTGCCAAGGCAAGTTGCACAATAATTTTAAAACATTAGGTAGTTTATAATATTATTTCCACAATTTATATCTACCAATATAGTCTATGGAAACTATAGGATATGTAGATAACAAAACTATGACAACAATCTGTCCAAACAGAACAGTCTGTAGCAATTTATGAAAACAGTGTACTTATGTAACTCAAACAATTATGAAAATTTAGTAAATGCTGTAAAAATTATATTACAACTCTGTGTAAAAATTTCACAAACTTTCCACGTTCCAGTAAAATATGAAAATTCAAACACTACAGCAGAAGTTTCTGATTTTACCCAGCACATATCAAAACATGCAATGCAAGCATCCTAAGGCAATTCTTGGAACCTTTTATTGATAAACAAGATTATAAATAACACCTAACATATAACAACAAAATAAAATGATGCTCCAAGCAAAACTCATATTATGTGATGAATAAAAATATAGCTTCAAGTGAGATATACCGAGAGGGTTGAAGACGAAAGAGGGGATACCATCCGGGGAATCCCCAAGCTTAGACGCTTGAGTCTTCCTTGAATATTACCTTGGGAGCACCTTGGGCATCCCCAAGTTTAGGTTCTTGTCACTCCTTATTATCCTCATATCAGTGTCTCAATCAAAACTTGAAAACTTCAATCACATAAAAATTAACGAAACTTCGTGAGAAGGGTTAGTGTAATGAAGATAGATCATTCACTTAGGTACTGTCAAGGCAAGATTAATAATTATTCCCAAATTAGACCTACTCTATTCCTTCATTCCCACAATTTATATTACTCAATATAAGCTATAGGAACACTTGAAACAAGCAAACTATGCATGCAAAACAGAATCTATGAAAAACAGAACAGTCTGTAAAGATCTGAATGATCACCATACTTCCCTGACTCTAAATGTTTTGAAAACTTAGGACAACTCAAAAAAAATCTTAGAAATGTTGAGTAAAAATTTAAGAATTTTTTGACTCTCCAGTAAAATCCTATAATTCAAATACTGGACACAAAACTTTGTGTTTTTGCACATAATCAAACAAGCAAGTATCCACACTATCCCAAAGGCTTTACTTGGCACTTTATGGAAATAAAAGACACAAAACATGATTACTACAGTATCTTAATCATGTGAACATATCAAAACAGAAGGTAAAAGTGTTGGGTTGTCTCCCAACAAGCGCTTTTCTTTAATGCCTTTTAGCTAGGCATGATGATTTCAATGAGGCTCGTATAGGAATAATAGTTGAAACATGGAAAAGAGCATCATGAATCTCATGAAAAGAATATTTAAGTACAAACCACTTCCTATGCATAGGGATTTTGTGAGCAAACAATTTATGGGAACAAGAATCATCTAGCATAGGAAGGCAAAACAAGCATAGCTTCAAAACTTTCAACAGATAGAGAGGAAACTTGATATTATTGCAATTCCTACAAGCATATATTCCTCCCTCATAATAATTTTCAGTAGCATCATGAAGGAACTCCACAATATAACCAGCACATAAAGCATTCATTTCATGATCTACAAGCATAGAAAATTAATCACTCTCCACATAAGAAAACTTCTTCTCATTCATAATAGTGGGAGCAAACTCAACAAAATAACTATGATGTGACACTTGATTGACATAAACACTTTGAATATTAAAATAATGATGACAAGTTTCATGGTTGTCATTACTCTTTATAGCATACGTGTCATCACAATAATCATCATAGATAGGAGGCATGTCGTAATCATAATAGTTTTGCTCATCAAAACTTGGGGACTAAAAATATCTTCTTCATCAAACATAGCATCCCCAAGCTTGTGGCTTTGCATGTCATTAGCATCATGAATATTAAGAGAATTCATAATAACAATATTGCAATCATTCTCATCACTCAAATATTTAGTGCCAAACATTTTAATAACTTCTTCTTCTAACACTTGAGCACAATTTTCCTTTCCATCATTTTCATGAAAGACATTGAAAAGATGAAGCATATGAGGCAACCACAATTCCATTTTTTTGTATTTTTATTTTATAAAACCAAACTAGTGAAAAACAAGAAACTAAAATATTTGATTGCAAGATCTAAAGATATACCTTCAAGCACTCACCTCCCCGGCAACGGCACCACGAAAGAGCTTGATGTCTACTACACAGCCTTCTTCTTATCGACTCGTGTTGGGCCTCCAAGCGCAGAGTTTTGTAGGAAAGTGGAAAGTTTCCCTCAAGTGGATGACCTAAGGTTTATCAATCCGTGGGAGGTGTAGGATGAAGATGGTCTCTCTCAAACAACCCTGCAACCAAATAACAAGGAGTCTCTTGTGTCCCCAACACACCAAATACAATGGCAAATTGTATAGGTGCACTAGTTCGATGAGAGATTGCGATACAAGTGTAATTTGGATGGTAGCTATAGGTTTTTGTAATCTGAAAATATAAAACCAGCAAGGTAACTAATGATAAAAATGAGCACAAACGGTATTGCAATGCTTGAAAACAAGGCCTAGGTTTCATACTTTCACTAGTGCAATTTCTCGCAACAATACTGACATAGTTGAATCATATGTAAATACCTCTCGTGTGACAAAGAGTTCACTCCAAAGTCACAAATAGCAGAGAACTAACGAAGAAATTATTGTAGGGTATGAAACCACCTCAAAGTTATCTTTTCTAATCAATCTTATGAGCTATCCCTATAAGTGTCACAAACAGCCCTAGAGTTCGTACTAGAATAACACCTTAAGATACACATCAACCAAAACCCTAATGTCACCTAGATATTCCAATGTCACAACAAGTACCCATGGGATTGATTATACGATATGCATCACATAATTTCAGATTCGTCATATTCAATCCAACACAAAGAACTTCAAAGAGTGCCCCAAATTTTCTACCAGAAAGTCAAGACAAAAACGTGTGCCAACCCCTATGCATAGATTCCCAAGGTTACGGAACCCGCAAGATGATCACAAAAACATACATCAAGTGGATCAATAGAACATCCCATTGTCACCACAGATATCCCATCGCAACACATACATCAAGTGTTCTCAAATCCTGAAAGACTCAATCTGATAAGAAAACTTCAAAGGGAAAACTAAATTCATCACAACAAGATAGACAGGGGGAAACTCCATATGATTCATCTATATCAATAAAGCTCGCGGTACATCAAGATCGTGCCATCTCAAGAACACGAGAGAGAGAGAGATCAAACACATAGCTATTGGTACTGACATCGTTTTCTCACAACAGATGCCATGGGGTGGCTTATCAAAGGTGTTGGGGCCAAAGGATGCCGATGGGCTCCGGGTGCGAGATTGGGCACAAGAGGTGATGACACATGATGTACCCAGGTTTGGGGCCCTCCGAGGGAGGTAACACCCCTAGTCCTGCTTCGTTTCTTTGGATGGATGGGCTCGCCAGCGTGGCCGGCTCGGAGCACAGGAGTTTGTGCTTGAGGGGGGTGTCGTCCCGGCAGCCCACGATGAAATATTGCACGGCTTGTACCTCTTGAACCCCTTCGTAGGAGTTGCGGAGCTCGGTCCACCGAGTGAGGTAGTCCCGGAGGGATTCGTCTGGCCCCTGGACGCACATGGCAAGTTCATGGGGATGGTCAGGCCGCTTGTAGGTGTCGGTGAAGTTGCGGATGAAGACCTCCTCGAAGTCCGTCCAGGTGTTGATGCTGCCGGCCGCCAGGCTATTGAGCTAGGTGCTGGCCGAGCCGATCAGCATGAGGGGGACGTAGCGAACGGCAACGCGCTTATTCCCCCTGGCGATACCCACCGTGGTGGTGTAGTCGATCAGCCAGACCTCGGGCTTGGCGGCCCCGTTGTATTTTGGGGTGTCCCTAGGGAGCGTGAAGCCGGTTGGGAACGGCTCGGTGCGAATCCGGGGGCCAAAGCAGGCTGGACCAATCGAACCCTACTCCTCGAGGAGAGCTGATTGCGCAAGTCTGTCGATGCGGTTGCGGGCGTCGTCCTTGCTGCAGGGGACGCGCGGTCCGAGCCGGGCTGAGAGTTCGGGGCGGATGGTAGGTGGCGTCGACTGTTGTGACTCCCGTCGTGGAGGCGGCGTGTGCACCCGGCTACGCCGGCTGCCGGATGCCGGTGCTTCATGGTGGCGACCACTGCGAGGCGGCTCGTTGATGCGCCGGCTGCTGACAGCCGGCTATTCACTCCCCGGCGTCTGAGAGGGCCGGTTTTTTTTGCTTCGACCCGGCGGCCGGAGACATGAGGGGAGTAGGAGTACTGCGCCACCGTACGGCCGGCACTTCCCGTGCCCTCGCGTTCGGGCCGGGGGCCTTCGGTGGCAGCGTCGCCAGGTGCGAGCAGATGCTGCTGCGCATCAGCAGCATCGATGAGCTCCTTGATGTGGCACTCGTGGGCAGCGCGCTCTTCGCCCTCCAAGGTGGCCAACTCCTCATAGGCCACCTTGAGGGCCCACAATTTGGCTGTGGGTGTATCATAGACGGGCATTTTGCTGCCGAGAATCTCGGCGACCATGCGGCTGCGGCCGCGCACGGCCCCACGCTGGCTGGGCTCGGCGCTAGCCGGGGTGAGACCGTAGGCGGAAGCATACTCCCGCTGCATCGCCTCCATGTGGCGCCGCGTGGCCGCGAGGGCAGTGGCATCCTCGAAAAGGATGCGGCGAGCCGCCTCGAGGTCGGCCGCTGCGGTGTCGTAGTTTGCCGTCGGGGCGATCGGAGTGCTTAAACCCCAGAAGGCCATACCGAGCGGGTCGGACGTGCCGACACGGGCAGCAGTAGTGGTAGCCATGGCCTGCGCCCGTCCGTACGCGGTGGAGGAGGTGATGGCCATCACCCCCACATGATCATGGGACCCGTTGGGCCGAGCCACAGCGAGTGTGCCCACTGCTGTAGGCGGGCCGGCATAGACAAGCACCCCCGTGGGATACTCGTCAGCGGCTAGAGCCTCAGTGCTGAGGCAAGCCCCACGAGCTCCCCACGGTTTCGCCAGGACGAGCGGCGACGGCGAGGAATGGCGAGGGGTCCCGCCCGGAGCATGAACCCGACCGACTCAGCGTATGGCCCCATGGTGGGCGCCAACTGTCGTTGTTTGCTCACGACAGATGCCATGGGGTGGCTTATCTAAGGTGTTGGGGCCAAAGGACGCCGATGGGCTCCGGGTGTGAGATTGGGCACAAGAGGTGATGACACATGATGTACCCAGGTTCGGGGCCCCCCGAGGGAGGTAACACCCCTAGTCCTGCTTGGTTTATTTGGATGGATGGGTATGTTCACGGGGATGCTCCTGGAGTTGTGTCTAGAGGAGAAAGAAGGAGCAGCCGGCTCGTCTTCCTCCGCTATGATGAGAGTTTCGTGGATGTGAGCATGAGTGTATATGTTTTTTGTCCGTCCCCGTTGCATGGGGGGCTAGGGGGGTTTATAGGCCAATCCCCCGACTCTTACAATATGCTCTAAGTACCAAAGTGGAGGGACCCGGCTGGCAGCCTCTCCAGCCGGCTAGAGGGTCCCGCTGCTTGCGTTGTCTCGTCGTGGGTGGGGCCCACCAGCCGAGCGGTCCCATCTCCCATTGGGGCCCGCCAACCGGCTCTGCGATTGGTCCTCACCCACCTGCCCCGGCACGGGTCGCCAGGGGGAGCATCGTCTAGCGCCAGCCGACCGAAGACTTTAGTACGGCCGGCGGCACAGTAGCCACATCGGGACAGGTAATCGAGTGCCGAGGGCGTGCCGGCACTGTTCCGCTGCCCGGTCACGCTCACCAGGGTCAGGGGCCGGGACGGTCGAACTGTAGCCATGCGCAGTGTGGCATAAGCGGCCACTGTATCCACAGGGCCGCCTATCATGTCGGTCGCATCGTGTCGTCGTACCCATGGACAGAGGGACGGGACGGGGCATGTCCGTCCCAAAGTCAACGGAGGAGCCGGCCCGTGGGCGGCCGGCTACTCAACCGGCCGGCCGAGGGCCTAACCGGCTGCTTGACCAGCGCGTGCTGGCTTGCGTTGGGCGCCCTCTGGCCAGCCACGTCCAGCCGGCCGCATAGTTTTTCTTCGAAGCAAAGGGGGAGAGGACCCCGTTGCTTTAGCCTACCTGGGGGTTTAAAACCCGTTAGTAGCCCCCAAAGCCGGCGGGGGCCCGTGTCCGGTGGACAGTGGGAAGCCGGCGGCTTCCCCTCAGCTCCACCTGCCTCCAGCTCGAAGGCGAGGGGGCAGCCGGGTCAGTCGTCGGTCCCGACGCCTCGGGCTCCAGCGCGTCGCCCCGGGACCCACGCCGGCACGCGACTCGCCACGCGGCACGTAATTATGCAATGGGTCCCGCACACACGGGGAGACGGGACGTCGCCTAGGCCTAGCCCGCTAGGACCCAGGCGTAGCCCAATAGGCCTCGGGGCCAGGGCCGGATCCTCTGCGCCCCGAAGCGGCAGTTACGGCTGGGGGCCACCCACTCGCGCAGGGTTTTCGGGGCGAGTGGACACAAACGATCCCACATCCCCGGTCGTGGCCTCCCCTATAAAAGGGGAGGAAGTGCAGGAGGCGGAGGTACCTGCGCCCTCCATGCCTCCTCGCTGCCCTCCTTCGCCGTTGCTCTTTCTTCTCCACACGCCGCCGCGCCCAAACCCACGCCCGCGCCCGCACGTCGCAACACCGCCGCGATGGCCGACGGACGCAGCGGTAGCTGGGGCGGCTCCTTTGTCACCGAGACCGACATCGCCGAGTTGCGCAAGGCGCGAATGCTGCCTTCGGTGGAGCGGGTGGCCGCTCGCACGCCGGGCAGTGAGGTAGTGCCAGCACCGCAGCCAGGGGAACACGCCGTGTTCCTCTGGCACTTCTCTCGGGGCTTCGGCCTTTTGGTGAGCCTCTTTTTCTGTCTTCTTCTTGACACGTTCGACCTCCAACCTCACCACCTTGGTATGAACTCGATCTTGTACCTCTCCGCCTTTGTGGCACTGTGCGAGGGGTACCTTGGCATTCTCCCCTTCCTCAAGCTTTTCAATGACCTCTTTTATCTTAAGCCTCTGAAGAGCGACGTATGCGGTGGCACGGTGGTGTGCTGCCGCGGCGTCGCTTGCTTTCCCCCTCTTTCTTTGATCGACTCCGTCAAGGGGTGGCAACGGACGTTCTTCTACGTGAAGAACGTCGACCCGAGAACGGATTTCATCTGGCTGCCGCCCTTCGAGAACCGGTAGTCCTCCCAGTAGAACTGGCTGGGGCCTGCCCCGCGCGGCGTGGCCTTGGACGAGCTGGCCTGGCTCACATAGCTGAAGTGCGCCGAGGGACTGGTTGCCGCCGACCTGGTGGTGGCCTTCATCTCGCGCCGGGTGTCGCCTCTCCAGATGAGGCCACACCGGATCTGTGACATGTCCGGCCGGCACGACCCTTGCCGGCAGTCCACCGTCGAGCTGACGCCAGCTCACGTGGCGAAGCGGGTGAATGCCCTCACAACGTTCAAGCTGAAGCCCGCCTCGTGGTCCTTCGGCATGGAGTCGTATGACCGCATCAACCGACCTCCCCTGGTGAGTCTTTTTGTCGAGGCGGTTTTTTCTCTTGTATGTTATTCCCCAGCCAGCAGCCGGCTGGAGAACTTACGTTGACGTGCTGACCGTAGGTGCTGGTATGATAGAACACGCCGAACGGCCCGCACCCGCAAATCTTCAAAGCGGAGCACGAGGACTCCGACTCCGAAGACTTCCAGACAGGAGGTCCCGCGGAGGAAGGAGTGGACTCCTCGGGCGGGGCCGACGAGCCGGCGGATCCGCGAGGCGGCGCTCCTAGTGGAGCCGGAGGGTCCGGCGCAGTCGGGGAACCCAACGGAGCTGGTGAGTTCCCTCTTGCCCCCTCCATCCGGGACTAGACAGACGACGATGACGAAGATGATGATGGCAATTTGATGATCCTAGACGGGCCTCCTCCCAAGGCACGCCAGGACCAGAGGAGCAAGGAGCGGCTGGCTCGAAGCCCGGCAGCTGAACCGGTCGGGCGGGGGAAGAGGCCGGCCTAGGAGGGGCCGGTGGCCCCGCCGCCTGGCCCGAAGCGGACCAAGGCGGCCTCGCGGAAGCCGCCGCCTCGTGCCAAGTGGGGCTCTACCCCTTGTCGTTATGTAAGTTCTTTCATCCTCGCGCTACTTTTCTTTGTTGTTGTTGCCTCGCGAGCCGGTCAATGACCAGCCCTTGGGCGTTGCAAGGACCCGATCGAGCTCTATGAGGAGGAGGCGACGGGGGAGCAGACAGATGCCGCCAGCCGGATGGCCCGTGAACACGCGGCCACCCAGCAGGAGGAGAAAAGGAGGCTCCCGGAGCTGCGAGCCTCTCGGTCCGGGACGTGGGAAGGGGCTGCGCACTCCGGGACCTCGAGCGGTTGGCGGCGAAGGGGGTCGACCGAGCCTTCGCGGGCCTCGGACTCCGTATTGGAGTCCACTCGCATGTCGAGGCCCCCGTCAGGCGAGCCACGAGGGGCGCCTACGGACCCGCCCACGCCTCCGCCCGCGCAGGAGGCGGTCCAGGCGAGGGAGGCGCCGACAGCGTCGGCTCCCAAGGCGACCCGGCCTGAGGTGCCGGAGGTGACTCCGCCTGTAGCCGAACCGGTCCGGCTCGAGGCGCCGAAGGTGCCGGCGGCCCCGGAGGCGACACCGGAGGTGCCATTGGAGGCGGCAGCCATGGAGGTGGAGGTGCCCTCCGGCGCGACCGACGCGCCGGAGCGGCCAGGAGAAGAGGCGGCGATGGCGCCGGGCGGGGGGGAGCGGCGGGAGGTGACTCCCGGCCCCTTGCCGTCATCAACCCGCCCCTGGCGGTCGGAGCCGCGGGGAGTCCGGGTGGCAGCAGCGGCCGGGCCCGGAGGGTCCTACGGTCGATGCAGGAGGTCTCCTGGGACTGGGACGTGTTGGCGAGCATGTCGGCCTTGCCGGCTCCACCGGCAGGCGGCCCGGTCCCCTCCCTCGTGGATGTGGGGAGCGTCCTGGACCATACCGGCAGGAGCTGGCCTGTTTTGCGGAGGCGGCGGATGCCGCCCTTCAGCACGCGGAGGTAAGCAGGCAACTTTCCTTGAGTTTTTAGTGGGGGCGCGCAAGCGCACCCACTGGGTGTAGCCCCCGAGATGCGGGCGAGCTGACCGGCTGACGGGCAGCCGGGCCGGATCTCCTTCGAGCACTTCTTGATCTCTTGCTTCTTTTTCTTGCGATACGAGGACACCTCCCAGCGGCAGAAGCTCTTTGTGGAGGCGGTCGCCATCCACGACCATGGTAAATACGGCTTCTACCGCCTAGAGGAGGAGTTGGCGCGCGTGCGAGGTGGATTGCGTTTTGTAGGAGAGGTACATAGCCCCCGGGAATCGGCTGACGTTGGATGTGTCTTGCAGGAGAGCTAGCCGCCCTTCAAGTGGAGAAGGCCGGGCTCGTCGCCGAACGGGACCAGCTGACGCGGGACGTCCAGGCGGCCGCGCAGGAGACGGACCGGCTGGCCATGCTGCTGGTCGACGGGGAGGCAGCCCGGGACCGGCGCAAGGCCAAGGCGGCAAAGGAGGTGGCGGCCCGGGAGGCATCCATCAAGGACGCGGCTGACGCCGCCCTGAGGACCACCGCCCTTCAAGGCGAGGTGACCCGCCTCGAGAAGACGCTCGAGGAGGTCAAGCGCTCCCTCACCGCCTCAGAGACGACCCGGAAGTCGGAGCGCGAGGCGGCGTACCACTTCGCCGTCGGGGTGGACGATGCGATCAAAGGTATGTGCCAACCTCTCTCCTTCCTTAGCCGGTTGCACTTTTCTCTGTCGTTTCTCGCGTCTTCATCTTGCTTTTTCTATCCTTCTCTTCTTCTTTCTTCCAGCGTGTTTCCCGAAGACTCATCATCGCGCCGCGCGCGTTGTTGAGGAGCACCGGGAACACCTTCGGGCGTACGGTTGCTCCATCAAGGAGCATGCCGCGTGGGACATGGACGAGATTGGGATCGTCATAGAGATGCGGATGACCCATCTTGAGCGCAGCATGGAGCGGCTTAAGACCGCCGGCAAGGATGTCATCACCACGCTGTGGCCGGGCCACGGAGGAGCTTCGACGCACTACGTGGCACAGTGGCTTGAGCACGCCGTCCCCCTCCTTGAGGCCTGGAAGGCATTGGCTGCCCGATCCGGGGCACAGATGGCGCTCATGTTCATTACTTCTTGGTACCGGGGGGTAGACTTGGGCCGGCTGGCGATCATGCAGGACATGCCGGCCGCGGAGCGGGAGGCCCATGAGCCGGCCCTTGTCGAGCGGGCCAACGAGCTCGCGTCGTACGTTGACGCGGATGAGTTCTTGCCGCCCCTTGGCGAGGACGGCGAGCCGCTGCCGAAGGACTCCTTCGACATCCCTTAGGTCCCGGACGATGCTGAAGTCACCGACGAGAGCACCGACTCGAGCGGCAAGACGGATGAGACCGAGGAGCCTGCCTCAAAGGACAAGGGTGCCGATCCGAAGGCCGTGACCACCTCCGGGGCGAGGACCGAGCCGCCCCGTGACGCGGCATCCTTTTTTATCTTTGTTCCTGCATGTAAGACTTGATTCCATCCGCTGGGGGTGTTTTGAGTAATGAACTGAATGCTGGCCGTGGGCCATTTTATCCTTAATGTTTATGTCGTGAGTATTCGTGTTTCGCCTTATGACTCGTGCCGCCCTATCCTTATCCCTTTTTTGCCCGCCTTGATTCTTTTCATTTCTATTCCTTTTCCCCTTTGGCTTCGGCCCCGCCAGCCCAACAGCCGGGAGCCGGTTTGTAGCTGGGTCGTGGCATTCGCCTTGAGGGAGCCGTTTCGAAACTTAGGAATTGCGGGGTTTTTTTCAGGATAAGTAGAGCGACAAAGACGCGGCGAGGGTCCAGCTAGGCCCAGAAGAGGTCCCCCCTCGTTTCGACCTTTCGTGTGAGTCAGACCTTGCCGCCCTGAGGCCCCGTCAGCCGGAGAGCCGGGAGCCGGTCTGTAGCTGGTAAGGGTGGGGAAGTTTGGCCGGCCCACATTACTTAGCCATTTTTTGGAGAGGTATTTCTAGGCGGAACACTTTGAGAGAAACGTAACGGGGCACGCCCCAAGAGCCGGCTTGGGGCGCCCATTGCATTCATAAGCCCAAAAGGATGAGGGTACATACATACATTGATTCTCTTCAACAATAAAACGGGCGTAGGAGCGCCGCGTTCCATGGGCGCTCCGTCTCTTCACCGGAAGCGTCTCTTCTGCGCTTCTGCGGCTTCTGGGCGTCTATCAGGTAGTACGCGTTGTTGTGTAGCACCTTGATGATGATGAATGGTCCTTCCCATGGGGAGGACAGCTTGTGCTGCCCGGCGGTTCGCTGGATCCGTCTGAGGACCAGATCCCCCTCGCGGAATGAGAGCGGCCGGATCCGCTTGCTATGGTAGTGCCGGAGCTTCTGCTGGTAGATCGCCGTCCGGCTCAAGGCCAGTTCACGAGCTTCCTCGAGTAGATCGATGTCGTCTTCTCTTGCCTCCTTGGCATCCTTTTCCATGAATAGGGCGACCCGAGCCGAATCGAACTCGACGTCGGTGGGGATGATCACCTCGGACCCGTACACAAGGAAAAATGGAGTATAGCCGGTTGACCGGTTCGGCGTGGTCCTGAGACTCCAAAGGACGGACGACAGCTCGTCGATCCAGCACCCAGTCGACCTCACCAGCGGCGTCACGAGCCGGGGCTTTATGCCGGATAGGATGAGGCTGTTTGCCCTCTTGACCTGGCCATTTAACTGTGAATGAGCGATGGAGGCCAGGTCAAGCCGGATCCCTTGCTTGGAGCAGAAACGTGCGAGCGCGCCCTTGGCGAAGTTGGTGCCATTGTCGGTGATGATGCTATGGGGAACGCCGTAGCATACCGTGATGTCGTCGATGAACCGGACGGTCGTGGGGCCGTCTAGCCTCTTAATTGGTCGCACCTCGATCCACTTGGTGAACTTGTCAACGGCCACCAGCAAGTGCGTCATGCCGCCTCGAGCGGCCTTGAACGGACCCACCATGTCCAGCCCCCAGACGGCAAAAGGCCACGAGAGGGGGATGGTTTGGAGGTCCGTCGCCGGCAGGTGGCTTTGCATGCTGAAGCGTTGGCAGCCCTCGCACTTGTCGACCAACTTCTTGGCCGCCTCGAGAGCCGTGGGCCAGTAGAAGCCGTGGGGGAAAGCCTTGGCCACAAGAGTCCAGGAGGCGGCATGATGCCCACACTCGCCCTGGTGAATGTCGAGGAGGATCTCCAGGCCCTTTTCCGGCTCGACGCATCGCTGAAACACGCCAGTGGTGTTGCGATGGACGAGCTCGTTGTTGATGATGCTGTAAGCCGAGGCCCAGCGCTGGATTTGCCTAGCCAGAGCCTCGTCCGGAGGCAGCTCGCCTCGCAGAAGAAATGCCAAGATGGGTTGGGCCCATGAAGGGGGCCACAACGGCAGCCGGCCCGGGAGCCCACGGCGCTGGTTGATCAGCCCCCGGGGCTGGGCCGCCAGCCCCCGGGACCAGCTCGAGAGCCCCTGAGTCTAGTTGGTCGACGATCATCATGACGGCCATGCCTCCAGGGCTGGCTGCCTCGGGCGCCGCCGGCTCGACCGGGTCCGGCTGGACGGCCGATGGTTCGAGAGCCGGCGGCGAAGTTGCAGGGGAGGCGCCCGGAGCCGTTGATGGGCCGGCGGCGCCTGCCGGCACGAAGATTAACTCCGATTCTGGGGACGGTTAGATCGACGGCTTGAGCAGCCGTTCGAGGGAGACACCGGCTGGGATGGCCTGCCCGGTGGAGCCGATCTTTGCTAGCGCATCCGCCACCTCGTTGTCCGCTCAGGGGACGTGATGAAACTCACAGCCCTCGAAGGAGACGGTGAGCTGTTGTACAAGGAAGCGGTAGCTGGCCATGTTGGCGTCCCTGGCGTCCCATTCGCCAGAGACCTGCTACACTACAAGGTCGGAGTCGCCGAAGCAGAGGATGTGCCTGATGCCGATCTCCTTGGCGAGTCGGAGGCCATGGACGATGGCCTCGTATTCTGCCATGTTGTTGGAAGCGACAAAGTGGATCTGGAGGGCGTACTTGAGCTGATCACCTTTCGGGGAGGAGAGGACTATGTCGGCACCCAGGCCGGTCCTCATTTTTGAGCCGTCGAAGTGCATGCGCCAACGCGTGGAGTCTGGGGGAGGCGGAACGAACTCCGTCTCCGCCCAGTCGACGAGGAAATCCGCCAAAGCCTGTGACTTGATGGCGGTTCTTGGCTCATACCAGATCTCGTGATCAGCAAGGGTGATCACCCACTTGGCAATCCGGCCGGTGGAGTCCCAACCGCTCATGATCTCGCCAAGTGAGGACGTGCTCACCACGGTAATGGTATGCTCTTGGAAGTATTGCTTGACCTTCTTGGCAGCGAAATATATGCCGTAACACATCTTTTGGTAGTGGGGGTAGTTCTGCTTGGACGCGGAGAGGACCTCGCTGAGGTAGTAGATGGGCCATTGGACCGGCAGGGACTTGCCCTCTTCCGGCCGCTCGACCACCAGGACGACGCTGATGACGCAGGTGGTCGCCGTGATGTAGGCGAGCAACGGTTCCTTCTTAGCCGGCGTGGCCAGGATGGGTGCACGGGTGAGAGCCTTCTTGAGGCCGCGGAAGGCCTCGTCCGCCTCGTCAGGCCAGTCAAAGATGCCCGGACTCTTGGTTTGACCCGGCTCAATTAGAGCCGTCTTGCGAAGGAGCCCGTAGAGGGGCAGAGTCTTCTCTCCCAGCTGGCTGATGAACCGGCTGAGCAAGGCAAGGCAGTCGGTGAACTTCTGGACATCGCGGATCCGGGTCGGCTTCGGCATGTGTTCGATCACGTGGATCTTCTCGGGGTTAGCTTCAATGTCGCGGGCGTACACGAAGAAACCCAAGAGTTGACCGGCGGGAACGCCATAGACACACTTCTTCGGGTTGAGCTTGACCTTGGATTCGCGCAAGTTCGCGAAAGTCTCCCGAAGGTCGTCGAGGAGGCTAAAGTGCTTCTTGGCTTTGACGACAATGTTGTCGACGTAGACGCGAACGTTCCTGCCTATCTGAGGCAGGAGGCACTTCTGCATGCACCGTTGGAAGGTGGCGCCTGCATTCTTCAGGCCGAAGGACATGGTGATGTAGCAGTAGGCCCCAAAGGGCGTGATGAAGGAGGTCTTGAGCCGGTCTTTCGGGTCCAGCTTGATCTGGTGGTAGCCGGAGTAGGCGTCCAGGAAGGACAGCAAGTCGCAGTCGGTCGTGGAGTCGATAACTTGATCAATCCGCGGCATGGCGAATGGGTCCTTGGGACACGCCTTGTTCATGCTAGTGTAATCGATGCACATGCGCCAGGTCTTGTTCTACTTTAGCACCAGGACTAGATTCGCCAGCCAGTCCGGACGGAACACTTCCATGATAAACCCGGCCACGAGCAGCCGGGCGATCTCTTCTCCGATAGTGCGCCGCTTCTCCTCGGAGAAGCGGCGCTGGGGTTGCTTGACCGGCTTGACGTCCGGCCGGACGTGTAGCTTGTGCTTGGCGAACTTCCTCGGAACACCCGATATGTATTTGGGAGACCATGCGAAGATGTCCCGATTCTCATGGAGGAAGTCGACGAGCTCGCCTTCCTATTTGCTGTCGAGGCGGGAGCCGATCATGACGCATTAAGCCGGGTTGGTCAGGTCGAGCGAGATTTGCTTGGTGTCTTTGGATGGCTGGAAGGAGGCCTCGCGGGTGCATTGCAAGGGAGGGGCCGGCACGGCCGGCTGGCTGGTCGCAAGGGCCACGAGCTGGTCGAGCTGTCGCTTCTCCTCAACGATTTCCAGGGCCTCGGCCAGCCGGCTGCTATCTCGAGCGCACTCGAGTGACATCTTGTAGTCGCCCTTGATGGTGATGATTCCCTTTGGGCCCGACATCTTGAGCTTGAGGTAGGCGTAATGTGGAAACGCCATGAAGCTAACAAGGGTCGGCCGGCCCAACAGCGCGTGGTAGGGGCTCGCGAGGTCCACGACCTCGAACAGCACTGGCTCGCGGCGGAAGTGGTCGGGTCTGCCGAAGAGGACGTCAAGGGTGATCTTGCCGATAGAGGAGCAAGATTTCCCAGGCACGATGTCGTGGAAAACCGTCCGGCTCGCTTGCAGGTCTTCTACCTTCAGCCCCAGCTTGTCCATCATGTCGAGGTAAAGAATATTGATGCTGCTGCCGCCACCTATCAGCACCCGCGAGAAGCGGCAGGCTCGCTCCTTGGAGGCGATGGTGGGATCAAGGACCAAGGTGTAGTTGCCGAGATTCGGCATCACGGCAGGGTGATCAGCCTGGCTCCAAGTGACCGGCTTCTCCGACCAGTGCATGAACTGGGGAGTTGTCGGCATGGTGGCGTTCACCTCACGGCGGAGCCGGCGCTCCGCGTGCTTGCACGTCGCTTCACTGGTGAACACGACGTAGCAACCGTCCTGGTTGGGGAATTGATCGATTAGATGACAGACATTCGGTGTTGTTGCCGGCGTCGGGGCGGCAGCTTGGGCCAGGGCCAGTGCGCGGGCTGGCGGCACAGGAGGAGCCGGAAGGCCATCCCCTCGAGCCAATCGCTGTGAGAAGCTGCACTGCCGAAGCATGTGCGTAGAGGGTTTGGCCCCTGAATGTTTCTTGCATGGGAGATCGAGCATTTGCTCGAAGGTGAGCTTTGGCTGCCAGGTAGCCTTGCCGGTGCGCTGGCGCTGGCTGGAAGGCTGGGCAGCCGGCTCTTGATCCTCGACGGTGTTGACCTGTCGGCTCCTGTAGCGGGGATCCGGCTGGTCGGTCTTGCGCTTGTTGTTCTGCGGCTACCGGTTTCGGTAGCCGGCCGGGTCGCGACCGGCGTTGTCATCGCCTTGGCCGGCGGGGTCGCCTTCACCCGGATGGCCGAGTCAGCCGTGCCATACTTGTCCGCCTTGGTCGTGTTCTTGGCCAGCGTGGCTGGCTCGGAGCACAGGAGTTTGTGCTTGAGGGGGGTGCTGTCCCGACAGCCCTCGATGAAATATTGCACAGCTTGTACCTCGTGCACCCCTTCGCAGGAGTTGCGGAGCTCGGTCTACCGAGTGAGGTAGTCCCGGAGGGATTCGTCCGGCCCCTGGACGCACATGGCGAGTTCATGGGGACGGCCAGGACGCTTGTAGGTGTCGGTGAAGTTGCGGACGAAGGCCTCCTCGAAGTTCGTCCAGGTGTTGATGCTGCCGACCGCCAGGCTGTTGAGCCAGGTGCGGGCCAAGCCGATCAGCATGAGGGGGATGTAGCGAACGGCAATGCGCTTATTCCCACTGTGGTGATGTAGTCGATCAGCCAGTCCTCGGGCTTGGCGGCCCCGTTGTATTTCGGGGTGTCCCTAGGGAGCGTGAAGCCGGTTGGGAACGGCTCGGTGCGAATCTGGGGGCCAAAGCAGGTCGGACCAATCGAACACTCCTCCTCGAGGAGAGCGGATTGCGCAAGTCTGTCGATGCGGTTGTGGGCATCGTCCTTGCTGTGAGGGACGCGCGGCCTAAGCTGGGTGGTAGGTGGCGTCGACTGCCACGACTCCCGTCGTGGATGCGGCGTGTGCAACCGGCTGCGCCGGCTACCGGATGCTGGTGCTTCATGGTGGCGACCGCTGTGAGGCGGCTCATTGGTGCGCCGGCTGCTGACAGCCGGCTGCTCACTCCCCGGCGTCTGAGAAGGCTGGGGGTTGTTCGCTTTGACCCAGCGGCCGGAGACGCGAGGGGAGCAGGAGTACTGGGCCGCCTGACGGTCGGCAGTTCCCGTGCCCTCGCGTTCGGGCCGAGGGCCATCGATGGCAGCGCCGTCGGGCGTGAGCAGATGCTGCTGCGCATCAGCAGCATCGATGAGCTCCTTGATGTGGCGCTCGTGGGCAGCGCTCTTCGCCCTCCAAGGCGGCCAACTCCTCATAGGCCACCTTGAGGGCCCGCAATTTGGCTGCGGGTGTGTCGTAGACGGGCATTTTGCTGCCGAGAATCCCGGCGACCACGCGGCCACGGTGAGACCGTAGGCGGAAGCATACTCCCGCTGCGCCACCTCCATGCGGCGCCGCGTGGCCGCGAGGGCGGTGGCATCCTCGAACAGGATGTGGCGAGCCGCGCGGCGGTGTCGGGGTTCGCCGTCGGGGCAATCGGAGTGCTTAAACCCCAGAGGGCCGTACCGAGCGGGTCGGACGTGCCAACGCGGGCAGCAGCAGCGGTAGCCGCATCCCGCGCCCGTTCAGACACGATGGAGGAGGTGATGGCCATCACCCCCCCATGATCGTGGGACCCGCTGGGCCGAGGCACAGCGAGTGCACCCACTGCTTTAGGCGGGCCAGCACAGACAAGCACCCCAGCGGGATACTCGTCAGCGGCCGGAGCCTCGGCGAGGCTGAGCCTGCCGAAGCGCTCGGTGAGCGCATCGATGTCGGACGTTAGGCCGACGGAGTTGCCCGCAGGGCTTGCTGAGGAAAGCCCCACGAGCTCGCCACGGTTTCGCCGGGACGAGCGTCTACGGTGGGGAATGGCGAGGGGTCCCGCCCGGAGCATGAATCCGACTGGCACCGCGTATGGCCCCACGGTGGGCGCCAACTGTCGTCGTTTTCTCACGACAGATGCCATGGGGTGGCTTATCGAAGGTGTTGGGGCCAAAGGACGCCGATGGTCTCCGGGTGTGAGATTGGGCACAAGAGGTGATGACACACGATGTACCCGGGTTCGGGGCCCTCCGAGGGAGGTAACACCCCTAGTCCTGCTTGGTTTCTTTGGATGGATGGGTATGTTCACAGGGATGCTCCTGGAGGTGTGTCTAGAGGAGGAAGAAGGAGCAGCCGGCTCGTCTTCCTCCTCTATGATGAGAGTTTCGTGGATGTGAGCGTGAGTGTATATGTTTTTTGTCCGTCCCCGTTGCATGGGGGCTCAGGGGGGTTTATAGGCCAACCCCCCGGCTCTTACAATATGCTATAAGTACCAAAGTGGAGGGACCCGGCTGGCAGCCTCTCCGGCCGGCCAGAGGGTCCCGCTGCTTGCGTTGTCTCGTCGTGGGCGGGGCCCGCCGTCCAAGCGGTCCCATCTCCCGTTGGGGCCCACCAACCGGCTCTACGATTGGTCCTCGCCCACCTGCCCCGGCACGGGTCGCTAAGGGAGCGTCGTCTAGCGCCAGCCGACCGAAGTCTATGGTACGGCCGGCGGCACTGTAGCCACGCCGGGACAGGTAATCGAGTGGCGAGGGCGTGCCGGCACTGTTCCCCCGCCCGATCGCGCTCACCGGGGTCAGCGGCCAGGACGGTCGAACTGTAGCCGTACGCAGC
Source organism: Hordeum marinum (assembly GCA_022496015.1). Lineage (NCBI taxonomy): Eukaryota > Viridiplantae > Streptophyta > Magnoliopsida > Poales > Poaceae > Hordeum > Hordeum marinum. The sequence continues at coordinate 448,984,926 of CM039678.1, read as the reverse complement.
GTGGTGTAAGCGGCCACTGTAGCCACAGGGTCGCCCATCGTGCCGGTCGCGCCGCGTCGTCGTACCCGCGGACAGAGGGACGGGACAGGGCACGTCTGTCCCAAAGTCAATGGAGGAGCCGGCCCATGGGCGCCTGCTACTCAACCGGCCGGCCGAGGGCCCAACCGGCTGCTTGACCAGCCGGCCAGGGCACCAACTGGTGCTGGCTTGCATTGGGCGCCCTCCGGCCAGCCACGTCTAGCTGGCCGCATGTTTTTCTTCAAAGCGAAGGGGGAGAGGACCTCATTGCTTTAGCCTACCTGGGGGTATAAACCCCGTCAGGTACAAACCCTCAGCCCCGAGGGTGAACTACTCCTCCCTCATAATGGAGACCGCCGGGATGATGAAGATGGCCTCTGGTTATGGTTTCCCCCTTCGACAGGGTGCCAGAACCGGCTCCCGATTGGTTTTTCGTGGCTCTGGAGGCTTGCGGCGGCGGAACTCCCGATCTAGGTTTCTTTTCGGAGGTTTCTATATTTATATGAATTTTTGGCGTCGATCTCACGTCAAGGGGTGCTATGGGGTGGTCGCAAGCCTGCTAGGTGCGCCAGGGGGGTAGCCACGCCTGGCAAGCTTGCCGCCTCCTCGTGGCTCTTCTGGCCCAGCTCCATTGCTTTGGGGGTCTCTTTTGGTCCACAAAAAATCATACTAAATTTTCAGCCCATTTCGAGAACTTTTATTTTTGCACAAAAAACGACACCATGGTAGTTCTGCTGAAAACAACATCAATCCGAGTTAGTTCTAATAAAATCATACCAAAATCATATAGAATTATTGTAAACATGGCATGAATACTTCATACATTATATATACGTTGGAGACGTATCACAAAACTGTGCCTATAAGGGTGCGGTTTTCCTTGGAGATGCACGCGCTCGATAGAGCCTCCTCCATGACCGGCCATCGAGTCATCGGTGGCGCTGGTGGTGATGGGTTAGTCCGATTTATAATGGGGATTGAACCGAAGGCTCTGGAGGCATGGTGCGCTCCAAAGATAACCTTGGAGGGGACTGGACATCCCTTTGTTTGGTCCCCTCAGTGGCCCGAAGGGGCTCCTCCCTCTAGTCTTCGGCGGCCAATGCAATAACCTCGGCCATGATATCGTCATCCCCACCGCCTGTGTGCAGATCCAAAGGAGCCTGGCGGGATGACACCTCCGCGGCATCCTTCACGGCCTCTAGAGGTGTGGGATGCGACGCGCTCCCACTCTCCGTCAGCTCGGCCGGTGGAGTCTCCCCATCCGAAACTTAGTCGGTGGGGAGAACGTGTGGTGGGCTGCGGATCAAAAGGCGCTCACACATTAATAACATTAAAAACTTGGCATAAATAGCTCAGGGAGTCTTCGGATTCTTACCTTTGAGTTGGGGGCTTGACCCTTAGGTTCCTTTGGGGAACCTTCTTGAAATCTTCGGACTCTACGTCCGAGTCCGAACTATCATTGGGCAGGACCAACCTCAGCCGACGTGCCCTCTTCGGGGTAGGAGAAGGTACCTTCTCCGTGTTGTCCAGTGACACCTCCCTCTTTCTTGTGAGGGGGGAATCCCCCTCCTCCTCGTCCTCATGGTCTTCCTCATGGTTAGAGGAGGCATGGGTTTCCTCAGACGCGGCGTCCGGTGGTCCCTTATGCGAAGACCTTCTCTGTTCTTTTTCTTCTCTTTCTTTTCTGGCACCTTGTATGGAGTCACGACAAGCATCTCTGACAACAGCTCTGACCTAGGATCTTTGGGCTGTGGTGTCGGATAGTTGATTCATGTGGTTTTTCTCAACCATTTCTGCAAAGATGAGGGGAAAGGCGTTCAGTCCTTTTGTCGGAAAACAGATCCGATCGATTGAAATTATATCATACCTGGGTAGGAGGCTTATTGGTGTGTAGGCCCAAATCCTCCTTCTCGGTTGGCCAGCTCTTTCGGGGCTTGAACAGCGCCTTCACAGTTTCTCCGGAGTGGTGCGGAAGAGTTGACGCATGGTAGGCTCATCATCAAGCTGATAAGCCCACCTAGGGGAGTCCTGGCGCTGGCAGGGAAGGATATGGCGTCGAAGCATGATCTGGTCCATGTTAACTAGCTCGATCTTGGCCTTGATCATCGAGGTGATGCGCTTCTGTAGCTTGTCCACCTCCGCATCCAACCCCCAGTCATGGCCCTTCCGAAGCCATGAGGTCAATCTTGTGGGGGGTCCGGATCTGAACTTGGCTGGAGCAACTTGACCTTCTTCCCTTGGCTTGGTGATATAAAACCACTCCTATTTCCAGATCTTGATGGTGTCGATGAAGGTGCCAGTCAGACATCCTACACGGGGGAGTTTGCTGATTACCACCCCTCCACAGGTCGTGTGCTCGCTCGCAACAATCTTCAGCTTGACGTTGAAGACCTTGAGCCACATGCCGAAGTGTGGTTTGACCCGCACAAAGGCCTCGCAGACGATGATAAATGCCAATATGTGCATGAAGGAGTTTGGGCAAAGGTTGTGGAAGTCCAGTCCATAGAAGAACATGAGACACCTGACAAAGGGGTGGAGCGAAAAGCTCAGTCCCCGGATGAAGTGGGGGACGAACACCACCCTCTCTCCTGGCTTGGGTGTGGGAACCACCTGGTTCTTCTCCGGGGCATGGTGGAAGACGTTGGCGGGGAGGTACCCGACCTGCTTTAGGTCCCGGATGTCCTGGTCGGTGATCGTGGAGGCCTCCCACTTGCCATTGGAGCCCGAACCCACCATGGCTAAAGCTCGGAGGAGAAGTCGAGGAAGGAATGGATCTGGGCTCTCAAAGCTTAGGAAGATTGAGGAAGCAGAGGATGCGAATGGGGAGTGTGAGTAGGCCTTGAGGTTTTTTCCCTTTTATGAGGCGTGACGGTGATTAGCCTCCCTTTACTATGTCAGAAATCCCTCCGCTTCCCAAGACGTGCGTGTCATTATACACGCGTAAAGAAACTTGATATGATTAAACCCCGTGTGAAACGGAGCACGATTTATGCATTGATGAATCGTGCTAATGTTAAAACGGCCTGGAACCGCGAGTTGAGTTTTCACAACAGGTTCAATGGTCATGGTGGACCATGACCCTTCGTCAAAAAGGCTGTCAAAAAACACTGTTTACACTTTGACGTTTGGCCTTCGGGGCTAAACCAACTCACGATGTTTGGACGATCATGTGATCGGAAAAACTATGTGACATCGAAAGCCGAACTAGTCTCAGCCGATCATTAAATGGGAAGGAGAACTCACATCGCAAGCCTAAGACTCTGATCACATGAAGTAGTCAGAGCTAAGACCCTTGGCATTGGGGGCTAGTTTGGGGGCTACAGAGGGAGTCCTAGATTAAGGGGTCCTCGGGCCGTCGGCCTATCTCCGGATAGGCCGGCATGGTGGGCCGCATTTTTACTATCGCAGGAAGGGCCGGATACATTAAGAGTCCTCATTCTAGAAGGAAGCCCCAAAGGCGCATCGTGCACTCCAAGTCAAGATGAGGAAATCGACAGCTCCATCCTCGGCAGGAGACCTACCATGTGTAAACCCTAGGTAACCCCCCGGTGTCTATATAAACTGGGAGGGTTTTAGACTATAGGGCAGAGAAACTCATCTAGGGTTCTAGCTATTCGATCTCGAGGTAGATCAACTCTCTAACCTTCATACCATTAATATAATCAAGCAGGACATAGGGTTTTACCTCCATAGGAGGGCCCAAACCTGGGTAAACATCGTCTTCTTCGTCCCTTGTTACCAACGATCCTAGTCTCACAGCTCGGGAGCCCCTACCCGAGATCCTCCGATTTTGACACCGACAGGCAGGAGGTGGAGGTGGCAAGTATGATTGGGCCCGAGCTCTCTTTCCCGCCTGTCGCGTCTTGGAGGCGCGTTGGGATCATGGGGCTTCATTGTCATTTTGGAATTCGACCGCTAGGGCCGCGGTATGTTCTTCTATCTGGAGGGAGCGCTCCATATTGCCGTTAACAGTGATGACCCCCTTTGGTCCCGACATCTTGAGCTTCAAGTAGGCGTAATGAGGAATTGCATTGACGTGAGCGAACGTTGTGTGACCGAGCTGCGCATGGTAACTGCTGCAAAATGGTACAATGTCGAAGATCAAGTCTTCGCTGCGGAAGTTATCGGGAGATATGGACACAACCTCGAGTGTTACAGTGCCGGAGCAGTGGGCTTCAATGCCTGGAATAACTCCCTTGAAGGTAGTGTTACTGGGTTTAATCCTGGACGGATCTATGCCCATATTTTTCACCGTATCTGAGTAGATCAGATTAAGGCTACTTCCTCCATCCATGAGAACTCTGGTGAGGTGATATCCATTGATGATGGGATCTAAGACGAGGGTTGGCAAACCTCCGTGATGGATACTAGTCAGATGGTCCCTCCTATCGAAGGTGATAGGGCAAACCGACTATGGGTTGAATTTCGGGGCTACAGGCTCTACGGCGTAGACTTCCCGAAGGGCACGTTCCCTTTCCTTCTTTGATATATGTGTGACATATATCATGTTCGTAGTTTTTACCTCTGGAGGGAACTTCTTTTGGCCTCAAGTATTAGGACTGTGTGGCTCCTCATCGTCGTTGCTGCATGGTCCTTTACCCTGTTCCTCGACTGCTAACTTGCCAGCCTATTGAAACACCCAACATTGATGGTTGGTATGTGTGGCAGGCTCGTCCAGGGTGCCGTGGATCTAGCAAGGTCTCTCCATTATTTTGTCCAGTGCAGTGGGTCCATCCCTGTTCCCTTTAAAGGGATTCCTTCGTTGGCCAGGCTCCGAGCTACGGAATCCGGCGTTTACCGATGTATCATCGACGTCTTCATTGATGTGTTGACACTTGTTTTTATTGCGGCATGGCTTGCCCTTTCCATCCCGCGCTTCTGAGGTGCCCGGATCTTCAGGATTATGACTACGGCGGGCTAGTCATTTGTCTTCGCCCGCGCAAAAGAGGGTCATGAGTGCAATAAGGGCAGACATTGTCCTCGGCCTGTCCTGGCCAAGCTGTAGAGCCAACCATTCGTCCCGAATATTATGCCTGAAGGAGGCTATTGCCTCGGCATCCGGACAGTCGACAATCTGGTTTTTCTTGGTTAAGAACCCGTTCCAAAACTACCGGGCTGACTCTCCTTCCTTCTAGACGACATTGCTTATGTCGGGGGAGTCTGGAGGTCAGACATGAGTGCCCTGGAAGTTAGACCGGAAGGCGTCCTCAAGCTCCTCCCAACTTCCAGTGGAGTTTTTGAGGAGGTTGTTTAACCAGTGTCTACCTGGCCCTTTTAGATTTAGAGGTAGGTATTTAATGGCGTGGAGGTCGTCTCCCCTGGCCATATGTATATGTAGAAGAAAATCTTTGATCCACATGGCGGGGTCTGTTGTCCCATCGTATTGTTCGATATTTACGAGTTTAAATCCTTCGGGGAACTAGTGCTGCATGACCTCGTCTATGAAGCATAGTGGGTGGGCAGCGCCTCTGACTCGGGCCACATTGTGTCGGAATTCGACTTCTTGTTCCCCATGTCGTTCTCGCTCTCGGTTGTTGTTGTCGAACCAAGGTTGTTCTCCATTTCGTCTAGCGGGAGTATCCTCTGGATCCGTAGATGGATCTAGTGTGTCATATTCTGTTATTCAGGTCCTGATGTAGGTCGTGTCGATCCCTATACCGCATTGGATCCTGCCCCCTCCTATGGGGTAACTCCGATATGTATTCAGGGTCCTCAGCTGCTCTGTCTCTTCCTCGAGGGGATCCGACTGATCATGCATCGTGTACCTAGGAGGTGTGCGCTCGAGAGCTTTGTCCTCGAATTGGGGAAGCAAACGCCAGTGTGGGTAGCTCCTGGTTTGGTCCGGACGCATGACGTCGTACCCTTCTTCGGCTACTAGGACCTCCATCCATCTATCATTAAGGGTGTCCTGCTTAGTTCGAAGCTCTCGTTGCTTGGCCTTTAGGCTCCGGGCGATGGCTAGAAGCCATCGCCTGTAGCGTTCTTGGTCTTGCGGGTCCTCTAGGATATTGACATCTTCGTCTTCGAGGCTATCGTCCTCATCGACCGGGGGGAGATAGTTATCATCCTCGGAGTTATCCGGGTCCTCGGGGTCGCAAGGCTTCTCCTTGTTTTCATGTGGTCTCCCTAGGGCTTCGAGGTCCTCGGGGTCTACCGGTGTATCATTTTCTCCGGTGCCCACGATGACTCCCCTTCCTTTGTTTGCCTTGGACTGCTTGCGTTGCTTCTGGCGTTTCGACGACTCTTCGGATCTGTCGCTGTTCTGCTCGGGGATAATATCGTCTTTGTTGGCGGGTGTATCCACCATGTAGACGTCGTAAGAGGAGGTGGCAGTCCATCGTCCCATATTGATAGGGGTTGGGGTGTCAATCTCGTCATACATGTCCCCCGTCCCATCGGAGGCATAATCTAGCGTGTCGGTTAAGTCTTCGACAGTGGCTACCAAGTGGGTGGTGGGTGGGTGATGAAATTCTTCATGATTCGGCCTCAGCCTGTACTAAACATGTGTTGGGCTTCGGTCGTCCACGACCACCAACGACTGGATCCGGTCCAGCGTCTCGTTTATCGTCAAGAGATTGTACGGGTCTGTCTCTTGGAGGTTTTCCGGGGTGTCGTCCGGAGTGTCCTCGAGGGACGAATTTCCGACGAGCGCCGGATTAGGGTGTTCGGGCTCTATGACCGAATCCGAACACGGGTATGGCTCCGCGGCGAAGTTAAGGCTTCGGAGTTGCCAGACTCGTCTGGCGAAACCAAGAGCCCGTCGGGGTCAGATCAGCGGAGAATTCAAGGTTCTCGGGCCTGGTTCCCCGATTGACGGAAAAGTTTCTGATCCGGCCTAGAAGGCCAGTCAGGTCAGCTTGCAGCGAGAAGTTGCCGAAGGTGAAACACCGCCGAGGGATGAAGACGTCTCCGCGGCAGAGTTGATCATTGATGACCAATCGAGCCATCAACCTTTCTGTTGATCGCACAACGGAACTCTCAATGAAAGCACCAATGTCGGTGTCAAAACCGGCAGATCTCGGGTAAGGGGTCCGAGCTGTGAGCCTTAGATCGATGGGTAACAAGGAACGAAGGGGACAATGTTTACCCAGGTTCGATCCCTCGTGAGGAGGTAAAACCCTGCATCCTGCTTGATTGTATTGATGTGTATGGAGATTACAGAGTTGATCTATCTCGAGATCGTTTAAGCTAAACCCTAGATGACACCCGTCCTCTACGAATGGGGATCCTCCTAGACACCGGGGGTCCCTAGGGTTACACACAACCGAACTTTTACAAGGGATAGATACGCAGATCCTATCTTCGGAACTTGAAGGCCACGCCATTCTACATAGCCTTCCTTCTTGGATACAGGATCATTCATAGTCCGGTCTTCGGCAGATCAGCTCAACAACTCGGCCCACGGGGAATGAGCCAACGGCCTGAGGACCCCTTAGTACCAGACTCCCTCACCGGGCGCTAGACCAGTCAAGAAGACCAAGGAGTCCGCCGCCCGTCGCCACCATGGAGACACGTCATCGCCACATGCCTGCCCTGTCGCGGAGCCTCAACATGCGCTTTGCCGGACCCCTTGTCTTCCACCGCGCAATACGTCAAGAAGGACCCCGCAGATACAGAAGATGGTGACACCGACATGAACTGGCAAAAGTCAGGTGGAAGTAGGACCCATCGCTCCGGGCCCCGATGACGAAATCCAGCTCCAAGTGGTGCTTTAGAACTCGGTGCTTGACCAGGGTCCACAACAAGCGCCGCCCACGCCACCGCATCCACATCCGATGCCTCGTCAAGCAAGAGCGGGAGCGTTCCCCTACAACCTCCCCCTTCACTGTCGCAGACGCAGTAAAGAGGGGCGTCCGCCTGATGTTTGCCGTGAAAAATGCGCTCACCTCATCCTTGTACAAATTCACCAAAATGAGCTCTACAATTTTGAACAAACAATCCTCACCCTCCAATTTTTTTCTAGTGTTTATATTGTTTTTTACAGCATTCATATTGTTTTTGTTATAATAAAATAGAAAAGGACAGATGAACAATCTCCTGAAAGAGAAATAGCTCTTGCCCAGCCCAGCAACGCAAAAGGCAAAAGCCACCTCCAGCCGCCGTGCTTTCTCCACCCACCTCCACCCCCACATAGGGGCAAGTTGGGAGTCGGAGTCACGCTCCCCAAACCCCCCCACCCTAGCCTCGCTCGCCCCCAAGTCAAACAACAGACAACGCATTTCCTCGAACACCTTGCCTCCCTCCCTCCATGGCCACCTCCGCCCTCGCCACCCTCTCGGCCACCGCCGCCGCCGCGGGGGCCAGGCGCGCGCTCCTCTCCCGCGGCCCCTCCTCCTCCCTCTCCTTCGCCGCCCGCCGCCTCGCGCCCGCGGGAGCCCTCCGCGCCGCCCCCCTGCCCCGCGCGGCGACGCGGGCCGTCTCCGCGACCGCGTCCCCGGCCGCCGCGACGGCCATCGCGGTCGGCGACCGGCTCCCGGACGCGACGCTCTCCTACTTCGACGCCCCCGACGGCGAGCTGAAGACGGTGACGGTCCGCGACCTCACCGCGGGCAAGAAGGTGGTCCTCTTCGCGGTCCCCGGCGCTTTCACCCCCACCTGCACCCAGAAGCACCTCCCGGGGTTCGTGGCCAGGGCCGGGGAGCTGCGCGCCAAGGGGGTGGACACCGTGGCCTGCGTCTCCGTCAACGACGCCTTCGTGATGCGCGCGTGGAAGGAGAGCCTCGGCGTCGGCGACGAGGTGCTGCTGCTGTCGGACGGCAACGGGGAGCTCACGCGCGCCATGGGCGTGGAGCTGGACCTGTCGGACAAGCCGGTGGGGCTCGGCGTCCGGTCGCGCCGCTACGCGCTGCTCGCCGACGACGGCGTGGTCAAGGTGCTCAACCTGGAGGAGGGCGGCGCCTTCACCACCAGCAGCGCCGAGGACATGCTCAAGGCGCTCTGAAGCCTCAACCGCGACCCCCCCTCCGCCCGCGCCATGGCTGTCAAGTCGTCATCGTCGGCTCGGTTCGTGCTCTGTTTCCCGAAGGCCTTTTTTTTCCTGCTTCGTTTTTCCTGAACAATAATAATCCGCGCGGCAGCGGCGGCCTGTGTATGCTGCTGCTGCTGTCACCTTGGTGTGCAGTGGCGAGCGCCGAGTAGTGCAGCGTAGCTTTGAGTTGTCATCTTTGATTGATGTGAATGTGATGTGAAGTTTCTGGAGAACTACGAGTAGTGGCCGTGTCATGGCCTGCAACCTGGCATGGCATGTCATGGAATAACAACTTTTGCTTGTTGTTTGCATCGTAATCATAATGTTTCGTGTTCATACATCCGTGTCGTGAATCTGAGAATCTGTAATGATGGATATGTTAATGGAACACATGTACAGTGCTTCCTACCTACTCCCTCTGTTTATAAATATAAGACGTTTTGGCAGTTTAAATTGAACTGGCAAAACGTCTTATATTTATAAACAGAGGTAGTACCTTCATTGTTTTTCATGAAGCTACAGCCTACGGCCTGTGTTGAAATTGTGCATAGGTTCAGGAAGCCAGGGGTCATCTGCCTCTTGGCACGAGCGAAGGATCTTCAAACCCATTATATATCAACGGACAGTCAAACAATTTATTTTTTTATTTGAAGGTGCTATTCTTTTAATGCTAGTATATAATTACAATACCAGAAGAATTGTAGATCGAGAGGATCAACGCTTATGCTGCGATTATCTGAGGGGATACAACAGCCTAGCATACAAATCCGTCCACCATAGACGCCTTCTGGTGTTTTTATGCCAGATTGCACCATGGCCTGAGGCTAAAGCTGAGCTGAAGATCCATAGTTCCGTCTAAAGAACAACAGAACGCCCCTGAACTGAAGATGGTGACTCGCGGAGGATCAATAATTACAGTACGCGTGGATTTTTTTTTTTTGACAAAGAGTCTGGTGGTGTATTTTTTAGTTGACTAAGTAAGTAAGGTATGTCAAACACGACTACAACATATTCCTCAACCAAAAACATGTCCGTGGACCAAAAAGTACGAACAAAACACGCATGGACTTGCTGCACGAACAAAGCTTTTTCATGAATCACAATTTGTCAAGAGGTATTTGACCAACAGTAACCATCACCACACAGAAGATGAATAAACGGAGGGGCAATACAAGGAGCCATATGCAGTGCTCTCGGCAATTTCACACGGAGCAAGGCAGGCGCTCGGCGAATTCAGAGACCGACGAATTTCGACTGAGACCTCATATACATGCCCTTGATTTGCACGATCAGTGGATACAGAGTGAATTAATTAATGTTAAACTACCAGGTAATAAAATCTTTCTTGAATTGTCAGGAAGGCAAATATCAAAACACAGACAAATTCTTTTTTTTTTTGCACATCTCCTTTATAACCAGAGAGAAATGTAGACAATGGAAGAATTATCTTGCATTCCTCATCCAAAGCATACCATGGACTCTGTAAACAAATGTAGGATGTTTTTGCAGTTTAATTTAAACTGAAAAAACGACTTACAGTTCTGTACAGAGAGAGTAAGAGATACTTATATATCCACTGAAGAGTAATGAACTATCAATCTGATAGCAAAGCCACTCCAAATTAACTGGCGAGGTTGTAGAAAAGCACTGCTCATGCTTTTGCACCAACCGAGCATAACTGTAGCTAGAAAGCAGAGAGTAGCATTGTTGACGCACCGAGCAGTGAGCATCAGGATACTAGAAATCACTTGTATGTAAAAAGATGGCCTAGCAAGTTTGCAGGTCAACCTTATATTCAACCAACCAAGCTAGCTGAGTAGGTGATAGCAAGGATTTTCATGACTAATCATGAGAGTTTTAGAGATGCAATCAGCTAACAGAACAGATAAAACGAGTCTACTTCAGATTACCCCTAGAATTGATGTAGTGATACTCATACCTGATAGCCTAAGTCTAGAGAACAAGAACTGCCATTGCTAAAACTACTTGATGACAGAAATCCTGAGGACACTAGTACACCACCAACCATTCCTATAACACGAGGTATCAAGGAACCAAGGCACTGAGCATAGAGATCAACTCCTTCATGATAGCGGGGCAGCTCTGGCTCAGGTGCTCAAAGCCGTCACTGGCCATGGCCGCCTTCAGATTCGCCTGAGAGCTGAGAAAATCGAAGCACGCCTTCTTCAGTCCACTGCAGTGGTGTTGCTCAGCCAACACCAAGATTGTGGCCACAGTGCTCACTTGGATGCACCTGCAAAGTTTATCTTCGCAGATCAGCTTTAGCCTGTCCAAGCTATACCTGTCGGCTGCGACGAGCAGATGCTGAGACATGGCGTCTTCCCCTGCCTCTTCTTCCCTCTTCGTCTCCGGCAAGGTGTCGGTGTACACGAAATAGAGCAATGCCTTGAACACCTGCGCATCCATGTCATCGATCTTGACAACGGCCGATGTGTCGACGCTCTCCTTCATCTCGCCAAAGAGCTCCGCGCTGAACACCGGCGACCGGGCCGCGATCAGGCAGCGGTGCGCGGCGAAGGTCTCGCCTCCGGCCTCGAACACCACATCGGCGCCCTTCTCTGCGAGGAGAAGGCTGCCCAGGTGCAGGTGAAGGTCGGACGGGGGCACGATGACGAACGCCGGAGGGGCGGGCTCAGGCGTCTCCACCGCGCGGAAGTCGCTGACGACGATGACGTCGCACCGGACGGCGAAGGAGTCAGCCTTGAGATGCTTAGATTTCTCCAGGGCCTCCCTTGGGATGAACTTGGAGTTCCCCCAGCTCGCCAGGCCGGCGAAGTTGTTCAGCGGCTCCGCCGCCAACGGCAGCGCCTGGTTCTCCGCCTCGCCGGCGAAGCGGAACTGGTGCTGCGCCCTCACCGTCCTGGAGGTGTTTTCGGCGAGGACGAGGCGGAGGGATATGTAACCCGCGTTCTCCGCCTGGTCGCCATTGGGGTAGTAGAGGACGAGCCAGCGGTGGCCTCCGACGGTGAAAGGGCAGGACTTGAGGGGCTCGCCTGTGGGGATGCCCTTGGTGCGCGAGTAGAGGTCGATCGTGAAGTGGTGGGATCCGGTCGCCGTGTCGGCGACGAGGGCGGAGGCGGACCGCGACGGCTTGCCGCCGGCAGCGGTTGACGACATGGCGAGTGGGGGTGGGGGATTGGGGGTTTCGCCGCTCTGGTTCGGTAGGGTTCAGGGCAGGGAGGCCATATACATTGCTCGTGCGAAACGTAAGTACAAGTCGCTTGCTGGGTCGGCACACTTAACAACATCATTTTTTAGTTACCCGGCAACTTGACAACATCATTTTTTAGTTACCCGGCAACTTGACCCGAAACCTTGTAACGATTACTCTCATTGCGACAAGCGACGCACTGCATGCATGTCACTTGTCGCGACCTAGAGTTTTTCTTTTTTTCGTAGATTTGTATTTTCAAAACGTTTTATCTCCTAAACGGTGCATCCAAATCTCGAACCGTTTTCACCATTGGCTTTCTCACATCAGAGATCTACAAAACTAGATTCCATGTTGATAGGTTTTGACAAACTTTTTCTTTCACGAAAAAATCATGTCTCACGCGATAGAAAAAAAAACAGAAAACACGTTTTTTTCCTTTCCGAGAGGCACGGACCGTGCCTCTCGCGAAAGCAAAACCGTGCCTCTCGCGGAAGCAAAACCGTACCTCTCGCGATAAAAAAAACGAACAGAAAACACGTTTTTTCCTTTTTGGAGCCGTGCCTCTCGCGATAGCAAAACCATGCCTCTCGCGAAAGCAAAACCGTGCCTCTCACGAAAACAAAACCGTGTCTCTCGCGAGAAAAAAGAGAGAGTAGAAAACGCGTTTTTTTCCTTTTCGACAGGCACGATCATGCCTCTCGTGAAGGCAAAACCGTGCCTTTCGCGGAAGCAAACCATGCCTCTCGCAAAAAAACACGTTTTTTCACGTAAAAAAGATGAAAATGTGTTTTTCTTTTTTCTCGAATTTTTTTCGTCCAAAAGCTACGAAAGACCAGTAGAAAACCGTAACACCAAAAAAATCCGGAAAAAACCACTCTAAAAAGGCGAAAACGCGTGTGAAAAAATTAAAAAAAAATCCGAAGAAAATGCTTAGAGCGCGACACGTGACCGCGACTGAGAACACGCCAAGTGGCGGTGCGTGGGAGTGATCGCTGGAACCCTTATGAGAAAACGCTCGATAACTAGTTGCTCCCTTCCGACGTATCCCAAAAAAACAAGTTGACCTCGTCATTCGTACGCTTCGTACAGAAAATGTTCCTTGGGCTCAGAGGATGGAAAAAACGATAGAAAATGCACAAAACAAATTCTTTGCAAACATTCTTTTTTATAACCACTGCCTTTATAGCCCGTCATATTTTTATCTAATAATAAAATAGGGATAGCTTCTGGTCTTCTGTCGTTTAAATTACCCTCCAAGTTGATAAAAATTACCCTTCTATGTCATCAATATATGAAGAAAACGATTCGCTTTTAGTTTCAAAAATCGCCACCAGGTTTCTATTATTAGACGTAGATACGGCAAATGAACAATGATAGACGAGCAGCGCGGTGGCCAAGGCTGCAATGCTCCAGACCAGAGACCAGAGTTCGATCCTGGTTCTCGCCCCTTGTTTCTCGTCGTTTGCTCTCGGTACCTGGACCAATGGTACAGCATCCGCATGGGGCAGATACCTTGATATACGGCCCTTGGCCCGTATAGCGGGGTTACGGCGTCAGGCCTTTGCCGTGACGGGAACTGACGAGCAGTTTCGTTAGGACCACACACACCAGGGGGACGCACGCGCGGGCGCATCGCCGCCGCCGACCGGCGAGGCTGTCTCAACCGTGCAGAAGCGGAAGGGGACAGAGCAAGGAGGAGAAGCACGTTGCGACCGACGCCGACCAAGCGGCTGGTGTTGGGGTTCGAGCGCCACCTTCAGGACAACCGTGCGGATGAAGCACCCGGACGAGGACGACCCGCCCTGTTTGCCGACTCAGAGCTCGCCCTCCACGCCGAGACGTATAGGCTCTGTCTCCTCGCGACACGCCCGACCTTTTCCCCGATGTCATCCTGCTCTGCGTCGCATCGTCCCTCTCCAGCGGCGTCATTCCGCTGCCTCCCAGCAGGCCTTCCGAGCGGGAACGGATGTGGAGCTCCATGGAAGATGAGGTACTTCCTCTCCTCATCTTTCTCTCATCATTTTCTTAGGTGTCGACTGCAATGTGAAGCGTAGTAGTACTGTCAAAATGTGAGCATACTCTCGTTTTTCTCTATTTAGGTTCAGTCCAGTTCAGTTCGGTTCAGGTTCACCTTACTGGCATGACAATATGGTGCTCTGACGGGAAGATGGCATCTGAAGCATATTAGTAATGTGTACGCTACCGATCTGTATCTACCTTGGCCATTTTTTGAAAATGTCTTGTAGTGGTCAATGGCATTCCTGAGCGAATGCTTTTTCCTCTTGAACATGACAAGTTTGAAAGAAATTTCTATTGGTCACACAGCAAATTCAGAAAATTATGTTCCCCAACACATGGTAAATTTTAGGAAGAATTTTAATTGTCACACGCCAATTTACGAATTCTGTTTTCTAAATCATGGCAATTCTTGAAACAAATTTATAGTTGTCTCATGGCAATTCTCGAAACAAATTGTGTTTTCTATATCAGGGCAACTGTTGAAACAAATAGTACATAACCATGCCACCTTAACATATATCGCCGTGTTCACATGGCAAATGCAGGTATTCTTTTTTGAATTTGACCATGACAAAAGCAAAATAAAAATATATTTATAATGGCATTTTTATTGTAGAAACCATGGCAAATTCTGTTTTTATTGTTTGTACCATTGCGTTTTTTGTAGATACCTTGGCAATTATTGTGCATGTGGCAAATTTGTCTCCAGTAGTATGGCAAATTCCTAAATTTGCCGTGTTCTAGAGTACAAAATTCCTACAAATTTTGCCATGTGCCCATGGAAAAAAATAATCTAAATTTGCCATTTTTTTAAAAGAACAAAATTCTTTAATTTTGCCATGATGTGCACGGTTTGTAAGAGCATGTATTTGGGACGCATCATATCAAAATTTATTATGTCGGACCAAGGAAAGTTTATTGTATTGGCCATGTCATTTTTATTTGTGGCTAACATCACAAATATATTTTTTGGAACCTAGCATGTAATATTGTACGAAATCTATGAATTTTTCTATGTCATTAGTTGCCATCATTTTAGAAAAAATAGGGAAGTGAATTTTTCATCAGATGAAAAGATAACAGAAAAAATTGGAGTTGCCTTGGTCCACTATCTAGTTTTGACAGCAAAGTCATAAAAAAATAGTTGCCATGCTGTAAAAATAGTAGAGGTGTTTCGAGAATTGTCATGCGTTATAGAGAATTTTTGTTCATGAATGCCATGCGAGCATTACAAAAATTGCCAAGTGAACAACAAAAAAAAAATATTTCATATTTTTTTGGGTCGCGCTAGAGGGTCCTGTCATACATTAACATTTTTTATATAATGTTTATGGCACCTTCATATGTATATAGCATAAGAATTTTGTTTTTAAGAGTATGGCAATCTATATTATCTAGATCATCTGTCATTGCGCTGTCGGCGAAAAGCAGCTACTATTTGGCAAAACCCGGTTCGGTTTGACGGAAAGTGGCTTCTATTTGACGCAAAGCGGCTTGATATTTTTTATAAGTTAATAAAGACACATACTGCAGGGCAAACCAAAAAGAGGTTATACACGGACATGTCGCTATGAGTGCCCTGCGAAATGCTCAATCTGCGGAGTGGGAGAGCTTCCGAAGAACACCTGCAACAATCCTAAGATTGTGTTACATGTTGCCGAGAAAGCTGCCCATGAACGGGCTGTAGAAATGTGATTAATCTGTATAAGTAGCGAGTATCGTCTTAATCACTGAATTTTTCGCTGTTTTCCCTTGTATGATGAGTGCTCAGTAGCCAGCGGTGTGAAATAAATTATGTATTGTCAGCTTAGTAATTGTGACAATGTTTCCTCTTGTAGTTGTCTGAACCTCTGAATTATGTGGCTATGTGTTGTTTAAAACTAACTCTCATGTTATCTATATGTCTGCTGCTGATGACATGTTCCACTATTGGCCATGAGAGTGATTTTGTTTTCTATTCATTTTTCCCGATGATTTTCCAAAAGTCACATGCATGATAATAATTTTTTTTAAGATATGCTCGGCAGACAAGTCGACATAGTTAGCACCGACAACACAAAGTGTGCACACGCTCTTGGTTTAGGCCATGCGCGGGGATGCAGACTGTACCCATGTAGTTTGATTTTTGAATCATTTTGGAGCGCCCGCCCAGCAAAGCCTGTACTTAATAGCGTGCTGCGCCCCTCTGTGCTGCACCCATCGCTCGCCGGCGAACTGACCACGCCGCTGGCTACTGAACTCACATCATAAAAGGGAAAACAGTGAAAATTCAGTTATAAACGCGACACTCGCTGCTTATACAGATTAGTGATAACTTGTATCAGTTGTGACTTGTATGATGAGTAGCTCAATAGCCAGGGTTCTTTCAGTGGATTTTAATGTCCAGCACCGCTTCTCATCATGTGAGGGCATGGTTAATGGTATAGCCAGCTGCTGGCTATAAACCAATGCCTTGTCATTTATAACTCATCTTATAGCCAACATGTACAATAGTTGATTAGAAAAGTATACTATTTATTTATTATATGACCCACCTTTCACTTTTACAAAATGCCTAGAAACACGTGGTAGAGCTGGCTTTTCATCAAGAGCCCGCTTACCTTCTCTCTCCTCTTCCCTTTCCTCCAACTAAGCAAAAATATATTAGTTTATTTTTTATAGCCTGCTGACTCATTTTTATTGTACTTGCTCTGACAATACTGCCAGTCGTAAACGGGTAAGAGCGGCTCGCAGTTAATCCGGCACAGAACCAAACACGCCGTGAGAACCCAACGACCGTCCAAGACCAAGTAAATACGCTCTTTCATACCTGTTGTATGCCGTACAGATACCCTGCAAGTCCTACAATACCACGTATGGCTCACATCCCAAAAACGACTCCATGGTTATCGATAACAGGAGCGTGCGCGCTCGTCCGCTCCTACCAATTTTCGTTATTTCTCTTCCTTTTTACCTATCTTAAGCGTGGTAATGGGCCAACCCATGTGCGGGTCGTGGCATCACTATTTTGTATTTTTTTACCTTTTTATTTCTGTTTTAGTTTTTTCCTCTCAAAATTAATTTCGGATTTCTAAAATATTAAAAATTTGCGAGTTTTGAAAAAAGTAGGCAAATGATAAACTATTTGTGAATTAAAAATATATTCGGAAAGTCCTAAAATGTTCAGGAGTTAAACAATTGCTCACATATTATAAAAAAATCACGATTTAAAATAAAATTTAATGAAATAAAAAAATTCATGATTTTTAATGAGGAATTTGAAAAACAAGTCTGTCAACTTTTAGAAAATGTTCACAAAAAATAATACACATCCGTAAATAATGAACAAAACGAACAACCGCTTACGTAAAGGTCATATTAGGAGATTTGTAGAGGTCATTTTATGATTTTATTTAGTCCTCGCAAATAAAAAGTTGCGAGTTTTGCAGAAAGTAAGAAAATGATAAACCGTTTGTGAATTCAAATAATATCCGGAAAATCATAAAATTTTCATGAGTTAAAAAATTGCTCACATATTATAAAAAAATCACGATTTCAAATGAATTTCATGAAATAAAAAATATTCATGATTTTTTAAAATGATCCAATATTCAAAGCACAATCAGGAGTTTAAAAAACATGTCCACGAGCTTTTAAAAAATGTTCGTAAATAATGAACGAAACTAACTGTCTCTTACAGAAAGGTTTTATTAGGAGATCTGTAGAGGTTGTTTTATGATTTTATTTAGTCCCTCGTGTCGGGTAAAAGAAGGTTTCCATGTTTTGTATGATGCTGAACCTAACAAAATTGACACAACTTTCTAAAGTGTTTTTGGGAAACCGCAGTATTCATGGAAAACTTAAAAAAAAACTTTGCTGCCAAACGCAACCTTAGTTTTTGTAAGCTATATTAAAATGACTAAATGTATATTTTGCTTTCATACACAGTAACACTTATTCTCGTACCACAATAGTGGTGATGGTAAACACCGCTACGCTAAGTTAAGACAAGACATTTCATTCATCATTATAGCTCAGATGGGGTCCGTCAATGCAGTTTGCTCAGCCACAAAATATTTTGTTGTGACGCCTTAAAAAATCAAGTTTTGATGAGCATCATATTGTTATTTTTGAAATTACATTTTAAAAGTGCCTTATCTCATTATGACATCATGCATATATACTTTGTGAATTTGATTCAGTATTTTTATATCTACCACACCTGTATAACTTGATAAAAAAATTCCGTTGCAACGCACAGGCATACTTGCTATAATAATCTTACCTAATCTATACCTACTAATAAAAAGATTACTACTTCTTACCTCCGAATTTTCGTCCGCAATTTCGTCCGTCCGGCCCTCAAGGAGCATGGACGCCTACCTGTTTGATATGATTTGCAGTTCAATCTGGATTGTTTCTTCGTGCGTGACTTCTGCCTGATGGGCTTCTCACGGAAAAAGAACTCATGGAATTTTTTTAAAGAAAGGTAAAACCGGCATAAGCTTTTGAGCTCCAATTTTATGTGCATGCGAAGATCATGCGGTGCTATGATAGTTTTTGATTGTTTGTCAGGCCTACTCCTCCTACTAATATTTTTTAGGTAACTCAAGCATGTAAATCACAATGGATTGTAGTGTAACGTATAAACTCAGATTTTGTTTGGTCACTTGTACACTGCATTGGTAATTTCGCCCAATTACTAAAGCTGAGAAGTAGTAGATAGGATATATGTTCTGAATATTTGCAATGAGATTCAGACAATACCACGGTTGAGATTGCTAACCGTGATATTGATGTATGATATTTCTAGAAATATATTTCCAGAAATTTAGATAGTCAAGGATGGGAATACATACCCTCTTCTCAAACTAGCATCCTAAAGTACCTCTGATCTATAGTTTTTTTTAATCACAGACTTTTGTCTTGCGTTTGTCGTGACTAAAGTAGATGTTACTCGGGTGACACAAGAGTTAAGGGTGGTCAAGGTGTCTAGGTTTAATTGGGAAATGAGAGTTGCAATCGGTTGATTTTTTTTCCTCTATAGCAATGCATGGGTATTCAACTATAGATCTTTTTATGTAGACAAATACATGTATTGTGCATGTATGATATTTTAACAAATGGATAATTAAGTTTTCGGTTAATACGACTCTTGATAACATCACATACGTGAATGTTGCACAGCCTCATAAATATGAAAGATTTTTTCTTCCGTTGCAACGCATGGGCCCTTTTGCTAGTCATATCTTATGCATTCAGCATCCCTTGTACGATTCCTGCAGCCGGTCATTGTTGTTCGTCCGATGTAATCCTCAGCCTCGTGTGAGTTGGCCTTTATTTTGCAATGCTCAGACTTGTGTAGGCTGAGGATCACAATTGGATGAATAAAGGTAACCGGCTGCAGAGGTTGGGTACGATCAGACGAACAACGATGACCGGTTGCTGGGATGTAGGAGGGATGTTGGATGCATAAAATACGCTTACATTGAATATATTGTCCCAATATATAAGATGTTATTACATTACATATGTAGGACATATTTATCCGTGAACACACGCAGACACTGAGACGGAGTCGGTCATCCAGCCCTTGCCTCAAACCTCCTTCCGCAATACAAATAAGAATTAAACCAGGCCGACAAATACCATACAAACACGAGAGAATTCATGCAAATGGACATTAACTTCGATAAAAGATATATATAATTAGATGATATTTTGTCCGTTTGACTAATACATAACGACCTAAACAAATTTGTAGCAAATGGTGGCCTTGTATGCCTGGTCGAGTTGGCTGGCGACACCTCCGCCAACGTCCATGTCATCGGAGTCGTCATCGAGGTCCTTCCCACGGAGGAAGGGCGCGGATGTGCATGTGATATCCCGACGCGTATGTGGTGTATGTCCGCACTCCTGCATGCCTTCCATGGTTTCCGTCCGGTTTGCAGGAATTCAGACACGTGGACACGTCCACCAACTGCTGCAACATCCTGTTGGATAGCTTACATCATCCGAACAGTCATTTTGGACGTTTGCGGGTGTTTTGAGTATTCATGTTGGAGATACCCTAACATGGATCAATCGGAATTGTTTGATAGTGATACATTCAACCATCAGGTCCACTCTTCTCTACACCATTCCTCCATGCCTTATTCCAGCACACCTCGCTCTGTGACGCAAGCTTTCACGTGCAAGTTTTGGGTTGGAGAAACACATGGATGTTACAGTCGCCGCAAGAGCTTATTGCCGATGATAAGTCAAATCACTTCTCGGTCTGGCCCCCTTTGCCGTCAAGTTGCGTCTCTAAAATCCGAGACACCCCATAGACACCCAAAGATCCCTCGTCGCCTCAACTGGAGATCTGCCATCACACGACTAGGAACACTCCGCGAATATGGAATAAGGCCCTAAATGTGTTGTAAACCGACACCCATTGATGGATTTCGGAGGATGGGGGGTAGACTCCCCTCAATGAACTATTTCTTATTTAGTGGTTGTTGGTGTCAAAATTAGCAGATCTTGGGTGGGGATCCGAACTATGGATCTTGGATCAATGGTTAACAAGAGACAAGGGAGACGATGTTTACCCAGGTTCGGGCCCTCTTGATGGAGGTAATACCCTACGTCCTGCTTTGTTTGTATTGATGATGGAGTATCGAGTATTACAAAGTTGATCTACCTCGAGATCTTATGTTATGGTCTAAACCCTAAGAGTGATGATCGTAATCTACCCTATGGACTACAACCCTCTGGCTTATATAGATACCAAGGGTGTCTAGGGCTACACAATGTCGGTTACATCAGAGAAGGAACAAGCCGAATCTATCACCTTGTCCTTGGAGTACATGCCACGGCTAAAGAAGTTTCCGTCCCGAACATGGCATTACCATAGTCTTTGGCTCATCAATGACGATCACAGATCGTCCCATTGTCTGGCCCTTAAGACAGGTCGGCGGCTCGAGGACCCCTTAGTCCAAGACACCCTTAGTAGCCCCCAAACTAGCCTCCAACGTCGTAGCCTTGATCTCCAACAGTAACTAGCATCTGTAGTCTTCGGCTTACGGGGCGAGTTCCCCACTTCTCTAATGTTCGGCTAACTTTAGTTCGGCTTGCGGCGCACTCTTGGTTGTCGAAACATCGCATGGTCCACAAGATTGACTTTTCCGCCGCAAGGTTGACGACACCCCTTGGTTCCCATGCTCCAATAGGAGATTTGTTGGTTCCAATATTTTTTATAAAAAGTCCATTCACATGCGGAGGGGAAAATCATCTGTTAAATAAACCAGGCGTGCTTCCAGCAATACACCCTGTTCCCCGACCGTCGACAAGAACATCAGAGAGCCTAAAGTCATGGCAAGCGCTCCAAGCTCCTCCTTGCCTCCCCACAGTCCTCTCCCAGGTGACTGGGCAAGCTGCTTTGTTTCTCGTCTTCGTCTACACGATCTGGAGGTGTAGGGATACCTTCCTTCCTCAGATATAGCGCCCTCCCGTTCCGGATTAATCTCCCCAAATGGTGAGGCCTTCATAGAGATATTTCCTACTCCACGCAAGAAAGAGAGGGTATGATTCGTTCCATTCCTCTTATGAGGATTGGGTTTTCCCATTCACCCCTTCTTAAGGGGTCTATTAGAATTTTACAGGATTCAGCTCCGCCATCTTACCCCCAGATCTATTCTTCACATCTCGGGCTTCGTAGCCCTTTGCAAGATGTTTTTTGGCTATGAAGCCAATTTCGATCTATGAAGGAAATTTTTCTACGTCGTCCCCCGTACTCAAGGAGGGACGATATTTGAGGTAGGCGGAGCTGAAGTATGGTGTATAGTAGCAACGGGATACCACGTGGGGACCCCGAAGAGTGGACCTCCGAATGGTTTCATATTGAGGACGTCCCCTTATTCGATCCAGCTCGGAGGGGTCTGCCCAAATTCTCGACCGCTCCCCTAAAGAAACGGTCCAACTGGCGCCCGAAGAGTCCTTTACAGGAGGATAGTTTGGAAGTAAGGCAGCTGGTCGCCAAAATAAGATTGTTAGCTCACCATAAGCTAACAATCATCGATGTGATCACCACGGTCATCAGTCGATGCGTCCAACCGCTCCAACTAAGGACACATACCCTATGGCATTATAATGGTCTAAACGACACAACATGCTATAAATGGGAGGCTCCCGCTGACCAGGCGGCGATGGCTCACATACTGGCCGATCTCTTCAAAGGAGAAACAAAAGGGTTCTCCCGACTAAGTACCAAAAAAGGCTACTCAAGTCATAATCCTATCAAATGGGTGAGTACAATCCCATTTTCATAATTTGGATGTTATAGTTGTTTTTGGCTAATAGAACCCTTGGGATTCTCTGAACATGACTGGAGGCGCTCGATTGAGATAATTAACCATCCTTCTCCTTAACCGGAGAACTATTCCCGCGACAATGACCCAGGGTTCCATGATGATCCGGATACATCAATCATATTTGAGGACGAGACCTTTTTCTAGGAAAGCATTGACGGTACGGAAGTTCCTCTTACAGCCGATCATCCTGGGACACTCCCCTCCTCTATTGGGGGTAAAGAGAAAACTTCTTCCCGAAAGGGGCATTCATCCCCTGATATATCGATTCCTACCCCCAAGGACCGTCACTTCACGTATTGAACACCAGCAAGGACAACACCGGTCGAACCCGTGCCAAACAATGGTAGGGCCCCTAAGCATGGAGCAACCACATGGACTACTCTGAATGTTCCTCCACCTAAGAGGTAATGATTCGAATTCATAGTTTGGGTATTGTTTCATTACCTTTTCATGGGTATAATTTTACCGAACTCTGCAGGAACCGAACACAGCCACCTCCATCCGAAGACATCGAGAGGGTTCAAGGTAGTGACCCCGGACCGAGGTGTTTCACAACATCAAGGGGTAATGCGAAGGACCTTGTCGTAAACCCACTTCTAGAGGACCCCAAGGAGGTATTGGTTACTAATTCCGAGGTTGAAAGCGTGATGAATCGCCGTCGAAAAAAAGAGGCACTACGTCATCCTGAATTTTCCGAACATGAGTTTGACGCTCTTAATTCGGTGGATGCGTACCTCAGAGCTGCTCGAGCCGGACTTGAAGAAGTCCCTAACCATATGTCGGCCAATTTTAAGGTAAGTGTTTGACAACTGAACAAAAATCCAAACCCAGTAGCCCCCGAGCCTTAATTTGGTCGGCGAGTTAAGGGTCTAAATAATCTTGTTGCATCGAATGATAGGCCTCGAGGGATGAAAATAAGAAATTCTCCAAGGACCTAGAACTCAATCTAACACAACTGATGGCTGTAAAGGACGAATTGGAAGATGTGAAGAAATTCATAAGAGAAGCGCATGGTGAGTAATTACATCAAGTAATTCACAATTGAGCCATGCACCCTTTTCTAATGAAAGTTTACATTATAGCAGCTGAATCCGTAAATGAGTTGCAAAAAGATTTGGATGCAGCCAAAGAATCACAAAGTTATGCCGAATCGCAGCACGAGGCCGGCCTTCGGGTATTGTCCCGGAATCTGGACGAAAAGAAAAGACTTGAAGCGAAGAATTAACAACAGGGCGAAGAAATTGAGAGGTTAAAAACTCAATAGGTACACACCCACGAAGAGAATCAGAGATTGAAAGGTGGCATGTTTGGTAAGTGAAGCTCCGATCTTGTAGTTTCGTATACATACTACTCCGAACTAACAAGCATACCACGTCCCTTTGTAGCTCTCCTAACTGGGTGCCCTGAAGAAGAAGTTGGCTCGTTTGGAGGGAACCTTTTAAAGGAATTGGCCATCATGCATGAGCAAGGGCGAAAGGCTATGAAGAGCATGATCAAATCACTATGGCCGATCAAGAAGCTTTCGGAAGGAATGACCGAATTGGCATGTCGTTTTAAAGGAGCTTGTCATCGTTTTGAATTATGGAAAACATCAGCCTGTCAAGAAGGTGCGCGGGAGGCATGGGGAATGGTGAAGACTAGGTTCACCAAACTTAACCCAGAGCACTTGGCTCGAGTTGGGCCGATAGGGCCAGATGGTCAAGAGGTGCCCCTTAACTTGGTATATGACCAAGTGATGCCTCCATGCATATCTCTCAACAAGAATGCCACCTAGATGCGATAATACATAATCTTGATCAGCAGCTAGGTGTTTGATTCTATGTAACTATATACTTTAGATCAAATATTCCTCCATCCGAACTATAAACATTGTCTCAAATGGCCATCGGCTTCTACCTCCCGGGACAATGGTCAGGGAGTATTTCGTACTATGTAACCTGTGATAACAGGGAAACATTTTGGAGAACCAGGCATTCCGGCCATATGGTGCTAACAGACAGAACATGATCATGGAGCTATGCTATATTACTTGTTAATGTAAGAAACATCTTCCAAAGAAAAATAGTTCCTATATGGGTTACTTTCTTCAGGTTGCTACGCTAATGTAGACGTGATAATCGGATATCCGCAACATGCGGGTGATGGTTACTTTGGGAAAACAACCCCTGTTCTTGGCGACGATAACCTAATTATTTTCACTTCCTTTGTGGCCGATCAATTATGTTCTTTAAGATCGCTAGCTTTCGGCTTCACCTGTATGAGGTACGTACCGGGTGACCCTGTCGTAGCAATCGCAGAGGTGCTCCCTTTACCCTCTAACCGAACAATTGGGAATGTAGAGGGTAAGCATAGGAGCCATGCAACCGAGCTTTGCCAAATCTTAAGTCAAATTGATGCATATAATGGCTTTAAAACAATGTAGGAAGGATGTACACACGGCAAAAAATGAAAATAGATGCTCAAAAGTATATGTCTTGGCTTCATAAAGAAGCCCCCATGTGTTATCGGATAATACATTTAAAGATGTATGCCGAAGGGTTATTGAACATAGCTCGATACAACCGAACACAACCTCATATGCACTAGTTAATATAAAAGAGAAAAAAGGAAAACAAAAAACTAGACTAAAGAGAAAAGACTAGTTATGGTGACGACATTGGACTTATCCGTAGAAGCGCCAAAGACGAGTTGCGTTCCATGGGTTCGGTTCGAGGCGATTGTCCGATGGGTCACGAAGGCGATACACTCCTCCAGTAAGAACTTCATCAATTATGAAAGGCCCCTTCCTTTTGAGTGAAATTTTATTGTTCTTTTTCTCCAGGAGGCATAGCACAAGCTCGCCCACATTATATGCTTTTGCCCGAACTTCCTTGCTTTGGTAATGCCGAGCTTGCTGTTGATAAAAAGTAGAGCAAGCCAGGGTGTCTAGGTCATCCTGTCGATCTAGCTCGGCTTCCTTTCCCTCATACATGCATACTCTAGGTGCGTCATGGATGATATTGCAGGGTAGCACCGCTTTTGCCCCGTATACCATAAAAATGGTGTATATCCCGTTGACCAGTTCGGGGTGGTGCCCAAACCCCATAATATGGAATCAAGCTCGTCAACCTAGTGGCAATCAGAGTCCTTCAGAGAATGGACCAGACGAGGTTTAATGCCAGTCATAATGAGTCTCTTGGCCCATTCCACCTGTCCACTGGTTTGTGGGTGATATATAGAGGCGTAATCAAGCTTGATGCCCAAATTGGCACACCAGCCCTTTACCTCTTAAGCTGTGAAATTGGATTCGTTATCCGTGATTATACTATGGGGGACACCATAATGGTGAACCACACTGGATATAAAGTCGATAATCAGGCCGGACTTAGCAGAAGTTATCGGGTTGGCTTCAATCCACTTCGTGAATTTGTCAATCATTACTAGTAGGTATTTATTTTTCTTGGTCCCCCCTTTAAGTGGTCCGACCATGTCCATGTCACAACCCTAGTTTCACTTAAATTGCTAATGCATTCATGCATGCATTTTTAATTTCTATGAAAATGAAATGAGGAGTGATCAAGCCTCATCATTCAAATTTTTGTCAAACAAGCAACATAAAAATTGCTTCAAATTGATCCAAGAAAATGGCCCTGGTTTTCACATAAAATATTGGACCAGTAAAAATACCAACCAATATTTTGGGATCAGAGAGACATTTTATATTAGGCATTTGAATTAACTCAAACCCTATTTGCATTGGATATATATTTCATATGTATAAAATATATGTCCAATAATTTTGAGATTTATTATGTGGCATTGGATAAATCCATTTAGACCACATATACATTTCGAGGATTTTACAGAATGGCTAGATATTTATATTTTAGCCAAAACAAATGTTAGAGAAAAACAAAAAAAAGGATAAGGCTTACCTGGCTTACCCATCGTGGCCCAACTAGAAGGCCCTGCCCATAGGGGCAACAGTGTCTTCTTCCTCCCTGCCAGGAGGAGGAGAAGCACCTGCGTGCCCACACCACAGCCATCGTGGCCACGTCCTGACAACCTCCTGCATTCCCCTCGTCCTCATCTCTCTATCAGAGAGACATGCATGGCCCCCTCTCCCTCTCCCTCTCTCCTCCTGTACCTATCTGCTCTCTTCCTCCCCTTTCAGACCGAGCCACCGTCGCCGCCACTCGCGCTCGTCGATTCGTCATCGTCTCCGCTGATACATCTCCAAGGTATCTATAATTTTTGATGATGTCATGTTATTATATTATTTGTTTTGGATGTTTTATATGCATTAATATGCTATTTTATATTATTTTTTGGGACTAACCTATTAATCTAGAGCCTAGTGCCAGTTTCTGTTTTTTTCCTTGTTTTTGAGTTTTGCAGATATGGAATATTAAACGGAGTCCAAACGGAATAAAACCTTTGGCATGAATTTTTCTAGAAGGAAACAAATCAACCAGGCTTGGAGTGCATGCTAGGGTACCTGCTGTTGGGGAACGTTGCATGGGAAACAAAAAATTTCCTACGCACACGCAGATCTATCCATGGAGATGAGCATCTACGAGAGGGAGAGTGGATCTATGTACCCTTGTAGATCGCTAAGCGGGAAGCGTTAAGAAACGCGGTTGGTGTAGTCGAACGTCTTCGCGATCCAAATCGCCGTGCGTCCCGCGGTCCAATCACGATCCGTCCCGCGATCCAATCACGATCCGTCCCACGAACTTGATCACGATCCGTCCCACAAACTTGATCACGATCCGTCTCATGAACTTGATCACGATCCTTCCGATCTAGCGCCGAACAGACGGCACCTCCGCGTTCAGCACACGTACAACTTGATGACGATCTCCACTGTCTTGATCCAGCAAGAAGCAGTGGAGAAGAAGAAGAGTTCTCCGGCAGCCTGACGGCGCTCCGGCGATGGTGCTGGAGCTATTTCGGTAGGGCTTCGCCCAAGCACTGTAGAAATCCAATCTAGAGGAGAAACTATGCATTGGAGGAACGGGTAGCACGTGGCTGAAAAAACTAGTGCAAAACCCTAAAATCCACCAGTATATATAGGAGGAGAGGAGGCAGACTTGGCTCCAAGCCAATCTGGTTCGGCCGAACCTACTAAGAGAGGAGGACTCCTCCTCCAATCCTAGTAGGACTAGGATTGCTCCTTTTTTGCCTTTTTTCCACCTTTTCCTATTGGGTTTTTTCCTCCAGCCACATGGGCCTTGTGTGGGAGTTTCCAACAGCCCACTAAGGGCTGATATTCAATCTCCCACAGCCCATGAAGCCTCTTGGGTCGAAATACCCCTCCCGGAGGCCTCCCGGTACACTACCGGCACTCCCGGTACACTACCGATGAGCCCGAAACTTTTTCGGCGACCAAAACAGGACTTCCTATATATAAATCTTTACCTCCGGACCATTCCGGAGCTCCTCGTGACATCCAAGATCTCATCCGGGACTCCGAACAACCTTCGGTCACCACCATACATAACTCTATACTACTGAAACGTCACCAAACCTTAAGTGTGCAGACCCTGCGGGTTCGAGAACTATGTAGACATGACCGAGACACCTCTACGGTCAATAACCAATAACGGGACCTGGATGCCCATATTGGTTCCTACATATTCTATGAAAATCTTTATCGGTCGAACCTCTATGTCAAGGATTCAGTTAATCTCGTATGATGTTCCCTTTGTTCTTCGGTATGTTACTTGCCCGTGATTCGATCGTCGGTATCTCCATACCTAGTTCAACATCGTTACCGGAAAGTCTCTTTACCCGTTCCATAATACAAGATCCTGTGACTAACACTTAGTCACATTGCTTGCAAGTCTTATTGTGATGTTGTATTACCGAGTGGGCCCTAAGATACCTCTCCATCACACGGAGTAACAAATCCCAGTCTTGATCCATGCCAACTCAACAAACACCCTCAGAGATACATGTAGAGAACCTTTATAGTCACCCAGTTACGTTGCGACGTTTGATACACACATGGCACTCCTCCGATGTCCGTGAGTTGCATGATCTCATGGTCATAGCAACATATACTTGACAAGCAGAAAACAGTAGCAATAAACCGACACGATCATATGCTATGTTTGTAGTTTGGGTCTTGTCCATCAGATCATTCTCCTAATGATGTGATCTCGTTATCAAATGACATCACATGTCAATGGCTAGGAAACCTTGACCATCTTTGATCAACGAGCTAGTTCACTAGAGGCATACTAGGGACAGAGTGTTGTTTATTTACCCACACATGTAATGTGTTTCCAATTAATACAATTATAGCATGGATAATAAACGATTATCATGAACAAGGAAATACAATAATAAACACTTTATTTATTGCCTCTAGGGCATATTTCCAACACCTGCTAGGAGGTCACAAGCCTGGTAGGCGCGGCCACCCCCCTGACCGCGCCTAGCAGGCTTGCCGTCTCCTGGCAGGTCTCCTAACCCTATTATTCATCCAATAAATACCCAAATATTCCCCCAACATCCGAATGAGCCATGCAAATACTTTTCCACCGCCATAAGCCTCCGTTTCCAAGAGATACAATCTTGGAGCCTTTTCCGGTAATCTGCCGGAGGGGGTTTCGATCATGGAGGGCATCTACATCAACTCCATTACCCCTCCGATGATGCGTGAGTAGTCCCCCACAGACCTATGGGTCCATAGATAGTAGATAGATGCCTTTTTCTCTCTCTCTTTGATCTTCAATACCATGTTCTTCATGATCTTCATGGGGATCTATCCGATGTAATCTTCTTTTGTGGTGTGTTTGTCAAGATCTGATGAATTGTGAGTTTCTGTTCAGATTATCCATGAATCTTATTTGAATCTTCTCTGAATTCTTATATGCATGATTTCATATCCTTGTAAGTTTTTTCAAGTTATTTGTTTGGTTTGGCCAACTAGATTGGTAATTCTTGCAATGGGAGAAGTGCTTGGTTTGGGGTTCAATCTTGCGGTGTCCTCACCCAGTGACATAGTAGGGGTAACGAGGCACGTATTGTATTTTTTCCATCAAGGGTAACAAGATGGGGTTTTCATCATATTGCTTGAGTTTATCCCTCTACATCATGTCATCTTTCTTAATGTGTTACTCTGTTCTTCATGAACTTAATACTCTAGCTGCAGGCAGGAGTCGGTCGATGTGTGGAGTAATAGTAGTAGATGCAGAATCGTTTCGGTCTACTTGACACGCGCGTTTTGCCTATATGTATGATCATTGACTTGGATAACTACATGATTATTCGCTTTTCTAGCAATTGCTTGACGGTAATTTGTTTACCCACCATGATATTTTCCTTCAAGAGAGAAGCCTCTAGTGAAATCTATGGCCCCCGGGTCTAGTTTCCATAATATATTTTCAGATCTATAAACCAAAAATACCAAAAATACTTTGCTGCAATTTATTTAACTTTTACTTTCCATTCTCGTTTACATCTATCTCTATTGGATATAATCCTTGCAAATAATCATGAAGGGATTGACAACCCCTTTATAGCGTTGAGTGCAAGAGTTTGATTGTTTGTGTAGGTGCATCCATTGGTGATTTGTTTGTTCCTCCTACTGGATTGATACCTTGGTTCTCAACAACTGAGGGAAATACTTATCTACTTTGCCGCATCGTCCTTTCTCTTCAAGGGAAAACCAACGCAAGCTCAAGAGGTAGCAAGAAGGATTTTTGGCACCGTTGCCAGGGAGGATACACATCAAGCCTACCAAGTACCCATCACAAACTCATCTCTTGCATTTACATTATTTGCCATTTGCCTCTCGTTTTCCTCTCCCCACTTCTAAACGATTTTCAGAAAAATACCAAAAAGATTTGCCTTTTTATTCGCCCTTCTTTCATTTGCCTTCTTTCTTGCCAAATCTTCTGCTTGTTACTATGACTAGCATTACTACCTCCCCTTTGTCACCAAACTTTGAAGTTCTATACTTCAAGCAAAAACAAGGGGAAAATCTGAAAGATGCCTGGTATAGGCTGATGGAATCCCATATTATTTCCAATCTAAAAGGAGATACAAAAGTTCTGCTTAGAAATTTCTACATTGGATTGGCTTTGCATTATAGAAAGCTTTTGGATTTTGCCTCACATGGGAATTTCATCGAACTTGATACAAGTGTCGCCTATAAAGTTTTGGAAGGAATTTTTGGGGTCCCCCCACAAAAGAAGGGGCCTAGCTTTTCACAAGAGGGATCTCAAATTCTCGACGCATAAAGTGACTTGCATAAACACTTAGTCGAGTTACAAAAATATCATGAACCCCTCAAACAAATAAATGGGAATCTCAGTCGCTTAAACACTTTGATTTCCCTTTGCAATAAGCGTTCGGATACTTTGGATCTTAAGATGGTTCCTTTGCCCAAAAACCCGGGGAAGTGGAAAGAGCCCCCCGGATTTGATAAGGCCCTTACAAAGGTTGCTAATACAAAGGATGACAATACTTAGATCTATTGCGTTTTGCCTAGCTAGGGGCGTTAAACAACAGTGCTTGTTGGGAGGCAACGCAATTTTATTTTTGTGTTCTTTTTTTCCTTCTGTTTTTGAGTGTTTCCCACATTATTACTTATGTAGTAATTGTGTTTTGGTGTTTTAATTAGTGTTTGAGCCAAGTAAAACCTTTGGGGTGATCTATCGTAGTTGTTGATTTGATCTTGCTGAAAAACAGAAACTTTTGTGCTCAGTCGAGGAATGTTCTAAAAAAATTTAGAATGTCAAATGATTCTGAAATTTTTACACAAGATTGATATATAAATTTTTGAGGTTTTCCTAATGTTTCAGAATTTTTTGAATTACAGAAGTATACGAAGTTTTCAGATTGCTACAGACTGTTCTGTTTTTGACAGATTCTGTTTTCTTTGAGTTGTTTGCCTATTATGATGAATCTATGGGTTGTATTAGGGGGTATGAACCATGGAGAAGTTATAATACAGTAGGTATAACACCAATATAAATAAATAATGTGTTCAAAACAGTAGCTAAAGTGGTGATTTAATTTCTTATACTAACGGATCTCACGAATTTTTTGTTAAGTTTTGTGTTGTGAAGTTTTCAAGTTTTAGGTAAAGATTTGATGGACTATGGAATAACGAGTGGAAAGAGACCAAGATTGGGGATTACCAAGGCACCCCAAGTCATTTTAAAGTATGCCAAAGATCCTAAGCTTGGGGATGCCTCGGAAGGCATCCCCTCTTTCGTCTTCAATCCATCGGTAAATTTACTTGAGGCTATATTTTTATTCACCACATGATATGTGTTTTGCTTGGAGCGTCTTGTATGATATGAGTATTTGCTTATTAGTTTGACACAATCATCCTTTTTTCACACAACTTCTGAGAGAGACATGCTGAATCGTGAATTTGTTAGAATACTCTATGTGCTTCACTTATATCTTTTGAGTTAGGCAATTTTGCTCTATGTGCTTCACTTATACTTTTTAGAGCACGGTGGTGTTTGCGTTTTATAGAAATAATTGAACTCTCATACCTCAATTATATTATTTTGAGAGTCCCTAAACAGCATGGTAATTGGTCTAGGTTATGAATTTAGTCCTAATATGATAGGCAACCACGAGGGATATAATAAAAACTTCCATATTAAGTGCATTGAATACTATGAGAAGTTTGATTCCTTGCATAAAGTTTTGATATACAAAGATGGTAATGTAAAGAGTCATGTTAGGAAGTAATTTTGATTTGGTAAAAATACTTGTGTAAAGGTTTGTGATTCCCGTAGCATGCACGTATGATGAATCGTTATGTCAGGAAGTCGGAGCATGATTTGTTTATAGATTGTCAACCTTTGTGTGAGGGTCAGGAGCGCGCGATGGTTAACTCCTACCAACCTCTCCCCTAGGAGCATGCGTTTAATAATTTTATTCAGTGACTAATAGACTTTTGCAATAAGTATGTGAGTTCTTTATGACTAATGTTGAGTCCATGGAATATACGCACTCTCACCCTTCCACCTTTGCTAGCCTCTCTAGTAGCGCACAACTTTCGCCGGTACAACAAACACCTTCCTCAAAACATCCACCATATACCTTGCTTAAAAGAGCCACCATATATCTTTCCTCAAAAAAGCCACCATACCTACATATTATGGCATTTCCATAGCCATTTCAAGATATATTGCCATGTGCTACGTCTCCAACGTATCTATAATTTTTGATGATGACATGCTATTATATTATCTGTTTTGGATGTTTTATAAACATTAATATGCTATTTTACATTATTTTTTGGGACTAACCTATTAATATTAAACGGAGTCCAAACGTAATAAACCTTCGGAAGGAATTTTTCTGGAAGGAAAGAAATCAACCAGGCTTGGAGTGCACGCCAGGACTTGTGCGAGGAGGTCATAAGCCTGCTAGGCGCGCCCTCCTGGCCGCGCCTAGCAGGCTTGTTGTCTCCTGGCAGGTCTCCTAACCCTAATCTTTGGCCAATAAATTCCCAAATATCCCCCCAACATCAAAAAGAGCCACGCAGATACTTTTCCGCCGCCAGAAGCCTCCGTTCCCGAGAGATCCAATCTTGGAGCCTTTTCCGGTAATCTACCGGAGGGGGTTTCAATCACGAAGGGCATCTACATCAATTCCATTGCCCCTCCAATTGTGTGTGAGTAGTCCACCATAGACCTATGGGTCCATAGCTAGTAGCTAGATGGCTTCTTCTCTCTTTGATCTTCAATACCATGTTCTTCATGATCTTCATGGAGATCTATCCGATGTAATCCTCTTTTGTGGTGTATTTGTCAAGATCCAATGAATTGTGAGTTTATGTTCAAATTATCCATGAATCTTATTTTAATCTCCTTTGAATTCCTATATGCTTGATTTCATATCCTTGCAAGTCTCTTCGAGTTATTGGTTTGGTTTGGCCATCTAGATTGGTAATTCTTGCAATGGGAGAAATGCTTGGTATTGGGTTCAATCTTGAAGTGTCCTCACCCAGTGACATAGTAGGGGTAGCGAAGCACGTATTGTATTGTTGCCATCAAGGGTAACAAGATGGGTTTTTCATCATATTGCTTGAGTTTATCCCTCTACATCTTGTCATCTTTCTTAATGTGTTACTCTGTTCTTAATGAACTTAATACTCTAGATGTAGGCAGTAGTCGGTCGATGTGTGGAGTAATAGTAGTAGATGCAGAATCGTTTCGGTCTACTTGATACGGACGTGATGCGTATTTGCATGATCATTGCCTTGGATAACTACATGATTATTCTCTTTTCTATCAATTGCTTGATAGTAATTTGTTTACCCACCATGATATTTCCTTCGAGAGAGAAGCCTCTAGTGAAACCTATGCCCCCGGGGTCTACTTTCCATAATATACTTTCAGATCTATAAACCAAAAATACTTTGCTACAATTTATTTACCTCTTACTTTCTGTTCTCGTTTACATCTATATCTATCGGATATAATCCTTGTAAGTAATCGTGAAGGGATTGACAACCCCTTTATAGAGTTGGGTGCAAGAGTTTGATTGTTTGTGTAGGTGCATCCATTGGTGACTTGCTTGTTCCTCCTAATGGATTGATACCTTGGTTCTCAACAACTGAGGGAAATACTTATCTACTTCGCTGCATCACCCTTTCCTCTTCAAGGGAAAACTAATGCGAGCTCAAGAGGTAGCAAGAAGGATTTCTGGCGCCGTTGCTAGGGAACGAAACATAGCAAGTCAAGACAAGATCTCTCCCGTCAACTTGCCAATTTCTAGCGCCGTTGTAGGGGTGGATACACATCAAGCCTAACAAGTAGCCATCACAAAGTCATCTCTTTCATTTACATTATTTGCCATTTGCCTCTCATTTTCCACTCCCCCATTTCTAAAATGATTTTTAGAAAATCCCAAAAAGATTTGCCTTTTTATTCGCCCTTCTTTCGTTTACCCGTGTGATTGCTTGAACTTATGGCTAGCCTTACCACTTTAGCTAATACTCCCGAGTATGAGGTTCTTAATTTTAAGAAAAGGGAAGAAACAAAACTTAAAATATGCTTGCTATAGAATTTGCAATGCTCAAAATAGATATATTTTTAAGCAATCTACTACCGTTCTCCTTCACTTTTTTACGTGGTTATTACTCCTTGGAATAGATATGTTCTAGATACCATCATGGGAAGGAATTTCTTGGGAAGTCATACTTTTGACTCTTATAGCGCTATGATAAATCTGTTAGGTTCATCCCCAATCATGGTTAATGGAACAAACTTAACTTTGGAACATGTAATGCGAAGGCTTGATATTATTGAAAAAAGGTTGCTATGGTTGAGCTTATTGAAAACTTGGATAAAAAGATCCATAATCACATTACTCAATATGGAT
Organism: Hordeum marinum; assembly: GCA_022496015.1. Lineage (NCBI taxonomy): Eukaryota > Viridiplantae > Streptophyta > Magnoliopsida > Poales > Poaceae > Hordeum > Hordeum marinum. The sequence goes on along the minus strand of CM039678.1, from coordinate 448,950,071 downwards.
CTAAAGTAGGAGTTACCTTAAAAATCTAAAGGAAAAGGATCCCATAGTTAATGAAAAATTGGAACAAGATTCCTCTAGAATTGGCAAGCTAGAGGACATTATTACCAACTTGGGATCCGCTGTTGCTTTGTTTCAAACTACTCCAATTCCTTTGCCTCCTAAGGCTGCCAAGTTTGTTTATGTTCCTAAAAATAAGGGTGAATCTTCTAGTAAAGGAGATGAAGATCTTAAGATGATAAGTGAGGGATCACTAGAAGAGTGTCTAGAGGGGGGTGAATAGACTACTAGCTGGAAATGAAAACCTAACCTTTTCCCAAGTTAATTGGTTGGCGGTTTTTAACAGTTTTAGCAAGACTAGCAAGTCTATATACCCAACACATGCATGTCAACAAATATGGCAGTAGAAAGTAAAGAGTTGACATATGAAGATCAAACGCAATTGGAGATGCAGGGATTTTTCCCGTGGTTCCGATAGGTGGTGCTATCGTACGTCCATGTTTATGGAGTCTTCAACCCACAGAGGGTAACGGTCATGAGAGTCCATGGAGAGCTCCACCCATAAGGGTCCACGAAGTAGCAACCTTGACTATCACGTAACGGTTTCCGTCCACGAAGGACTAGCCTCACTATGGGTAGATCTTCACGAAGTAGGCAATCTCCTTGCCCATACAAACTTCTTGGTTCAACTCCACAACACGAAGTAGGAGTCTCCCAAGCGACACCTAACCAATCTAGGAGGCACCACCCTCCAAAAGGTAATAGGCTCGCTAATGCGATGAACTCCTTGCTCTTATGCTTCAAGATGATAGACTCCTCAACACACAATCACTCTCTCACAGATTTGGCTTGGTAGAAGAGATTTATTGGGTGCAAAGAAACTTGGGGAGGTTAGAAATCAAGATCCATATGGTAGGAGTGGAAGATATTGACCTCAACACAAGGGTAGGTGGTCCTCTCTCAGAAAACTGATAGGATAGGTATGGAATAGTCCTGAGTGCTTCTCTTTCGAGTAGTTGGTGGTGGAGGGGTATATATAGGCATCTCCAAAAATCCAACCGTTACACACAATAAGTCAGACTCGGTGGAACCGATGTGTGAATCTCGATTGTACCGAAGTGACTTACAGTTAGCAACTTTTGAATCTCGGTGAGACCGATATAGGAATCTCGGTTGCACCGATAAGATGACCTACGGTTAGAATGTCCAATCTCGGTGACGTCGATTTGACAATCTCGGAGGGACCGAAACTGCGAATTTGCGTAACAAAAAGTTGGCAGCCCGAACTCAGTGGCACCGGTATGGAATCGATTGCACCAAAGTGGCTAGGGTTTGGGTGAGTTTGTCTAGGGTTTGTAATCGGTGGCACCGATTGTGAAATGTTGGTTGCAACGATTTTGAGTGTTTGGGTTTGGACAGACTTTGGTGGGAGAGTTTGTGGGTGTTTTTGGTGACTATCACTTGTGCATGTATGAGCATTTTGTTCACCAACAAAACCTTACCCCCTTTTAATAGTATTGGCTTTCCTATGGACTCAAAGTGATTTCTCACAAATACAAAATGTAGAGTCCTCTTGCTCGAAGTTTGGCCAACCTATTTCTTCTCCTTCTTCTTCATGGGGATACTCTCCATACTCCTTTTTGTCCAACCCAACTCTACATGGACTATTATCTGAAATACACTAGATAAAAGTATTAGTCCAAGAGACAATGTATGTTGTCATGAATTATCAAAACCACCACAGGAGCATGTTGTGCTTTCAATCTCCCCCTTTTGGTAATTGATGACAACATACAATCAAAGCTTCAAATAAGGATATGCGTGGATATAATGAAGACTTTGAGAGACACATGACTTAGATTTGCTCCCCCTAAATGTGTGCAGTCCTTTAAAGGATAGTTGTTTTGGAATGCATGGACACACATGTAGTATAAGGGATATAATTCATGTATATCTTGGCTATATGCATCAAGTATATGTGAATGAGTTGTATCCTTGTTCAAGACTTCACTCTTGCAAAAAATATGCGCAAGAAGAAAGAGATCATCTTGATCGAAGATATGATGCATATACTTACCTTGAGTTCTTGATCATTCTAGTAGTAGAAACACACTTGAGAAAACAATGTTAGGAAACACAAGAGTATTCTACTAATATCAAGACATGGAACTCAAATATACCAAGATGTGGAGAACATATAGAAGATAGTATTCTTTTAATATTGATATGTCTCCAAGATCACTTAGAACTTTCTCCCCTTAGATATGAAAGTAGTAGTTCATCCTCTCCACTCCTAAACATGTTTATCCGAGGCTAAAACAAAAAGAAAGGAATAAGGGACCAAGTTTCTGTTTTCAAAGAATCAAAAGAAATGTTTTCAAAGACAAAGTGAAGGACATCATCTAGAGAAGATCTGAGTGGTTACGAGAGAACATGCAAATAGAGAACAAACCACACAAGATTTTTTAACTAGATGATGGGCGGTGACTAGGTCACCTATATTAGAGTACATTGACTTAGGAGCCAAGCAAGAATACTTGATCATAGGTCATACTCTACGTTAAGCTCAAAATGGGGTTACCATTTTTTGATTATGCATTGTAATGTCTTCATATCTCTTGAGTTGCTTTAGCTCATGACTTGGAGTAAAGCCTTTTCAAGGATATGAGTGCATACGTTTGAGTGATGTTGATGACGTAGCTCGTAGGTGAACTTGTTGAGGATGCTCGAGGTTGATGAAGAACATCTTGAGTTGGGAGCAATCCTTCTCGTTCTAGTACACTTGTTACCTACAAAGGTTAGTCATGCAAGGAAGAACAATAGGTATATCCATTTGACATGATACCAATTGAGATTTTGCAATAATTATCAAGTATATGTCAATGATATGTTTTTGTTGTCTTGTTACTTCCATCATCAAGAGGGATTGTGGATACTTGGTCAAGACAAGATTGCTTATGATTGGAGTTGGTTCCAATCTCGTGGAATGAAGTTCTTCCACGTACCTACAAACGGTTAGATGCAATACAAGGGAGCATAGAATTCCATGGCATAAGATTACATGTTAGGAATATCATGGAAGTGTCAAGATGGATCATGCCCTTGCAAGCATCCGAGTGAGTCTAGCTCAAGTTTCAAGCATCAATGATGTTCAACTCACTCCTCAAGTGACAAAAAGTTTTCTAATCAAGTGGACTAGTAAAGATATTGGCCAATTGCTTGTTAGTGCGAACATGCTTAAGACTAATATCTCATTTGGCAACATGATCACGAATGAAATGATGTCAAACTTGAATATGCTTGGTTTGAGAGTGTTGCACAGGATTATGACCAATCTTAATAGCACTTTCATTGTCACAAAGTAATGGAACATTTTAAACATGGATTCCATAATCCTTAAGCGTTTGTGTCATCCATAGTAATTGCGCACAACAAGATCCAGCATCAATATACTCAGCTTTGGCAGTAGATAAAGATACCGAGTTTTGTTTCTTGGAGGACCAAGACACAAGAGGTTTACCCAAAAATTGACAAGTACCTGAGGTGGATTTTCTATCAACCTTGTCACCGGCATAGTCCGAATCAGAATAGCCAAGAAGGTTAAAAGAAGATCCCTTGGGATACCAAATGCCAAAGTTTGGTGTTTGTATCAAGTATCTCACAATACGTTTCATGGCCAAAAGATGACACTCCTTAGGTGCAGCTTGATATCTAGCACACATGCAAACACTAAGCATAATATCGGGACGAGATGCACATAGATATAGCAATGAACCAATCATAGATCTATAAACTTTTTGATCAACCGGTTCATCCTCCTTGGTAAGATCAACATGTCCACTAGTTGGCATGGGAGTTTTCATACCTTTGCACTCCTGCATGTTGAACTTCTTGATCAAGTCCTTGGTATACTTAGTTTGAGAGATGAAAGTTCCTTCTTTTGATTGCTTGATTTGCAATCCAAGAAAGAATTTCAGCTCACACATCATGGACATCTCATACTTCTCGCACACAAATTGAGGGTTAGCGAAACCAAAGATAATATCATCCACATAGATTTGGCACACAAATAATTCACCATTAACTCTCTTAGTGAACAAGGTTGCATCAATTTTACCAATTTCAAAACCTTTTTCAGTGAGAAACTTTGTTAAGCATTTTTACCAAGCACGAGGGGCTTGCTTAAGAACATAAAGTGCTTTATGAAGCTTGTAGACATGATTAGGTTTCTTAGGATTCACAAAACTAGGTGGTTTCTTAACATAAACCTCTTCTTCAATTTCACCATTTAAAAAGGCACTTTTAATGTCCATTTGGTAAAGCATGATATCATGGTGATTAGCATAGGCAAGAAGAATGCGGATAGCTTCAAGTCTACCGACAGGGGCATAAGTCTCACCATAGTCCATACCTTTGACTTGAGTATATCCTTGGGCCATGAGACGTGCCTTGTTGCGCACAACTTGACCATCTTAGTCTTGCTTGTTCTGAAACACTTATTTGGTTCCGATGATGTTGTGATCATCCTCGTGCTTCTCCACGAGTGTCCACACTTCGTTCCTTTCAAAATTGTGAAGCTCTTCATGCATGGCGTTCACCCAATCCGCGTCTTCAAGAGCTAGCTCTACCTTCAAGGGCTCAATGCTAGAGATGAAAGAATAATGCTCACAAAACTTAGCTAGATGAGTTTTAGAGCGAGTGATTCACCCGGTTTGGATGTCACCAAAGATTTGGTTTAGGGCATGGTTCTTGGTCACTTGTGTTCTAACTTGGGGTAGCTTGGGCTTGTTAGACGGTGGAGATTCTTCTTCATCATCATCTCCTTCATATTCGTTGTTTTTGACGGTGTCGTTCCCTTGAGGTGGTGGTGAAGGAGGTTGTGGTGGATCTTCATGATGTACTTCCTCCTCTTCATCATCTTGCCATGTACCACTTGTGGATGCCTCCATGTTGTGGTTCACCTTGTCGTGAAGTAGGGGCTTCCACTTGAGTTGATGAAGTACTTCCCTTCACCTCCATGGGACGAATCTTGCCGATGGGTAAATCTATGATAGCTTCCAAAGGGTCCTTATCACCTACATCATTTGGCAATTGTTTGACTTGCGAACTATTAGATTCATCAAACTTCACATATACCGTCTCTTCAACTTTTCGAGTGAAGTTGTTGTAGACACGGTATGTTTGAGAATTTGATCCGTAACCAAGTAGGAATCCTTCATGAGATTTAGGAGCAAATTTAGTACGATGATGCTTTTCAAGAATGTAGCACTTGGATCCGAATACTCGAAAGTATCTTACTTGGGGTTTGTTACCGGTGAGTAGCTCGTATGCCATTTTACCGAGAAGCTTGTGAAAGTAAAGTCAGTTTGTGGCATGACATGCTGTTTCCATGGCTTCTGACCAAAAGTTTCTTGGCGTCTTGTATTCGTCAAGCATCGTTCTAGCCATCTCAATAAGCGTCATGTTCTTCCTCTCAACAACTCCATTTTGTCGAGGCGTGTACGTAGGCGAGAACTCATGTGAGACACCTTCTTCGTCAAGAAAGGTATCCACATGGGTGTTCTTGAACTCCGATCCGTTATCACTTCGAACCTTCTTGATCTTCACTTCAAACTGATTTTGTGCTTTGCGTGCAAAGTTCTTGAAGATCTTTTGTACCTGCGACTTATCATCAAGGAAGAATACCCACGTAAATCTAGAAAAATCCTATAACTAGACCATAGGAATTTCCACCGAGACTCTTGTAAGCATTGGGACCAAAAAGATCCATGTGAAGTAACTCGAGTGGTCTCCTAGTAGTCATGATATTCTTAACAGGATGACTTCCACCTACTTGCTTTCTAGCTTGACAAGCACTACAAAGTCTATCTTTGTCAAAGATAACATCTTTAATACCAAGTATATGATCACCCTTGATCAGCTTATCTAAATTACGCATGCCAACATGTCCTAGTCTTCTATGCCAAAGCCAACCTTTAGAAGATTTAGCAATTAAACAAGTGCGAGCCTTGGATTTCTTAGTGAAATCAACAATGTATAGATCACCTCTACGGATACTGGTAAAGACCATTTTATGATTATCTTGACGAAGCACTTGGCAATCTACTTTCGTGAACAACACATTGAAACCAAAGTCGGCAAGTCTAGATACGAAAGAAGATTGTAGCCAAGAGATTCAACGAGCATAACATTTTGAATACAGCTATCATGGGATATGGACACCTTACCAAGACCAAGTACCTTACCCTTGGAGTTTTCTCCAAATGTTACGTACCTTTGCGGTCCATGGTTTGGTGTGATCTCTTCAAACATTTCTCTATCTCTGGTCATATGATCGATACACCCGCTATCGAGAATCCACTCTTTTCCTTTGGACATGTAATCCTTGAAGTTTGCCAGATTCTTCATGATCTTCTCATACTCGATGTCGAATAGCTCATCTTCATCATAGTAGCCAGGCTCCACATTGTGATCATCAAGTGGGAAATCCTCGTCATAAAGAACAAGAGATTCGTTAGGATGGTGATCATGAGAATGTTCAAGTTTATGAATACGAAGGGCCTCTATAATGATTTTGTTGATAGTTATGACATCTCCTTTAGCACACATGAGGTCTCTAAGCTCAAATAGAAAATCATCAAACTTAGGATCACTAGGCATCATATTGTGAAAAGAAACAGTTTTATGAAGAATTTCATCAAGATTACTTAATGAAAGATTTGGATATCATTTCTCCAAATCAGTCCACAAAGTATAAGCACATGCAAAGTTCTTCAATTGAGAAAGCACGAATCTTGGTAAGCCTCTAACAATAAGATTGACAGTTCTAAGATTGCGTAGCATATCAATTTCCTCTTCATGTGTGGGATGCAAGGGATCAATAGGAGGCTCATAGGGGCGCATAACATATTTGCTCAATTGAAATTCATTAAATAGATCAATCATCAAAGTTTTCCATTGACTATAATACTCTCCATCAAGAATAGGCACTCGACAACTCAAACTCCCTATACTAGACACATCCATCTTCCTCCTCCGTGATTAAACCGAAACAATGGAGACCAAAGCTCTGATACCAATTGAGGGATCACTAGAAGAGTGTCTAGAGGCGGGGGGAGGGGGTTGAATAGACTACGAGCAGGAAATTAAAAACTAACCTTTTCCCAAGTTAATTGGTTGGAAGATTTTAATAGTTTTAGCAAGACTAGCAAGTCTATATACCCAACACATGCATGTCAACAAATATGGCAGCGGAAAGTAAAGACACTGCACATGAATTAAAGAGTTGAGATATGGAGATCAAACGCAATTGGAGACACAAGGATTTTTCCCGTGGTTCTGATAGGTGGTACTATCGTACGTCCACGTTTATGGAGTCTTCAACCTACGGAGGGTAACAGTCGCGAGAGTCCATGGAGGGCTCCACCCATAAGGGTCCACGAAGTAGCAACCTTGACTATTCCATAACGGCTTCCATCCATGAAGGACTAGCCTCACTATGGGTAAATCTTCACAAAGTAGGCGATCTCCTTGCCAGTACAAACTTCTTGGTTCAACTCCACAACACTAAGTAGGAGGCTCCCAAGCAACACCTAACCAATCTAGGAGGCACCACCCTCCAAAAGGTAATAGGCTCGGTAATGCGATGAACTTCTTGCTCTTGTGCTTCAAGATGATAGACTCCTCAACACACAATCACTCTCTCATGGACTTGGCTTGGTAGAAGAGATTGATTGGGTGGAAAGCAACTTGGGGAGGCTAGAAATCAAGTGCATATGGTAGGAGTGGAAGATCTTGACCTCAACACAAGGGTAAGTGGTTCTCTCTCAAAAACTGATAGGATAGGTATGAAATAGTCCTGAGTGCTTCTCTTTAGAGTAGCTGGTGGTGGAGGGGTATATATAGGCATCTCCAAAAATCCAACCATTACACACAATAAGTCAGATCGGTGGAACCAATGTGTAACTCTCGGTTGTACCAAAGTGACTTAAAGTTAGCAACTTTTGAATCTCGGTGAGACCGATATAGGAATCTCGGTTGCACCGATAAGGTGACCAACGGTCAGAATGTCCAATCTCGGTAACGTCGATTTGACAATCTTGGAGGGACCAAAACTGTGAATTTGCATAACAAAAAGTTGGCAGCCTGAACTTGGTGGCACCAGTATGGAATCGGTTGCACCGAAGTGGCTAGGGTTTGGCTGAGCCTGTCTAGAGTTTGGAATCGGTGGCACCGAGTGTGAAATGTTGGTTGCACTGATTTTGAGTGTTTGGCTTTGGATATACTTTGGTGGGAGAGTTTGTGGGTGTTTTTGGTGACTATCACTTGTGCACGTATGAGCATTTTGTTCACTAACAAAACCTTACCCCCTTTTAATAGTATTTGCTTTCCTATGGAGTCAAAGTGATTTCTCACAAATATAAAATGTAGAGTCCTCTTGCTTGAAGTTTGGCCAACCTATTTCTTCTCCTTCTTCTTCATGGGGATACTCTCCACACTCCTTTTTGGCCAACCCAACTCTCCATGGACTATTATGTGAAATACACTAGATAAAAGTATTAGTCCAAGAGACAATGTTTGTTGTCATGAATTATCAAAACCACCAAGGGAGCATGTTGTGCTTTCAATAAGCATTCACCCTAGCCGTCTCAATATTATTACAGAACCAATTGCCACCATTGAATCTCTTGATTTTTTTCCTAGGAGTATTATTAGTGATAAGAAGAACGGGACTCCTAGGGCTTATAAGTGTTCAATTGTGGAGTTGCATACCAAAGATGACAATACCTAGATCTACTATGTTTTGCCTAGCTAGGGGCGTTAAACAATAGCGCTTGTTGGGAGGCAACCCAATTTGATTTTTGTCTTCTGTTTTTGCTTGTGTTTTTGAGTGTTTCCCACATTATTACTTCTGTAGGAATTGTGTTTTGGTGTTTTAATTAGTGTTTGAGCCAAGTAAAACCTTTGGGGTGATCTATGGTAGTTGTTGATTTGATCTTGCTGAAAAACAGAAACTTTGGCACTCAGTCCAGGAATGTTCTAAATTTTTCATAGCGTCGAATGAGTCTGCAATTTTTACACAAGATTGATATATAAATTTCCCAGGTTTTGCACATTTTTTCAGAATTTTTTGGGTTACAGAAGCATACGAAGTTTTCAGATTGCTATAGAATGTTCTGGTTTTGAGAGATTCTGTTTTCTTTGAGTTGTTTGCCTATTTTGATGAATCTTTGGGTTGTATCATGGGGTATGAACCGTGGAGAAGTTAGAATACAGTAGGTATAACACCAATATAAATAAAGAATGAGTTCACAACAATACCTAAAGTGGTGATTTATTTTCTTATACTAACGTATATAGCGAGTTTTCTGTTAAGTTTTGTGTTGTGAACTTTTCAAGTTTTGGGTAAAGATTTTATGGACTATGGAATAAGGTGTCGGTGTACTAAAGTATGGGATTTTTAGTACCCCATACTTGCGCATGGAAAGTTGTAGCCATACCAGCGGCAAGGCTTACCAGGGAGCAACTGAGAACAAATACAACAACATCGAGAAGGCATTCAAGTCAATAGACCAAAGGCAAGATCCCCGACAAGACCTTGCCAGGATGGACTTCAAACCCTCGGCAAGGCGAAATGCTAACAAGACCCCTCCAACGCAGAGGCCAGGTGTCGCCTCACTGGGGCACGTGTTGAAGCACAGCGGTGCCGATGAGACGGGGTCCTGTCCCGTCTCGTGGATGGTCAGAAGCACCAGACGAAGCATTAAATGCGCCTATCTTACACCGTGAGAGTTATGTATGATAGCATTGTAGCACTGTACACCTCGTGTACGCACTGTATGCCACTGTTGGTGACCCCTTCGAGAGTATAAAAGGAGGCCCAGGGCGTTACATGAGAGGGCTCTCTGGCCCATTCTGCATGAGTAGCAGCTATGTACGGTAGCACTCCCAGAACCTGAGCTAGAACTCGTCCAATACAACTAAATAGGAGTAGGGTTTTATGCATCTTTGCGACCCGAACCTGGGTAAAAAAAACCTGCGCTGCTCGTTCGTCCTGCTCTTCGCGCACGCCCATCTCCCTGCCGAACCAAAAGGGGTCCTCTCGATCCCATAGGTGTCGTTCCCCCAACATCTTTGGCGTGCCAGGTAGGGGGGTTGGATGCATAAACCTGGTCCAACGACCAATGCATCAATTCCTTCATCATATCAATCGCCATGGCTCCCAATAAGAAGGGTTTCACGGCAATGGAACCCTCCACGTCCGCCGCGCTCGTAGCCGCCCAAGCGGGCAACTAAGTAGGTGCGGGCAGAGGGAGTGGAGACCCTGTGCCCATGCGGCACTTCGATGATCAAGGCCAAGGAAGTGGCGATGCTCGCCGTGGAGACACTCACGGCAGTGGTGGGAACCCCCATGCCGCTGGGTCTTAGGACGGGGCTGCATCGCCTGCGGGCGATACGATGAACTCTGGGGACGGAAGGTAACCTTCCAATACACCCACGCCGGCGCGACCTTCCCAGGACGCGCGCGAAGAGCAGCGCTGCGGTGTTGGTGGTTCCCAATGTCCCCCCAGAAAAGCTCCCGCGCATCCCTCCCAAGATGCGCGGGACTAGCATGCACGCGAGCATGCTAGTGGGAGTGGCGTGCAATCGCAATACCACGACGGAGCTCCTTCTAACATGGTTAGGGGTCAGAGCGCTCTCCTCCACAGCAACAACCAGTGGTGAGAATGCCGGAGGTGGTGCGGCCACGGTGCACTCTCCTGCACAACAACAATGACGTCACCGAATCGATGGACCGATGCTTGCGATGGCTACTCGATGGTGTCGTTTGATCCACGGAACCGCCGTGATTAGCGTAAAGTTCTTCGAGAACGAAGCAAAGAAGAAACTCGGACTACAATCGAGCGGCGGCGGGAAGCGCGCCATAAATCTAATAAGAGCGCGAGACCCACTATAGACAAATCCACGCCAAGGTATCCTATCAGCCTACCTTACGAGGTGGGGTGTCCAACGTATAGCCGTGAGCTGCGGCGAGTCCAGTGGCCCAAGTCCCAAACGTTCAAGCCAGAGGTCCCAGAGAAATATGATGGCAAGACTCACCTGCCAGAGTTCTTGAGCATCTACACCATTGTGGTGCAGGCTGTCGGGGCTCACGATGACAAGATACTCGCCAACTACTTCCCATTGGTGCTTAAGCCCAATATCAGGTCGTGGTTGATGCACTTGCCGGAAGGATCCATTTCTTCCTGGGCAGATTTGTGCCATGAGGTTGTTGGCGCCTTTACCAGAGGTCATCAAGCTCCTGGCCATGAAAGTGATTTACATCTCATCCCATAGAAGGAGGGTGATACTTTGCGCAAGTACATCCAGAGGTTCAGCCGCATACACCACAACATAGCAGACGTTCATCCTGCCGCTGTTATCAGCGCGTTCCATCAGAACGTGCGTAACCGCAGGATGCGGGAAGAGCTGGCGATGAACAAGGTCAGGGATGTTGCCAAGCTCTATGCTCTGGCAGATAAATGTGATCGGCCTGAGGAAGGGAGGAGGCTCCCTGGCGAGGATGCTGGCGCAGGGGTCGACTCTAAGGATGAGGACACCGCCGCCCTGGCAAAGAAGGGCCAGCGGCATAACAGGAAGCGCAAGGGAAAGGCCATGCTTGCCGTCAAGGGATCCGGCAACCCTGACACCGCCAAGAAGGCCAAGCGTGATGACCCTGGCACGGATGTTGCCGAGTGCGCCTCCTGTCAGGCTTTGCCGGTTGCCGACAAGCCGGAAGGCTCCGTCAAGCAGTATTGCAAGATCCATCGCACCAAAGGCCACGATCTCCGAGACTGCCGGCAAGTTGAGCAGCTTGCCGAGAAGCAAAAATTTGAGTATGAGAGGCGAGACAAGGAGAAGGGCCAGGATGGTGCGGAGGGGGTCCAACAAGAAGCATGGTGGCCAAGGAGGTCACTGCAGCAAGGCCAAGCAATAGAAGGACCGGCCCGCTCGTGGCCGCGACAAGCCAGCGGGGGGTGATGATGATGACGTTGAATAGGACAACGAGTCCAGCAAGCAAGAATTCCAGAGAGATATAGACGCCATGTATGTCGGCGGAGGTGCCTCGTTGCATTCTTCCCACCGCCAACTAAATAGTGGGCACGTGAGGTTAATGCGATCGAGCCATCTGTCGGTGCCCGGATGCCTTTGAAATGGTCCAACACGCCTATCATTTTTGACGTTGAGGATCATCGTGTAACCGTGGTTGGGTGTTTGCCGTTGTTCATCTCACCAATGATTCGCAACCTCAAAGTTATGGAAATACTAGTTGACGGTGGGGCCGTCCAGAACTTGATCTCGCCCGAGGTGATCATGAGATTGCAAATTCCTAATGGAGATCTTGAGGAAACGGGCTCGTTTCAGGGGGTCAATCCAGGAAGGAGCCAACCCAAGGGAAAGATCATGCTTCGGGTAACATTTGGTAGCAATCTGAACTTTTGGACGGAGAAGGTTGTTTTCGATGTTGCCAAAATTCCGTTCCCATACAATGCGATCCTTGGCCGTCCAGCGTTGGCCAAGTTCATGGCGGCGTCGCACTACGCCTGCAATGTATTGAAGATGCCCGGGCCAATGGGCATCATCACTGTCAAGTCCGACAAGAAGGATGCACTTGTCTACGCCGATCAACTCTACCGGGAGACGGTTGCAGCATCTTTCGCCAATGCACTTGCTCCTATTGCTAAAACTCCCGGGAGGAAGAAGCCCGGCAAGACCTCTCACACAAACTCCGGCAAGCGCACTTCCTTGGAGCGCTGTGCTTCTGTTGAGGACGTGCCAGAGAGTTCCACCGGCAAGAGCAAGAAGTCTAAGGCAGCTCCACCAAAGACTAAGAAGGTGCCCGCCAAGGAGGATGGCATGGGAGAAACTTTCACCATAAGTTGCACCCTTGACGACAAATAGGAAAGCGCGCTCGTCACCTTCCTGCGGGCAAATGTCGATGTGTTTGCATGGCAACCAGCTGATATCCCCGGTGTTCCCAGGAAGGTGATTGAGCACCACCTTGCCGTCTGTCCACACACGCGACCCGTCAAGCAGAAGGTGTTGGGGATACAACCCCATGGTGAGACCCGTCCAGGTGGGGCTGGGTCATACCTGGTGGCTCATGGGCCAGACCAAGGATGGGCCTCGAGACATAAGCCTAGACGTGTGGCGGCTTACCAAGATGGCCCAAGGCAAGGCCCAGACAAGGAAGGCATGAAGACCCGGGCGGATAAGCCGCCCGAAGACGGCTTGCTCAGGAAGGCAAGACGACATAGAGATAGAGTCGGACACGCTGTAAGAGTCGGTATGAGACTTGTATAACCCGTGGTCTTGACCTCCTATATAAGGGCGAGACACGAGGCGACTTAGACAGAAACCAACTAATCGAGAGCTAGGTCAAGCGAATCTGCTCCCTTGTAATCGATACTCCAATCAATACAACACAAGCAGGACGTAGGCTTTTACCTCTTCTTGAGGGGCCGAACCTGGGTAAACTCGTGTCCTTCGTCCCAACCAACGCCTTTGAGTCCATCACCTTAGCGATGGCCTCGAATCTAAGTCCTCGGACATCTGCCGTGACAAAACCACGACAGTTGGCGCCCACCGTGGGGCTAGCGCTCGGTGGTGTTGAGTTCTCAGAGGGCTTTCTTCCAGGGATCGGGGAATACATGATCAGAAGGATGAACAAAAGTCGAGTATGGGTTCCGGGTTCCATTCGGCGGAATCCACGTCTTCATTGGCAAGTTCGGCAGATCTACACCTGGGCCAGACGTCTGCACCGATATCATCGAGCCGGCTCAGCGCGTGCCACCAGCCCGACACGTGCAACCCGCCCGTGCTGACACGGGCAGGAAGCATGTATTTGTTGGCTTCACTCAAGGTATGGATCTTGAGGCTTCTATGTTGCAGGAGACTCTCATTTGTTTGGAGGATGGATCTTCGAGCAGAGAGGCAGAATCGATCTACCAGCTTCACGATGGCAGGCTCGGGGGCTACGACCAGCTTTACCCCGAGTCGGATCATTCTGAGCCGGACGGTCAAGCACCGCCGACTCATGCGGCCATGTTCATGGCAGGAACAGAACCGGGCCCAAGAAGTATAGCCGCTGACGCGGCAGACACGGGGGCTGACCCACCGCCGGCTTAGGTTCTTCTAGTTCTGATGAACGAGCTCACAACTCTGATGGCGACTGAAGTCACACCTGAGAATCAAGCCACCCGGAACCTGGAGATCACAAGACTGAAGGACCAGACGGTGGAAGTCCAACAGGGGATCGACACGTTAAAGGGTCAGAAGGATGCGGCGGCAGAGCGCCTTAAGGTGGATGCTTTCCGCCTTGAGCTAGAACATCAGTCGACAGCCGCGATGCGGCAGATGAGGCATTAGTCCTGCCAGCCAGAACAATATGAGGCCACAAACCTTTTTAACACGCCAGGAACGGGACGGACAGCGGAAGCACCTGGAAGTCGACCGGCGGCTCGGCAGCAGCTTAACCCGCCCCGACGGAATCAGACCTCACCAATGGCTTTTCCAACGCCGGCGGGTCATTATTTAAACCCGACAGAGAACATGGTGGTGGCAGCAACCGATCTTGGAACAATCCCTATTCCTGACGAGGCGCCTTTTGTAGAAGAGGTGCGGAATGCTATTGGATACCTACAAATGGCGATGTCCCATCAAGAGAAGTATACCTATAGCTAGAGTCGCGTGCATTCAACCCCCATCCCCAGCCGTAGCTTCAGCCGATGCTATGAGTCGCCGGCGGTTTCTAGCAGTGATCGGCACCGGGGCCCGCCGCGAGCTGATCAGGCGGCTTTAGATGCTCAAGCGCTCGTAGACCGGGCAAGAACACAGCGAGAGGCGGCGGCTCTGGCAGCGGTGGCTCATCAAGAGCCTGCGCCCTCCATCTCAGTTGGAGCGGGAGCAACCACCAGGGTTGTGGGAGTACCATGCTTGGTGCTGGCTCTACGGAACGAGCGTCTGCCGAAGGACTTCAAAGGCCCCTGCAAGGTCCCAAATTACACTGATGACCTGCCCCCGGAGGCCTGGATTGAAAGTTATGAGCTGGCCATGGAGATGTTGGACGTCAATGACGTGGTATGTGCGAAGTACTTTATCATGATGCTAGAAGGGCTGGCTCGCACGTGGTTGAAGGTTTGCGTGTGCGTAGGAAATTTTTTGTTTCCCATGCGACGTTCCCCTACAGTGGCATCATGAGCTAGGTTGATGGTTCGATGAGATCTCGAGTAGAACACAAAAGGTTTGTGGGCATTGATGCTTAGATTGCTTCCTCCCTTGGTCGTGTTTTGGTTCAGCGGTATTGTGGGATGAAGCGGCCCGGACCAACCTTACTTGTACGCTTACGAGAGACCGGTTCCCTCAACTTCACTTGTTGCAACAGATGGCTAGCGGGTGTCAGTTTCTCCTACTTTAGTTGGATCGGATTCGATAAAGGCAGTCCTTGAGAAGGTTGAAAAGCAACTTATGTATCACCGTTGTGGTTTATGCGTAGGTGAGAATCGTTCTTGCTAGATACCCGTAGCAGCCACGTAAAACTTGCAACAACAATTAGAGGACGTCTAACTTGTTTTTGCAGGGTATGTTGTGATGTGATATGGCAAATTACATGATGAGATATATGTGATGTATGAGATGATCATGTGATGTATAGAATTTCACGACTTGCATGTCGATGAGTACGGCAACCGGCAGGAGCCATAGGGTTGTCTTTCATTATTGTATGACCTGCGTGTCAATCATTAAGCACTATGTAATGCTTTACTTTATCGCTATGGTAGCAATAGTAGTAGAAGCATGCAGGGCGTGACAACCCTGATGGCGACACGTTGATGGAGATCATGGTGTCGTGCCAGTGACGATGGAGATCATGCCGATGTTTTGAAGATGGAGATCTCAAACACAAGTTCATGGCCATATCATGTCACTTATGAATTGCATGAGATGTTAATCCTTTTATGCACCTTGTTTTGCTTAGTACGACGGTAGCATTATAAGGTGATCCCTCACTTAAATTTCAAGATAAATTGTGTTCTCCCCGAGTGTGCACCGTTGCGAAAGTTCGTCGCGTCGAGACACCACATGATGATCGGGTGTGATAGACTCTACGTTCACATACAACAGGTGCAAGCCAGATTTGCACGTGCAGAACACTCGGGTTAAACTGGACGAGCCTAGCAGGTACAGACATGGCCTCGGAACACAAGAGACTGAAAGGTCGAACATGAGTCATATAGTAGATATGATCAACATAATGATGTTCACCATTGAAGCCACCTTAACTCACGTGATGATCGGACTTGAGTTGGTAAATTTGGATCATGTGACACTCAGATGACCTCAGGGATGTCAATTTGAGTGGGAGCTTTAGTAATTTGATTAACTAAACTCATTATCTTGAACAATAGTCTAAGTAACCTTTGCATATTTATGTTGTAGATCAATGGCTCGCGCAGTAGCACCCCTGAATTTTAATGCATTCCTAGAGAAAGCTAAGTTGAAAGATGATGGAAGTAACTTTGTTGATTGGGCCCGTAATCTGAGGATTATCCTCACGGCTTCCTAGAAACAATATGTCCTTGATGCACCACTTGGTGACCAACCAGAAGACATGACCTCCGAAGACGTTAAGAACGCTTGGGAGGCTCGTGCTGGAGACTACTCAATTGTTTAGTGTGCAATATTGTATGGCTTAGAACCGGGACTTCAAAGATGTTTTGAACGTCATGGAGCATATGAGATGTTCCAGGAGTTGAAGTTTATTTTTCAGAAGAATGCCCGGATCGAGAGGTATGAGACCTCCGATAAGTTCTATGCTTGCAAGATGGAGGAGAACGGGTCTATCAGTGAGCATATACTCAGAATGTCTGGGTATTCAAACCATCTAGCTGAGTTGGGAATTACCCTATCGCAAGAGGCGATCATTGACAGAGTTCTTCAATCACTGCCACCTAGTTACAAGAGCTTTGTGATGAACTATAACATGCACGGGATGAACAAGTCTTCATCCGAGCTGTTTGCGATGCTAAAAGTCGCTAAGTCTGAAATCCAGAAAGAACATCAAGTGTTGATGGTCAATAAAACCACTAGTTTCAAGAAAAATGGCAAGGGCAAAGGCAAGAAGGGTAAAACCAAGAAGGATGGCAAAGTAGTTGATACTCCTACAAAGAAGCCTAAGCATGGATCTAAGGCAGAAACTGAGTGCTTTCATTGCAAAGGAACTGGTCACTGGAAGCGGAACTGCCCCAAGTACCTGGCTGACAAGAAGGCGGACAAAGATAAACAAGGTATATATGATATACATGTTATTGATGTGTACCTTACTAGTTCTTGTAGTAGTGCCTGGGTATTTGATACCGTTTCGGTTGCTCACATTTGCAACTCAAAGCAGGAACTACGGAATAAACGAAGACTGGCAAAGGACGAAGTGACGATGCACGTGGGAAATGGTTCCAAGGTTGATGTGATCGCCGTCGGCATGCTCTCTCTTCGATTACCATCAGGATTAGTGACGAACCTGAATAATTGTTATTTAGTGCCTGCGTTAAGCATGAACATTATATCTGGATCTTGTTTATTGCGAGACAGTTACTCATTTAAATTTTTTCAGAGAATAAAGGCTGTTCTATTTATATGAGTGATATCTTTTATGGTCATGCACCCAATGTTAGGGGTTTATTCATATTGAATCTTGATAGTGATGACACACATGTTCATAACATTGATGCCAAAAGCTGTAGAGTTGACAATGATAGTACCACTTTCTTGTGGCACTGCCGTTTAGGTCATATTGGTGTGAAACGCACGAGGAATCTCCATGCTGATGGACTTTTGGAGTCACTTGATTTTGAATCACTTGACACGTGTGAACCATGCCTCATGGGCAAGATGACTAAAACGCCGTTCTCTAGAACAATGGAACGGGCAAGTGACTTATTGGAAATCATACATACTGATGTGTGTGGTCCAATGAATGTTGCAGCGCGCGGTGGATATCGTTACTTTCTCACCTTCACTGATGACTTGAGTAGATATGGGTATATTTACTTGATGAAATACAAGTCTGAAACGTTTGAAAAGTTCAAGCAATTTCAGAGTGAAGTTGAGAATCATCGTAACAAGAATATTAAATTTCTGCGATCTGATCGAGGAGGTGAATATCTGAGTTATGAGTTTGGCAGTCACTTAAGACAATGTGGAATTGTTTCACAGTTGACACAGCCCGGAACACCACAGCGTAATGGTGTGTCTGAACGTCGTAATCGAACCTTATTAGATATGGTGCGTTCTATGATGTCTCTTGCCGATTTGCCACTATCGTTTTGGGGTTATGCATTAGAGACAACTGCATTCACTTTAAATAGGGCACCATCAAAATCCGTTGAGAAGACGCCATATGAACTGTGGTTTGGCAAAAGGCCAAAGTTGTCGTTTCTTAAAGTTTGGGGATGTGATGCTTATGTCAAAAAGCTTCAGCCTGAAAAGCTGGAACCCAAAGCGGAGAAATGCGTCTTCGTAGGATACCCGAAAGAGACAGTTGGGTATACCTTCTATCTCAGATCCGAAGGCAAAGTGTTTGTCGCAAAGAACAAAACATTTCTTGAGAAAGAGTTTCTCTCTAAAGAATTGAGTGGGAGGAAAATAGAGCTTGATGAGGTTATTGAACCTTTACTTCAACCAGAAAGTAGCGCAGCGTAGAAAGATGTTTCTGTGGAACCTACGACGATAGAACAGGAAGTTAATGATGATGATCATGAAACTTCGGATGAAGCTACTATTGAACCTCGGAGGTCGACAAGGACGCGTACTACGCCCGAGTGGTACGGCAACCCTCTCTTGGAGGTCATGTTGTTAGACAACAATGAACCTACGAGCTATGGAGGAGTAGTGATGGGCCCGGATTCCGAGAAATGGTTAGAGGCCATGAAATCCGAGATGGGATCCATGTATGAAAACAAAGTACGGACTTTGGAAGTACTACCTGAAGGGCGAAAGGCCATTTGAACAAATGGATCTTTAAGAAGAAGACGAACGCGGACGGTAATGTCACCGTCTATAAAGCTCGACTTGTGGCAAAGGGTTTTTCACAAGTTCAAGGAGTTGACTACGATGAGACTTTCTCACCCGTAGCGATGCTTAAGTCTGTCAGAATCATGTTGGCAATAGCTTCTTATTTCGACTATGAAATTTGGCAGATGGATGTCAAAACGGCATTCCTCAACGGTTTCCTTGAGGAACAGTTGTATATGATGCAACCCGAAGGTTTTGTCGATCCAGAGAATGTTGACAAAGTTTGCAAACTCCAGCGATCCATTTATGGACTGGTGCAAGCATCTCGGAGCTAGAATAAGCGCTTTGATGAAGTGATCAAAGCGTTTGGGTTTATACAAGTTTATGGAGAAGCTTGTATTTACAAGAAAGTGAGTGGGAGCTCTATAGCGTTTCTAGTGTTATATGTGGATGACATATTGCTGATTGGAAACAATATAGAAATGCTGGAAAGCGTGAAGGAATATTTGAATAAGATTTTTTCAATGAAGGACCTAGGAGAAGCTGCTTTCATATTAGGCATTAAGATCTATAGAGATAGATCGAAACGCTTAGTAGCACTTTCACAGAGCACATACCTTGATAAAGTTTTGAAGAAATTCAAAATGGGGCAGTCCAAGAAAGGGTTCTTGCCTGTGTTACAAGGTGTGAAGTTGAGTAAGACTCAATGCCCAGTGACTGCAGAAGATAAAGAAAAGATGAGTGTCATCCCCTATGCTTCAGCCATAGGCTCTATCATGTATGCAATGATGTGCAAAAGACCCGATGTCAGCCTTGCCATAAGTATGGCCGGAAGGTTTCAAAGTGATCCTGGAGTGGAGCACTGGCAAGTGGTCAAGAATATCCTCAAGTACCTAAAAAGGACAAAGGATATGTTTCTCGTTTATGGAGGTGATGAAAAGCTCGTCGTAAAGGGTTACATCGATGCAAGCTTTGGCACTGATCCGGACGACTCTAAGTCGCAAACCGGATATGTATTTATTCTTAACGGGGGAGCGGTAAGCTGGTGCAGTTCCAAGCAGAGCATGGTAGCTGATTCTACGTGCGAAGCGGAGTACATCGCAGCCTCGGAGGCAGCGAAGGAAGGTGTCTAGATGAAGCAGTTCATGACAGATCTTGGAGTAGTGCCTAGTGCACTGAATCCAATAAGCCTTTTCTATGACAACGCTGGTGCCATTGCTCTAGCCAAGGAACCAAGGTTTCACAAGAGGACCAGACACATAAAGCGACGCTTCAACTCCATCCGGTTCTACATCGAGGAGAAGGACATAAATATTTGCAAAGTGCACACAGATCTGAATGTTGCAGACCCATTGACTAAACCTCTTCCAAAGGCTAAACATGATCAACACCAGAACTGTATGGGTGTTCGATTCATTACCATGTAAATCACATAGTGATGTGAACTAGATTATTGACTCTAGTCCAAGTGGGAGACTATTGGAAATATTCCCTAGAGGCAATAAATAAAGTGTTTATTATCATAATTCCTTGTTCATGATAATCGTTTATTATCCATGCTATAATTGTATTGATTGGAAACACATTGCATGTGTGGATACATAAACAAAACCATGTCCCTAGTATGCCTCTAATGGACTAGCTCGTTGATCAAAGGATGGTTAAGGTCACCTAGCCATGGACATGAGATGTCATTTGATAATGGGATCACATCATTAGGAGAATAATGTGATGGATAAGACCCAAACTACAAACATAGCATATGATTGTGTCAGTTTGTTGCTACTGTTTTCTGCATGTCAAGTATATGTTCCTATGACCATGAGATCATGCAACTCATGGATATCGGAGGAGTGCCTTGTGTGTATCAAACGTCGCAACGTAACTAGGTGACTATAAAGGTGCTCTACAGGTATCTCCGATGGTGTCTATTGAGTTGGCATGGATCGAGACTGGGATTTGTTACTCCGTGTGACGGAGAGGTATCTCGGGGCCCACTCGGTAATGCAACATCACAATAAGCCTTGCAAGCAATGTGACTAATTGTTAGTTGCGGGATCTTGTATTACGGAACGAGTAAAGAGACTTGCCGGTAACGAGGTTGAACTTGGTATGGAGATACCGACGATCGAATCTCGGGCAAGTAACATACCGAAGAACAAAGGGAACATCATACGGGATTAACTGAATCCTTGACATAGAGGTTCGACCGATAAAGATCTTCGTAGAATATGCAGGAACCAATGTGGACGTCCTGGTCCCGCCATTGGTTATTGACCGTAGAGGTGTCTCGGTCATGTCTACATAGTTCTCGAACCCGCAGGCTCTGCACACTTAAGGTTCGGTGACGTTTCGGTAGTGTAGAGTTATGTATGGTGGTGACCTAAGATTGTTTGGAGTCTCGGATGATATGCCGGACGTCATGAGGAGCTCTGGAATGGTCCGGAGGTAAAGATTCATATATAGGAAGTCCCAGTTTGGTCGCCGGAAAAGTTTCGGGCTCATCGGTAGTGTACCGGGAGACCACCGGGAGGGGTATTTCGACCCAAGAGGTTTTATGGGCTGTGGAAAGATGAATACCAGCCCTTGGTCGGCTGGTGGAAGTCCTACACAAGGCCCATGAGGCTGGGAAGAAAATACCAAAAGGAAAAAGGTGGAGAAAGGCAAAAAGGGCTATATATGGAAGGAGACCTAATCCCACTAGGAGTGGGAAGAGGAGGACTCCTCCCTAGCCGGCCGAACCAGGTGGGCTTTGGGCCTTGCGCCAGCCCCTCCTCCTCCTCCTCTCCTCCTATATATACTAGAGTGGTTTGAGGGTTTTGGCACAAGTTCTTTCTTCCACGTGCAACCCTAACCTCCAGTGCATAGTTTCTCCTCTAGATCAGTTTTCTGCGGTGCTTAGGCGAAGCCCTACAGGAATAACTCCACCACCATCACCGGAGCGCCATCACGCTGCCGGTGAACTCTTCCTCCTCTCCGCCTCCTCTTGCTGGATCAAGACGGTGGAGATCGTCATCAAGCTGCACGTGTGCTGAACGCGGAGGTGCCGTCCGTTCGGTACTAGATCGGAAGGATCGTGATCAAGGCCACGAGACGTTCGTGATCGGATCGCGGGACGGATCGTGACGAGATTGCTGGACGGTTCGTGATTGGTTCGTGGGACGGTTCGTGATTAGATCGCAGGACACTCGGCGATTTGGATCGCGAAGAAGTATGACTACACCAACCGCATTTCTCAACGCTTCCCGCTTAGCGATCTACAAGGGTACGTAGATTCACTGTCCCTCTCGTAGATGCTCATCACCATGGATAGGTTTGCGTGTGCGTAGGAAAATTTTTGTTTCCCAAGCGACGTTCCCCAACAAGAACCACGCCCAACAGATCAATAGGTTATACACCTTTCTTCATGGTTTATGGTGGAGAAGCCCGTGTTAGCAAGCGATACACAGTCGTGACTCACCACAAGTGGCGGCTTACGTTGAGGCAGACAATGAAATGGTGCATCAAGACGCGTTGGATGCCTTGGAGGAAGAACGTGATCTGGCGGTGGCTCGATCGGTGATTTATCAGCAAAACCTGCATCGCTATCATAGCCACAGAGTCAAGACCTGGACGTTTCAAGAAGGCGACTTAGTGTTGCGGTTGATTCAAGATCAGGCAGATGCACACAAGTTATCCCCTCCATGGGAAGGACCTTTCGTGGTTAGCAGAAATCTCAACAATGGGTCGTATTACCTCATTGACATCCGAGATGACTCAAGCACTTCTGGTCAAGAGACCCGCCAGTCATGCAACATAGCGCATCTACGGCCTTAGTATACTTAAGTTTTAAAGACTTGACATTGTACACCTTCATTGTACATATCATATATATATGAATAAAGTTGGCATCCTAGCAAGCCAGGGCCTCTGCCATTTCCTATATCTCAGTCTGTGCAAAAAGGTCAATCAAGGGGCTTCCAACCCACCGGGTTTAGCTTATCACACCCTATTGATCGGCTCTCAAGCCTAATAGTTGACTCCGTCAACATGACCGTCTAGGGGGATTCTAACCCACCGGGTTTAGATTATCACACCCTATCGGTCGACTCTCAAGCCAAATAGTTGACTCCGTCAACATGATCTTCTATGGGGCTTCCAACCCACCGGGTTTAGCTTATCACACCCTATCGGTCGGCTCTTAAGCCAAACAGTTGACTCCGTCAAGAAAGGTCACTTGGGGGCTTCCAACCCACCGGGTTTAGCTTACACACCCTCTTGATCGGCTCTTAAGCCAAACAGGGTTAAACCTGCCTGTAAGCTGATGCTGCTCCGCTAGGTGACCCACCGAACACTTACCAGTTAATCTCGGCTGGAGACCCTAAGCCGGCTCAAAGAAATTGATGGCCAATCTCGATAGAGACCCTGTACTGGTTCAAGGTTAAAATGGTGGCTCTTGTCACGTGAGGGCCGGCTTACAGAAAGCAAGGATAAACTCTCCCATCTAATGCCGACTCTCCGCTATGTGGCCTGTTCGTACTCTTAGACAGTTAATCTTTTAAAGACCCTACACTGTTTAAGGTTAAAACGACGGATTTATGTCACGTGAGAGGCAGTTTATGGGCTACCAGGGTACTCATGCCCCGCTGAGTCTCTTTTGGGACGTTACACTTCATGTCAGTTAATCTCGCTTAGACACCCTGAGCCGCTCAAAGGAATTGACGGCCAATCTCGATAGAGACCCTGTACTGCTAAGGATTTTTAAGTGGCGAGTCAACCCAGCAGAACCGGCATATGAGTTAAAAAAACAAGTCAGGAAAGATATAGCATCTTTGGGTTGCGCTATCCTAAGCCGCCCTCCTAACAATGCGAAGATTATTCTATTCTCGCAGGTTGGTTAATTACCAAGAGCCGCCACAACATCTGGTATGAATTGAAGGCACAAGGCAGATGTAATATGTTAAGCCAGATGATTTCATATGTGTTTACTACAAGCCTATTACAATGCTCTCAGCGGCTCAAAAGTGAGGACTCAAAGTTTTTTACATCGCCCTATGGCGGGTCACAAGGCCGAATCATCCACGACATTACCAAGGTTGTTAGTTGGATAGAGGGTCACTCTATGGTGGGTCTTTGACCTCCATGATCTGGAGATTGTCCACGTCCCAGTTGTAGTTGGTTAAAGCCGCAAAGTTTGCCTCTTCAAAGAGGGGGGACGGGTCAAGATCAGGAGCAAAGAGGTGCTTACGGTGTGCAGGCGTTAAGTCCTTGGCCTCAAAGGTAGGGCCGCATACTCCCTTTTGCTCGGTATTGTAAGCCGCCTGGTATGTTGAGAGGTCCACTTCTTCTGCTAACACTGATGCGAGGACTCTGGAAGCCTTCATGCAATGAGCATAGTCAGCCTCCATGAACTCTGAGCCGTTATCCTTCTTTGATGGAAACCCGTCCATCATATCTTCGGGAGTCAGCTCTGGGGCGAAAGCTAAAGCCCGGCTTATAGCTGTGATGGCTCCATTTCTGGTGGCTAATTTTTTGAGCTCCTGGATTTGTCTAGGCAGGGTGGATAGCAACTCTATGACTCCCTTCATAGTTGAGAGAATACTATCTTTATAGAGCACCACCTTGATTGTGCAGAGAGCTCCGCAATACAGTCACTCCATTAAAGTATAGACGGCTTTCAATGGCAACAAGCTATCAGTAACAAGTTGATGGCTCCTTGGACCTGCATAAGACAGAATTTCAGTTATAAGTTGCCAGTATAAGTACTCACACAAGAGTATTGGCTAAATATTTAGTACTTACCAAAGATGGCGGCAAATTTTTTGGCAATGTGGCGCTTCAAGGCGTGTAACTCATCAGACACAACCACGAGTTGCTGGTCAGCATCATCTGCTCGTTTAGCCAGGGCGATTTGTTCTGTCTCAGCAGATTTTTTAAAAGCGGTGAAGTCAACTTTCACTTTTGTGAGTTCTTCAGCGGCAAGCCGGTACTTTTCATCTGCTTCACTTTGGGCGGCTTGCTGGGTGGCCAGATTGCTCCTTAAACCGGTCAATTCAGACTCAGCCTCATTTAACGCTTCCTGGGACATATAACAAAGAAAAATGAGGGCTAAGTTGCTAGGATGGTATATTATCAGATGCTGAAGATTTAGACAATATAATGCAAGTCTCGAGCAGATTGCAAGCAATATGCTCGACGCTTGGGGGCTAATGTCTATTTGTTCTCCAAGGCTACAATAAAGTTCCGGCTCATCTTCATCAAAGTTAAGCCGGCTCTTGAGGGCTACATATGGCTCTTTGCTCTATCTGCAATGAAGTTCCGGCTCATCTTCATCAAAGTTAAGCCGGCTCTTAGGGGCTACATATGGCTCTTTGCTCTATCTGCAATGAAGTTCTGGCTCATCTTCATCAAAGTTAAGCCGACCCTTGGGGACTAAATCTGGCTCTCTGATCTATCTATACCAAAGTTCCGGCTCATCTTTCATCAAGTTAAGCCAGCCCTTGGGGGCTACGGATGGCTCTTTGAACAACTACATATGCACTAAAGCATTGTCTCAGTATTTAGGTCTTAAGCCGATAAATGAGGGCTATAGGCTAAGTGTTTTCTATTTATAGTAAGACTCAAATACCCGGTTTACCATTAGAAAATACTAAACCAGCTCTTGGGGGCTGCGTAAGGGTATAAGGAAAAGAGAGCAAGAGTACCTCATATTTTTTCTTCATCAAGCTAACAAGCTTGAGCTCCATGTTCCGGCTGGTGGAGAGGCGGTTCAGATAACCAACGTGCAGCTCTTCAGCAGTTAACTTCTCCAACGTGGGGGAGTTCAAAGTCCAGCTTCTTGGAGGCTTCGGGCTTCTCAGTGTGCTTTGTTAACACATGAGCTTGAGGAGTGTGGAAGCCGACACCAATAATGGTGACGCCCGGAGTAACCAAATCGTCAACAACCATTGAAGGGCTCGACGGCTTAGAGTTGGTCCTCGGAGGACTCTCGGGAATCATGTCATGGGCCGTCGGCTCGGCAGAACGACGAGCTTCTTCAGGCACATCCTTGTAGGTCGCAGAGGGATCAACGTGCATTGCAGGAGAGTCTGGCTTAGTAGCCTCCTGCTCTCGAGCCTTGGGAGTAGGGGTAGACCCACCGGTCTTCCTTCGTTTCGCTTGAGCCCTGTAAAACACAGAAGGTCATGGTCTAAACTTTATGGCTAACAAAGGATAGAATGCAAGCATGAAAGGCACGTACTCTGGGTTTATCTTCAGAGGTGGAAGAGCAATAGCTGTAGAGTCGCCCGATGAAGGGGGTGATTCCTGAAAATAGTTAAGGCAATATAAGACAGAGTCAAATTATAAAGGCAAGGTTAACAAACTTAAGCCAATTGAAACAAATACCTCAGCTGGCCGTTTCCGTTGAACCGGAGATTGAGATAACCCGATGTAACGACCCGACCAAAAAGGTCAAGTCTCCGGTGTTTCCGTACCATCCCAAGATCATGCTGGTACACACACGATACATCAATGTATATATCAAAGGGAAATCACACAGCATTGTATTAATCAAAATCTCATATCGAGTCCTTTATTACAATAAAGATTACAATAAAGTGGCCGAAGGCCAACTCATGAGAATAACTAAGTCTTGCGGAAGCGTCGAAGGTAGGTGAGTCCATCTGACTCCAAGGGCATCTCACTGAGCATAGAACGTGTCCTCACTCCTGGTCGGAAAAGTACTCTGCAACATGATACGTTGCAGCCGTGTAGGTCAGCATATGGAATATGCCGGCAAAGTCACAAGAGAAGGGTGAAAAGATAATCATCTAGTCTATATGCATATATGGCAGGTGGGGTGGTAAGTTTTTGCGTAAAGCCAAGTTTTTCCTACATCAAGGGAGGGGCTAAGCAAAATATTACTAAGTTGGTTGATTAATGAGATGGTTCCACCAACCATTTCTCATACCCAAAATTATTAAATACCCACATCATCATATTAATTGTGTTGAGAGTTCCGGAAGTTTCAATTCCTTTGGCTCAAGTCGTCCATGACCGTGGACACGGCTAATAGATTAGGTTTAAGTACTCTGCAGAGTTTTGCACACGTTCCCCACAAGATTTGGTCGCCTCCGTTTGATTTCTCGCACTTCAGGGTGTTTGAGAAACAGATGACCAAAACATGGTCTTCCAAAGGGTTTCCCTACGACTCTGTCGGTGCCCATCCTTTCCTACCGTTCTTCTACCTCTCGTAGCACCTCCTGTCCAGGGTCACCACGATATCCAACCAAGCCAGAGCCCATAATGACTTGTGGCTGTGCAGGTAAGCCTTGGGTTTTAAAGCATCCATCCATCTCTTTGTGCCTGGGTGGACCTTTCCGCGTGAATACTGGCCATCTCCAGCATCACCTAGGCAAATCCACTGGTTTCTCCAGGGTGCCGTTCAACCATCATCCACCCAGAGGTATGTTGAAAACTCGGAGTCTTAAATCTTGATCATTATGTAGGTCTTGAAATTATTAACTCTCTCAACTCTCATGAATCACACAATCAACCCCGTCTACTAATAGCATAGCAAAAGGTAAAACAACGTTTCCCGGGGCCAATGTGTCAAAGAGGTTGAGGGGGGGGGGTACCTACCACATGATACTACTACAATGTAACCAAGTTTCCAACTAACCTATCTTGCATGCAATTGGGGAGATGGTAGAACTAATGCATATAAAACATGGGTAAACATGGTCAAAGTGACTTGCCTGATTGATGATCTTCGTACGTGAGTGACTCTAAGTAACAAGCTTCGCACTCCGGATAATCTAACGAAGCAAACAAGCACTCAATAAGCATACAACAAAATATTGTAACTCACAAACATCAACCAAGAACTAGTAAACAATCAAGACAAAACAATGCACAAATCTCAAGTAAGAAAACACACAAAGTTTTGTTTACTAGGAGGTGATTGATAAAACACTACTATCATAATAGAACTATTTTGTAATAACAAAACAATTGTTCTCAGCAAGGAAACAATAGAATATTTTATTAATAAACAGAATAAAATCAATTTAAGTTTGTTGGGAAAAGTTTAGTAAAGTTTATACAAGTTTGTGATAAACACTATATGAATCAACTATAGTTATATTAACAAAAGAATGAAAAACTAAACTTATTATTTATTTGTAAAACATGTTCTTAACAGAAAATAATTTACAATTAAATCTGTCTTAGAAAACAGAATTAAAATATACAAAACTTTGTTTGAAAACAAAACTATTACTAGTTAGTTGTTTTAATCAAATTATGCCTATTTGAAAAGAAGTTGTGATTCCTATGTTAAATAAAATTAAACTAAGCAAATTTATATTTTTATTATCAGTGAGTGAAAACACTAAATGTTTACTAACAGAACCTGATAAACAAATAAAACGAATTCTAAATCAAACTAATTAAAATTGAGTTTATAAAACTATATTATAATACTAAGCAGATTCTGTTTATAGCTAAAACACTATTCAAAATCATCCTAAAAATCCTCAAACTAAACATGGAGATAGTCCTAACCAATATCAAACAGTAGCATAAATAATCATATCAAAATCTATTTTTAAACTCTAGTTATTCAGATTTGAAGATTTTGAGAAAATTTGATTAAATTCAAATTCTATAGTTCAAATTTGAAATTTAAAAGTACAGGGTGAAACTACATGTAAAATGTGAGCTATTGCAAAAAGAATCAACTCAAAACACTAAATGGATTAAAAGATATAGCTAAAACAAATTTTGAAATCATACTGTTTTCTGAAAAACAAAACTGAAAAGAAAAACTAACTAACGGTCGACTAGGGTGACGTGGCGACCTGTGAGTGGCTGAGGTGGGTGTCCGAGCGGTGCTTCGGGCGGTCAACCGATCCTAAACAGAAAACGGTTCGGGAATAAGTGGCTTCTAATCTGAGCCGTTCGGTTTGGATCGGAGGGAGGGGGTGAGAAGGAGAAGGCTCACAGAGAAATAGGTCGCCGGCGAGGGTTCTCCGGCGAGTTCCGAAACGGCGAGGTCGACGGCGTGGTGCTCCGGTGGTCGGGGAAGACAGTGGAGTGGTCCGGGAGACGGTGACGGGTCTCCGGAGTCGAAAGGTGAGGTCGGTTGGGCGAGAGGTGGACGGAATTGGTGGCTACGGTCGACGGGAGGTCCGGTGGGGTGGGAGCTCCGGCGAGCAATTGCGGCAGCGCCTCGACGAGAGAGAGAGAGGGCTCGGGGGAAAATGGATGCGGGGAGTGGCCGGCTACTTATAGTGTGCTCGGGGGGGTGCGGGGTGGAGAGAGGAGAGAGATCCGGGAGGGGGAAAGAAACGGCCGACGTCGAGTCCGGCGCGCGCGGGGAGAGTGATGACCGCTCGGTCATTACGAGCGAACGAGGTGGGGTCCAGCATCAGTGAGAGAGAGAGAGAGAGAGAGATATTAATGCGGGTCGGTCGGCCGGCTTTTAATCTATTCGCGAGTAACTGCTCGTGGGCCGGCCCGTTTAATACCGGAAATGGTTACCGTTTCCTTTTAATAATTTTCCAGAGACATTCAAAAGATTTTAAAGCATTCAAACCATTGATAAATATAGGGGTATTATATATCAAAATTAACAGAATAATAAATGATATTTAATGAACATTTCTATTCTGTCATTTGAAAACTTTGAAAAAAATAATATTTTCAGAAATTGCCTAATTGTTTTTAAATCCTTTTTGCAAATATTTTCAAAATAACCCCTGGTTATTATTGTTCAAATATATCACCAATTAGTCCCTGGTGTGGAGTGTCATGTTCCTCCCCTCCTATTTGAACTTTTAACCAAATTTTCAAATGGGTGAAAGCAACTTAGGGAAAAGTAGAAAGAGCTTTCTGGAATTCAGAAGAGGCATTTCAACTAACACATACAATCAAGCAATGATGCAGATGGATGCATAACTATAAATCATAACATTCCAAAATGGAATTTTGGGATGTTACAAACCTACCCACCTTAAGATGAATCTCGCCCTCGAGATTCGGGTTGGCTAGAAAATAGGTGCGGGTGGTCTCTACGAAGATCTTCTTCGCGTTCCCAGGTGGCTTCTTCCTCGGTGTGATGACTCCACAAAACCTTACAGAACTTGATGATCTTGCTGCGGGTAACACTGTTGGCAGTCTTGAGGATTCTGACAGGCTTCTCCTCGTAGGTCAGATCATTGTCAAGTTGTATGGCCTCTAGGGGCACTGTATCTCCCAAAGGAATATCAGCCATCTTAGTATGACATTTCTTCAGCTGGGACACATGGAACACATTATGAACTTCGGATAATCCTTCCAGCAATTCCAGTTTGTATGCAACTTCGTCTCTACGTTCAAGAATGTTGTAGGGGCCTATGAATCTAGGTGCTAGTTTTCCTTTAACACCAAACCTCTTGATTCCACGAAGCGGGGACACACGAAGATAAGCTCGGTCTCCCACTTCATACGTCACTTCCTTGCGCTTGTTGTCAGCATAACTCTTCTGTCGAGATTGAGCTACCTTGAGTCTGTCACGAATCATCTTGACTTTCTCTTCAGAATCTCGGATAAGGTCGGGACCAAAAAGTTGTCGGTCTCCAACACCATCCCACGTCAGTGGTGTTCTGCATCTCCTTCCGTATAAAGCTTCGAAAGGGGCCATCTTTAGACTGGTCTGATAACTTTTGTTGTACGAGAATTCTACGTAAGGCAAGTTATCGTCCCAACTAGAACCATAGTCTAGTGCACAAGCTCTCAACATGTCTTCCAGAATCTGGTTGACTCTCTCAGTCTGTCCATCTGTCTGCGGATGAAAAGCTGTACTGAACTCTAGCCTTGTACCCAAAGTTTCATGTAACTGATGCCAAAACTTTGAGGTAAACTGTGTTCCTCTATCTGACACGATACTCCTCGAAACTCCATGCAGACATACGATCCTGGTCATATATATCTTGGCTAGCTTAGCACTGGTATAGGTGGTTTTCACTGGAATGAAGTGGGCTACCTTGGTCAAGCGATCTACCACTACCCAGATGGAATCATAACCTGAACGGGTCCTGGGCAATCCTGTGATGAAATCCGTACCAAGTTTTTCCCATTGCCACTCGGGTATCGGCAAAGGTTGTAGTAACCCTGCTGGTTTCTGATGTTCCGCTTTTACTCGCTGACAAACATCACATATTGCAACATGTTCCGCAATATCTTTCTTCATACCTGTCCATCAATAACTTTCTTTTAAATCCAGATACATCTTGGTGTTGCCTGGGTGTATCGAGTAAGGTGAATCGTGAGCTTCCTGAAGTATCAACTTCCTGAGCTCTGGGTCATAGGGCACATAGATTCGGTTCTCAAACCACAAAGTTCCGTGTTCATCCTCACGAAAACCTTTAGCTTTACCATCTTCCATTCTCTGTTTAATCTCAGCTATCTCCTTGTCCAATTTCTGGGCTTCACGAATTCTTTCGGTCAAGGTGGACTGAATTTCCAGTGTAGCAACATATCCTCTTGGAACTATCTCTAGCTTGAGCTCTCTGAGATCATCGACTAACTCTTGGGGTAATCCTCCAGCTGTGAGTGTGTTCACATAAGTTTTCCGACTCAAGGCATCGACTACAACATTAGCCTTACCTGGATGGTAGTGTAATCTCATGTCATAGTCCTTGATTAACTCTAACCATCTCCTTTGTCTGAGGTTCAACTCTTTCTGTGTGAAAATGTATTTCAGGCTCTTATGATCGGTGTAAACATCACAACTATTTCCGATAAGGAAATGTCTCCAGGTCTTGAGTGCGTGCACTACGGCTGCTAATTCCAAATCATGAGTGGCATAATTCAACTCATGAGGTCGTAGCTGTCTGGAAGCATAGGCTACAACTTTTCCATCTTGCATAAGTACTCCTCTGAGTCCTTGACGTGAGGCATCACAATAAACTTGGAAATCCTTCCGAATATCGGGCAAGATCAATACTGGGGCTGTGACCAAACGTTTCTTCAACTCCTGAAAACTGGCTTCACATTCCACAGTCCAAACATACTTGGATTATTTCTTCAACAACTCTGTCATGGGCTTGGCAATCTTTGAGAAATTCTCAATGAACCTCCGGTAATATCCGGCAAGTCCGAGGAAACTGCGGATCTCCTTAACTGAGGTAGGGGACTTCCACTCGGTGACGGCTTCAACCTTAGCAGGGTCCACTGCTATTCCATCTCTGGAAATAACATGTCCAAGGAATCCGACTTCCGTCAGCCAAAATTCACATTTGCTGAACTTGGCATATAGTTGATGCTCTCTCAGCTTCTCCAGAACTAAACGCAAATGTTCCTTATGCTCTTCCTCGTTCTTGGAGAATATTAGAATGTCATCGATGAACACCACAACAAACTTGTCTAGGTATTCCATGAATACTTTGTTCATCAAATTCAAGAAGGAGGCAGGAGCATTAGTCAATCCAAAAGACATGACCGTATACTCATACAAGCCATACCTCGTGGTGAAAGCTGTTTTGGGTATATCTTGTTCACGAATTTTCAACTGGTGATACCCTGATCGAAGATCAATCTTGGAGAATACTTTGGCTCCTACGAGCTGATCAAAAAAATCATTAATCATCGGTAGAGGATACTTGTTCTTGATAGTCACCTCGTTCAAGGCACGATAGTCAACTACCATTCTCAAATATTTATCCTTCTTCTCCACCAAAAGTACTGGGGCGCCCCAAGGTGAAGAACTTGGGCGAATATAACCTTTGTCCAATAACTCCTTAATTTGCTTCTTGATTTCCAACAGATCATTTGCGGGCATCCGATAGGGTCTCTTGGAAATTGGGGCTGTCCCTGGCTGTAGCTCTATTAGGAACTCAATCTCCCTATCTGGTGGCATGCCTGGTAATTCTTCCGGGAATACATCCGGAAAGTCTTTTACCACAGGTACTTCCTCCTGAACAACTCCCGTGAGGGCATTTAACCTAGCACTCATACGTGTGCGTCAGGATACATACTTAATCCTCTTGTTCTCCGGGGTGGTGAGTGAAACAGACTTGCTAGGGCAATCAAGATTTCCTTCATACTTGGTCATCCAATCCATGCCTAGGATTACATCCAGTCCTTGTGACTCTAAGACGATGAGGTCGGTGGGAAAAACATGATTTCCTATATTGAGTTTCAAGGCATGGCATCCTATCCCTGCCATCGTCATACCTCCTGGGGAACTGACCTTAATGGGCTGACTAAGGGTTTTGGTCGGCAAACCATACTTATCCACAACTACCCTTGATATGAATGAATGAGTTGCACTGGAATCAAAAAGTACTGTAACTGAACGTGAATGCAATAAAAACTTACCAACCACAGTCTCGGGTTGATCATAGACTTCTTCCACGTCGAGGTGGTTCACCTGGGCACGTAAAAAAGGGTTTGGCTTCTTGGCTGTGGAGTTGCCGTTGTTGTTGCCGTTTCCATTGCCTTGCTTGCTCTGGAGGCACTCAGTAGCATAGTGCCCTGTCTTCTGACACTTGAAACAGGTAATGTGACTCAGATCCTTCTGAGCAGGAGCGTGACGGTGCTGGTTGTTGTTCCCATTCCCATTGTCACTCTTGAAGTTACCATGGTTGGAACGGTTGTTCCCATTTCCTCCATGGTTGTGACCTCCATGGTTGTGCATAGCATGAGTGTGCTTTCCAAACTTACTGTTTCCTGATCCGGTATTCCCTGAGTACGGGGAGTAGCGAAGCTTCTGATGAGCTCCAGAGTTGAACTTCCCTTGAGTGTACTTCCGCTTGTGGTTTTCAATCTGCTGTTGTTTACCTTCCAAAATGAGGGCCTTATCCACCAGCTCTTGGTAGTTGTTGACAGTAGCCACTACCAGCTGTATGCTCAACTCGTCGTTGAGTCCTTCCAGAAACTTTTCTTGCTTGGCTGCATCATCGGACACATCTCCTGGGGCATAACGGGCCAACATGTTGAACTCTTCCACATATTGGGCCACAGAGCGATTACCCTGGCGCAAGTTGCGAAACTCGCGCTTCTTTAGACTCATGGCTCCAGCTGAGACATGAGCGGTGCGGAATGCAAGCTTGAACTGCTCCCAAGTCACATCTGCAATAGGATAAGTGGTGGTGTAATTCTCCCACCATGATGCTGCTGGTCCTTCCAGTTGATGTGCGGCAAATCGCACTTTCTCAGCGTCAGTGCATCCAGCGGTGATGAGCTCTCTCTCCATCTTGCGGAGCCAGTCATCTGCCACAATGGGCTCAGTGCTGCTGGAGAAAGTTGGAGGGTTCAACCTCAGAAAACGGGTGAGATTGTCAGTCTGGGGTGGATGGTGGTTGTGGTTGTTCTGATTGTTGGTCTGATTCTGAATCAATAACTGCATCAGTGCATTCTGCTGCTGAAGAAGTTGTGTGAGTTCCGGCGGGAAAGTGAAGTCGGTCTCACGTCGTGGAGGCATCTTGCTGTTTTCAGAGGGATGAGAATTAGAATAGAACAAGGGTGTAGAAGAAATTCACTACCCATATGCAATGCAACAAACATATCACACCAAACACTCATTCATTTATTCAATCAACGTCAAACATCGGGAATACAAATCTCAAACAACTAAGCATCGACCTACGCTTTAACGACGAAAATAAAAGATACATGGAGGGCATAACTAATGTTTTTCCTCAGAAGTGCATAGTTGTAGGTCCTCCGGTGGTGCTTTCCTCATAGTCTTCATCGTCCCTGATGAAGGGTGCCATGTCTCCTTCGGGGTGAAGGTTTTCCCCCATGTCTAGCTGCTCCTCCAGAGTTGCGATGCGTGCATTCTGCTCATCAATCCTCTCTAGGAAGTCCTTCACTTCATGCTCGTGTTCATAGTTGGCCTCTCGCAGATCAGCTTCAAGGTCCAGCTCGCGGTTCATCAGATTCTTGATTGTCTTTGTATCAGCACGAACTCGAAGCTCCAGAGTCCTGATGTGAGTCTCCAGGGTCTGGATATAGGAAATAGTGGTGTCTAAAGTGGGAGGAGTTATGATGTTTCCATTGGCATCTCTGCGACAAACCACGCTGAGTCCTGGTGAAATGGTTCCACCTTTGTATTCCTCCTGAATACGTCCAAGGGCACGATGAATGGCCATGTCTCTCCCAAGTATCCAACTGGGTGCCACGAACTTGAGGTCGATGGGTTCCTTCCGGTTCCCAAAAGTCTTCCCTGGGTTATGCACCTCGATCCTGTAGCGTCCATCTTGGAGAAATGACATGATAGGAATCCCGGTGATGCTCGGCAAAGCAATCCTTACGTACTTGACGATCCTCATCAGCTCCTTACCAAAGGGCATTGTTGCGTCAGGCTGGCAAAACTCCGTGATCAACACTGGGATGAAGGTGGCCATCTATAAATTTTGAAATAATCGGAGAGGAGTCAGAAACGAATAGATGAGAGTATAAGATATTTAAAGACAAAGAGAAACAATCCTAAGGTTTTCCAATCCTAGAGGTTACGTCCTACGGTCAGCGTGTGCTCTGATACCATTTCTGTAACGACCCAACCTAAAAGGTCAAGTCTCCGGTGTTTCCGTACCATCCCAAGATCATGCTAGTACACACACGGTACATCAATGTATATATCAAAGGGAAATCACACAGCATTGTATTAATCAAAATCTCATATCGAGTCCTTTATTACAATAAAGATTACAATAAAGTGGCCGAAGGCCAACTCATGAGAATAACTAAGTCTTGCGGAAGCGTCGAAGGTAGGTGAGTCCATCTGACTCCAAAAGCATCTCACTGAGCATAGAACGTGTCCTCACTCCTGGTCGGAAAAGTACTCTGCAACATGATACGTTGCAGCCGTGTAGGTCAGCATATGGAATATGCCGGCAAAGTCACAAGAGAAGGGTGAAAAGATAATCATCTAGTCTATATGCATATATGGCAGGTGGGGTGGTAAGTTTTTGCGTAAAGCCAAGTTTTTCCTACATCAAGGGAGGGGCTAAGCAAAATATTACTAAGTTGGTTGATTAATGAGATGGTTCCACCAACCATTTCTCATACCCAAAATTATTAAATACCCACATCATCATATTAATTGTGTTGAGAGTTCCGGAAGTTTCAATTCCTTTGGCTCAAGTCGTCCATGACCATGGACACGGCTAATAGATTAGGTTTAAGTACTCTGCAGAGTTTTGCACATGTTCCCCACAAGATTTGGTCGCCTCCGTTTGATTTCTCGCACTTCAGGGTGTTTGAGAAACAGATGACCAAAACATGGTCTTCCAAAGGGTTTCCCTGCGACTCTGTCGGTGCCCATCCTTTCCTACCGTTCTTCTACCTCTCGTAGCACCTCCTGTCCAGGGTCACCACGATATCCAACCAAGCCAGAGCCCATAATGACTTGTGGCTGTGCAGGTAAGCCTTGGGTTTTAAAGCATCCATCCATCTCTTTGTGCCTGGGTGGACCTTTCCGCGTGAATACTGGCCATCTCCAGCATCACCTAGGCAAATCCACTGGTTTCTCCAGGGTGCCGTTCAACCATCATCCACCCAGAGGTATGTTGAAAACTCGGAGTCTTAAATCTTGATCATTATGTAGGTCTTGAAATTATTAACTCTCTCAACTCTCATGAATCACACAACCAACCCCGTCTACTAATAGCATAGCAAAAGGTAAAACAACGTTTCCCGGGGCCAATGTGTCAAAGAGGTTGAGGGGGGGGGGGGTACCTACCACATGATACTACTACAATGTAACCAAGTTTCCAACTAACCTATCTTGCATGCAATTGGGGAGATGGTAGAACTAATGCATATAAAACATGGGTAAACATGGTCAAAGTGACTTGCCTGATTGATGATCTTCGTACGTGAGTGACTCTAAGTAACAAGCTTCGCACTCCGGATAATCTAACGAAGCAAACAAGCACTCAATAAGCATACAACAAAATATTGTAACTCACAAACATCAACCAAGAACTAGTAAACAATCAAGACAAAACAATGCACAAATCTCAAGTAAGAAAACACACAAAGTTTTGTTTACTAGGAGGTGATTGATAAAACACTACTATCATAATAAAACTATTTTGTAATAACAAAACAATTGTTCTCAGCAAGGAAACAATAGAATATTTTATTAATAAACAGAATAAAATCAATTTAAGTTTGTTGGGAAAAGTTTAGTAAAGTTTATACAAGTTTGTGATAAACACTATATGAATCAACTATAGTTATATTAACAAAAGAATGAAAAACTAAACTTATTATTTATTTGTAAAACATGTTCTTAACAGAAAATAATTTACAATTAAATCTGTCTTAGAAAACAGAATTAAAATATACAAAACTTTGTTTGAAAACAAAACTATTACTAGTTAGTTGTTTTAATCAAATTATGCCTATTTGAAAAGAAGTTGTGATTCCTATGTTAAATAAAATTAAACTAAGCAAATTTATATTTTTATTATCAGTGAGTGAAAACACTAAATGTTTACTAACAGAACCTAATAAACAAATAAAACCAATTCTAAATCAAACTAATTAAAATTGAGTTTATAAAACTATATTATAATACTAAGCAGATTCTGTTTATAGCTAAAACACTATTCAAAATCATCCTAAAAATCCTCAAACTAAACATGGTAATAGTCCTAACCAATATCAAACAGTAGCAAAAATAATCATATCAAAATCTATTTTTAAACTCTAGTTATTCAGATTTGAAGATTTTGAGCAAATTTGATTAAATTCAAATTCTATAGTTCAAATTTGAAATTTAAAAGTACAGGGTGAAACTACATGTAAAATGTGAGCTATTGCAAAAAGAATCAACTCAAAACACTAAATAGATTATAAGATGTAGCTAAAACAAATTTTGAAATCATACTGTTTTCTGAAAAACAAAACTGAAAAGAAAAACTAACTAACGGTCGACTAGGGTGACGTGGCGACCTGTGAGTGGCTGAGGTGGGTGTCCGAGCGGTGCTTCGGGCGGTCAGCCGATCCTAAACAGAAAACGGTTCGGGAATAAGTGGCTTCTAATCTGAGCCGTTGGGTTTGGATCGGAGGGAGGGGGTGAGAAGGAGAAGGCTCACAGAGAAATAGGTCGTCGGCGAGGGTTCTCCGGCGAGTTCCGAAACGGCGAGGTCGACGGCGTGGTGCTCCGGTGGTCGGGGAAGACAGTGGAGTGGTCCGGGAGACGACAAGGGGTCTCCGGAGTCGAAAGGTGAGGTCGGTTGGGCGAGAGGTGGACGGAATTGGTGGCTACGGTCGACGGGAGGTCCGGTGAGGTGGGAGCTCCGGCGAGCAATTGCGGTAGCGCCTCGGCGAGAGAGAGAGAGGGCTCGGGGGAAAATGGATGCGGGGAGTGGCCGGCTACTTATAGTGTGCTCGGGGGGGTGCGGGGTGGAGAGAGGAGAGAGATCCGGGAGGGGGAAAGAAACGGCCGGCGTCGAGTCCGGCGCGCGCGGGGAGGAGAGTGATGACCGCTCGGTCATTACGAGCGAACGAGGTGGGGTCCAGCGTCAGTGAGAGAGAGAGAGAGAGAGAGATATTAATGCGCGTCGGTCGGCAGGCTTTTAATCTATTCGCGAGTAACTGCTCGTGGGCCGGCCCGTTTAATACCGGAAACGGTTACCGTTTCCTTTTAATAATTTTCCAGAGACATTCAAAAGATTTTAAAGCATTCAAACCGTTTATAAATATAGGGGTATTATATATCAAAATTAACAGAATAATAAATGATATTTAATGAACATTTCTATTCTGTCATTTGAACACTTTGAAAAAAATAATATTTTCAGAAATTGCCTAATTGTTTTTAAATCCTTTTTGCAAATATTTTCAAAATAACCCCTGGTTATTATTGTTCAAATATATCACCAATTAGTCCCTGGTGTGGAGTGTCATGTTCCTCCTCTCCTATTTGAACTTTTAACCAAAATTTCAAATGGGTGAAAGCAACTTAGGGAAAAGTAGAAAGAGCTTTCTGGAATTCAGAAGAGGCATTTCAACTAACACATACAATCAAGCAATGATGCAGATGGATGCATAACTATAAATCATAACATTCCAAAATGGAATTTTGGGATGTTACACCCGATCATGAGGTCGTCAGAGCCGGTGCTCGAGGTCTGGCATTGGGAGAGTTGCTGTTGCTTTTTCAAACGAAAGTGGGGGTCTAAGTAAGCAAGAGGATGAGAAAGTGGGACCTTTCGGACGACCCGCCGTATCTTCTATGGTGCAAGATGTTCTAAGTCAGATGAAATATAAGTTACCTCGAAAATGTTGGCATGGCTTGTCTCCGTTTCGTCCCGAGAAGCATTATTATCAATAAGGTGCATGAAGAGACGGCCAAGAGAGTCAAGTTATACCTCTGAGTCGTCAGATTCTAGTTGTTCTTGAGGCGCGGTTTTCTTCTTTCGGCCATCGGTTTTCTCCTTTGATTTCTTTGGAGGAGGAACGTATTTCTTTTTCTAGAAGATGGAATTGGCCTAAAAGTAAAAGCCGTTGAGATAGGTCAAAATAGTGCAAAGTATATATGGATAGCCAATGCGGAAGTAAGGATATTGAGAGTCACCCTTACGTCTGGGGCTGGGTTTGCAGCGCAGAAAGGTGCTAACCCGGTGGCATGGCAAGATCCTTCAGATTCATGAACAAGGCTTTTGATAGCAGCCACGATGTTGTCTTATAACAACGTGGTGGGGTTAAAGGAGAGGGGATCATTAGCATCACCCGTATACTTACACATGAGGCGGCTTCGCTGGCTCAGAGGAAGGACTTTCCAAGAAACCCAACAGCGGGCCAGATCCATCCTTGTCAGACCATTGGCCATAAGGGCCATGATTTTTGTGTGAGCCGGAGCGTACTTCGCCCGTTAAGAGGCTGACAGCCGGTCAGGGAGCTCAGTCGTTGTTTTGAGCCGGGATGGACGATAACCCGACAAGGAATGCTCTCCCTCTGGAGAGGTGTCTTTGCAGTAAAACCAGGTTTTATTCCAGTCCTTGGGATGAATTGGCATCCGAACAGCCAGAAAGTTCACGTCCCGTCTTCTTTGAATTGAGATCCCGCCAGGCTCTAAGCTTGGACCATCTTTTACCTCCGTCTGGCGGTTTGCATAGAAAAACTCACGGAAAAGACCAACGAATGGCTCTTCTTGTAAGTAAACATCACAAAGGATTTGGAACTTGCACATGTTTGAGACGGAGTTTGGGGCGATGTCTTGAGGGCGCAACTTAAAGAAATGGAGGACGTCACAGAAGAATTTTGAGTCGGGCGGGCTGAAACCGTATACAAGGTGATCCGCAAAAACAACTACTTCGCCTTCTTGAGGAATGGGCTTCTTTTCATTGCCTGGAACCCGCCAATGGATGACATCTTTGGCTGGTAAGGACCCTGTGTCTACGAAGTCCATCAAAAACTCTTCGGTAACGGCAGAGCCGACCTAGTTACAAGAATTGGATGCAAGAGGCATGGTGGCATTTCAAAGCTGTGCAAGGTAACAATGTGCAGTGAGTTAGAAGGTAACAGATGACTACGGACGGCTGATGAAATCTATGTTCTCTAAGGCTAAGTCGCCGAGCAGTTTGGGTGAGAGTCAGAAGTTCAATGGCGAGGTAAGTTTGCAAGGAAACAAAGCAAAAGTTACTAAGTGTGGAAAACATGTGTCACAAGCTATCCATATAATTATGGATATACAAAACAAAGAAAAAAGGTGGGTTTATTCTAAACCTAAGAAAGAACAGAGGAACTAGCGATGTTTGAAGACAATAAAAAGGGGCAACTACAAATCTGTGTTGTGCTATTACTGACTTCCTACGATCTGCTGCAATGGAAAAAAGAGCATTATCAAGTCCACCGATCTACCTATTATCTGACATTGCGAAGAGCTCGTGTTCTAGCGGGCGGAGGAACTCCATGAATACCCTACCGAAAGCTGTAGATCTAGGGGTGGAGAAGAACTTACCGGAGATGACGCGATGGGCACGGGCGGTGCTCTGGTCCGATCAGGTTGATGCAGTGGTCTGGGTTGATGACGGAGTAGAAGCCTCATCAGAGCAAGGAGACTCTGGAGCGACGGTATCGGGAGGAAGAAGAAGAGGCGCAAGCGGAGGAAGAAATGACCCCCCTTCACGGTCCTATTTAATAGGCAAAAAGTGGAAACGGGCGCGAGAATCAAGGCGACAGAAGTTGATTGACCAAGACAGACGCCTCGATTTTCGGGCCATCAGTTTAATAAGTGGAAAGATCCGTTGTGGTCGTTAGGGAATCTTTTTGATATATCCGATATGACGACCCGACAGGTTATCTCTCTTACTTTCAGGTGATGATGAGCAAGACTCGCCGCCAAGTGAGATGGAAGGTTGAAATGAGCAAGCTCAAATCAACCTGGGGCCTAATGTTGGGGATATAACCCCATGGTGAAACCCGCCTAGGTGGGGCCGGGTCATACCTGGCGGCTCATGGGCCAGACCAAGGATGGGCCTCGAGACATAAGCCTAGACGTGTGGCGGCTTACCAAGATGGGCCAAGTCGAGGCCCAAACAAGGAAGGCATGAAGACCCGGGCGGATAAGCCGCTCGGAGACTGCTTGCTTAGGAAGGCAAGACGACATAGAGATAGAGTCGGACACGTTGTAAGAGTCGGTATGAGACTTGTGTAACCCGTGGTCTTGACCTCCTATATAAGGGCGAGACCCAGGGCGACTTAGACAGAAACCAACTAATTGAGAGCTAGGTCAAGCGAATCCGCTCCCTTGTAATCGATACTCCAATCAATACAACACAAGAAGGACGTAGGCTTTTTCCTCTTCTTGAGGGGCCGAACCTGGGTAAACTCGTGACCTTCATCCCAACCAACCCGTTTGAGTCCATCACCTTAGCGACGGCCTCGAATCTAAGTCCTCGGACATCTGCCGTGACAAAACCATGAAAGAAGGCTAGGGATCAGTCTTTGGAGCGACAAAAGTTTATTGCCGGAGAAATCAAGAAATTAGAAGCAGCTGGCTTGGTTAGAGGAGTACTTCATCCAACATGGTTGTCCAATCCAGTTGTAGTGCGCAAGGCCAATGGGAAATGGAGGCTATGTATTGACTTCACATATATCAGTAAAGCCTGCCCCAAAGATCCTCTTCCCTTGCCGCGCATCGACCAGATTGTGGACTCCACCGCCGGTTGTGACTTGTTGTCTTTCCTTGACGCTTATTCAGGTTATCATCAGATTTTTATGGCCAAGGAAAACAAAGAGAAGACCGCATTTATCACCCCATGTGGTACGTATTGCTTTTTGTGTATGCCTTTCGGGTTGAAACGTGTTGGTTCTACATTTGCAAGAGCGGTCCAGATTGGTTTTGAGCCCCAGCTACATAGAAATATGGAGGCTTATATGGATGACATAGTGGTCAAAACCAAGGACAAGGCGACACTCATATCATATTTCGAAGAAACATTTGCAAATCTGCGCAAGACCAATTTGAAGCTCAACCCTGTTTGGTGTCCCATCCGGCAAGCTTCTCGGGTTCTTTGTATCTCAACGTGGAATTGAAGCAAATCCCGACCAGATCAAAGCAATTGAGAAAATTGAAGCACCAAGACGTGTCAGGGATGTGCTTTGTCTTGCCGGCTGTGTTGCCGCTCTGAGCAGGTTCATTTCAAAATCTTCTGAGTGTGCCCTACCCTTTTTCAAAATCTTGAAGAAGGCAGGTCCGATGAAATGAACTCCGAAAGTGGAGGCAGCGCTGCATGATTTGAAGAAGTACCTCTCCTCTCTGCCAGTCCTAGTCGCGCCAAAACCATAAGAGCCATTGCTCCTATATCTAGCGGCAACAAATCAAGTGGTGAGTGTTGCGTTAGTGGCTGAAAGAGAAGTTGATGAAGAAGCAGCGGCAGCTGCAGGACCGCCAAGCGACAAGCCAGGGTATTCCCTGGTAGGGTCTAGTGCCGACAAAGCAGGACCTACGCAGTTGAATGAAACAATTCAGAAGAAGAAGATGGTGTAGCGCCCAGTTTATTTTGTCAGATCGCTTTTGCAGGGGGCTAGGTCAATATATTCTGGCGTGCAAAAGTTGCTCTTCGGCCTCCTTATGGCCTCGAGGAAGCTGCGCCATTACTTCCAGGCACATGACATCACCGTTATCACTCGCTTCCCATTGCAGCGGATTTTGCAGAACCCAGATGCTACCGGTACGATTGTGGAGTGGGCTTCGGAGCTATCAAGCTTTGTTCTCAAGTTTGAAAGTACTTCGACTATCCAAATCAGAGCCTTGGCGGAGTTCATTGCGGAATGGACCCCAACGCCAGATGAATAAGTTCTAGAGTCAACTCTCCCCGGCAAGGAAACAAATCAAGAGTGGATCATGTATTTTGATGGGGCTTTCTCGCTGCAAGGCGCCAGTGCTAGAGTGCTGCTTGTCGCACCCACCGGAGAGCACCTCAGATATGTGATTCAGATGCATTTTCCCCGGGAGAGGTCAACGAACAATACTGCAAAATACGAAGGGCTGCTTGCCGGTCTCAGGATCACGACAGACGTTGGGATTAAGAAACTTATTGTCAGGGGTGATTCTTAGCTTGTCGTCAAGTAGGTGAATAAGGATTATCAGAGTCCATTGATGGAAGCTTATGTAGATGAAGTGAGAAAGTTGGAAGAACATTTTGACGGCCTGCAAATGGAGCACGTTCCGCGTGTAGAGAACAGTTTTGCTGATGGCCCGTCAAAGTGTGCTGCCCTAAAGTTGCCTATGGAAACAGGAACTTTTGTGCTCTGACTGACTCAACCATCTGTGACACCATCAATTGGACAAGAGATGAGAATAAAGTTGAGTTCTGGCAAGTATTTCCCGGTAGAGCTCCCAGAAGCCGCCAACAAGGAAGTTGTTGGGCACGACGACAGGCTTGCCGGTGAGCGTCATGCTCCGGTAGGGCCTCAGGCTCTTGCTGTGGAAGCACATGCTCCCGCCAAGCTTGTCGGGGGGCAACGGGCTCCGACAGGGCCTCGAGACCTTGCCGTTGAGACCAATGCTTCCCCAGTAGAGGATATGCCTTTAGTCCTTGTTGTCGAGCCCTAGGCTCCAGCATGGGCACAACACATTGTCCAGTTCCTTTAAACAGGAGAACTCCCTGAGGAACAAGCAGAAGCAGAGAAAGTAGCCCGCCTATCTAATATGTACCAGTTCGTGGACAACGTCATGTACACAAAGAGGCCGAATGGTGTGAAACTCAAGTGCATTTCTTGGGAAGATGGACTGGAGCTGTTGGGGGAGATACATGGAGGCATATGTGACTCCCACATAGGATCAAGAGCGCTTGCCGGTAAGGCATTCTGGCAAGGTTTATTTTGGCCCACTACCCTCCAGGATGCAACTGCGCTAGTAACCAAGTGTGAAGCATGCAAGTTTCATTCGAAGAAAATGCATCAACCAGCTCAAGCTCTTGACACAATCCCTCTCTCCTAGCCATTTTCGGTCTAGGGGCTCGACATCTTGGGTCCTTTTCCCCGTGCCACCGGGGGCTTTGAGTACTTGTACGTTGCAATCGGCAAGTTCATAAAGTGGCCAGAAGTGGAAGCAGTGAGAAAGCTGACATCACAATCAGCCGTCAAGTTCTTTAAAGGAATACTTTCCCGCTTTGGTGTACCAAACATGATCAATACTGACAACGACACACAGTTCACGAGCCGCACCTTCATGCACTATGTCCAAGAACTTGGCAGCAAGATTTGTTTTGCCTCTGTTGCCCACCCAAGGAACAACGGCCAGGTGGAAAGGGATAATGTTGAAGTGTTGCGAGGCATCAAGACAAGAACTTTCGACAAGTTGTGAAAGTGCGGAAGGCGCTGGATTGATGAGTTGCCGGTAGTTCTTTGGTCAATCAAGGCGAATCCAAATCGAGCTACTGGCCAGACACCCTTCTCCCTAGTATATGG
This sequence comes from Hordeum marinum, assembly GCA_022496015.1. Lineage (NCBI taxonomy): Eukaryota > Viridiplantae > Streptophyta > Magnoliopsida > Poales > Poaceae > Hordeum > Hordeum marinum. The sequence continues at coordinate 448,905,146 of CM039678.1, read as the reverse complement.
GGCGGAAGTAGTTCTCCCCACGAAACTCACATACGGGTCACCTCGAGTACTCACTTATGATGAGCTTGAGCAAGAGCAGTTGCGGCAAGATGACGCTACGCTCCTTGAGGAAGATCGTCTTCAGGCTGCTGTGCGAGCTACGCGCTACCAGCAAGCTTTGCGCCGCTTTCATAGCCGCAAGGTTCATGCCCGAAGTCTTGAGGAAGGCGACCTTGTTCTTCAACACGTTCAGTCCGCCAAGAATTCCAACAAGTTAACGCAAAATGGGAATGCCCTTATCGGGTAGTGCGAGTCACCAGGCCCGACGTAGTCTGCCTGGAGACCGAGGATGGCATCCTAGTGAGCAACTCCTGGAATATCAAACATCTTCATAAGTTTTACCCATAAGGCGCAGTTGCCGGGTCTCCTGGTAACCACCTTTTGTACAAAGTCTTGCCGCCGAAGCATGTATTGCTTTGTACAAAGTGAGGCGGAGACCTTGTGCATAGTTGAATAAAGCAAAGTGTTCTACAAATCTTGTTGATTCTCATGTTTACTTATGTACATGTTTGTCCGAGATATTGTATTGCGCTTACTTCAGGCAAAAGCTAACAGACCGCCAATGTTCCATATCCCTATTTTATCTTCTTTCTTTTCTCAAAGGACAGAAGGTTACCTCACGTGCAGCTTTGCCTCGAGCGGGGGGGGGGGGGGGGGTATGGATACCGACGGACTATGTTCAAGGAAAACATCTTGCCGGAAGGAGTACGACAATGAAAAGCTAAGTTGCAAAACTCTGAGCAAAATTCTTACTGTGAAGTTATTTTCCTTGGACGATTTCAACTTTTGTATGGAAAACCTGCACGTGAAGGAACCTTGTTGCAATTGGTTGCACCCTTCCTTTGTTTCTAGTCCGCTCAACAGTCTAGGTGGCTACACTGAAAACACGAGGGTCTCTTGTTAGTGGCGGTCCCGCACCTAGCGCTCGCAGCAAGGGTGTGCGTGCCGGCAAGTCTCCAATCAAGCGTAGGGTGAATGCATACAGAAAGAAATTAAGCAAGGGGAATAGCATAGCATTTGTTCAAAGCATAGCAAGTTATTTTACATCAATCTTGCCGCAATTATAACATAATATAAACGGTTCTTGGCATGGATGGCGGCGAGAAGTCAGGAAGCTAATCCCGGCGATCGCCTTCAACCCGCTTGACTTGGCTTACCCTGTCGACGATGGGCGTGACAAGTTCCTCAAGCGCCTTGACGTCTACATCCCTCTGCAAGAGGCCAAATATGTTGGAGAGGTTGATGACGGGGTTCTTGTGCGCCACCTTGACGAGCACCTTGCGGAGAACGGCCTGGCATAGTTTGCACGATTCGCTGTCCAGATAGGATGTTCGGTCAGAGTGAAGCTGCTCCAGGGCTTCAAGCGTGCGGTCAAAGAACATGGCCAGCTTGGCGCTCGTGGACACTCTGTGGTCAGAAGAGTACCTAAAGCCTTCCAGGCCCATGGTGGACAGTTGTGTGGCAAGCTTCTCCGCGACGTCGACGAGCTTCTCAGTCTAGACTTGTATTCCCTGCACATAGTCGTTGTGGGCGATAGTGGCACTCTTGACCAGCTCCTCATCATTTCGGAGATCCTTGACTAGAGCCTTTTTGCGGGTCCTCGCGGTCTCAAGAGTCTCGGTCAGCATAGCCTGATTCATTTTCAGATCATCAATGGATTCACTGGCTAAAGAGAGTTGTTTGGTCTTGTCAGATATGGTGACCTGCATCTCCATCAGGCTGTGGAGGGCTTTGTCTCTTTCTGTCTCGAGTGACGAGATCTTCTTGCCATAATCCTCAAGATCTGCCGCCAGCTTCTTCACCCTCTCCTCCAGCAAGTTCTTGGCAGCCTCCGCACCTTCGGCAACATTGACGGCCTCCTTCAACTTACCGGTGTAATCTGTAGTTAGAGCTTCAAGCGTTTCCTTGTGCTTATGCTCTAGCTCCTGGGTCCGCCGCGCGACAAGCCCTTTGGTCTCCACTTCCTTTCCGTGAATCTTGTCGGCAAGCGCCTTCTCGCGAGCGACAAGGTCGTCCTCATAGGCATCAAGCCCGATGCGGTGCTCCATCAAGCGAGCTTCCTCTGTAGCAGCCTGTTGCTTAGCCTCCTCTTGTGCCTGCTCGGCGTCGGACTGCTTCAAGAAGAGTTGGCTCTAGCCTTGGCTTAGTTTCTCTTGACCAGACTTCAACTCCTGGAAAGCTTGGGCAAACCAGGCCTGTGTTTTCTCGATGCGCTCCTGAAAGGCTGCCTCAATTGCTCCCATGACTGCTGCCATGGAGTCCAGTTTCTCCTTTCGGGTGCGGTAAAGCGCTTGAAGCTTTCAGAAGTTGTCGCCCATGGTTTGGAGGAGTTGCTCTTCTTAGGATTTGCTTCTACTAGCACTTGGTTCATCAACAATCTCGAGCCTGGCGGCAGTAATGATCTCCTCGTCAAAAACTTCCCCTTCAGATGGCACTCCAATGCTTTCCGTGCCGGGGATGTTGACGAACATGTTATCGCCAACCCTGAGGTACCTGCTTGACGAAAGGGCTTCAGATGTAGATGACTGGTCCTTGACGACCGCCTCCCCGGTAGATGGGGGCTCCATGGAGGGCGTAGCACCTGGCACTCCTGCGACAGGAATGCCGTCAGTATGGTCACTGGCCTCCTCGCCAGCCTTCTCGGCAGACTTGTTGGTGGCCTCCTCATGCGGAACCTTGGCAGCCTCGGTGGCAGCATTCTTGGTGGCTTCGGCGGTGACACTCTTGGCGGCTTCCTCAGCAGCGATCCTGTCAGCCTCGACAACAACATCCCTGGCGGTCTCCTCGATGACGGTGTCAACATCCATGTGCTCCGTCGAGGGAATGTCTGAAGGCCAAAAAACAAACCAAACGAGATTGAGGTGGAAGTTCGAGAAGACAAAAAAGAAGAACATAATAACATGTACCTGCACCAACATCGGTTGCCGGCATAGACCTATGAGTGCCCGTGCTTGCCGGCCCTTCCTTGTCGCGATAAAGTGCACTAGAGGAAGTCCCTGTCGGAGATCCATCTCTAGGCGGCATAGATGATGGAGGCGGCATATCAACGACGACATCTAATGGTTCTCCTTGTCGCTGCCCTCCTCCTGCACATCTGGTGATGTCAGCAGCAAAGATGCACACCCCAACACTTGCCAGCGGGAAGTGAGTAATGAAATCACGCTGGGGGCTGTGCCGGGGGCTAGGTCGAGGGTTGCGTCGCGGGCTAGCCTCTGGGTTGACGGTGGTCGTCTTTGGCGCACCTGAGGTGCTTGCCGGTGGCTCCTCACCCATGGAGGTCTTCGCCCTCTTCGCTACCCTTTGCGCCAATGTTCCTGCATCCCTGTGGAGACAAGTTGAAGCAAAGCAAATGAGTTAAGTAAAACAAAAAACAATCCAAAGGAAAAAGATGCGGCAAGATCCTTACTCCTCATCTTCTTCTCCCGAGCTAAGTGCAGAGAGGTCGAAGGCGACTTCCGTCATGGTGACCGTGGAGGGAGGTGAAGGGGTGCTCCTAGGTCGTTTGGCCGCAGCAGGCGCAAGTTGTTGATGAGCTTCTTGCCATCGTGTGGCCTTGATAGCCGCCCCCTTGGCGGGGGCTGCACTACTCGAAGAAGCTTGGCGGACCGGAATCCTAGAAGCAGTGCTCCAAAGGATGCACCTCTTCCTTGGATCAAGAGTCGGGGCCTCCTCAAGCAGTTCCTCCTCGGTTGTGTATTTGGCAGGACGACCCTCGGCAAATGTGCCGCCCTGCTCCTCAGTGGTCCCGCCCTGCCCGATTCTTGACTGACGGCATTTTACCTCTGCTAGTTTCCTCTTCCAAGAAGCCTACGCTGTCAGCCTCCGCGGCAAGATTTGCTTCCTCTGCCCTACTGGCAATGTATGCCACTTGTTTGTCAGTGGTGTCGCGGATGAGGCCCTCTTCTTCACGGATGGACTTCTTCGTCAGGTTATCAAAGACTTGATGCACCTGCTCTTCAGTGGTTCAATCCAGGACGCATCAAGGCTATGAGCGTCAAATGCCGGCATCACGGCGATGATTGGACCTAGACCAGAGTTTTTGCATCGAGGGATTATGCTTGCCGGCAGCTTACATACCACGTCACCCCTGAACAGTTTCTGGTAGAGAGCTGCGTGCCACATAAATGTCAGATTCTTGTTCAGCCTGGGCACAGCCTCATGATGTTTGCCGCGTTCCGGAATTCCCAAGCTGGCCTCCCCCTGTTCTGTAGAGGGGCGATGCGCTGGTGAAGTAAATCGGCGCCTATCATTTCTACTGTGAGACCGGCAGTTCTAAGGCGATGAATCCTGGTAGTGTCGACTATGAGCTTCCCATCCTTAGGGTCGAGGGCACTCTAGTCATTGCCGCGCACCATCTTGGTTTGCCACGGCGAGTAGAAAGGCTGAAAGTTCTCCTCCCGAATCCAGCACCATCTGCCTCGCCACTCCTCCCACTTCTCGTGGTAGGCCCTGTCTGGGTAAACCTCCTTGGTTCCTAGCCATGGAATCCAAGCGATAGAACCAGAAAGGGCTCCACCGTTTGGGTGCAAGGAATGAAGTAATGGCGGAAAAGGGCGGTGCTAGGAAGTACTCCGACAAAGTTTTCGCAAAGGTGAGCGAAAACTGACATACATGTCACAGCATTCGGCGTAACATTCAAAAGTTGAAGCCGTAGGTGAGCATGATGTCGTCGAAGAAATCCGAGAAAGGGGCAAAGCCCATAGTAAAAATAGTCGGCCAAGAAGTGATATTTATCTAGGATGCCCCTGGAAGAACCTGGACTCACCCGGTTGGTGGGATGCACTTTCCTCTCCGCCACCCACATGTTCAGGTATCGCCCCCTCAGAGCGTCCGTGTCAAGCACCGGCGGAAAGACGGCATGCTCCTTCCGCATCCTCGCTAGCTTGTTCTCTGAGACGGCTGTTTCCACATCCTTGCCCTTGTTGGCCTTGGGTGGCATGGTGGCTATGGAGGCAGAGGCTAAGGACGGAGAGGGCATGGAGGCATGGATGAATGGGAGGAGCTCTGTTTCGGGCTTGAGGAGGAAGACGACAACATTTTCTAGATTGGCAAAGACAAGAGGTAAATGAGCAGCGCCTCTGTGGTTTCCTTTTTATGGGCAAGACGTGGGGCAGCCTCTTTACTATATTAATATAGAAACGCTTCGTGGACGCGCTGTTGTAACGGCCGCACCGTGCACGTCCCTCACGTCCCGAATTCAATGGGTGTCGTGGGGGGCATAGTAGATGGAATGATTACAATAGTTAATCCCTGCCACGCGTGCCCGTGCACTGTTTGGGCCTAGCCCAACAACACCTCGCATCATGTATGGCATAGGCCCGAGGGCTCCTTTCGGTGTACTAAAGTATGTGATTTTTAATACCCCATACTTGTGCACGGATACTTTTAGCCATACCAACGGCAAGGCCTGCCAAGGAGCAACTAAGAACAAATACAGTAAAATCGAGAAGGCATTCAAGTCAACCGATCGAAGGCAAGACCCTCGACAAGACCTTGACGGGATGGCCTTCAAACCCCCGGCAAGACCCCGCCAGCGCAGAGGCCAGGTGTCTCCCCACCTAGGCACGTGTCGAGGCGCCAACAATGGAGGGGCTAAGCGGTGTTGATGGGACGGGGTCCTGTCCTGTCCCGTGGACGGTCAGAAGCACCAGACGGAGCATTAAATGCGCCTGTCTTACACCGTTAGAGTGTAACATCCCAAAATTTCATTTTGGAATGTTATGAAATATAGCTATGCATCTATCATCATCATTGCTTGATTGTAAGTGTTTGTTGAAATGCCTTTTCCAAATTTCTGAAAGTCCCTTCTACTTTTCCCTATGTTGCTTTCACCTATTGGAAACTTTGGTTAAATGTTCAAAATAAGAGAGGAGTAACATGACACTCCACACCAGGGTAAAATTGGTGATTTATTTGAACAAAAATAACCAGTAGTTATTTTGAAAATATTTGCAAAAAGGGTTTAAAAACAATTAGGCAATTTTTGAAAATAATATTTTTTTCAAAGTATTCAAATGACAGAATAAAAATGTCCACTAAATAGCATTTATTATTTTGTAAATTTTGATATATAATACCCCTATATTTAGAGCTAAGTTGAATGCTTTAAATGTTTTTGAATATCTCTAGAAAAACATTAAACAAAAACGGTAACGGTTAGTGTATTAAACGGGCCGGCCCACGGGCAGTTATTCGCGTATTGATTAGAAGCCGGTCGACCGACGCGCATTCATTTCCCTCTCTCTCACTGACGCTGGACCCCACCCCTGAACGACCGTTACTACCGAACGGTCATCTTCTTCCCCCCCCCCCGCACGCGCTGGAGACGACGCCGGCCGTTTCCTCCCCCTCCCGGATCTCTCTCCTCTCTTAACTCCCCGCACCCCCGAGCACCCTATAAGTAGCCGGCCACTCCCCGCATCCATTTCCCCCGAGCCCCTTCTCTCTCTCGCCGGAAGGCTGCCGCAATTGCACGCCGGAGTAGCCACCCCCACCGGATCTCCCGTCGACCGTAGCCACCAATTCCGACCACCTCTCGCCCAACCGACCTCACCTTTCGACTCCGGAGACCAGTCGCCGTCGCCCGGACCACTTCGCTACCTTCCCCGACCATCGGAACGCCTCGCCGTCGATTTCGCCGCCTTCGGATCCACCGGAGAACCCCCGACGCCGGCGACTTTACCCCATGAGCACTCCCACCCCTTGGATCCAAAACCCACGGTCCAGATTAGAACGGATTTAAATCCGAACCGTTTTCCTTTACGGACCGGTCGCCCGCCCGTAACCCTCGCGCGCACACCCCCCTTAGCCAATCGGACAGCGCCACGTAGCCCCTGACCGTCGCAAATCATTTTTTCTTTTCTGTTTTTGTTTTAATTAACAAAATGATTTCAAAATTTGTTTTAACTATATCTTTTAATTTATTTAGTGTTTTGAGTTGATTCTTTTTGCAATAGCTCACATTTTTCATGTAGTTTCACCCCGTACTTTTAAATTTCAAATTTGAACTATAAAATTTGAATTCAATCAAATTTGCTTAAAATCTTCAAATCTGTATAACTAGAGTCTGAAAATAGATTTTGACATGAATCTTTTTGCTACTGTTTGATATTGGTTAGGACTATCATCATGTTTAGTTTGAGGATTTTTTTGAATGTTTTTGAATAGTGTTTTAGCTATAAACAGAATCTGCCTACTATTATAACATAGTTTTATATACTTAGTTTTAATTAGTTCAATTTAGATTTGGTATCATTTGTTTAATAGGTTCTGTTGTTTATACATTTAGTGGTTTTACTCATTAAAAATATAAAATTGTTTAGTTCATTTCCTTGTTAAGATAGGAATCACAACTTCTTCTCAAATAGGTTTATTTTGATTAAAACAACTAGTTAGTAATAGTTTTGTTTTCAACAAAGTTTTATATAATTTAATTTTGTTTTCTAAAACAAGTTTATTTGTAAATTATTTTCTGTTAAGAACATGTTTTACTAATAAATAATAAGTTTAGTTTTTCATTATTTTTGTTAGTATAACTATAGTTGATTCATATAGTGCTTATCAAAACTTTTATAAACTTTACTAAACTTTTCCCAACAAACTTAAATTGATTTTATTCTGTTTATTAATAAAATATTCTATTGTTTCCTTGCTGTCAACAATTGTTTTGTTATTACAAAATAGTTTTATTATGTTAGTAGTGTTTTATCAATCACCTCCTAGTAAACAAAACTTTGTGTGTTTTCTTGCTTGTGATTTTTGTGCATTGTTTTGTCTTGATTGTTTACTAGTTTTGGTTGATGGTTGTGAGTTACAATATTTTGTTGTATGCTTATTTGAGTGCTTTGTTTGCTTCGTTAGATTATCCGGAGTGCGAAGCTTGTTACTTAGAGTCACTCGTGTACGAAGATCATCAATCAGGCAAGTCACTTTGATCATATTTTTACCCATGTTTTATATGCATTAGTTCTACCATCACCCCAATTGCATGCAAGATAGGTTAGTTGGAAACTTGGGCACATTGTTGTAGTATCATGTGGTAGGTACCTTCTCAACCTCTTTGACACATTGGCCCCGGGAAACGTTGTTTTACCTTTTTGTTATGCTATTAGTAGACGGGGTTGGTTGTGTGATTCATGAGAGTTGAGAGAGTTAATAATTTCAAGACCTACATAATGATCAAGAATTAAGACTCCGAGTTTTCAACATACCTCTGGGTGGATGATGGTTGAACGGCACCCTGGAGAAACCAGTGGATTTGCCTAGGTGATGCTGGAGATGGCCAGTATTCACGCGGAAAGGTCCACCCAGGCACAAAGAGATGGATGGGTGCTTCAAGACCCAAGGCTTACCTGCACACCCACAAGTCATTATGGGCTCTGGCTTGGTTGGATCTCGTGGTGACCCTGGACAGGCGGTGCTACGAGAGGTAGAAGAACGGTAGGAAAGGATGGGCACCGACAGAGTCGCAGGGAAACCCTTTGGAAAACCATGTTTTGGTCATCCGTTTCTCAAACACCCTGAAGTGCGAGAAAATCAAACGAAGGCGACCAAATCTTGTGGGGAACGTGTGCAAAACTCTGCAGAGTACTCAAACCTAATCGATTAGCCGTGTCCACGGTCATGGACGACTTGAGCCAAAGGTACTGAAACTTCCGGAACTCTCAACACAATTAATATGATGATGTGTGTATTTAACAATTGGGTATGAGAATTGGTTGGTGGAACCATCTCATTAATCAACCAACTTAGTAATATTTTGCTTAGCCCCTTTCTTGATGTAGGAAAAATTGGCTTTACGCAAAAACTTACCGCCCCACCTGCCATATATGCATATAGACTAGATGATTATCTTTTCACCCCTCTCTTGTGACTTTGCCGGCATATTCCATATGCTGACCTACATGGCTGCAACGTATCATGTTGCAGAGTACTTTTCCGACCAAGAGTGAGGACACGTTCTATGCTCAGTGAGATGCCCTTGGAGTCAGATGGACTCATCTACCTTCGACGCTTCCGCAAGATTTAGATATTCTCATGAGTTGGCTTTTAGCCACTTTATTGAAATTTTATTGTAATAAAGGACTCGATATGAGATTTCGATTAATATAATGCTGTGTTATTTCTCTTTGATATATACATTGATGTACCGTGTGTGTACTAGCATGATCTTGGGATGGTACGGAAACACCGGAGACTTGACCTTTCAGGTCGGGTTGCTACAGAAATGGTATCAGAGCACACGCTGACCGTAGGACGTAACCTCTAGGACTGGAAAGCCTTAGGATTGTTTCTCTTTGTCTTTAAAATTCTTATACTCTCATCTACTCGTTTCTGACTCCTCTTCGATTATTTCAAAAATTTATAGATGACCACCTTCATCCCAGTGTTGATCACGGAGTTTTGCCAGCCTGACGGAACGATGCCTTTTGGTAAGGAGCTGATGAGGATCGTCAAAGACGTGAGGATTGCTTTGCCGAGAATCACCGGGACTCCTATCATGTCATTTCCACAAGATGGACGATATAGGATCGAGGTGCACATCCCAGGGAAGACCTTGGGGAATCGGAAGAAACCCATCGACTTCAAGTTCGTGGCTCCCAGCTGGATACTTGGAAGAGACATGGCCATTCATCGTGCCCTTGGACGTATTCAGGAGGAATACAGAGGTGGAACCATTACACCAGGACTCAGCATGGTTTGCCGCAGAGATGCCCATGGCAACATCATAACCCCTCCCACTGGAGACTCCACCATGTCATATATCCAGACCCTGGAGACTCACATCAGGACTCTGGAGGTTCGAGTTCGTGCTGATACGAAGACAATCAAGAATCTGATGAACCGCGAGATTGACCTTGAAGCTGACTTACGGGAAGCCGAGTACGAGCATGAGTATGAGGTGAAGGATTTCTTAGAGAGGATCGACAAGCTGAACACTCGCATCGCCACTCTGGAGGAACAGATGGACATGGGTGAAAATCTTCATCCTGAGGGAGACTTGGCTCCTTTCATCAGCGATGATGATGACTATGAGGAGAGCACCATTGGAGGAGACTCAGTCACCATGTACTTCTGAGGAAAACTTTAGTTATGCCCTCCATGTATCTTTTATTTTCGTCGTTAAAGCGTAGGTCGATGCTTAGTTGTTTGAGTTTTGTATTCCTGATGTTTGACATTGATTGAATAAATGAATGAGTGTTTGGTGTGATATGTTTGTTGCATTGCATATGGGTAGTGATTTCTTCTTTTAGACCCTTGTTCTATTCTAATTCTCACCCCTCTGAAAACAGCAAGATGCCTCCACGACGTGAGACCGATTTCACTTTCCCGCCGGAACTCACACAACTTCTTCAGCAGCAGAATGCACTGATGCAGTTATTGATTCAGAATCAGACCAACAACCAGAACAACCACAACAACCATCATCCACCCCAGACTGACAATCTCACCCGTTTTCTGAGGTTGAACCCTCCAACTTTCTCCAGCAGTACTGAGCCCATTGTGGCAGATGACTGGCTCCGTAAGATGGAGAGAGAACTTGTCACCGCTGGATGTACTGATGCTGAGAAGGTGCGATTTGCCGCACATCAACTGGAAGGACCAGCAGCTTCATGGTGGGAGAACTACACCACCACATATCCTATTGCTGATGTAACTTGGGAGCAGTTCCAGCAAGCTTTCCGCACCGCACATGTTTCAGCTGGAGCCATGAGTCTGAAGAAGCGCGAGTTTCGCAACTTGCGCCAGGGTAATCGCTCCGTGGCCCAATACGTGGACGACTTCAACACATTGGCACGTTATGCACCAGGAGACGTGGCCGATGATGCAGCCAAGCAAGAGAAGTTTCTAGAAGGACTCAACGATGAGTTGAGCATGCAGCTGGTAGTGGCTACTTTCAACAACTACCAAGAGCTGGTGGACAAGGCCCTTATTCTAGAGGGTAAACAGCAGCAAATTGAGAACCGCAAGCGGAAGTACTCTCAGGGGAAGTTTAACTCTGGAGCTCATCAGAAGCCCCGCTACTCCCCGTACTCAGGGAACACCGGATCAGGTACCGGTAAGTTTGGAAGGCACACTCATGCCGTGCATAACCATGGGGGTCACAACCATGGAGGAAATGGTAATGCCCGTCTCAACCATGGCAATTTCAAGACTGACAATGGGAATGGGAACAACAACCAGCACCGTCACGTTCCTACTCAGAAGGATCTGAGTCACATCACCTGTTTCAAGTGTCAGAAGACAGGGCACTATGCTACTGAGTGTCCCCAGAGCAAGCAGGGAAATGGAAACGGCAACTCCATAGCCAAGAAGCCATACCCTTTTCCTCGTGCCCAGGTGAATCACCTCGACGTGGAAGAAGTCTATGATCAACCCGAGACTATGGTTGGTAAGTTTTTATTGCATTCACGTCCAGTTACAGTACTTTTTGATTCCGGTGCAACTCATTCATTCATATCAAGGGTAGTTGTGGATAAGTATGGTTTGCCCACCAAAACCCTTAGCCAGCCTACTCAGGTCAGTTCCCCAGGAGGTATGATGATGGCAGGGATAGGATGCCATGCTTTGAAACTCAATATAGGAAACCATGTTTTTTCTACCGACCTCATCGTCTTAGAATCCCAGGGATTGGATGTAATCCTAGGCATGGATTGGATGACCAAGTATGAAGGAAATCTTGATTGCTCTAGCAAGTCTGTTTCACTCACCACCCCGGAGAACAAGAGGATTAAGTATGTATCCCGACGCACCCAGATGAGTGCACGGTTAAATTCCCTCACAAGAGTTGTTCAGGAGGAAGTACCTGTGGTAAAAGACTTTCTGGATGTATTTCCGGAAGAATTACCAGGAATGCCACCAGATAGGGAGATTGAGTTTCTAATAGAGCTGCAGCCAGGGACAGCACCAATTTCCAAGAGACCCTATCGGATGCCCGCAAATGATCTGTTGGAAATCAAGAAGCAGATTAAGGAGTTATTGGACAAAGGTTATATACGTCCAAGTTCTTCACCTTGGGGAGCCCCAGTTCTTTTGGTGGAGAAGAAGGATAAAACCTTGAGACTGGTAGTTGACTATCGTTCCTTGAACGAGGTGACTATCAAGAACAAGTATCCCCTACCGATGATTAATGATTTGTTTGATCAGCTAGTAGGCGCCAAAGTATTCTCTAAGATCGATCTTCGATCAGGGTATCACCAACTGAAGATTCGTGAACAGGATATGCCCAAAACAGCTTTCACCACAAGGTATGGCTTGTATGAGTATACTGTCATGTCCTTTGGTTTGACTAATGCTCCTGCCTACTTCATGAATTTGATGAACAAAGTGTTTATGGAATATTTGGACAAGTTTGTCATGGTGTTCATTGATGACATTTTGATATTCTCCAAGAACGAGGAAGAACACAAGGAACATCTGCGTTTAGTTCTGGAGAAACTGAGAGAACATCAATTATATGCCAAGTTCAGCAAATGTGAATTTTGGCTGACGGAAGTCGGATTCCTTGGACATGTTATTTCCGGAGAAGGAATAGCCGTAGACCCCGCTAAGGTTGAAGCCGTCACCGAGTGGAAGTCACCCACTTCAGTTAAGGAGATCCGCAGTTTCCTCGGACTTGCCGGATATTACCGGAGGTTCATTGAGAATTTCTCAAAGATTGCCAAGCTCATGACAGAGTTGTTGAAGAAAGAATCTAAGTATATTTGGACTGAGGAATGTGAAGCCAGTTTCCAGGAGTTGAAGAAACGTTTGGTCACAGCCCCAGTGTTGATTTTGCCCAATATTCGGAAGGATTTCCAGGTTTATTGTGATGCTTCACGTCAAGGACTCGGAGGAGTACTCATGCAGGATGGAAAGGTTGTAGCCTATGCATCCAGACAACTACGACCTCATGAGTTGAATTATGCCACCCATGATTTGGAACTAGCAGCCGTAGTGCATGCACTCAAGACCTGGAGACATTTTCTTATCGGAAATAGTTGTGATGTTTACACCAACCATAAGAGCCTGAAATATATTTTCACGCAGAAAGAGTTGAACCTCAGACAGAGGATATGGTTAGAGTTAATCAAGGACTATGACATGAGATTACATTACCATCCAGGTAAGGCTAATGTTGTAGCCGATGCCTTGAGTCGGAAAACTTATGTAAACACCCTCACAGCGGGAGGATTACCCCAAGAGTTAGCCGATGATCTCAGAGAGCTCAAGCTAGAGATAGTTCCAAGAGGATATGTTGCTACACTAGAGATCCAGTCCACCTTGACCGAAAGAATTTATGAAGCCCAGAAATCAGACAAGGAGATAGCTGAGATAAAGCAGAGAATGCAAGATGGTAAAGCTAAAGGTTTTCGTGAGGATGAGCAAGGAACTTTGTGGTTTGAGAACCGCATCTATGTGCCCAATGACCCAGAACTCAGGAAGTTGATACTTCAGGAAGCCCATGATTCACCTTACTCGATACACCCAGGCAATACCAAGATGTATCTGGATTTGAAGGAAAGCTATTGGTGGACAGGTATGAAGAAAGATATTGCGGAACATGTTGCAATATGTGATGTTTGTCAGCGAGTAAAGTCGGAACATCAGAAACCAGCAGGGTTACTCCACCCTTTGCCAATACCCGAGTGGAAATGGGAAAAACTTGGTATGGATTTCATCACAGGATTGCCCAGGACCCGTTCAGGTTATGATTCCATCTGGGTAGTGGTTGATCGCTTGACCAAGGTGGCTCACTTCATCCCGGTAAAAACCACCTATACCAGTGCTAAGCTAGCCAAGATATATATGACTAGGATCGTATGTCTGCATGGAGTTCCGAGGAGTATCGTGTCAGATAGAGGAACACAGTTTACCTCAAAGTTTTGGCATCAGTTACATGAAACTTTGGGTACAAGGTTAGAGTTCAGTACAGCCTTTCATCCGCAGACCGATGGACAGACTGAGAGAGTCAACCAGATTCTGGAAGACATGTTGAGAGCTTGTGCGTTAGATTATGGATCTAGTTGGGATGACAACTTACCTTACGCAGAATTTTCGTACAACAACAGTTATCAGACCAGTCTGAAGATGGCCCCTTTCGAAGCTTTATACGGAAGGAGGTGTAGAACACCGTTGACATGGGATGGTGTTGGAGACCGACAACTTTTTGGTCCCGACCTTATCCGAGATTCGGAAGAGAAAGTCAAGTTGATTCGTGACAGACTCAAGATAGCTCAATCTCGACAGAAGAGTTACGCTGACAGCAAACGTAAAGAAGTGACGTATGAAGTGGGAGACCGAGCTTATCTTCGTGTGTCCCCGCTTCGTGGAATCAAGAGGTTTGGTGTTAAAGGAAAATTAGCACCCAGATTCATAGGCCCCTACAAAAATCTTGAACGTAGAGGAGAAGTTGCATACAAACTGGAATTGCCGGAAGGATTATCCGAAGTTCATAATGTGTTCCATGTTTCCCAGCTAAAGAAATGCCATGCTGAGACGGCTAACATCCCTTTTCGAGACACCATGCCCCTAGAGGCCATACAGCTTGACAGTGATCTGACTTACGAGGAGAAGCCTGTCAAGATCCTCGAGACATCCAACAGAGTTACCCGCAGCAAGATCATCAAGTTCTGCAAAGTTTTGTGGAGTCACCACACCGAGGAAGAAGCCACCTGGGAACGCGAAGAAGATCTTCGTAGAGACCATCCGCACCTATTTTCTAGCCAACCCGAATCTCGAGGGCGAGATTCATCTTAAGGTGGGTAGGTTTGTAACATCCCAAAATTTCATTTTGGAATGTTATGAAATATAGCTATGCATCTATCATCATCATTGCTTGATTGTAAGTGTTTGTTGAAATGCCTTTTCCAAATTTCTGAAAGTCCCTTCTACTTTTCCCTATGTTGCTTTCACCTATTGGAAACTTTGGTTAAATGTTCAAAATAAGAGAGGAGTAACATGACACTCCACACCAGGGTAAAATTGGTGATTTATTTGAACAAAAATAACCAGGAGTTATTTTGAAAATATTTGCAAAAAGGGTTTAAAAACAATTAGGCAATTTCTGAAAAGAATATTTTTTTCAAAGTATTCAAATGACAGAATAAAAATGTTCATTAAATAGCATTTATTATTCTATAAATTTTGATATATAATACCCCTATATTTGGAGACGATTTGAATGCTTTAAATGTTTTTAAATATCTCTGGAAAAACATTAAACAAAAACGGTAACGGTTAGTGTATTAAACGGGCCGGCCCACGGGCAGTTATTCGCGTATTGATTAGAAGCCGGTCGACCGACGCGCATTCATTTCCCTCTCTCTCACTGACGCTGGACCCCACCCTTGACCGACCGTTACTACCGAACGGTCATCTTCTTCCCCCCCCCCCCCGCACGCGCCGGAGACGACGCCGGCCGTTTCCTCCCCCTCCCGGATCTCTCTCCTCTCTTAACTCCCCGCACCCCCGAGCACCCTATAAGTAGCCGGCCACTCCCCGCATCCATTTCCCCCGAGCCCCTTCTCTCTCTCGCCGGAAGGCTGCCGCAATTGCACGCCGGAGTAGCCACCCCCACCGGATCTCCCGTCGACCGTAGCCACCAATTCCGACCACCTCTCGCCCAACTGACCTCACCTTTCGACTCCGGAGACCCGTCGCCGTCGCCCGGACCACT
Source organism: Hordeum marinum (assembly GCA_022496015.1). NCBI lineage: Eukaryota > Viridiplantae > Streptophyta > Magnoliopsida > Poales > Poaceae > Hordeum > Hordeum marinum. The sequence continues at coordinate 448,889,449 of CM039678.1, read as the reverse complement.
TCGCTGCCTTCCCCAACCACCGGAACGCCTCGCCGTCGATTTCGCCGCCTTCGGATCCACCGGAGAACCCCCGACGCCGGCGACTTTACCCCGTGAGCACTCCCACCCCTTGGATCCAAAACCCACGGTCCAGATTAGAACGGATTTAAATCCGAACCGTTTTCCTTTACGGACCGGTCGCCCGCCCGTAACCCTCGCGCACACACACCCCTTAGCCAATTGGACAGCGCCACGTAGCCCCTAACCGTCGCAAATCATTTTTTTCTTTTCTGTTTTTGTTTTAATTAACAGAATGATTTCAAAATTTGTTTTAACTATATCTTTTAATCTATTTAGTGTTTTGAGTTGATTTTTTTTGCAATAGCTCACATTTTTCATGTAGTTTCACCCTGTACTTTTAAATTTCAAATTTGACCTATAAAATTTGAACTGAATCAAATTTTCTTAAAATTTTCAAATCTGTATAACTAGAGTCTGAAAATAGATTTTGACATGAATCTTTTTGCTACTGTTTGATATTGGTTAGGACTATCATCATGTTTAGTTTGAGGATTTTTTTGAATGTTTTTGAATAGTGTTTTAGCTATAAACAGAATCTGCCTACTATTATAATATAGTTTTATATACTTAGTTTTAATTAGTTCAATTTAGATTTGGTATCATTTGTTTAGTAGGTTCTGTTGTTTATACATTTAGTGTTTTTACTCATTAAAAATACAAAATTGTTTAGTTCATTTCCTTGTTAAGATAGGAATCACAACTTCTTTTCAAATAGGTTTATTTTGATTAAAACAACTAGTTAGTAATAGTTTTGTTTTCAACAAAGTTTTATATAATTTAATTTTGTTTTCTAAAACAAGTTTATTTGTAAATTATTTTCTGTTAAGAACATGTTTTACTAATAAATAATAAGTTTAGTTTTTCATTATTTTTGTTAGTATAACTATAGTTGATTCATATAGTGCTTATCAAAACTTTTATAAACTTTACTAAACTTTTCCCAACAAACTTAAATTGATTTTATTCTGTTTATTAATAAAATATTCTATTGTTTCCTTGCTGTCAACAATTGTTTTGTTATTACAAAATAGTTTTATTATGTTAGTAGTGTTTTATCAATCACCTCCTAGTAAACAAAACTTTGTGTGTTTTCTTGCTTGTGATTTTTGTGCATTGTTTTGTCTTGATTGTTTACTAGTTTTGGTTGATGGTTGTGAGTTACAATATTTTGTTGTATGCTTATTTGAGTGCTTTGTTTGCTTCGTTAGATTATCCGGAGTGCGAAGCTTGTTACTTAGAGTCACTCGTGTACGAAGATCATCAATCAGGCAAGTCACTTTGATCATATTTTTACCCATGTTTTATATGCATTAGTTCTACCATCACCCCAATTGCATGCAAGATAGGTTAGTTGGAAACTTGGGCACATTGTTGTAGTATCATGTGGTAGGTACCTTCTCAACCTCTTTGACACATTGGCCCCGGGAAACGTTGTTTTACCTTTTTGCTATGCTATTAGTAGACGGGGTTGGTTGTGTGATTCATGAGAGTTGAGAGAGTTAATAATTTCAAGACCTACATAATGATCAAGAATTAAGACTCCGAGTTTTCAACATACCTCTGGGTGGATGATGGTTGAACGGCACCCTGGAGAAACCAGTGGATTTGCCTAGGTGATGCTGGAGATGGCCAGTATTCACGCGGAAAGGTCCACCTAGGCACAAAGAGATGGATGGGTGCTTCAAGACCCAAGGCTTACCTGCACAGCCACAAGTCATTATGGGCTCTGGCTTGGTTGGATATCGTGGTGACCCTGGACAGGCGGTGCTACTAGAGGTAGAAGAACGGTAGGAAAGGATGGGCACCGACAGAGTCACAGGGAAACCCTTTGGAAGACCATGTTTTGGTCATCCGTTTCTCAAACACCCTGAAGTGCGAGAAAATCAAACGGAGGCGACCAAATCTTGTGGGGAACGTGTGCAAAACTCTGCAGAGTACTCAAACCTAATCGATTAGCCGTGTCCACGGTCATGGACGACTTGAGCCAAAGGTACTGAAACTTCCGGAACTCTCAACACAATTAATATGATGATGTGGGTATTTAACAATTGGGTATGAGAATTGGTTGGTGGAACCATCTCATTAATCAACCAACTTAGTAATATTTTGCTTAGCCCCTTTCTTGATGTAGGAAAAATTGGCTTTACGCAAAAACTTACCGCCCCACCTGCCATATATGCATATAGACTAGATGATTATCTTTTCACCCCTCTCTTGTGACTTTGCCGGCATATTCCATATGCTGACCTACATGGCTGCAACGTATCATGTTGCAGAGTACTTTTCCGACCAGGAGTGAGGACACGTTCTATGCTCAGTGAGATGCCCTTGGAGTCAGATGGACTCATCTACCTTCGACGCTTCCGCAAGATTTAGATATTCTCATGAGTTGGCTTTTAGCCACTTTATTGTAATTTTATTGTAATAAAGGACTCGATATGAGATTTTGATTAATATAATGCTGTGTGATTTCTCTTTGATATATACATTGATGTACCGTGTGTGTACCAGCATGATCTTGGGATGGTATGGAAACACCGGAGACTTGACCTTTCAGGTCGGGTCGCTACATAGAGTTAGGTATGATAGCACTATAGCACTGTACACCTCGTGTACACACTCTAAGCCACTGTTGGTGACCCCTTCCAGAGTATAAAAGGAGGCCCAGGGCATTACATGAGAGGGCTCTCTGGCGCATTCTGCATGAGTAGTAGCTATGTACTGTAGCGCTCCCAGAACCTGAGCTAGAACTCATCCAATACTGTAGCGCTGCTCGTTCGTCCTGCTCTTCGCGCACACCCATCTCCCTGCCGAATCAAAAGGGGCCCTATTGATCCCATAGGTGTCGTTCCGCCGACATAAGGAGTGGCAAGGGCCTAAGATTGCGGATGCCCAAGGCATCCCAAGTCATATTCAAGGATGGCAAAGAGGCTAAGCTTGGGGATGCCCCAGAAGGCATCCCCTCTTTCGTCTTCAATCCATCCGTAAATTTACTTGAGGCTATATTTTTATCCACCACATGATATGTGTTTTGCTTGGAGCGTCTTGTATGATACGAGCCTTTGCTTGTTAGTTTGACACAATCATCCTTGGTGCACACATTTTTTTAGGACACGCTGAATCATGAATTTGTTAGAATGCTCTATGTGCTTCATTTATATCTATTGCGTTAGGCAATTTTGCTCTATGTGCTTCACTTATATCTTTTATTGCACGGCGGTGTTTGAATTTTATAGAAATACTTGAACTCTCGTACCTTATTTATATTATTTTGAGTCTCTAAATAGCATGGTAATTGGTCTAGGTTATGAATTTAGTCTTAATATGATAGGCATCCAAGAGGGATATAATAAAAACCTCCATATTAAGTGTATTGAGTATTTATGAGAAGTTTGATTCCTTGCATAAAGTTTTGAGATATAAAGATGGTAATGTTAAGAATCATGTTAGGAAGTAATTGTGATTTGGTAAAAATACTTGTGTAAAGGTTTGTGATTCCCGTAGCATGCACGTATGGTGAACCGTTATGTAAGGAAGTCGGAGCATGACTTGCTTATAGATTGTCGACCTTTGTGTGAGGGTCGGGAGCACGCGATGGTTAACTCCTACCATCTCTCCCCTAGGAGCATGCGTTTAATACTTTGCTTCATGACTAATAGACATTTGAAATAAGTATGTGAGTTATTTATAACTAATGTTGAGTCCATGACTATTATGGCATTTCCATACCCATTCCTAGATATATTGCCATGCAACTTGCACCATTTCCTTTTATAACATGCGCCATCACTTCCATATTGCATATAGAGTCATATTTTGTCATAGGTATCGAGTTGTAATTTTATTCTGAGTTGTAAGTAAATAGAAGTGTGATGATTATCATTATTAGAGCATGTCCCATGTGAGGAAAGGATGATGGAAGCTATGATTCCCTCACAAGTGGGGATGAGATTTCGGACTTTATGAAAAAAAGAGGCCAACGAAGCCCAAATAAAAAAATGTAATAAAAGAGGCCTTAGATGCCCACCAAGAAAAAAATGAGAGAAAAGAGAGAAGGTACATTGCTACTACCTTTTTCCACACTTGTGCTTCAAAGTAGCACCATGATCTTCATAATAGAGAGTCTCCTATTTTGTCACTTTCATATAACTAGTGGATTTTTTCTTTATGATGCACGTCCACTTAGTTCCTCGGTGAGCTTTCATACACTTATAGCTCTAGTGCATCCGTTGCATGATAGTCCCTACTCACTCACATTGATATCTATTAATGGGCATCTCCATAGACCGTTGATACACCTAGTTGCTATCAGACTATCTTCTCCCTTTCCTTGAAAACCTCCACCATATTCTATTCCACCTATAGTGCTATATCCATGGCTCATGCTCATGTATTGCGTGAGAGTTGAAAAAGTGTGAGAAAATAAAAGTGTGAAAACAATTGCTTGACTTGTCATCAGGGTTTTTATATCAATATTAAGCATTTGTTTTGAGTCTTATTGATCTGAATATTCAAGCCACAATAGAGAATATTACATGGATAAATATGTTAGGTAGCACTCCACATAAAAAATTCTGTTTTTATCATTTACCTACTCGGGGATGAGCAGGAATTAAGCTTGGGGATGCTGATACGTCTCCAATGTATCTATAATTTTTGATGATGGCATGCTATTATATTATCTGTTTTGGATGTTTTATATGTATTAATATGTTATTTTATATTATTTTTGGGACTAACCTATTAATCTAGAGGCTAGTGCCAGTTTCTGTTTTTCCTTGTTTTTGAATTTTGCAGATATGGAATATTAAACAGAGTCCAAACAGAATAAAATCTTCGGAATGATTTTTTCTGGAAGGAAACAAATCCACAAGGCTTGGAGTGCATGCCAGCGCACCTGCCAGGAGATCACAAGCCTGTTAGGCACGACCACCCCCTGGTAGCGCCTAGCAGGCTTGCCGTTTGCTGGCAGGTCTCCTAACACTATTCTTCGTCCTATAAATACCCAAATATCCCCCCAACATCAGAATGAGCCACGAAAATACTTTTCCACCGCCAGAAGCCTCCGTTCCCTAGAGATCAAATCTTGGAGCCTTTTCTGGTAATCTGCCGGAGGGGTTTTTGATCATAGAGGGCATCTACATCAACTCCATTGCCCCTCCGATGATGCGTGAGTAGTCCACCATACACCTACGGGTCCATAGCTAGTAGCTAGATGGCTTATTCTCTCTCTTTTATCTTCAATACCATGTTCTTCATGATCTTTATCGGGATCTATCCGATGTAATCTTCTTTTGTGGTCTGTTTATCAAGATCCGATGAATTGTGAGTTTATGTTCAAGTTATCCATGAATCTTATTTGAATATCCTCTGAATTCTTATTTTCATGATTTCATATCCTTGTAAGTCTCTTCGAGTTATTGGTTTGGTTTGGCCAACCAGATTGGTAATTCTTGCAATGGGAGAAATGCTTGGTTTTGGGTTCAATCTTGTGGTATCCTCACCCAGTGACACAGTAGGGGTAGGGAGGCACGTATTGTATTGTTGCCATCAAGGGTAACAAGATGGGGTTTTCATCATATTTCTTGAGTTTATCCCTCTACATCACGTCATCTTTCTTAATCCGTTACTCTGTTCTTCATGAACTTAATACTCTAGATGCAGGTAGAAGTCGATTGATGTGTGGAATAATTGTAGTACATGCAGAATCATTTCAATCTACTTGACACAGACGTGATGCCTATATGCATGATCATTGCCTTGGATAACTACATGATTATTCGCTTTTCTATCAATTGCTTGACAGTAATTGGTTTACCCACCATGATATTTTCCTTCAAGAGAGAAACCTCTAGTTAAATCTATGGACCTGGGGTCTACTTTCCATAATATATTTTCAGATCTATAAGCCAAAAATACCAAAAATTCTTTGCTGCAATGTATTTACCTTTTACTTTCCGTTCTCGTTTACATCTAACTCTATCAGATCTAATCCTTGCAAATAATCGTGAAGGGATTGACAACCCCTTTATAGCCTTAGGTGCAAGAGTTTGATTGTATGTGTAGGTGCATCCATTGGTGACTTGCTTGTTCCTCCTACTAGATTGATACCTTGGTTCTCAACAACTAAGGGAAATACTTATCTACTTCGCTGCATCATGCTTTCCTCTTCGAAGGAAAAACCAACGCAAGCTCAAGAGGGAGCATCCGCCTCCTCGAGCTTGACCAACCGCTCCAGGAGATAGCCGTGAGCCACCTCACCTCCCCCCCCGCTCTCACTGCTCTCCCGTGCCTCTAGCCCCATGGACACACGAGCCGAAGCTTGGATCCGGCATTACCGTAGCACCCCGTGCTCCCCGTGCACCCCGCACTGCCGTCATGCAGCAGGCGCGCTTTAGAGCACCCTAGACCTGACCACGCAGCCGAGCCAGCTTGATAGCGAACCCCGTCGCAACACCTACAAATGCCCAAGCTCCGACCGCCGCTAAAGTCGACACCGATGAGTACTCCGGCACCCCCACAGCTAACCATCCACACCACTGGATGCGGCTCATACTTAGCTACACGTAGAGCCCTTCCACGCGGCGTTAGGTCATTGGGGGAGGGATTCCGACGTGCCTCCGCCATCGGGCATGGTCGCCGGCATTTAGCCTCTATTAATTCCGGCCATTAGCACTAACTAATGACCCTCTAGGTCATTGACTAGTTGGGCCAGGCCCTGTTAACTATTAGTTAGGTTTTAATTAAACATTTTTATCCATTGCGCCACTTACGCATGAGTCCCACCAGCCGGGTTTGACCTGGACCGCCTCTGTTGACCATGACATTATGCTATCGTCATGTGGACGTCATAACATATTTTCTAGATTTTAATAAATCCTAAATGATTTATTATATTTCAGAAAATGTTATGAACTTGGAAAAATCATGGAAATTCAACCCTAACTCGGATGAAAATAATTTATATATGAAAAATGATCGGAAAAATCCAATGAATCTGTTTATGCCATCATCATGCATGTTTGGAGAAGTTAAGATCACCAAGTAGGACGTTTTATGATTAGGGAAAAATCCGATAATTAGTTTTGGATTGGAATTTTATATACATTTGAATTCCACTTCAGTTAACTTTGATTAATGTTGCAATAGGTCAATTCAGCACCTTAATATGCCATGTCATACATCATGTTTGTTGCATCACATTGAGTGTGCTTCTTTCTTGTTTTTCGGTGTTGTTCCCTCTTGGTAGACGTTACTCTAACGTTGAGATCAACGCCACCGATGAACACTCACTGTTATCTTCAGAAGTATCAGGCAAGCAACCCCCCTTGAGCATATTCGATACAATCGCACTCTCTCGCTCTTGCTCTCATTTCAATGCATTAGGACAATGCGATTCAAATGCTACTTGTGTTGCGATAGATGAACCCACTCCTTTGTATGACCTTTCATTGTCACAATAAATAGCTAAACCAAGCAACCTAGCATACCTAGTAGATGCTTGAGCCATGTTGTGTTATAACCCTGTTATGCTTGCTATGCTTAGCGTTGTGTTAGGTCTGATTCATCTGGGTGATGAACCGGAGTGAAATGGATGTGTCCTGATGATGAGGGTTAAGTGTTGAACCTGTTTTGGTAAAGGTTGTGATGAGAGGCCGTGTAGGAGTACATGGTGGGTTGTATCATTGAAACCGCTCATAGGAAGTGAGTTCCGTGTTGGTGTTCCAAGACTAGCTAGTACCTCACATTGGGCCCAAAACCAATGGACCCTCTCAGCCTATTAACCTACCCTATTCTCAATCCAGGAGTGGCTGTAGTTTGAAATGTTGATAGGTGTGGCACGGCCTTCGAAGTGGATGAATGGCCCAATTGAGACTGGCTTGGGGCCCTGCTCATAACGTTTGAGGCCATGTTGGAAACCTCGGTCGGACTTCCATTATGGGTTCCAAATCATATAGGTGACTGCCTTGGACGTGAGTCGTTGTAGGTTAACGTTCGTGGCTGACTCCCTCGCTGGGCTTCCGCTTGAAGGTTGCCGAGGTGCCTTTTTTAGTGCACATGGTGATAAGTGGCGAGAGCATGAGTGACGAAGTACACCCTTGCAGGGTAAACTATCTATTCGAATAGTCGCGTCCGCGGATATGGACTACTTGGAGACTTGCATTGTTCATAGATAACTTAAATGGATACTCTAAAATGCTCTAGATAAGTGTGAGTGTTATGGATGGCTTCTCGTAGAAAGACGAGAGAGGATCCATAGTGGTGTATTAATCTGGTGAATATGTGGACTCGTGTGTGATACGCCACCTCAAAGAAAGTAGTCATAGTCGTAGTACAGATTAGCCAAGAGTCAAAGCTGGCTTGCTGCAATAAACTCCATAACCCCCTTTGTTGACAATAATGCATATGTAGATAGTTCTAATGTAAGTCTTCCTGAGTACCTTTGTACTCATGTTTGCTTATTTATGTTTTTGCAGATGAGACTTCAGTCTCATTAGTTATTCTTACGATGCGAAGTTCAATGTTGACCGGATTATCTTGGGAATTCTAGATAGAGGTTTGGCTCCTTTGGTAGGATCGTTGTAGCTTTTCAGGCTCCTTCGCCCACTTTTAGTAGATGTCTGTACTCAGACATGTGATGCTTCCACTTGTTGTTTGTATGACTTGAGTGTTGGGTCATGTGACCCTTGTTTGTAAGATCACACTTGCTCTTATGAGTCTTGAATAAATACTTGAGTCGTAGAGTTTTGTTGTGATGCCATGTTGTATCTACGCATATCGTGCATAGTGCGTGTATGATTGAAATGAATTGGTATGTGTGGGATTCGACACCTAGTTGTGTGCCTCTCGTAGCTTTCTTTATGGGGAAATGCCTCTTTGTACTTCCGTGAGCCTTGGTAGCTTGCTACTGCTCCGGACACATTGATTGACCGGTGTGTATCCTTCTTTGTTGCTATGTCTGTTCCTTCGGGGAAATGTCACAGTCTAATGGAGTCCTTCTAGCCTGCTACGACTCTTCTACGTGCAGTGATGACATTTATGTCCCATGGCGTAATGGAGTCCTTGTAGGTTGCTATGACTCATGTACACACGCCGATGACCGACACCTGCATTGCTGGGTTACGTATGCATGTCCCTATACGGTTGTGCCACTTGGGTCTATGACTAGTCATGTTGACCCGGGTTTTTTGACATGTAAATTCTAGCGACATGTTCATATCTGTGTGCCAAAAGGCACAAATGGTCCCGGCCAAGGTAAGGTGGCAGTCGTGGGTTACCGTGCATGAGGCCGCAAAGTGGTGTGACATGTTATAGGCTGGATTCATATGGCTTAGGATCGGGGTCCCGACATCGTTGGTATCAGAGTTTGACTGCCTGTAGGGCTACCCAGCCAAATTGGTTGATGTTGAGTCTAGAACTGCTTTAGTTATATAAGGGAATTGATTGTGGAAGGGAACGTAAGATTCTTTTTACTCCTTTCCTTGTGTCATTCTAATTCTGAGTCACCCTCTTATTTTCTATGGGGATTAAAACTAGGATTTCTCATCTATATATCAGGATGATGAGTTACTATGCTGGAGACCTATAGGAAAGTTGTTGTCTTCCTGGATCAGTGTCTCCATAAGAATTCCATGTTATGTTGTTAGTTTTCTTGTACAGGTTGCCTCATATTTCATGCCCGTACAGCCATTATGTTGTCCGCGTTATCCAAGGTTTCTAAATTATCTGATGCGATTGCGAATACTTTCATCCCAAGTTAATGTCTTTTGGCCAGACAAAGCACACTAATTGTTGTGTTGAGGTACCCCACTACCTTGATGTATTTGTTAAGGTGTTAGGAAACCAGGTCATATCAGTGAACCACCCAACATTCTAGTCGTGTCTTTGTTTCCAGTGTGATAAGTTTGGTCATCGTCTTCGAAAGCATGCTGTGATGCTCCTTTTTTAATAGGTAAATCTTGGGTTCTTGAACCCAAGGATCATTCTGCTCATTCTTGTTGATTGTTTTTGCTCGTACCTTCAGGATGATTAGTAACCTTGATCTAGTCTTCGAGATCCGTGGTATATCATTCTTCCAATACCATGAACCATCATGACAGAAGTTATTTCTGGACTAAAGATCACAACAACAGTGCTCTTGATGAGTTCTCCGTTTCATAGTTGTGACTTTGTCAGTCCTACCTTTCTGTATGGATTATTTGGAAGAAACATGTTGAACTTTGTTCCACGTATTCAATCTATGCACCTATAACTCGGGAAAATCATGTGCTCTTGAGTTGCCCTCTTCAATTGTATTCTAACCTTCATCTATCAATGGATAGGCAAGATTAGTTGTGCATTCATATTCATTGATGCTTATTATTCTTGTGGTCTGTCAAGCCATTCTTCATCAGAATGGCTAGGAGAAACAAACTCTAGTACCTCATCCATTTCTTGGATTGGGTCAAGGCAGTTGTACTCCGTAGATCAAAATGCAAATCCAACTTTTGCTCTATTTTACCTCGAAGTATTACCCTCTTCATGTCAAGATTGTCATGAGAGTTGCACGCTCTCTTATGAACTCTTGATGTAGTGATACTTTTCATCAACATCATTGATTCCTTGGTCTCTGTGTTGTTGAAACCAGAATACCGACAAGTGCATCGTGATGTGTGAAATCAATACTCCTAGGAACCCTATTGCTTGGAAGTTAATGGATAATAATTTCATTCTTAGTGTGATGGTTATTGAATCACCAGTCTAAAGATTGATCGTGCTACCTAGTCCATTTTCCATGGTGCACTTTTTGATCGATGAGTTAGGATTGTGTCAATCCTTCGCTGTTTTGATCATATCATCTTGACCTCAAAAGAAAGATTGCTCTCGAGCTTAATAACATATTGGTGGTTCGTGATTTTCCGAATATCTTCTCGGAAGTATCACCAGGTTGTCCCCTAACTGTTATGTTGAGTTTGTGATCAAGTTGGTTTTCCTGTAAACCACTCCTTCTCCAAGACTCTGTTTTGGATACCCCTAAGCTAGTTGATTATGCTAAACAATAACTTGGAGAGTTGAAAGATAAAAGCTTGATCTAACTTAGTCATGTCAAGGGGATATATTTGTTTTTGTGTGAGTGTGTTAAAGAAGGATGATATCTTCACCGATTGATCTTGGTGATCAATTGTTGCATTTATTGTCTTGTTCAATATCTGATTTGAGCATGGGCAATCGTCAAATCAGAATCAAAACCAATGATTATCGTAATGTTGTTTTACTTGTGGATGTTTCCTCGAGCATACACCATTACATCCTTTGGCCTGACAAATGCTAGTATCTTGCTCACATATTTGTGGAATTCCATCTTCATGGATAATTTGATTAATTGTTGTTGAGCCCATCGACAACATCCTTATCTCTTCAACAACTCATCATGAACATTAAGCTAGTATTGGAAACTTTTGTAGGCGTTATCTTCAGGTCTCATACCTGGAGTACATGTATGGTGTAGGAAGTGACTTACTCGAAGTTCACGTGCATTTGATGCAAGTTGCCGCCGTGAATTCACGATAAGTTATTTTGTCCCTTTGGAATCATCCCAAGCCAATCATGCATGTGCGAAGTATTCTATGGGTTGATAGACTAGTCATCTTCAGTCCATATGTATCCCTAGCACACCAATCCACTAATTGAATTGTTTAAGGAAAGGAAGTTCCTTCTTAAGAGCTAATCGTATGACTTATGCAAGGACTTCGTTACGTCCAATAATGGTTGCTAATCAAAACTCGGAAGCATTTTGTTGTAAGGTTTTCCTGTGATCACAATTGTCTTGGACAGTGTGTTCACATGTATCTTGCAATCTAGCTCATGTTTTGGAGCTGGCTTCTATAGTTCATTTCTTGAGAATTCTGCAACGTCATCTCGTCAATTTATGTTGCAAACCTTCTCTTTTAGACTTGTTGAGTCTGAAGTAGCATGTGACCAACCAAATTTGAATCTCAGGCATATACGATGGTTGGAATTCTTCCAGGATCTATGATGTAGGCTTCCGCAAGGTTGATGTTTTGACCGACACACCTAGTCGGAAGATCTATCATTGTAGTATCTTGATTCAGCGAATTTGACCACTTCTACATGAGGATTTCGTATGACTTATTCCAGTAGTTATTCCTCATGGACCCTTTTGAGATCCCGAAGCCCGACTGTTACTTGATGTTCTAGATAGTGAACATGATCTATAATTGGGTTATGCTATTTCATCAAGGAGAACATTAGAAGCGGAGTGTGATATGTCTCCAATGTATCTATAATTTTTTATGATGGCATGCTTTTATATTATCTGTTTTGGATGTTTTATATGCATTAATATGCTATTTTATATTATTTTGGGGACTAACCTATTAATATAGAGCCTAGTGCTAGTTTCTGTGTTTCCTTGTTTTTGAGTTTTGCAGACATAGAATATTAAACGGAGTCTAAACAGAAGAAAATGTTCGGAATGACTTTTTATGGAAGGAAACAAATCCACCAGGCTTGGAGTGCACATCAGGGGATCTACCAGGAGATCACAAGCCTGGTAGGCGCGACCACCCCCTAGCCGCGCCTGGCAGGCTTGCCGCCTCCTAGCAGGTCTCCAAACCCTATTATTCGTCCTACAAATACCCAAATATTCCCCCAACACCAAAGGGAGCCACACAAATACTTTTCTGCCGCCAAGAGCCTCCGTTCTCGACAGATCCAATCTTGGAGCCTTTTCCGGCAATCTGCCGGAGGGTGTTTCGATCATGGAGGGTGTCTACATCAACTACATTACCCCTCCGATGATGCGGCAGTAATCCACCACAGACCGATGGGTTCGTAGCTAGTAGCTAGATGGCTTCTTCTCTCTCTTTGATCTTCAATACCATGTTCTTCATGATCTTCATGGAGATCTATCGGATGTAATACTCTTTTGTGGTGTGTTTGTCAAGATCCAATGAATTATGGGTTTATGTTTAGATTATCTATGAATCTTATTTGAATCTTCTTTGAATTCTTGTATGCATGATTTCATATCCTTGCAAGTCTCTTCAGGTTATTGGTTTGTTTTGGCGAACTAGATTGGTAATTCTTGCAATGGGAGAAGTTCTTGGTTTCGGGTTCAATCTTACGGTGTCCTTACCCAGTGACATAGTAGGGGTAGAGAGACACGTATTGTATTTTGCCATCAAGGGTAACAAGATGGGGTTTTCATCATATTGCTTGAGTTTATCCCTCTACATCATGTCATCTTACTTAATGTGTTACTCTATTCTTCATGAACTTAATACTCTAGATGCGGGCAGGAGTCGGTCGATGTGTGGAGTAATAGTAGTAGATGCAGAATCGTTTCGGTCTACTTGACACAGACGTGATGCCTATATGCATGATCATTGCCTTGGATATCTACATGATTATTCGCTTTCTATCAATTGCTTGATAGTAATTTGTTTACCCACCATGATATTTCCTTCAAGAGAGAAGCCTCTAGTGAAACCTATGGCACCCGGGTCTACTTTCCACAATACATTTTCTAATCTATAAACCAAAAAACAAAAAATACTTTGCTGCAATTTATTTATATTTTACTTTCTGCTCTCAATTACATGTATCTCTATCAGATCTAATCCTTGCAAATAACCATGAAGGGATTGACAACCCCTTTATAGCGTTGGGTGCAAGAGTTTGATTGTTTGTGTAGGTGCATCCATTGGTAACTTGCTTGTTCCTCCTACTGGATTGATATCTTGGTTCTCATCAACTGAGGGAAATACTTATCCACTTTGCTACATCACCCTTTCCTCTTCAAGGGAAAACCAACGCAAGCTCAAGAGGTAGCAAGAAGGATTTCTGGCGCCATTGTCGGGGAGGATACATAGCAAGTCAAGACCAAGCCAACCAAGTATCCTACTAGTAAAGAAGTGCATGCTATTGAAGAAATAAATACTTTGAGTGAAAAGATGGATGAATTGATGATATTGTTTGCTAGTAAGAGTGTTCCCATTGATCCCAATGATATGCCTTTGTCTTCTTTGATGGGAAATAGTAATGAATCTATGGATGTGAATTTTGTTGGTAGGAACAATTTTGGTAATAATGCGTATAGAGGCAATTTTAACCCTAGGCTGTTTCCTAATAATTCCTCTAATAATTATGGTAAGTCCTACAACAATTCTTATGGAAATTATAATAAGATGCCCTCTGATCTTGAGAATATTGTTATAGAATTTATAGGTTCACAATTTTTTTAATGCTATGATTGAAGAAAAAGTGCTCAAGATTGATGATTTGGCCAGGAGTGTTGATAGAATTTAACTTGAGATTGATTCTTTGAAAGTTAGATCTGCTCCAACAAAGCATCATATTAATGAGTCTTTAAAAGCTATGAGAATTTCTATTAATGAAAGTAATGAAAGAACCGCTAGAATTCGTGCTAAGAGTGAATGCTTGAAAAAGTGTGTTCTCATGATAATAATGATGAAGATCTCAAAGTGATTGATGTGGCTCCTATCAAATCTTTGTTTTCTAATGTGAATCTTGATAAAGATGGGACTGGAGATAAGTCAACTTTAGTTAAAAGGCATCCCAATGATTCGGAGTCTATAGATCTAATGCTAAGATGTATAAAAGTGTGATGGAAGAGGTCAAAACTTTAAATAGCAATGAACCCACTCTTTTCGATTTAAAGGACTTTAATTATGATAGTAGCTCTTTTATTGATTGTATTTCCTTGTTACAATCCATGATGAATTCTCCAGAAGCTTATAAGCACAATAAGGCTTTTACTAAACATATTGTTGATGCTATCACGAAATCTTTTGAAGAAAAACTTGAGTTAGAAGTTTCTATCACTAGAAAGCTTCATGATGAGTGGGAACCTACTATGAAGATTAAAAACAAAGATTACGAGTGCCATTCTTTGTGTGATTTGGTTGCTAGTGTTTCCATGATTCCGAAACTTTATGTGATGTGCTAGGTTACCATGATCATGATGATTGCTCTCTAAATTTGCATCTTGCGGATTCCACTATTGAGAAGCCTATGGGAAGGATTAATGATGTTCTTATTGTTGCAAATAGGAATTATGTGCCTGTAGATTTCATTGTTCTTGATATAGATTGCAATCCTACATGTCCTATTATTCTTGGTAGACCTTTCCTTATAACGAATGGTGCAATTATTGACATGAAAGAAGGAAACATTAGATTTTAATTTCCATTAAGGAAACGCATGGAACACTTTACTAGAAAAAAATAAGATTTCCTTATGAATCCATTAGGAGAGATACTTTTGGATTGCATACCAAAGATGACAATACCTAAATCTATTGTGTTTTGCCTAGCTAGGGGCGTTAAACAATAACGCTTGTTGGGAGGCAACCCAATTTTATTTTTGTGTTCTACTTTTGCTTCTGTTTTTGAGTGTTTCCCACATTATTACTTATGTATTAATTGTGTTTTGGTATTCTAATTAGTGTTTGAGCCAAGTAAAACCTTTGGGGTGATCTATGGTATTTGTTGATTTGATCTTGCTGAAAAATAGAAACTTTTGCGCCCAGTCTAGAAATTTTATAAAAAACTTAGAGCCTAGAATGAGTCTGGAAGTTTTACAAAAGGTATATATATAACTTTCCCGGTTGTCCTTATTTTTCAGAATTTTTTGACTTACATAAGTATACGAAGTTTTCAGATTGCTACAGACTGTTTTGTTTTTAAAGGATTCTGTTTTCTTTGAGTTGTTTGCCAATTTTGATGAATCTATGGGTTGTGTCATGGGATATGAACCATGGAGAAGTTAGAATACAGTAGGTATAACACCAATATAAATAAAGAATGAGTTCACAACAGTACCTAAAGTGGTGATTTATTTTCTTATACTAACGGATCTCACAAGTTTTCTGTTATGTTTTGTGTTGTGAAGTTTTCAAGTTTTGGGTAAAGATTTGATGGACTATGGAATAAGGAGTGGAAAGAGCATAAGCTTGGGGATGCCCAAGGCACCCCAAGTCATATTCAAGGATGCCAAAGAGATTAATCTTGGGGATGCCTCGGAAGGCATCCCCTCTTTCGTCTTCAATCCATCGATAAATTTACTTGAGGCTATATTTTTATTCACCACATGATAAGTGTTTTGCTTGGAGCATATTGTATGATATGAGTCTTTTCATCTTAGTTTTCCACAATTATCCTTGCTGCACACATCTTTTGAGAGACACACGCTAAATTTTGAATTTATTAGAATACTCTGTGTCCTTCACTTATATCTTTTGAGTTACGCAATTTTGCTCTATATGCTTCACTTATATTTTTAGAGCACGGTGGTGTTTATGTTTTATAGAAATAATTGAACTCTCGTACCTCACTTACATTGTTTTGAGAGTCTCTAAACAGCATGGTAATTGGTCTAGGTTATGAATTTAGTCCTAGTATGATAGGCATCCAAGAGGGATATAATAAAAACTTCCATATTAAGTGCATTGAATACTATGAGAAGTTTGTTTCTTTGCATAATGTTTTGAGATATAAACATGGTAAAATTAAGAGTAATGCTAGGAAGTAACTGTGATTTCGTAAAAATACTTGTGTAAAGGTTTGTGATTCCTGTACCATGCACGTATGGCGAACCGTTATGTAAGGAGGTCGGAGCATGATTTGTTTATAGATTGTCAACCTTTGTGTGAGGGTCGGGAGCACGCGATGGTTAACTCCTACCAACCTCTCCGCTGGGATCATGCGTATATTACTTTGCTTCAATGACTAATAGACTTTTGCAATAAGTATGTGAGTTCTTTATGACTAATGTTGAGTCCATGAATTATACGCACTCTCACCCTTCCACCTTTGCTAGCCTCTCTAGTACCGCTCAACTCTCGCCAGTACAATAAATCCACCTTCCTCAAAACAACCACCAAACACCTTCCTCAATACAGCCACCATATCTACCAATTATGGTGTTTCCATAGTCATTCCGAGATATATTGCCATGAACTTCCACGTTTCCTTTTATGACTTGCACCATCACTTCCATATTGCATATAGAGTCATATTTCAAGTTGTAACTTTGTTTTGAGTTGTAAGTAAATAAAAGTGTGATGATTATCATTGTTAGAGCATGTCCCATGTGACGAAAGGATGATGGAAGCTATGGTTCCCTCACAAGTGGGGATGAGATTCCGGACTTTATGAAAAATAAAAGAGGCCAGCGAAGCCCAAATAAAAATAAATAAAAGAGGCCTTAGATGCCCAACCAAAAAATAAGAAGAAAAAATGAGAGAAAAGAGAGAAGGGATATTGCTACTATCTATTTCCACACTTGTGCTTCAAAGTAGCACCATGATCTTCATAATAGAGAGTCTCATATTTTTTCACTTTCATATACTAGTGGGAATTTTTCTTTATATAACTCGGATTGTATATTCCAATAATGGGCTTCCTCAAATTTCCCTCAGTCTTCATGAGCAAGCAAGTTGGATGCACACCCACTTAGTTTCCTCTTGAGCTCTCATGCATCTGTTGCATGGCAATCCCTACTCCCTCACATTGATATCTATTGATGGGCATCTCCATAGCCCGTTGATATGCCTAGTTGATGTGAGACTATCTTCTCCCTTTCCTTGACAACCTCCACCATATTCTATTCCACCTATAGTGCTATATCCATGGCTCACTCCCATGTATTGCGTGAGAGTTGAAAAAGTTTGAGAAAATAAAAGTGTGAAAACAATTGCTTGACTTGTCATCGGGGTTGTGCATGATATAAATACTTTGTGTGGGGAAGATGGAGTTTAGCCCGACCATACGATATTGTAGGGATAACTTTCTGTTGCCATTATATTTTGAAGAGATACAATTGCTTTGCCAGCATGCTTGAAATGTTATTGTTTTTAAATAAATATTAAGCTTTTGTTTGGAGTCTTATGGATCTGAATATTCATGCCACAATAGAGAATATTACATGGATAAATATGTTAGGTAGCACTCCACATCAAAAATTCTGTTTTTATCATTTATCTAGTCGAGGATGAGTAGGTATTAAGCTTGGGAATGCTGATACATCTCCAACGTATCTATAATTTTTTATGATGGCATGCTATTATATTATCTGTTTTGGATGTTTTATATCCATTAATATGCTATTTTATATTATTTTTGGGACTAACCTATTAATCTATAGCCTAGTGCCAGTTTCTGTTTTTTCCTTGTTTTTGAGTTTTGCGGATATGAAATATTAAACGGAGTCCAAACGGATTAAAATCTTCGGAATGATTTTTTCTGGAAGGAAACAAATCCACGAGGCTTGGAGTGCATGCCAGGGGATCTACGAGGAGATCACAAGACTTGTAGGCGCGGCCAGGGGGTGGCCATGCCTGGCAGGCTTGCCATCTCCTGGCAGGTCTCCTTACCCTATTATTCATCCTATAAATACCCAAATATTCTCCCAACACCAAAGGGAGCCACTCAAATACTGTTCCGCCGCCAAAAGCCTTTTCCGGTAATCTGCCGGAGGGGGTTTCGATCACGGAGGGCATCTACATCAACTCCATTGCCCCTCCGATGATGCGTGAGTAGTCCACCACAGACCTATGGGTCCATAGCTAGTATCTATATGGCTTCTTCTATCTCTTTGATCTTCAATACCATGTTCTTCATGATGTTCATGGAGATCTATCCCATGTAATACTCTTTTGTGGTGTGTTTGTCAAGATCCAATGAATTATGGGTTTATGTTCACATTATCTATGGATCTTAGTTGAATCTTCTATGAATTCTTATATGCATGATTTCATATCCTTGCAAGTATCTTCGAGTTATTGGTTTGGTTTCGCCAACTAGATTGGTAATTCTTGCAATGGGAGAGGTGCTTGGTTTTGGGTTCAATCTTGTGGTGTCCTCACCTAGTGACATAGTAGGGGAGGCACGTATTGTATTGTTGCCATCAAGGGTAACAAGATGGGGTTTTCATCATATTGCTTGAGTTTATGTCTCTACATCATGTCATCTTACTTAATGCGTTACTCCGTTCTTCATTAACTTAATACTCTAGATGTAGGCAGGAGTCGGTCGATGTGTGGAGTAATAGTAGTAGATGCAGAATCGCTTCGGTCTACTTGACATGGACGTGATGCCTATATACATGATCATTGCCTTGGATATCTACGTGATTATGCGCTTTTCTATCAATAGCTTGACATTAATTTATTTACACACCATGATATTTTCCTTCAAGAGAGAAGCCTCTAGGGAAACCTATGGCCCCCGGGTCTACTTTCCATAATATATTTTTAGATCTATAAACCAAAAATACCAAAAATACTTTGCTACAATTTATTTATCTTTTACTTTCCATTTTCGTTCACATCTATCTCTATCGGATCTAAACCTTGCAAATAACCGTGATTGGATTGACAACCCCTTTATAGTGTTGGGTGCAAGAGTTTGATTGTTTGTGTAGGTGAATCCATTGGCAACTTGCTTGTTCCTCCTACTGGATTGATACCTTGGTTCTCATCAACTGAGGCTAATAATTATCTACTTTGCTGCTTCACCCTTTCCTCTTCAAGGGAAAACCAATGCAAGCTCAAGAGGTAGCAGAGTGCTAAATGTCTCTTGGTTGATCATCCAGATTTCATTCCTTGGCCTAGCTAAGGTGAAACTGAGAAAGTGTTGTCTTCCTTTGCATCTGCATCCTGCATCGTTATTCATCATGGTAGTAGGATGTGACCAAGATCCTTGGCTTGGATGTTGGTAAAACCTTGATTAATATGGAAACGCTCAAGTTCTTGAGAGCACGCTCAGCACCGTGTTATACCCTCGGTATCAATTGGAATGTGCCTTCCGTTGCCGACTTGTCTTATAACTCTAGTTCCCTTCCGATCTGAGTATGCCATTATTTCATATTCCTTCTAATGGTCATTGTGAATTGCCTTAGGCTGGTATGAAGAGTTTTAATGATCTCTGGATCAAAAGTAATTCTTTTTGCCACTTAATGGAATAACTCTACGAGTCACCTCCTCTAAGGTGCTTCGTTCCAGAATCATGGCAATTAGATCCTTGCTACTTTGAAAAAAGTTCACCATATTTCAAGCAGGGAATTATTGTGTAACATCCCAAAATTTCATTTTGGAATGTTATGAAATATAGCTATGCATCCATCATCATCATTTCTTGAATACATGTAATAGTTGAAATGTTCTTTCTAAATTTCTGAAAGCCCTTTCTATTTTCAATGTGTTGGTTTCACCTATTTGAAATCTTGGTAAAAAGTTCAAATAAGAGAGGAGGAACATGACACTCCACACCAGGACCCATTTGGTGATCTATTTGAACAAAAATAACCAGGGGTTATTTTGAAAATATTTGCAAAAAGAATTTAAAAACAATTAGGCAATTTCTAAAAAAAAAATTCAAAGTGTTCAAATGACGGAATGAAAATGTTCAATAAATGGCATTTATTATCCTGTTAATTTTGATATATAATACTCCTATATTTAGAAAAAATTTGAATGCTTTAAATGTTTTTGAAAAGCGCTGGAAAATCATTAAGTGAAAACGGTAACGGTTTCTGTATTAAACGGGCCGGCCCACGGGCAGTTACTCGCGGATTTAATACCGACCGGCCGACCGACGTGCAACGGACGCCCCCTCTCTCACTGACACCGGGCCCCACCTTGACCGACCGTTTCGCACGCGCGGTCGCCTCCTTCCTCTCGCCCGACCTCGTCGCCGGTAGTTACTTCCCCGGATCTCTCTCCCCTCTCTTCCCCCGCACTCCCCAGCGCCCCTATATAAGCCGACCACTCTCCGCATCCATTTTCCCCCTCGAGCCCCTCTCTCCCTCGCCTAGACGCTGCCAAATCTCTCGCCGGAGCCCCTGCCACCACCGGAGCTCCCATTGCTCGTGCCCGTCGCTCCACTCTTCCCCTCGCCCCTCCGACCTCACCATTCGACGCAGGACGTCCACCGCAACCGTCTGAACCCCTTTGCTACCTCCCTCGACCACCAGAGACCCCTCCGGCGACGTCCTCGACCACCGGCCGCCGCCACCATCGCCGGAGTTCCACCTCCCTCTCCGGTAAAGTCTTCGAGGTCACCCCATCCATCGGATCCCCACTCAACGGTCCCGATTAGATTGATTTTAAACCCCGAAACGTTTTCCATTAGAGATCGGTCGCCCGCTCGAAACCATCCAACACACGCGCTAGCCAACCAATAGGATCGTGCCACGTCACCCCCTGGCCGTCCGGTAGATATTTCACTTTTTCTGATTTTGTTTAGAAAACAGAACCTGTTATGATTTTGTTTTGTGAATATATTTTGTTCTGTTTAATGTTTGGAGTTGATTCTTTTTGCAATAGCTCACATTTTTCATGTAGTTTCACCCTGTAATTTTAAATTTTAAATTTGAACCCTAAAATTTGAATTGAATCAAATTTGCTCAAAATATTCAAATCTGAATAACTAGAGTTTGAAAATAGATTTTGACATGAATCTTTTTGCTACTGTTTGGTATTAGTTAGGACTACCTCCATGTTTAGTTTGAGAATTTTTTTAGAATGATTATTGTTAGTGTTTTAGCTAGAAACAGAATCTGCCTAGTATTAAAGTATAGGTTTATTTACTTAGTTTTAGTTAGTTTAACTTAGATTTAGTTTTAATTTGTTTAGTAGGTTCTATTGATTAAACATTTATTGTTCTACTTAATGGTAATAAAAATATAAAATTGATTAGTTTATTTTCTTTGTTAATATAGGAATCACAACTTCTTTTTAAATAGGTTTATTTTGATTTAAACAACTAGTTAGTAATAGTTTTGCTTTCAAACAAAGTTTTATATAATCTAATTCTGTTTTCTAAGACAAGTTTATTTGTAAAATTATTTTCTGTTAAGAATATGTTTTGCTAATAAGTAATAAGTTTAGTTTTGCTCTTTTGTTAGTAAAACTATAGTTGTTTCATATAGTGTTTATCAAAACTTTCAAAAACTTTACTAAAAGTTTTCCCAACAAACTTAATGTGGTTTTATTCTGTTTATTAATAAAATATTTTATTGTTTTCTTGCTGTCAACTATTGTTTTGGTTAATACCAATAGTTTCATTATGTTAGTAGTGTTTTATCAATCATCTTTTAGAAAACAAAACTTTGTGTGTTTTCTTGCTTGTGATTTTTGTGCATTGTTTTGTCTTGATTGTTTACTAGTTCTTGGTTGATGGTTGTGAGTTACAATATTTTGTTGTATGCTTATTTGAGTGCTCTTGTTTGCTTCGTTAGATTATCCGGAGTGCGAAGCTTGTTACTTAGAGTCACTCGTGTACGAAGATCATCAATCAGGCAAGTCACTTTGACCATGTTTACCCATGTTTTATATGCATTAGTTCTACCATCTTCCCCAGTTGCATGCAAGATAGGTTAGTTGGAAACTTGGTTACTTTGTAGTAGTATCATGTGGTAGGTACCCCCTCAACCCCTTTGACAACATTGGCCCCGGGAAACGTTGTTTTACTTTTGCTATGCTATTAGTAGACGGGGTTGGTTGTGTGATTCATGTGAGTTGAGAGAGTTAATAATTTCAAGACCTACATAACGATCAAGACTTCAAGACTCTGAGTTTTTGAACTTACCTCTGGGTGGATGATGGTTGAACGGCACCATGGAGAAACCAGTGGAATTGCCTAGGTGATGCTGGAGATGGCCAGTATTCACGCGGAAAGATCCACCCAGGCACAAAGAGATGGATGGGTGCTTCAAGACCCAAGGCTTACCTGCACAGCCACAAGTCATTATGGGCTCTGGCTTGGTTGGATATCATGGTGACCCTGGACAGGCGGTGCTACGAGATGTAGAAGAACGGTAGGAAAGGATGGGCACCGTCAGAGTCGCAGGGAAACCCTTTGGAAGACCATGTTTTGGTCATCCGTTTCTCAAACACCCTGAAGTGCGAGAAATTAAACGGAGGCGACCAAATCTTGTGGGGAACGTGTGCAAAACTCTGCAGAGTACTCAAACCTAATCGATTAGCCGTGTCCATGGTCATGGACGACTTGAGCCAAAGGAACTGAAACATTCGGAATTCTCAACACAAGTAATATGATGATGTGGGCATTTAACAATTGGGTACGAGAATTGGTTGGTGGAACCATCTCATTAATCAACCAACTTAGTAATATTTTTTGCTTAGCCCTCTCTTGATGTAGGAAAAATTGGCTTTACGCAAAAACTTACCACCCCACATGCCATATAAGCATGTAGACTACATGACTATCTTTTCACCCCTCTTTTGTGACCTTGCCGACATATTCCATATGCTGACCTAGACGGCTGCAACGTATCATGTCGCAGAGTACTTTTCCGACCAGGAGTGAGGACACGTTCTACGCTCGGTGAGATGCCCTTGGAGTCAGATGGACTCATCTACCTTCGACGCTTCCGCAAGATTTAGACATTCTCATGAGTTGGCCTTCAGCCACTTTATTGTAATCTTTTTTGTAATAAAGGACTCGATATGAGATTTCGATTAATATAATGTTGTGTGATTTCCCTTTGATATATACATTGATGTACCGTGTGTGTACCAGCATGATCTTGGGATGGTACGGAAACACCGGAGATTCGACCTTTCAGGTCGGGTCACTACATATTGCCTACCAAATTGAACCTCCGTCATTTGCCTCATCCCATAGTTCTCGATGTGTGTTTTTTGTTTCAGCTGCAGAAATATTTTGACGTCTCATTCTGTGAGTTGATCGTAAGTTGCTCGGTCTTTGATAAGATTGATTCTTGTAGAGTTTCTCCATTTCCTCTTGTCGTTATCTTAGGACGAAGATATTGAAAGCAAGGAAGAAAAAACCAAGATTACGCCAAGAATCAACATCTTAGAGAAGGGCAATTGGATCGTGAAGATTGTCTTGGGTTGTATCCCCTCTATCCTCTAACCCCACGACTGAATCTTGGGACGAGATTCTTGTTTAGTGGGGTTGAGTTGTCATAGCCCTAGTTTCACTTTGATTGCTAATGCATTCATGAATACATTTTTAATTTCTATGAAAATGAAATGAGGAGTGATCAAGCCTCATCATTCAAATTTTTGCCAAACAAGCAACATAAAAATTGCTTCAAATTGATCCAAGAAAATGTCCCTGGTTCTCTCATAAAATATTGGACTGAGGTGAAAATATCAACCAATATTTTGGGATCAGAGAAACATTTTATATTGGGCATTTGAATTAATTCAAACCCTATTTGCATTGGATATATATTTCCTATATATAAAATATATGTCCAATAATTCTGAGAATTATTATGTGGCATTGGATAAATCCATTTAGACCATATATACATTTCGAGGATTTAAAAGAATGGCTAGATATTTATATTTTAGCCAAAAAAATGTCAGAGAAAAATAGAAAAAAAGGAGAAGGCTTACCTGTTGCGGCCCAACTAGAAGGCCTAGTCCACAGGGGCAGCGGTGACTTGTTCCTCCCCGCTAGGAGGAGAAGCACATGCGTGCCCACACCATAGCCATCGTGGCCACGTTCTGACCACCTCCTGCATTCCCCTCGTCCTCATCTCTTTGCCAGATATACGTGAATGGACCCCTATCCCTTATCCCTCTCTCCCCTTGGAACTCCCTGCTCTCTTCCTCCCCTTCCGGCCCAAGCCACCGTTGCCTCCACTCGCGCTCGTCGATTCGCCATTGTCTCCGCCTCCCCGAGCTCGGCCAGCTACTCCAGGAGATCACCATGAGCCACCTCACCTTCCCCCCTCTCCCCTACTCTCCCGTGCCTCTAGCCCCATGGATGCACTAGCCGAAGTTCGGCTCCACAATTGTCGTAGCACCCCATGCTCCCCGTGCTCCCCATGCTGCCATCACGCAGCAGGCGCGTTTCAGAGCACCCCTAGACCCGACCACGCAGCCGACCCAGCTCGATAGCGAGACCTGCCGCAACGCCGGCAATCGCCCGAGCTCTAAACGCTTATAAAGTCGACGCCGATGAGTACTCCGGCACCCCCACAGCTAACCAACCACACCACTAGATATGGTGCATCCTTAGCTGCACGTAGAGCCCTTCGGCGTAGCATTTGGTCGCCGGAGGAGGGATTCCGACATGCCTCCGCCGTCGGGCGTGGTCGCCAGCGTTTAGCCGCTGTTAATTCCGGCCATTAGCGCTAACTAATGACCCTATGGGTCACTGACTAGTAGGGCCAGGCCCTATTAACTATTAGTTAGGTTTTGATTAAACCTTTCCAGCCATTGTGCAACTGATGCATGAGTCCCACCAGCCAAGTTTGACCTGGATCGGCTCTGTTAACCATGACGTCATGCTATGTCATGCAGACGTCATAACATATTTTATCGATTTTCAATAAATCCTAAATGATTTATTATATTTCAGAAAACGTTATTAACTTGGAAAAATCATAGAAATTCAACCCTAACTCACATGAAAATAATTTATATATGAAAAATGATTAGAAAAATCGAATGAATCTGTTTATGCCATGATCGTGCATGTTTCAACAAGTTAACATCACCAAATAGGACATTTTATG
The DNA here is from genome assembly GCA_022496015.1 of Hordeum marinum. Taxonomy (NCBI): domain Eukaryota; kingdom Viridiplantae; phylum Streptophyta; class Magnoliopsida; order Poales; family Poaceae; genus Hordeum; species Hordeum marinum. The sequence continues at coordinate 448,863,847 of CM039678.1, read as the reverse complement.
ATTAAGGAAAATTGGATAATTAGTTTTGGATTGGAATTTGATATATATTTGAATTTCACTTCAGTTAACTTGGATTAATGTTGCAATAGGTCAATTCAGCACCTTAACATGCCATATCATACATCATGTTTGTTGCATCACATTGAATGGGCATCTTTCTTGTTTTTCGGCGTTGTTCCCTCTCGGTAGATGTTACTCCGACATTCAGATCGATGCCACCGATGAAGACTCACTGTTATCTTTAGAAGTGTCAGGCAAGCAACCCCCCTTGAGAATATTCGATACAATCCCACTCTCTCGCTCTTGCTCTCATTTCAATGCATTAGGACAACGCAATTCAACTGCTACTTGTGTTGCGATAGATGAACCCACTCCTTTGCATGACCTGTTATTGTCATAGTAAATACCTAAACCAAGCAACCTAGCATACCTAGTAGATGCTTGAGCCATGTTGTGCTATAACCCTGTTATGCTTGCTATGCTTAGAGTTGTGTCAGGTCTGATTCATTTGGGTGATGAACCGGACTGAAATGGATGTGTCCTGATGATGAGGGTTAAGTGTTGAACCTGTTTTGGTAAAGGTAGTGATGAGAGGCCATGTAGGAGTACATGGTGGGTTGTCTCATTGAAACCTCTCATAGGAACTGAGTTCCGTGTTGGTGTTCCAAGACTGGCTACTACCACACATTGGGCCCGAAACCAATGGACCCTCTCAGCCAATTAGCCTACCCTGTTCTCAGTCCAGGAGTTGCATTAGTTCGAAACGTTGATAGGTGTGGCACGTCATGCGAAGTGGATGAATGGCCCAATCGGGACCGGCTTGGGGCCCTGCTCACAATGTTTGAGGCCATGTTGGAAACCTCAGCCGGACTTACATTATGGGTTCCAACTCGGATAGGCGACTGCCTTGGACGTGAGTCATTGTACGTTAACGTCCGTGGCCGACTCCCTCGCTGGGCTTCCGCTTGAAGGTTGTCGAGGTGCCGTTTTAGTGCACAAGGCTATAAGTGGAGGGAGCATGTGTGATGAAGTACACCCCTGCAGGGTAAACTATCTATTCGAATAGTCCCGTTCGTGGATATGGACTACTTGGAGACTTGCATTGTCCATAGATAACTTAAATGGATACTCTAAAATGCTCGAGATAAGTGTGAGTGCTATCTATGGATTCTCGTAGAAAGATGAGAGAGGATCCATAGTGGTGGATTGATCTGGTGAATATGTGGACTCGTGTGTGATACGTCACCACAAAGAAAGTAGTCATAGTCGTAGTACATGTTAGCCAAGAGTCAAATCTGGCTTGCTGTAATAAACTCCACGACCGCCTTTGTTGACAATAATGCATATGTAGATTGTTCTGATGTAAGTCTTTGCTGAGTACCTTTGTACTCATGTTTGCTTGTTTATGTTTTTGCTGATGAGACTTCAGTTGATTAGTGATTCTTACGACGTGAAGTTCGAAGTTGACCGAATTAACTTGGGAATCCCAGACAGAGGTCTGACTCCTCTAGTAGGGCCGTGGTAGCTTTTTAGGCTCCTCCAACCACTTTTAGTAGATGTTTGTACTCGGACATGTGATGCTTCTGCTTGTTGTTTGTATGACTTGAGTGTTGGTTCATGTGACCCTTGTTTGTAAGATCACACTATGTTGGTTCTTATGAGTCTTGAATAAATACTTGAGTCGTAGAGTATTGTTGTGATGCCATGTTGTATCTACGCATATCATGCATAGTGCGTGTATGATTGAAATGCATTGGTATGTGTGGGATTCGACAGCTACTAGTGTGCCTCTAGTAGCCTTCTTTACGGGGAAATGCCTCTTTGCGATTCCATGAGCCTTTGTAGCTTGCTACTGCTCCGGACACATTGATTGACCGGCATGTATCCTTCTTTGCTGATGTGTCTGTCCCTTCGGGGAAATGTCTCGTGGTGCAATGGAGTCCCTATAGCCTGCTACGACTAGTTTACGTGTAGTGATGACATTTATGTCCCATGGCATAATGGAGTCCTTGTAGCTTGCTATGACTCGTCCAAACACGCCGATGACCGACACCTGCATTGCTGGGTTATGTATGCCTGTCCCTGTACGGTTGTGCCACATGGTATATGACTAGTCATGTCGACCCGGGTTCTATGACGTGTGGATGCTAGCGACATATTCATATCCTTCAGCCAAAAGGCACAAACGGTCCCGACAAAGGTAAGGTGGCAGCCATGGGTTACCGTGTGTGAGCCTCAAAGGGGTGTGACATGTTACAGGGTGGATTCATATGGCTTGGGATCGGGGTCCCGACAGTCCATCCCGTGCTACCTCTTGAGCGTGCATTGGTTTTCCCTTGAAGAGGAAAGGGTGAAGCAGCGAAGTAGATAAGTATTTCCCTCAGTTGTTGAGAACCAAGGTATCAATCCAGTAGGAGGAACAAGCAAGTCACCAATGTGTTGGAAATATGCCCTAGAGGCAATAATAAATTACTTATTATCATATTTCCTTGTTCATGATAATCATGTATTATCCATGCTATAATTGTGTTGATCGGAAACTCAGATACATGTGTGGATACATAGACAACACCATGTCCCTAGTATGACTCTGATAGACTAGCTCGTTGATCAAAGATGGCTATGGTTAACTAGTCATAGACATGAGATGTCATTTGGTAATGGGATCACATCATTAGGAGAATGATGTGATGGACAAGACCCAAACTACAAACGTAGCATATGATCGTGTCAGTTTATTGCTACTGTTTTCTGCATGTCAAGTATATGTTCCTATGACCATGAGATCATGCAACTCACTGACACCGGAGGAGTACCTTGTGTGTATCAAACGTCACAACGTAATTGGGTGACTATAAAGGTGCTCTACAGGTATCTCCGAGGGTGTCTGTTGGGTTGGCATGGATCAAGACTGGGATTTGTTACTCCGTGTGATGGAGAGGTATCTCAGGGACCACTTGGTAATACAACATCACAATAAGCCTTGCAAGCAATGTGACTAAGTGTTAGTCATGGGATCTTGTATTACAGAACGAGTAAAGAGACTTGCCAGTAACAAGGTTGAACTAGGTATGGAGATACCGACGACCGAATCTCGGGCAAGTAACATACCGAAGAACATAGGGAACATCATACGGGATTAACTCAATCCTTGACATAGAGGTTCGACCGATAAAGATCTTCATAGAATATGTAGGAACCAATATGGGCATCCAGGTCCCACAATTGGTTATTGACTGTAGAGGTGTCTCGGTCATGTCTACATAGTTCTCGAACCCTTAGGGTCTGCACACTTAAGGTTTGGTCACGTTTCGGTAGTATAGAGTTATGTATGGTGGTGACCGAAGGTTGTTCGGAGTCCCGGATGAGATCCCGGACATCTTGAGGAGCTCTGTAATGGTCCGGAGGTAAATATTGATATATATGAAGTCCTATTTTGGTCGCCGGAAAAGTTTCGGGCTCATCGGTAGTGTACTGGGAGTGCCGGTAGTGTACCGGGAGACCATCGGGAGGGGTATTTCGACCCAAGAGGCAACATGGGCTGTGGGAGAGTGAATACCTGCCCTTAGTGGGCTGGTGGAAGTCCCACACAAAGCCCATGTGGCTAGGGAGAAAAAACCCAAAGAGAAAAAGTGGAAAAAGGCAAAAATAGGGTGAATCCTAGTCCTACTAGGATTGGAGGTGGATTCCACCTCTCCCACCTGGTTCGGCCGACTCCTAGAGTCTTGGCCCTTGGTCCAAGCCTCCTCCTCTATTCCTATTATATATACTAGAGGTTTTAGGGTTTTTTCAGAGAATTTTGAGCCACATGCTGCCCGTTCCTCCAGTGCATAGTTTCTCCTCTAGATCGGTTTTCTGCAGCGCTTAGGTGAAGCCCTGTCGAAATTGCTCCACCACCATGACCGTGGCACCGTCACGCTGCCGGTGAACTCGTCTACCTCTCTGCTCCCTCTTGATGGATCAATAAGGTGGAGATCATCATCGAGCTGTACGTGTGCTGAACACGGAGGTGCCGTCCGTTCGTTGCTAGATCGAAAGGACCGTGATCAAGATCGCGAGACGAATCGTGATGAGTTCGCGAGACGGATCGTGATGAGTTCGCGGGAAGGATCATGATTGGATCGCGGGAGGGATCATGATGAGTTCGCGGGACAGATCGTGATTAGATCGCAGGACGGATCATGATGAGATCACGGGCTGCTCGGCGATTTGGATTGCGAAGATGTTTGACTACACCAAACCGCGTTTCTCAACGCTTCCCGCTTAGCGATCTACAAGGGTACGTATATCCACTCTCCCTCTCATAGATGCTCATCACCATGGATAGATATTGCGTGCGTGTAGGAAATTTTTTGTTTCCCATGCGACGTTCCCCAATAGTGGTATCAGAGCTAGGTCTATGTGTAGATGAGATCTCGAGTAGAACAACAAAGAGTTTGTGGGCGTTGATGCTTAGATTGCTTCCTCCGTTGGTCGTGTTTTGTTTCAGTGGTATTGTGAGATGAAGCGTCCCGGACCAACATTACTCGTACGCTTACGAGAGACCGGTTCCCTCAACCGCAACTTGTTGCATCGACGGCTTGCGGGTGCTAGTTTCTCTCACTTTAGTTGGATCGGATTCGACAAAGGCGGTCCTTGAGAAGGTTGAAAAGCAACTAGTGTATCACCGTTGTGGTTTTTGCGTAGATTAGAATTGTTCTTGCTAGATACCCGTAGCAGCCACGTAAAACATGCAACAACAATTAGAGGACGTCTAACTTGTTTTTGCAGGGTATGTTGTGATATGATATGGCCAATTACATGATGTGATATATGTGATGTATGAGATGATCATGTGATGTATAGATTATTACGACTTGCATGTCGATGAGTATGGCAACCGGCAGGAGCCATAGGGTTGTCTATAATTACTGTATGACCTGTGTGTCAATCATTAAGCGCTATGTAATGCTTTACTTTATCGCTAAACGGTAGCAATAGTAGTAGAAGCATGTTGGGCATGACAACCCCGATGGTGACACGTTGATGGAGATCATGGTGTCTTGCCAGTGACGATGGAGATCATGCCGGTGCTTTCAAGATGGAGATCAAAAGCACAAGTTCATGGCCATATCATGTCACTTATGATTTGCATGTGATGTTAATATTTTTATGCACCTTGTTTTGATTAGGACGACGGTAGCATTATAAGGTGATCCCTCACTTAATTTCAAGATAAATTGTGTTCTCCCCAAGTGCGCACCGTTGCGAAAGTTCGTCGTGTTGAGACACCACGTGATGATCGCGTGTGATAGACTACGTTCACATACAACGGGTGCAAGCCAATGTTGCACATGCACAACACTCGGGTTAAACTTGACGAGCCTAGCATGTATAGACATGGCCTCAAAACACAAGAGACCAAAAGGTCGAACATGAGTCATATAGTAGATATGATCAACATGATGATGTTCACTATTGAAACCACCTCAACTCACGTGATGATCGGACTTGATATGGTGAATTTGGAGCATGTATCACTCGAATGACCGGAGGGATGTCAATTTGAGTGGGAGTTCTTCCGTAATATGATTAATTGAACTCATTATCATGAACATAGTCAGTAGTGTCTTTGCAAACTGTGTTGTAGATTACTAGCTCACGCTGTAGCTCCCTTGAATTTTTATATGTTCCTAGAGAAATAGAGTTGAAAGATGATGGTAGCAATATTGCGGACTGGCTCTGTGATCTGAGGATTGTCCTCATTGCTGCACAGAAGGATTATGTCCTTAATGCACCGCTCGGTGCGCCAACCCCTCTAGCGTTATTTTTAGATGTTGTGAACATCTGACGGGCACGTTCTGATAACTACTTGATAGTTTAGTGCGTCATGCATTACGGCTTAGAATTGAGGCTCCGAAATGTTTTGAACGTCACAGAACATATGAGATATTCTAAGAGCTGAAATTAGGATCTCAGGCTCATGCCCGTGTTGCGAGATATGAGATCTACAACAAGATTCTTTGCCTGTAATATGAAAGAGAATAGCTCAATCATTGAGAATGTGCTCAGATTGTCTGGGTGCTACAATTTCTTGAATCAAGTGGGAGTTGATCTTCCAGATAAGATAGTGATTGATATAGTTCTCCGAGTCACTGTCACTAAGGTACTAGAACTTGGTGATGAACTATAAAATGCCAGGGATAGAAATAATGATTCCTGAGCTGTTCGCGATGTTTGACACCGCGAAGGTAGAAATCAAGAAGGAGCGTCAAGTGTTGATGGTTAGTCAAACCACTAGTTTCGAGAAGGGCAGGAGCAAGGAGGGAAAACTTCATGGATAGCAAGTCAGTTGCTGCTCCAATGAAGCAACCCAAATTTGAACTCAAACCCGAGACTAAGTGCCTCGATTATGAGGAGACCGGTCGCTGAAGCGGAACAACCCTAGATACTTGGTAGATAAGAAGGCTGGCAACGTCGACAGAAGTATATTTGATATACGTGTTATTTATGTGTACCTTGCTAGTAGTCCTAGTAGCACCTGGGTATTGGATACCGGTTCGGTTGCTAAATGTTAGTAACTCGAAATAAAAGCTACGGAATAAACGGAGCACTAGCTAAGGGTGAGGTGACGATGTGTGTTGGAAATGTTTTCCAAGGTTGATGTGATCAACATCGCACGCTCTCTCTACCTTCGGGATTAGTGACGAACCTAAATAAATGTTATTTGGTGTTTTGCGTTGAGCATGAACGTGATTAGATCGTGTTTATTGCCACACGGTTATTCATTTAAGTTAAAGAATAACGGTTATTCTGTTTACATGAATAATACCTTTAATGGTCATGCACCCAGTGAGAATGGTTTGTTGAATCTTGATCGTAGTAATACACATGTTCATAACATTGATGCCAAAAGATACAAAGTTAATAATGATAGTACCACATACTTGTGGCACTGCCGCTAAATGTCATATTGGTATAAAGTGCATGAAGAAACTCCATGCTGATGGATCTTTGGACTCATTCGATTTCGAATTGGTTGAGACATGCGAACCATGCCTCTTGGGCAAGATGACTAAGGACCCCGTTTTTTGGTTTGATGGAGCGGGCAAGTGATTTATTGGAAATGATACATGTTGATGTATGCAATCCAATGAGTCTTGTAGCATGCGGTGGATATCGTTATTTTCTTACCTTCATTGATGATTTGAATAGGTAAATAGTGTATTTACTTAATGAAACGCAAGTCTGAATCGTTTGAAAAAGTTCAAGCAAATTCAGAGTGAAGTTTAAGATCATCGTGACAAGAAGATAAAATGTCCGCGATATCGTGGAGGTGAATATCTGAGTTACGAGTTTGGTATACAACTTAGGACAATGTGAAAGTTGTTTCACAACTCACGCCACCTGGAACACCATAGTGTGATGGTGTGTCCGAACGTCATAGTCGTGCTCTATTGGATATGGTGCGAATTATGATGTCTCTTATCCTTTTACCACTATCGTTTTGGGGTTATGCATTAGAGACAACTACATTCACTTTAGATAGGGCACCATCTAAATTCGTTGAGATGACACCGTGTGAATTATGGTTTGATAGAAACCTAAGCAGTCATTTCTTAATGTTTTGGGCTGCAACACTTATGTGAAAAGGGGGTTTCACCTAATGAGCTCGAACCCAAAGCGGACAAATGCATCTTCATAGAATACCCTAAAGACAGTTGGGTAAACCTTCTATCTCAGATCCAAGCATAAAATGTTTGTTGCTAAAACTAGGTCCTTTCTCGAGAAAGAGTTTCTCTTGAAAGAATTGAGTGGGAGGAAGATAGAACTTGATGAGGTTGTTGAACCTTTGTTCAACCAGAGAGTAGCGCAGCGCAGGAAGATGTTTCTGTGAAGCCTACGTTAGTTGAAGAGGAAGTTAATGATGATGATCATGAAGCTTCGGATCAAGTTACTATCGAACCTCGTAGGTCGACAAGGACGTGTACTGCTCCTGAGCGGTATGACAACCCTGTCTTGGAGGTCATGTTGTTGGACAACAATGAACCTACAAGCTGAAGAGAAGCGATGATGGGTCCGGATTCCGACAAATGGTTAGAGGCCATGAAATCCGAGAAAGGATCCATGTATGAAAACCAAGTATAGACTTTGGTAGACTTGCTCGTTGAGTACAAATGGATGTTTAAAATGAAGACACACGCTCATGGTAAATGTCACCATTTGTAAAGCTCGACTTGTTGCAAAGAAGTTTACAACAAGTTCAAGGAGTTGACTACAATGAGATTTTCTCACTCGTAGCGATGCTAAAGTCTGTTGGAAATTATGTTAGCAGTTGCTGCATTTTTCAATTATGAAATCTGGCAGATGGATATCAAAACATAGTTTCCTTAACAGTTTACTTGAGGAAAGGTTGTATGTGATACAACCAGAAGGTTTTGCCAATCCTAAGGATGCTAAAAGGTGTGCAAGCTTCAGTGATTCTTCTATGAACTGAAGCAAGCATCTCGAAGTTGGAATATACACTTTGATGAGGTGATCAAAGTTTTTGAGTCTACACAAAGTTTACGAGAAACTTGTATTTACAATAAAGTGACTGGGAGCACTATAGAATTTATGATAAGTATATGTGGATGACATATTGTTGATCGGAAATGATGTAGAATTTCTGGAAAGCATAAATGGTTGTTTGAAAAGAGTTTTTCAAAGGAAGACCTGGATAAAGCTACCTAATTGTTGAGCATCAAGATCTATAGAGATAGATCAAGATGCTTGATGAAACTTTCAATGAGTACATACCTTGACAAGATTTTGAAAGAGTTCAAAATGGATCAGTCGGAGAAAGAGTTCTTGCCTGATTTGCGAGGTGTGAAGTTGAGTGAGACTCAAAGCTCGACAACGGCAGAAGAAAGAGGAAGGACGAATGTCGTCCCCTATGCCTTAGCCATAGGCTCTGTATAGTATGTCATGCTGTGTACCGCACATGTGTGTGCCTTGCCATGAGTCCGTCAAGGGGTACAAGAGTGATCCAGAAGTGGATCACTGGACAGCCGTCAATATTATCCTTAGTTACTAAACGACTGAGGAAATGTTTCTCGATTATGGAGGTGATAAAGGGTTCATTGTAAAGAGTTACGTCGATGCAAGCTTTAACACTAATTTGGATGACTCTTAGTAGCAATCCGGATACGTATAGTGGAGCAGCCATTTGGAATAGTACCAAGTGGAGTGTGGTAGCATTGTTTACAGTTTTACATAGAGATTTGCAAAGTACATACGGATATGAATGTCGCAGACCCGTTGACTATAAGACCTCTCTCACATGCAAAGCATGATCGAGCCCCAGAACTCAATGGGTGTTAGATTCATAACAATGTGAATCACATGGTGATGTGAACTAGATTATTGACTCTAGTGCAAGTGGTAGACTGTTGGAAATATGCCCTAGAGGCAATAATAAATTATTTATTATCATATTTCCTTATTCATGATAATCGGTTATTATCCATGCTATAATTGTGTTGGGAAACTCAGATACATGTGTGGATACATAGACAACACCATGTCCCTAGTATGCCTCTAATAGTCTAGCTCATTGATCAAAGATGGCTATGGTTTCCTAGTCATGGACATGAGATGTCATTTGGTAACGGGATCACATTATTAGGAGAATGATGTGATAGACAGGACCCAAACTACAAATGTAGCATATGACCGTGTCAGTTTATTGCTACTGTTTTCTGCATGTCAAGTATATGTTCATATGACCATGAGATCATGCAACTCACTGACACCGGAGGAGTACCTTGTGTGTATCAAACGTGACAACGTAACTGGGTGACTATAAAGGTCCTCTACAGGTATCTTTGAGGCTGTCTGTTGGGTTGGCATGGATCAAGACTGGGATTTGTTACTCCGTGTGACGAAGAGGTATCTCAGGGCCCACTCGATAATACAACATCACAGTAAGCCTTGCAAGCTATGTGACTAATTGTTAGTCATGGGATCATGTATTACGGAATAAGTAAAGAGACTTTCCAGTAACGAGGTTGAACTAGGTACGGAGATGCCGATAGTCGAATCTCGGGCAAGTAACATACCGAAGAACAAAGGGAACATCATACGGGATTAACTGAATCCTTGACATAGAGGTTTGACCGATAAAGATCTTCGTAGAATATGTAGGAACCAATGTGGGCATCCAGGTCCCGCTATTGGTTATTGACGGTAGAGATGTCTCGGTCATGTCTACATAGTTCTCGAACCCGCAGGGTCTGCACACTTAAGGTTTGGTGACGTTTCGGTAGTATAGAGTTATGTATGGTGGTGACTGAAGGTTTTTCGGAGTACCGGATGAGATCCCGGACATCTAGAGAAGCTCCAGAATGGTCCAGGGGTAAAGATTGATATATAGGAATTCCTATTTTGGTCGCCGGAAAAGTTTTGGGCTCATTGGTAGTGTATCGCGAGTGTCGGTAGTGTACCGGGAGACCATCGGGAGGGGTATTTCGACCCAAGAGGCAACATGGTCTGTGGGAGAGTGAATACCAGCCATTAGTGGGATGGTGGAAGTCCCACACAAAGCCCATGCAGCTAGGGAGAAAAAACCCAAAGAGAAAAAGGGGAAAAAGGCAAAAATAGGGTGAATCCTAGTCCTACTAGGATTGGAGGTGGATTCCACCTCTCCCACCTGGTTCGGCCGACTCCTAGAGACTTGGCCCTTGGGACAAGCCTCCTCCTCTCTTCCTCTTATATATACTGGAGGTTTTAGGGTTTTTGTAGAGAATTTTGACCCACGTGTTGCCCGTTCCTCCAGTGCATAGTTTCTCCTCTAGATCGGTTTTCTACAGCGCTTAGGCGAATCCCTACAAGAATTGCTCCACCACCATCACCGTGGCGCTGTCATGCTGCCGGTGAACTCGTCTACCTCTCTGCTCCCTCTTGCTGGATCAAGAAGGCGGAGATCGTCATCGAGCTGTACGTGTACTGAACGCGGAGGTGTCGTCCGTTCGGTGCTAGATCGGAAGGACCGTGATCAAGATCGCGAGATGGATTGTGATGAGTTCACAAGACGGATCATGATGAGTTCGCAGGAAGGATCATGATTGGGTCGCGGGATGGATCGTGATGAGATCGCAGGACGCTCGGCGATTTGGATCGCGAAGACGTTCGACTACACCAAACCGCGTTTCTTAACGCTTCCCGCTTAGCGATCTTCAAGGGTATGTAGATCCACTCTCCCTATCGTAGATGCTCATCACCATGGATAGATCTTGCGTGTGCGTAGGAAAAATTTTGTTTCTCATGCAACGTTCCCCAACACAATGGATGCACCTACACAAACAATCAAACTCTTGAACCCAACGCTATAAAGGCATTATCAATCCATTCACGATTATTTGCAAGGATTAGATCCAATAGAGATAGATGTAAACGAGAACGGGAAGTAAAAGGTAAATAAATTGCAGCAAAGTATTTTTGGTACTTTTGGTTTATAGATCAGAAAGTATATTGTGGAAAGTACACCCGGGGGGGCCATAGGTTTCACTAGAGGCTTCTCTTTCGAAGGAAAATGTCATGGTGGGTAAACAAATTACTGTCAAGCAATTGATAGAAAAGTCAATAATCATATAGTTATAGAAGGAAATGATCATGCATATAGTCATCACGTCCGTATCAAGTAGACCGAAATGATTCTGCATCTACTACTATTACTCCACACATCGACCGACTCCTGCCTGCATCTAGAGTATTAAGTTCATGAAGAACAGAGTAACGCATTAAGAAAGATGACATGATGTAGAGGGATAAACTCAAGCAATATGATGAAAACCCCATCTTGTTACCCTTGATGGCAACAATGCAATATGTGCCTCACCATTACTATGTCACTAGGTGAGGACATCGCAAGATTGAACCCAGAACCAAGCACTTCTCCCATTGCAAGAATTACCAATCTAGTTGGCCAAACCAAGCCAATAACTCAAAGACACTTGCAAGGATATGAAATCATGCATATAATAATTTAGAGGAGATTCAAATAAGATACATGGATAATCTGACCATAAAGTCACAATTCATCGAATCTTGACAAACACACCACAAAAGAGGATTACATCGGATAGATCTCCATGCAGATCATGAAGAACGTGGTATTGAAGATCAAAGAGAGAGAATAAGCCATCTAGCTACTAGCTATGGACCCGTAGGTCTGTGGTGGACTACTCAAGCATCATCAGAGGGTTAATGGAGTTGATGTAGATGCCCTCCATGATCGAAACCCCCTCCGGCAGATTACCGGAAAAGGCTCCAAGATTGGATCTCTCGTGAATGGAGGCTTCTGGCGGCGGAAAAGTATTTGTGTGGCTCTCTTTGATGTTGGGGAATATTTGGGAATTTATAGGCCAAATATTAGGGTTAGGAGACCTACCGGGAGACAACAAGTCTGCTAGGCGCGACCAGGGGGGCCCGCGCCTAGCAAGCTTGTGACTCTCTGGCATGCACTCCAAGCCTGGTTGATTTGTTTCCTTCTAGAAAATTCCCTCCGAAGGTTTTATTCTATTTGGACTCCGTTTAATATTCCATATCTACAAAACTCAAAAACAAGGAAAAAAAGAAAGTAGCACTAGGCTCTAGATTAATAGGTTAGTTCCAAAAATAATATAAAATAGCATATTAATGCATATAAAACATCCAAAATAGAGAATATAATAGCATTCCATCATCAAAAATTATAGATACCTTGGAGACATATCAGCATCCCCAAGCTTAATTCCTGCTCGTCCTTGAATAGGTAAATGATAAACATAGAATTCTTGATGTGGAGTGCTACCTAACATATTTATCCATGTAATATTTTTATTGTGGCATGAATATTCAGATTCGTAAGACTCAAAACAAAAGCTTAATATTGATATAAAAACAATAACGTTTCAAGCATACTAGCAAAGCAATTGTATCTCTTCAAAATATAATGGCAAAAGAAAGTTAGCCCCACAATATCATATGGTCTGCCTATGCTCCATCTTCCCCACACAATGTATTTATATCATGCACAACCCCGATGAAAAGTCAAGCAATTGTTTTCACACCTTTATTTTCTCAAACATTTTCAACTCTCACCCAATACATGAGCTTGAGCCATGGATATAGCACTATAGGTGGAATAGAATATGGTGGAGGTTGTCAAGGAAAGGGAGAAGATAGTCCCACATCAACTAGGCGTATCAACAGGCTATGGAGATGCCCATTAATAGATATCAATGTGAGTGAGTAGGGATTGCCATGCAACAGATACACTAGAGTTATAAGTGTATGAAAACTCAAAAAGGAACCAAGTGGACGTGCATCATGAAGAAAAATTCCACTATTTATATGAAAGTGACAAAATAGGAGACTCTCTTCATGAAGATCATGGTGCTACTTTGAAGGACAAGTGTGGAAAAAGGTAGTAGCAATGTTCCTTCTCTCTTCTCTCTCATTTTTTGGTGGGCATCTAAGGCCTCTTTTATTTATATATTTTTTATTTGGGCTTCGCTGGCCTCTTTTTTTCATAAAGTCCGGAATCTCATCCCCACTTGTGAGGGAATAATATCTTCCATCATCCTTTCCTCACATGGGACATGCTCTAATAATGATAATCATCACACTTTTATTTACTTCCAACTCGAAAGAAAATTACAACTCGAAACCTATGACAAAATATGACTCTATATGCAATATGGAAGTGATGGCGCATGTCATAAAAGGAAACGGTGGAAGTTGCATGGCAATATATCTTGGAATGGCTATAGAAATGCCATAATAGGTAATGGTGACTGTTTTGAGGAAAGATATATGGTGGCTGTTTTGAGGAAGGTATATGGTGGCAGTTTTGAGGAAGGTATCTGTTGTATCGACGAAAGTTGCACGGTACTAGAGAGGCTAGCAAAGGTGGAAGGGTGAGAGTGCGTATATTCCATGGAGTCAACATTAGTCATAAAGAACTCACATACTTATTGCAAAATTGCCTAACTCAAAAGATATAAGTGAAGCACATAGAGCATTCTAACAAATTCACGATTCAGCGTGTCCTCAAAAAATGGGTGCAGCAAGTATGATTGTGGCAAACTAACAAGCAAAGACTCATATCATACAAGACACTCCAAGCAAAACACATATCATCTGGTGAATAAAAATATAACCTCAAGTAAATTTATCGATGGATTGAAGACGAAAGAGGGGATGCCTTCCGGGGCATCCCCAAGATTAGGCTCTTTGGCATACTTGAATATGACTTGGGGTGCCTTGGTAATCCCCAAGCTTAGGCTCTTTCCACTCCTTATTCCATAGTCCATCCAATCTTTACCCAAAACTTGAAAACTTCACAACACAAAACTTAACAGAAAACCCATGAGATCCGTTAGTATAAGAAAATAAATCACCACTTTAGGTACTATTGTGAACTAATTATTTATTTATATTGTTGTTATACCTACTGTATTATAACTTCTCCATGGTTCATACCCCATGATACAACCCAAAGATTCATCAAAATAGGCAAACAACTCAAACAAAACAGAATCTGTACAAAACAGAATAGTCTGTAGCAATCTGAAAACTTCGTATACTTCTGTAACTCAAAAAATTCTGAAAAATTTGTAAAATCTGGGAAATTTATATATCAAACTTTTGTAAAAATTTCAGACTACTTTGACGCTCTGAAATATTTAGAAATTCCTCGACTGAACGCAAAAGTTTCTGTTTTCAGCAAGATCAAATCAACAACTACCATAGATCACCCCAAAGGTTTTACTTGGCTCAAACACTTACTAAAAAACCAAAACACAATTACTACATAAGTAATAATGTGTGAAACACTAAAAACAGAAGCAAAAACCGAACATAAAAATAAAATTGGGTTGCCTCCCAACAAGCGTTATTGTTTTACGCCCATACCTAGGCATAATGATTTCAATGATGCTCACATAAAAAGTAGTAATTGAAACATGCAAGATAGCATCATAAATATTATTTAAAACACATTTAAGTCTAACCCACTTCCTATGCATAGGGGTTTTGTGAGCAAAAAACTTATGGGAGCAAGAATCAACTAGCATAGGAAGGCAAAACAAGCATAACTTCAAAACTTTGAACACATAGAGAGGAAACTTGATATTATTGCAATTCCTACAAGCATATCTTCCTCCCTCATAATAATTTTAAGTAGCATCATGAAGGAATTGAATAATGTAACTATCACATAAATCATTCTTTTCATGATCAATTATATCATATATTTCATCACCAAAACTTGGGGAACAAAAAATATCATCTTCATCAAGCATAACATCCCCAAGCTTGTGGTTTTGCATATTATAAGCATCATGGATATTCAGATAATTCATACTAAAGACATGGCAATCATGCTTTTCGTTCAAGGAACTATCATGAATCTCCTTACAAATTTCTTCTTTCAACACTTCATCAAAATTTCCAGATTCATGATTTTCAAACAAAACTTCATAGAGATAATCAAGTGCACTCAACTCACTAGCAATTGGTTAATCATAATTTGGTATTTTGAAACTATTAGGAAGTGGATGAGGATCCATATCAATAGATTTTTAGCAATCGAAGATGCAAGCAAATAAGAGGCACATGGCAACACAAGTAAACATAGCAACGAAAAGGCGAACGAAAGAAGGGCGAATAAAAAGGCAAATATTTTTGGTATTTTCTGAAAATTGTTTTAGAAGTGGGGGAGGGGAAACGAGAGGCAAATGGCAAATAATGTAAATTCAAGAGATGAGTTTTTTATGGGTACTTGGTAGGCTTGATGTCTATCCTCCCCGACAACGGCGCCAGGAATCCTTCTTGCTACCTCTTGAGCCTGCGTTGGTTCTCCCTTGAAGAGGAAAGGGTGATGCAACAAAGTAGATAAGTATTTCCCTCAGTTGTTGAGAACCAAGGTATCAATCCAGTAGGAGGAACAAGCAAGTCACCAATGGATGCACCTACACAAACAATCAAACTCTTGCACCCAATGCTATAAAGGGGTTGTCAATCCCTTCAAGATTATTTGCAAGGATTAGATCCGGTAGAGATAGATGTAAACGAGAACGGAAAGTAAATGGTAAATAAATTGCAGCAAAGTATTTTTGGTATTTTTGGTTTATAGATCTGAAAGTATATTATGGAAAGTACACCCGAGGGCCATATGTTTCACTAGAGGCTTCTCTCTCAAAGGAAAATATCATGGCGGGTAAACAAATTACTGTCAAGCAATTGATAGAAAAGCAAATAATCATGTAGTTATCCAAGGCAATGATCATGCATATAGGCATCACGTCTGTATCAAGTAGACCGAAACAATTCTACATCTACTAATATTACTCCATACATCGACCGACTCCTGCCTGCATCTAGAGTATTAAGTTCATGAAGAACAGAGTAACGCATTAAGAAAGATGACATGATGTCACTAGTGCAGAACAGGCCTATAGTCCCGGGCCGTATGGACCTTTAGTACCGGTTCCCCAACCGGTACTAACGGGTCGGTACTAAAGGTCCTCCACGTGGCTGCCTGCGTGGACTGGTGGTGGAAGACCTTTAGTACCGGTTGGTGATACCAACCGGTACTAAGTCTTCTGGTTTTTTTGTTTTAGCTTTTAATTAGGTTTTAATTTCCTCTCTATTTTTTGTGTTTTCCATTCATTTAAAATTTATTTTACGGTGCTACATACTGTAAACAGTACACAAGTTCATGCATATATATATATATATATATATATGTAATATCATATACAATATCTCATACACAGTATATATATACAAATGGAATTACACATCCATATAAATCCGGGACTTATAATTAACTTAAGGCCCAAAACCCAGCCGGGACTAGCTAGCTAGTGCTCCGGATGAAATTTCAGTTCTCTACTACTGATTTGTTGGCATTATTGAGGCGGCGGTAAGGAATAGTGCTCTCCATTTACATCAATGACATGTTGAAGAAGAAATGCCACAAATTCCTCTTGAAGTGCTACAAAGCATTTCTCGGGTGAGAGCTTTGACATCATCTGCCAAACCTGGAGTTGTCTTTCACGTGCTCCTCTGCGACGTATACGACTTTCGGTCTGGATGCGAATGTTCTCGCAGAGGAAATATCCACATAAATTTGTTCCCTGTGGCTGCTTTGCACACTTTGCAAAATAATAGAATTGAATAAGATAATTAATAATCGAGCATGATAATGGTATTGAAAATAGAATTAATGAGATGCGTGGACCAATAGTACTACTTAATTACCTGCATCTTTTTCCACTTCAGCTTTGGTTTCCATTGACGACCGTGATGGGGTTTTTCTATCATCTTTTTCCAAACACTACCCGGCAAAGAAAAAGAATGAAAGAGTTATTATAATTACTTTTGATATCAGGAAATAATGAAAGAAAGCGAGGTCGATAAAGATTGAAATTACCGTTCTATCATAAAATACAAGTCCACGTATGATTGTTCTGGTGTATCTAGTGAGTCGTACACTTGAACAAGTCCATCCGCGAGGATAATATATAGGAGGATATAGTGGTCTCTGCGCAGAAGTTTATATAATTAAGCAGGCATGCGCATATAACTCATCAACTACACTTGACAGCGAGCTAGTAAGCAAAAATAGAATTTGTAGTATACAAGAGAGTAAACACTCACCCCATGTTGTAAGGAAATATTATAGTAGATTTGTTGGTATTCATTAGTGCCTCTAGAAAATTTTCCAAGAGATCTTCTGTGTCCTTAGCATAATGTTTTACGACATGACCATTAATGGTACTTGGGTCGATGAACCCAATGTCATCGATTCCCTCTTGTTTCAATTCCCACATCTTCAATCTGCATAATAGTGTAGAAAAGAACATATATAGTGAGAATAAGCCAATGAATGATATCTTAGCTAGAGACTTAAATTTCTAAAGATATAAATCACTTACAGACAATAGCAACTGATGAGAGTTTTGTCGATAGACTCCATGTGGTATAACTGGAAAAGTTTTCAGAATTCAAGACATATGTCACATGCATTGACGTAATGCTCTTTCCTTACTTTGACCATGACCACCGTCTCCCCTCGCTTTGCTTCACGCATGTACCAATCATGCAACCGTTGCATCGCAGTTGGTAGTTTGTTGTACTGCTCGGGTGTGACAAGTGGTTTTCCGACGGCATATTGCATTGAGTACTCAGTTGCATCGTACCCGCGGATTTCCTCGGTGCCAAGGATTTGGTCAAGAGTGAGACCTGCAGCCTTTAGTACTTCGAGGTTGATTGGGTTGCCTTGCACGTCGACTGGTTGGATCAGTTGCTTGCTTGGATTGGTACTCACCTTGAGCGGAGAGATAGATTGCTTGGATTGTTCTCCGAGCTGGGGAACTGTTTTCCCGCTAGTTGATGTCGTACTTCCCGACGTCTTCCTTAGGCTGGGCCGACTTCTCTGCTCACTTGTCTTCTGAATCTGTCGCTCATAGTCTGTCAGCATACGCTCGACATATGCCGGGGGTCAATCAATAAAGTGTTCCATAAAGTGCTCTTGGACTTCCTTGGGTATTACCTCCTTTGGCGGCACGGTCTTCTTCGCAAAAAAGGCTTTCACTTGGAGATCGCATTCAATTTTATTTTCCTCGGGTGTCATGTCATAAGGCAGCTTCCTTTTGTCCGGTGGCCTTCCTCTTTTGGGAGCCCTGCTGGCGGGACCGCTGCCGGGGTGGAGTCGGCTCATGCAGCGGAGATTGATATCGATGATGATATGGACTCGCACCGTGCTCCATCCTGAGGTTGGGAGGACTACTCATGGCGAGGTGAGGAGGACTGCTGGCGAGGTGGGATGCCTCTCGAGGTGGGGACGATTGTGGGGGAGCTCGAGGTGGGGAGGACTGCTGGCGAGGTGACTGCTGCCGAGGTGACTGCTGGCGAGGTGGGGAGGACTGCTGGCGAGGTGGGGAGGACTGCTAGCGCTGTGATGCCTCTGGCTGGGATCCCTCGTGCTGGACATCGATACTCGGAGGAGCCGGTGGCCTTAGCGCCGAGTGTGGAAAGACGATGCAGTCCTTACTCCATAGAATGAGACCATGGCCGGCTTCTGCCAATCTGGACTCCCCCTCACCTCCAGGGATGTCAAGCAATAGTTCATCATATCCCAGCTCTATTGCGTCCACCGCGACACGAGCATACCCAGCTGGAACCGGATTGCAATGCCAGAGAACATCAGGTGTATTTGGTAAAGTATAGCCCGTCGCGACCCGCACGGGTATGTTCTCCATTTCCTGGATTAGCTCACAAGATGTCTTCTCGATGATATCATCCACGGGGGTGTGACCTAGCGGTGCCCCCGTGGAACCCACACTGCTTTTCGGCATTGTAGATGGGACGGGTTCTTCCCCTGCCTCCTGTTGCGGAGTTTCCCTTTGTTGGGTCAGTACCTGTATCTGCAGCTGCTGCTGCTCGTACTTCTATTCCAACTTCGAAAGTCAGTCTGCTTCCACCTTATTTTTTCTCGAATGGCTTTTATAACTGTCCTGCCATCTCGCAAACCCCTCATACCACGGAACAACGCCCATGCCTCGTGTTCGTCCTCCGTGTTCGGCATTCCCGAGGGCACGTGTAAGCTCGTCGTTCTCTCTATCGGGGTGAAACCATCCTTCTTGGGCATCTTTTATTGCTTGAATCAACTTATCTGATGCATGCTTCAAACTGGCCAGTGCAATAATCTTTCCTGTGCTGGGTCCAACTTTCCCCCATGCGCAAAAAACCAACTCCTGCACCTCTTGGGCCAGTTGAAGGTTACTGGAGTGATCCCTTCAGCAAGCATCTTATTCTCAAATGCATCCCACTTAGGAATGGCTGACTTGTATCCACCTATCCCTAGTTTATGGTGATACTTTTTTCTCAGCATTTATCTTATTCTTTGCCGACTTCTCCATAGCAACTATCGATGTCGTGTACGCGATAAATGCATCCCAGTGATCCCTTACCTTCTCGTATATTCCTTTGAATTCGGGCGCCTTCTTGCCTTTAGCATTGTAGTTGGTCCATAATCTTTTCTTCCAAGTCTGGAATGCGCTAGCCATCTTATGGAGAGAAAACTCCTTGACTTTGTTCCTTTGACAATTTGAGAGAGAAACTGGTAGGGTGAAATGCTCCATGAGCTCTCGCCAAAGGGCATCTTTAATTCTTGTATCGACATAATTCACTCCTGGTTTTGGTTCCTTTGGCTGAATCCATTCATGCATTGTGATCGGGACTCCGTCCCTAACAACCACTCCGCATTGACACACAAATGTCTTGGCATTGGCTTCAGGGTGAGTCGGTTCGCCATTATGTTTGAAAGCATCAAGATTGAGCTTTACGTTGTCGTCCAATATTTTGGCAGTGCCTCATACATTTCTACTAGATTGGCTCGATCCGGAGGGCTGATAATTAAAATAAGAAAGATTTGTTAATATATATATATATATATACAAATCAATTAATACACATGTAATGATCACCAGAGGCTAATGGATGTGTATATACCTCGCCGTACATTGTTGGTTGTTCCGGATTTTGGAACATAAGTTGTTCTTCCTCGGTCTCACATCCATCACCGTGATCGTTCAGATATTGTGAGCCATCATCATGATCATGTGATTCACCTCGAAGGTCCGCTGGGTTTTCGGAGGAGCGTATCATGTCGAAGATGTCCTCTTCATGAGCTCTACCGGTATTGTCCATAGCTTAATAACTAGTCCATAATAATATAGATAAAACAAATTAGTATTTAAATTAGCATGCATTCAAGAAGCAAAATAACTGATAGTTAATTAATAATGCATCATCGAATACATATATAGTATAGTTCTTAGAAAAGATCTCATCTGCATAATCTTGGATAATTTTCAATACATCGGCTAATCTCCATCGATCTAGCTAATACATCATAATAATACATCATAATAGTAGCTAGCTAATATATCGATCTAGCTAGAACCCTAGTGCCCAGCGAATATCGAGGCAGGCGGTGGACACCCAAAGAGAAGGAACCATCATAGGAACATAGCTCCAGTGAGATCCCTGAAGAATCTGCCAGGTATTGTCGGACCTGGCCTCCAAAGCTTCCATGTAGCGTCGGACGTGCTCGTTCTCCTTGATGACATGGTACTGTACCACCTCCACGGGGGACTCAAGCCTCTTGATCGTCTGTGGCCCATGCGGCCGCCACCACAGAACCTCCGGGTCGACGACGAGCTGGCTCCTCACCAAGCTGCGCCGCCCGGAAGGCAGCACCTCCCAGTACCAGCCCGGCGGAGCCCAGTCCCTGACAGGGCCCCTCGGCTCAAGCAAGTGACCTCCTCCGGTGACTCGACGATGAGGATGCGGGATCGGCATCGTCGACGTCGAGAAGAAACACTTAATTACGAAAACAAATTAAATAAAACTTAACAAAATTAACACTTAGCAAAATTAACACTTAACAAAATTAACACTTAACAAAATTAACACTTAGCAAAATTAACACTTAGCATCTAGCAAAATCAAGAATTACGGCACGCTTTGGATCCTAATGCGTGTGTGACTATCGGTCTGTCGAGACTTTCCTTAAATAACTCTCACATATCTCATGGTGTGTTGGTGCGCACTCTCTCACATTGATACGGTGCTGTATATATGTTGGTGGACACTCTCTCGCAGTAATAGGTTTGACTGGCGGTGATGGACACTTCCCCTGTCCTCTTCTTGCACAATATATCGATGAGTATATCGCAAAGAAGAGGAGAAAGAGGAAGCGCCCCCCATGACAATAGTCAGGATTCCTCCATCAAGAACACACATGAAACCCTAAACTAAATTAGGACCAACGACAGACCGAAAGTCACACACGCATTAGGATCCAAACTAAATTAAACCTAAAACTAAACTAAACATAAACTAAATTAAACCTAAACTAAACCTAAACTAACACATATCCTAATAACCTGACAACCTAACTAACTAACTAACTAACTAGGGGTGTTGTGTCGTGGTCGGGGTCAGGTGTCGGGGGTGTCGGGGTTCGACGTCGAGGGACCCTAGATACCCTAGCATCTACACACTAGTCCGGCGATCATCGGGACGATCGTCAGGGAGAGGGGTCGGCCGGGAGATCTCACCTAGCCTCCTGACCCGGAGGTGGCATCGGCGACGGGCTCGGGGCGGCGGCAACGGGATCACAGAGTGACGGCCGGAGTGAGCGGGCCGGCAGCGACGGGACCGGCGACGAGGGGCGGCGTCCGGGTAGGCGAGGGCGACCGTGGCGAGGGCGACAGCGGCAGTGGTGAGGGCAACGGCGGTGAGGGGCGGCATCCTGGTAGGCGAGGGCAACCGCGGCGAGGGCGACGGCGGCGAGGGCGACGGTGGCGAGCGCGATGGCGGCGGTGGTGAGGGCGACGGCGGCGCGACCGACGGCGGCGAGGGCGACGGCGGTGGTGGTGCGATGGCGGCGGTGGTGAGGGCGACAGCAATGGCATGGTGGTGGTGCGACGGCGGCGAGGGCGACGACGGCGAGACCAACGGCGTCAAGAACAACGGCGGCGAGGGCGGCGGCAGCAAGGGCGACGACGGCGAGGGCGGCGGCAATGGCAATTTCGGCAGCCTGGCGGCGCAAGTTGAGCTCTCCCGGTGCGTTGCTCGGCCTGGGACGACGAAGTCCTCCTTTTATACCAGACAGACCTTTAGTACCAGACAGACCTTTAGTACCGGTGCCATGCACCAGTACTAAAGGTCCTCCCAACAGAGCGCGGGGGCAGTGGACCTTTAGTACCGGCGCGTGGCTCGCACCGGTACTAAAGACCCTTTAGTACCGGTGCTAGCCACGCACCGGTACTAAAGGTCCTGCCAAAAGAGCGCGGGGGCGGTGGACCTTTAGTACCGGTACGTGGCTAGCACCGGTACTAAAAGTGTTTTTTAATTAAATATTAGTTATTATTTTCAGAAAACCCCCGCAAACTTTAGAAAATCATAGAAAAAAACGTAGGACTCCAATGGAAATAAATAATATATGAAAAAATATCAGAAAAATATAAAGAATCTGTTTATGGCATTTCCATGCATGTTTGAACAACTTCAACTGATGTTTAAGATAATTTGATTAAATGGCATTTGAAATATTCATATCTCGAGTTTGAAAAGCAGTACAAATAAACTCTAAAAAGGTTCTAACTTGGCATGACATCATAATTTCACCCACATAGCAACTTCTAGAGAGTTGAGAGGGTTACGGCAAAAACTGGATGCACTTCGTGTACAAATTGGACAATCTCATAAGAAGTATGAGGGTTTCGGACGAAAAATCATCTATTACAAAGGAATTTCATTTTTAATAACTTATTTTAACTCCATACTTTTCGTGTGTTCAATATGCACCATTCAAAGGCACATCATCAATTTTCAACCCTTTCTGACTTCATTTGATATTTTTCGGGCATTTAATGATTTATTTTGAGCTAAATGACCCTGAATTTGAAAAGCAGTACAAATGAACTCTGAAAAGGTTGTAACTTGGCATGACATCATAATTTCACCCACATAGCAACTTCTAGAGAGTTGAGAGGGTTACGGCAAAAATTGGATGCACTTCGTGTACAAATTGGACAATCTCATAAGTATGAGGGTTTTGGACGAAAACTCATCTATTACAAAGGGATTTCATTTTTAATAACATATTTTAACTCCATACTTTTTGTATGTTCAATATGCACCATTCAAAGGCACATCATCAATTTTCAACCCTTTGTGACTTCATTTGATATTTTTCAGGCATTTAATGATTTATTTTGAGCTAAATGACCCTGAATTTCAAAAGCAGTACAAATGAACTCTGAAAAGGTTGTAACTTGGCATGACATCATAATTTCACCCACATAGCAAGTTCTAGAGAGTTGTGAGGGTTACGGCAAAAACTGGATGCACTTCGTGTACAAATTGGACAATCTCATAAGAAGTATGAGGATTTTGGACGAAAACTCATCTATTACAAAGGGATTTCATTTTTAATAACTTATTTTAACTCCATACTTTTTGTGTGTTCAATATGCACCATTCATAGGCACATCATCAATTTTCAACCCTTTCCGACTTCATTTGATATTTTTCAGGCATTTAATGATTTATTTTGAGCTAAATGACCCTGAATTTGAAAAGAAGTACAAATGAACTCTGAAAAGGTTGTAACTTGGCATGACATCATAATTTCACCCACATAGCAACTTCTAGAGAGTTGAGAGGGTTACGGCAAAAACTGGATGCACTTCGTGTACAAATTGGACAATCTCATAAGAAGTATGAGGGTTTCATACGAAAACTCATCTATTACAAAGGGATTTCATTTTTAATAACTTATTTTAACTCCATACGGCAAAAACTGGATGCACTTCGTGTACAAACTGTTACAAAGATATACCATGCTAGCTAGGAAATGCATGCATGTCCTTCACATAAATATATAGAAAGTGATGACGGTGAAGCCGGTCACATCCCATAGTGGGATCTCGCGGTGTAAGACTTTTTCTGTGTGTTTGTCCCTTTCTTATGATTGCGCCGTAACCATGGATAATCTTCATCATTTAACAGGATGCTTGGGTCAGTCTTCACTCTGAAGGGAGGGATTTCATGAAACTTTTCATAATCTTCGGACATGTCTGTCTTGTCCTCCACTCCCACAATGTTTCTTTTCCCTGAAAGAACTATGTGGCACTTTGGCTCATCGTATGATGTATTTGCTTCCTTATCTTTTTTCTCCTCGGTTTGCTAGACATGTCCTTCACATAGAAAACCTGAGCCACATCATTGGCTAGGACGAATGAGTCGTCTGTGTATCCAAGATTGTTGAGATCCACTGTTATCATTCCGTACTGCGGGTCTACCTGTACCCCGCCTCCAATATATTTGACCCATTTGCACCGAAACAAAGGGACCTTAAGATCAGGTCCATAGACAAGTTCCCATATCTCCTCTATGTAACCATAGCGGACACCACTGTTTTGGTTGGTGCTCTTCTTATCTTGGGCGATCGTGTAAAATGTATTCCCATTTATCTCGTACCCTTTGAAAGCCATTACAGTCGAACTTGGCGTCTTGGCCAACCAGTACAGTTCATCTGAAACATCGTTTTCATTGATGAGCTTTGTTTGCAACCAACTGGCAAAAGTCTCCATGGGTTTACGTTCAATCCAGGGGTCAGACTGCTCCGGGTTCTTGGACCGTACAATACCCTTGTGTTCCTCCATATATGGAGTCACCAAGGTGGAATTTTGTAGAACCGTGTAGTGTGCTTGAGTGAAAGAATGCCCGTCCATATTTATTGCTTCTTTCTTTCCTAATGTGCCTTTTCCACCCAATCTCCCCTCATGCCGCGATTCAGGAAGACCAATCGGCTTAATGTTAGGAAAAAAGTCAACACAAAACTCAATAACCTCCTCTGTTCCATATCCCTTGGCGATGCTTCCTTCTGGCCTAGAACGGTTATGAACATATTTCTTTAAGACTCCCATGAACCTCTCGAAGGGGAACATATTGTGTAGACATACGGGACCCAGAATGTTAATCTCTTCGACTAGGTGCACTAGAACGTGCGTCATAATATTGAAGAAGGATGGAGGGAACACCAACTCAAAACTGACAAGACATTGGACCAGGTGATTCTGTAACCTTGGTAGGATTTCTGGATCAATTACCTTCTGAGAAATTGCATTGAGGAATGCGCATAGCTTCACAATGGCTAATCGAAAATTTTCCGGTAGAAGCCCCCTAAGTGCAACCGGAAGTAATTGCGTCATAATCACGTGGCAGTCATGAGACTTTAGATTTTGAAATTTTTTCTCTGTCATATTTACTATTCCCTTTATATTCGATGAGAAGCCAGACGAGACCTTCATACTGAGCAGGCATTCAAAAAAGATTTCCTTCTCTTCTTTCGTAAGAGCGTAGCTGGCAGGACCTTGATACTGCTTTGGAGGCATGCCGTCTTTTTCATTAATTCTTTGCTTGTCCTCCCGTGCCTCCGGTGTATCTTTTGTCTTTGCATACACGCCCAAGAAGCCTAGCAGGTTCACACAAAGATTCTTCGTCACATGCATCACGTCGATTGCATTGCGGACCTCTAGGGCTTTCCAATATTCAAGTTCCCAAAATATAGATTTCTTCTTCCACATGGGTGTGTGTCCGTTGGCGTCATTCGGAACAGATTGTCCGCCAAGACCCTTTCCAAAGATTATCTGTAAATCCTTGACCATATCAAATATATATTCACCAGTATGGAGGCTAGGCTTCTTCCGGTTATCTGGCTCACCTTTGAAATGGTTGCCTGCCTTTCTTAAGATATGCTTGATCGGTAGAAATCGACGATGTCCTAGGTACACATTCTTCTTACATTTATCCAAATATATACTTTCAGTATCATCTAAACAGTGCATGCATGCATTGTATCCCTTGTTTGTATGTCCTGAAAGGTTACTAAGAGCAGGCCAATCATTGATGGTTACAAACAGCAACGCTCGTACGTCAATTTCCTTCTGTGTGTGTGCATCCCACACACGCACACCTGGTTTTTTCCACAACTGTAGAAGTTCATCAACTAGTGGCCTTTGGTAGACATCAATGTTGTTGCCGGGTTGCTTAGGGCCTTGAATGAGCACTGGCATGATAATGAACTTCCGCTTCATGCACAACCAAGGAGGAAGGTTGTAGATACATAGAGTCACGGGCCAGGTGCTGTGACTGGAGCTCTGCTAGCCAAAAGGACTCATGCCATCTGTAAACCATAAGTTCGTTGCGTCAGCTGCAAAGTCCTCGAACTCCCTCTCGATTTTTCTCCACTGCGACCCATCAGCAGGTGCTTTCAACATCCCGTCTTTCTTATGTTCTTCTTTGTGCCATCGCAACAACTTGGTATGCTCTTTGTTTTGGAACAAACGTTTCAACCATGGTATTATAGGAGCATACCACATCACCTTGGCAGGAACCCTCTTCCTGTGGCGTTCGCCCTCCACATCACCAGGGTCATCGCGGGGGATCTTATAGCGTAGTGCACCGCATACCGGGCATGCATCCAAATTCTCGTACTCCTCACCGCGGTAGAGGATGCAGTCATTAGGGCATGCATGTATCTTCTGCACCTCTAATCCTAGAGGGCAGACAACCTTCTTTGCTTCATACGTACTTTTAGGCAATTCATTATCCTTTGGAAGCATCTTCTTTATCATTATCAGCAATTCTTGAAATCCCTTGTCAGTTACACCACTCTTCGCCTTCCATTGCAGCAATTCCAGCATGGTACCCAGCTTTTTCTGGTCATCTTCACAATTTGGATACAATAATTTCTTGTGATCCTCTAACATGCGTTTCAACTTCAACCTCTCCTTATCATTTTTGCAGTTTCTCTTTGCATCAGCAATGACCTGACCCAAATCATCAGCGGGCTCATCTGATGCCTCTTCTTTAGCTTCCCCCATTGATGCCTCTTCTTCAGCTTCCCCCATTGTTGTATCAGCGAAAGGATAGTTGTCATCATCCTCTTCTTCTTCATTGTCTTCCATTATAACCCCTCTTTCTCCGTGCTTGGTCCAACAGCTATAGCCGGACATGAAACCGGACTTCGGCAGGTGGTAGTGAAGGGTTTTTGAGGTAGAGTAATTCCTATCATTCTTACAGTCACGACATGGACAACACATGAAACCATTCTGCTTATTTGTCTCAGCCACACGAATAAAATCATGCAGGCCATTAAGAAACCCTAGACTTAGTCGGTCGTCGTACATCCATTGCCGGCTCATGTTCACTACACAACATCGAAGTGACCAAATTAATACAACTTCATCATCACATTACAACCAAAAGTAGAGCTGGCAGTGACCAAATGTTATTACTACAAATAATGGATACTTATAGTTCATACATATACATCTCATAAAACAACACCAACTATCTAAAACATGTGAATACAACAACAAATGCGATCATAATTGCAACTAAAGTAACAATTGAGCCAGCAGCATAATGATACCAAGCCTCTTTATCAATGGCATATTTTCTAATCTTTCTAAGCTTCAAGCGCATTCCAACCATCTTGTTCTTGTGATGATCGACGATATTGGCAACATGCAACTCCAATCCCATCTTCTCATCTTTAGTTCTTTTCAATTTTTCTTTCAAATGATCAATTTCTTTTTCAGCTTGTGTTAATTTCTCGAGCAGAATTGCATAGTCAGTTGGAATTTCTGGTTCAACTACTTCCTATAGATAAAAATATCTATGTCAATTTGGTGGCATAATTAATTGTCATAATTAATTATCTACAAGTATTTTTTCTTAAAAGATTTTAAGAAGAACAAGAGGCTCACCAAGGTGGCCGGTGCCGTGACGAGACGGTGCGGACGATGGACGGTGGTTAGGACGGCCGGGGATGGTGGGAAGGCACACTAAATAAACCACACCTACACATATGCAACCTAACAAGTTAATTTGAGCTCAAATTGGATATAAATCAAATAAACTCCCACAAATCACATATCACATATCTTTGAGCATACCACAAGCTAATCTAGCAAGAGATGAAGGAGCAAAGTTGCTAACCTTTATGAACACTTGGATAGATGGGGTGCCTTTAAATCTTGACAAATCCTTGCCAAAATGGAGGATGAGCTTCGAGCAAGAAGAAGAACAGGGGAGAAAACAGAGCTCTTTCGATCGGCTGTGGACGGATGTATATGTAGGAAGTCTTTAGTACCGGCTGGTGTCCCCAGCCGGTACTAAAGGTTGCCCTTTAGTACCGGTTGGTGTCACCAGCCGGTACTAAAGGTGCAAGCGGGGCCCATGTCTGACCAAAACCCTGCCATGCCCCCTTTAGTACCGGCTCGTGAGACGAACCTGTACTAAAGGTCCCTCACGAGCCGGTACTAAAGGTCGCCCTGCTCCTAGCCATTGTAGCCGGCACGAACTGGGACTAATACCATCTTTAGTACCGGTTCGTGACCAGACCGGGACTAAAGCTCGGGACGAAAGGTCTGTTTTCTACTAGTGTGTAGAGGGATAAACTCAAGAAATATGATGAAATCCCATCTTGTTACCCTTGATGGCAACAATACAATATGTGCCTTGCTACCCCTACTATGTCACTGGGTGAGGACACCGCAAGATTGAACCCAAAACCAAGCACTTATCCCATTGCAAGAATTACCAATCTATTTGGCCAAACCAAACCAATAACTCGAAGAGACTTACAAGGATATGAAATCATGAAAATAAGAATTCAGAGGAGATTCAAATAAGATTCATGGATAATCTGAACATAAACTCACAATTCATCGGATCTTGACAAACACACCACAAAAGAGGATTACATCGGATAGATCTCCATGAAGATCATGAAGAACATGGTATTGAAGATCAAAGAGAGAGAACAAGCCATCTAGCTACTAGCTATGGACCCGTAGGTCTGTGGTGGACTACTCACGCATCATCGGAGGGGATGTAGAAGCCCTCCGTGATCGAAACCCCCTCCGGCAAATTACCGGAAAAGGCTCCAAGATTGGATCTCTTGGGAACAAAAGCTTCCGGTGGCGGAAAAGTATTTGCGTGGCTCTCTTTGATGTTGGGGGAATATTTGGGAATTTATAGCCCAAATATTAGGGTTAGGAGACCTGCCGGGAGACGACATGCCTGATAGGTGCGACCGGGGGGCGCCTAGCAGGCTTGTGACTCCCTGGTACAAGCCCTGGCATGCACTCAATGCCTGGTTGATTTGTTTCCTTCCAAAAAAATCCTTTCGAAGGTTTTATTCCGTTTGTACTCCGTTTAATATTCCATATATGCAAAACTCAAAAACAAGGAAAAACATGAACTTGCACTTGGCTCTAGATTAATAGGTTAGTCCCAAATATAGTATAAAATAGCATATTAATGCATATAAAACATCCAAGACAGATAATATAATAGCATGATGTCATAAAAATTATAGGTACCTTGGAGACACATCAGCCCCCAGACGACAAAAGGCTAGGTGATCGGGATCGTCTGAACAGCCACTGCGGGCATGTGGCTTCGATTTGCAAAGACTTTACTGCTGGGGAACATTGCATGGGAAACAATAATTTTCCTATGCACATGCAAGATCTATCCATGGTGATGAGAATCTACGAGAGGGAGAGTGGATCTACATACCCTTGTAGATTGCTAAGCGGAAGCGTTAATAAACGGGGTTGATGTATTTGAATGTCTTTGCAATCCAAACCGCTAGCAGTCCAGCGATCCAATCACGATCCGTCCCGCGATCTAATCATGATCCATCCCGTGATCCAATCACGATCCGTCCTGCGATCCAATCATGATCCGTCCCGCAATCCAAGCACGGCCCTTCCGATCTAGCACCAAACAGACGACACCTCCGCATTCAGCACACATGCAGCTCGATGACGATCTCCGCCTTCTTGATCTAGCAAAAGGGAGCAGAGAGGTAGATGAGTTCTCTAGAAGCGCGATGGCGTGGCCACGGTGGTGGTGGAACCATTTCGATAGGGCTTCGCCTAAGCACCACCAAACTAATCTAGAGGAGAAACTGGTCTAGGGAAGAAGAGGGCAACATGTGGCAATTAAAGTTGGGGCTGCCCTCAAAAACCTTTAGTCTATATAGGAGGGAGGGAGGAGGAGGAAGCCCAAGGGTTGCCCCTTGGGTTCGGCCGAAGTGGAGAGGAGGTGGAGGAGTCCACCTCCAATCCTACTCCAAGTAGGATTTCAATCCTACTTGGAATCCTTCCTCACCATGGGGGTTTTTCTTTCCTTCCACTCTAGCCGCATGGGCCTTTTGAAAATACCCGAAACTTGTCCGATGGCCCAAACGGGACTCCCTATATATCAATCTTTACCTCCGGACCATCACAGAGCTTCTCTGACGTCCGGGATCTCATACGGGAATCCGAACAACCTTCAGTCACCACCATACATAACTCAATACTGCTGAAACATCATCGAACCTTAAGTGTGTAGACCTTGCGGGTTCGAGAACTGTGTAGACATGACCGATACACTTCTACGGTCAATAACCAATAGTGGGACCTGGATTCCCATGTTGGTTCCTACATATTCTATGAAGATATTTACCAGTTGAACCTCTATGTCAAGGATTCAGTTAATCCCGTATGTAGTTCCCTTTGTTCTTTGGTATGTTACTTGCCCGAGATTCTATCGTCGGTATCTCTATACCTAGTTCAATCTCGTTACCGGCAAGTCTCTTTACTCGTTCTATAATACAAGATCACGTGGTTAACTCTTTAGTCACTTTGCTTGCAAGGCTCATTGTGATGTGTATTACTGAGTGGGCCCTAAGATACCTCTTCGTCACACGGAGTAACAAATCCCAGTCTTGATCAATGCCAACACAACAAACACCCTCGGAGATACCTGTAGAGTACCTTTATGGTCACCCAGTTACGTTGCGATGTTTGATACACACAAGGTACTCCTCCGGTGTTAGTGAGTTGCATGATCTCATGGTCATATGAACAGATACTTGACATGCAGAAAACTATAGCAATAAACTTACATGATCATATGCTATATTTATAGTTTGGGTCTTGTCCATCACATCATTCTCCTAATGATGTGATCCCATTATCAAATTACATCTCATGTCTATGGCTAGGAAACCTTGACCATCTTTGATCAACGATCTAGTCTATTAGAGGCGTACTAGGGACACAATGTTGTCTATGTACCCACATATGTATCTGAGTTTCCAATCAATACAATTATAGCATGGATAATAAACGATTATCATGAACAAGGAAATATGATAATAACTAATTTATTATAGCCACTAGGGCATATTTCCAATAGTCTCCCACTTGGACTAGAGTCAATAATCTAGCTCACATCACTATGTGGTTTACATTTTTAACAATCTCACACCCAATGAGTTATGGGGTTCGATCTTGTTTTGCATGTGAGAGAGGTTTTAGTCAACGAGTCTGCCACATTCATATCCGTGTGTACTTTGCAAATCTCTATGTCATACTATATATACTGCTACCACGCTCCACTTGGAGCTATTCCAAATGGCTGCTCCACTATACATATCTAGATTGCTACTAAGAGTCATCCGGATTGGTGGTAAATCTTGCATCGACGTAACCCTTTACGATGAACTCTTAATCACCTCCATAATCAAGAAAATATTTCCTTAGCCCTTTAGCTACTAAGGATAATTTTGACTGATGTCTAGTGATCCACTCCTGAATCACTCTTGTACCCTTTGACAGACTGATGGTAAGGCAGATACATGTGCGATACACAGCATGGCAAACTATATAGAGCCTATGGCTAAGGTATAGGGGACGACTTTCGTCTTTTCTCTATCTTCTGTTGTGTTCAAGCTTTGAGTCTTACTCAACTTCACACCTTACAAATCAGGCAAGAACTCCTTCTTTGACTGATCCATTTCGAACTCTTTCAAAATCTTGTCAAGGTATGTACTCATTGAAAGTCTCATCAAGCGTCTTGATCTATCTCTATAGATCTCTAGGCCCAACAATTAAGTGGCTTTATCCAGGTCTTCCTATGAAAACTCTTTTCAAACAACCGTTTATGCTTTCTAGAAATTCTACATTATTTCCGATCAACAATATGTCAACCACATATACTTATCAGAAATTCTATAGTGCTCCCACTCACTTTCTTGTAAATACAAGTTTCTCATAAACTTTATATAAACCGAAAAACTTTGATCACCTCATCAAAGCGTATATTCTAACTCCAAGATACTTGCTCCAGCCCATAGAAGGATCAATGGAGCTTGCATACCTTTTAGCATTCTTAGGAGTGACAAAACCTTCTGGTTGTATCACATACAACCTTTCCTCAAGGAAACGATGTTTTGACACCCATCTGCCAGATTTCATAATTGAAAAATGCAGCAACTGCTAACATAATTCCAACAGAATTTTAGCATCACTACGGCTGAGAAAGTCTCATTGTAGTCAACTCCTTGAACTTGTTGAAAACTTCTTTGCAACAAGTCAAGCTTTATAAATGGTGACATTTACCATCAACGTCTGTCTTCTTCTTTTAAAGGTCCATTTGTACTCAATGGCCTGTTGTTCAATGGGCAAGTTTACCAAAGTCCATCATTGGTTTTCATACACGGATCCTTTCTCGGATTTCATGGATCCTAGCCATTTGTTGGAATCCGGGCCCACCATCGGTTCTTCATAGTTCGTAGGCTCATTGTTGTCTAACAACATGATTTCCTAGATAGGATCACCGCACTACTCAGGGGCAGTATGTATCCTTGTCATCCTACGAGGTTCGGTAGTAACTTGATCCGAAGTTTCATGATCATCATTATTAGCTTCCTCTTCATTTGGTGTAAGCACCGGAGAAATATCTTTCTACGTCGTGCTACCATCCAACTTAAGTGACGGTTCAATAACCTCATCAAGTTCTACTTTCCTCCCACTTAATTCTTTCGAGAGAAACTCTTTCTCGAGAAAGGACCTGTTTTTAGCAACAAACACTTTGTCCTTGGATCTGAGATAGAAGGTATACCAACTGTTTAGTTAGGGTATTCCATGAAGATGCATTTGCCGCTTTGGGTTCGAGCTTATCATGTTGAAATATTTTCACATAAGCATCGCATTCCCAAACTCTACGAAATGATAGCTTAGGTTTCTGGCAAACAATGTCATCTCAACGGATTTAGATGGTGCCCTATTTAAAGTGAATGTGATTGTCTCTAATGCATAACCCCAAAACGATAGTGGCAAATCGGTAACACACATCATAGTACGCACCATATCCAATAGAGCACGACTACGACGTACAAACACACCATCACACTATGGTGTTCCAGGTGGCGTGAGTTGTGAAACAACTTCCACATTTGTCTTAAGTTACATACCAAACTCGTAACTCATATATTTACATCCATGATCATATCATAGACATTTTATCTTCTTTTCACGATGATTTTCAACTTCACTCTAAAATTGCTTGAACTTTTTAAACATTCCAGACTTGTGTTTCATTAAGAAAATATAGCCATATCCACTCAAATCATCAATGAAGGTAAGAAAATAATGATATCCACCGCATGCTTCAACACTCATTGAACCGCATACTTCAACATGTATCATTTCCAATAAGTCACTTGCCTGCTCCATTATATCGGAAAACGGGGAGTCATCTTGCCCATGAGGCATGGTTCGCATGTCTCAACCGATTCGAAATCGAGTGAGTAAAAAGATCCATCAACATGGAGTTTCTTCATGCGCTTTACACCAATATAACCTTGGCAGCAGTGCCACAAGTATGCGGTACTATCATTATTAACCTTGCATATTTTGGCATCAATATTATGAACATGTGTATCACTACAATCGAGATTTAATAAACCATTCACATTGGGTGCATGACCATTGAAGGTATTATTCATGTAAAATAGAATAACCATTATTCTCTAACTTAAATGAATAATCATATTCTAATAAACACGATCTAATCATGTTCATGCTAAACGCAAACACCAAATAACATTTATTTAGGTTCATCACTAATCCCGAAGGTAGAGAGAGCATGCGATGGTGATCACATCAACCTTGGAAACACTTCCAACAAACATCGTCACCTCGCCCTTAGCTAGTCTCGTTTTATTCCGTAGCTTTTATTTTGAGTTACCAAAATTTAGCAACTGAACCAGTATCTAATACCCAAGTTCTACTAGGAGTACTAGTAAGGTACAAATCAATAACAAGTATATCAAATATACTTCTATTGACGTTGCTACCCTTCTTATTTACCAAGCATCTAGGGCAGTTCCGCTCCAGTGACCGTTCTCCTCATAATATAAGCACTTAGTCTCGGGTTTGGGTTCAACCTTGGGTTTCTTCACTCGAGCGGAAACTGGCTTGCCATTTATGAAGTTTCCCTTCTTGACCTTGCCCTACTCGAAACTAGTGGTTTTACTAACCATCAACATTTGATGCTCCTTCTTGATTTCTACCTTCGTGGTGTCGAACATCACGACTAGATCATGGGATCATCCATCCCTGGCATGTTATAGTTCACCATGAAGCTCTAGTAGCTTGGTGGCAGTGACTTGGAGAACTATGTCAATCACTATCTTATTTGGAAGATCAACTTCCACTCGATTCAAGCGATTTGCAGCACCCAGACAATCTGAGTACATGCACACTAATTGATCTATTCTCCTTCATCTTGTAGGCAAAGAATCTTGTTGGAGGTCTCATACCTCTCAACACGACCACGAGATTGAAATCTCAACTCCAGCTCTTGGAACATCTCATATGCTTCGTGACGCTTAAAACATCTTTAGAGCCTCAATTCTAAGCCGTAATGCATG
Organism: Hordeum marinum; assembly: GCA_022496015.1. Lineage (NCBI taxonomy): Eukaryota > Viridiplantae > Streptophyta > Magnoliopsida > Poales > Poaceae > Hordeum > Hordeum marinum. Next base: position 448,828,476 of record CM039678.1, on the reverse strand, counting down.
ACACACCGAACTATCAATTAATCATCACAACATACCTATCAGATGTTCAAAACATCCAAAGACAATGCTAGAGGGGTGGCGCATCGAGTAGTGCATCAAGGACATAAGCCTTCTGTGCAGCAACTGAGGACAATCCTCTGATCACGTACCTAGTCCGCGTAATTGCTACCATTATTTTTCAACTCTATTTTCTCTAGGAACGTATTAAAAACAAATGGGAGCTACAGCGTGAGCTATTGATGTACAACATAATTTTGCAAAGACAACTTTAGACTATGTTCATGATAAGGAGTTCAATTAATCATATTACTTAGAAAACTCCCACTCAAATTGACATCCCTCCGGTCATCCGAGTGATACATGATCCAAATTCACCAACCCAAGTCAAATCATCATGTGAGATGAGGTGGTTTCAATGGTGAACATCTCCATGTTGATCATATCTACTATATGACTCATGTTCGACATGTCGGTCTTCTATGTTCCGATGCCATGTCTGTACATGCTAGGCTCATCAAGTTTAACCCAAGTATTCCGCATGTGCAACACTGGCTTGCACCCGTTGTATGTGAACGTAGAGTCTATCACACCCGTTCATCATGTGGTGCTTCGAAACGACAAAATTTCGCAACGGTGCACACTCGGGGAGAACATAATTTTACCTTGAAATTTTAGTGAGGGGTCACCTTATATGCTACTGTCGTCCTAAGAAAAACAAGGTGCATAAAAGGATTAACATCACATGCAAATCATAAGTGACATGATATTGCCATGAAGTTGTGCTTTTGATCTCCATCTCCAAAGCACCGACATGATCTCCATCATCTTTGGCATAACACCATGATCTCCATCATCATGATCTCCATCATTGTGTCGCCATCAGGGTTGTCACGCCAACCATGCTTCTACTACAATTGCTACCGTTTAGCAATAAAGTAAAGCATTACATAGCGCTTAATGATTGACATGTAGGTCATACAATAATTAAAGACAACCCTATTGCACCTGTCGGTTGCCGTACTCAACAACATGCAAGTCGTGATAATCTATACAAAACATGATCAACTCATACATCACATATATCTGATCATGTCTTTGGCCATATCATATCACAACATACCCTGCAAAAACAAGTTAGACGTCCTCTAATTGTTGCTGCATGTTTTACGTGGCTGCTATGGGTATTTAGCAAGAACGATTATTACCTAAGCAAAACCACAACGGTGATACACAAATTGCTATTCAACCTTCTACAAGGACCGCCTTAGTCGAATCCGATCCAACTAGACAGGGAGAGATAGACACCCGCCAGCCATCTTTATGCAACAAAGTCACATGTTAGTCGATGGAACTAGTCTCTCGTACGTGGACGAGTAAGGTTGGTCTGAGACGCTTCATCCCATAATACCACTGAATCAACAAAATAATATGGGAGCAAGCAATCTGAATATCAACGCCCACAAACTCCTTTGTGTTCTACTCATGCATATCATCTACGCGTAGACCTAGCTCATGATGCCACTGTTGGGGAATGTTGCATGGGAAACAAAAAAATTCCTACGCACATGCAAGATCTATCCATGGTGATGAGCATCTACGAGAGGGAGAGTGGATCTACATACCCTTCTAGATCGCTAATCGGAAGCATTAATAAACGCGGTTTATGTAGTCGAACGTCTTCGCGATCCAAATCGCTAGCCGTCTCGTGATCCAATCACGATCCGTCCTAAAACTTCCGGGTTGTGTCCCTAGTAGCGCTTTCTTTAAAGCCATTAAGCTAGGCATAAAGAGCTCAAGTAATTGATCCACCAGGATCCGAAGGTATATCAAAGACAATTCTAATTAGCAATGATTTATAGTTAAGTAGTGAGAAAAAAGTGATAGAAATCATGTGACAACAAAGTCTAACTCTCTTCCTATGCATTGGCATGTCATACAAGAACAATTCATTCACACCAAGGAAAGGCCAATGCATAGCATACGCAGTTTCTTGCAATTTTATTGTATCGGAAACATAGAGAGGTGAAGATGCAGTTCCTCTCACGTAATAATTGCAAGTAGGAGCAGCAAGAGCATACATATTATTTTCATTAAAATCATCACGTGCAGTAGGAAAACGCAACCCATCAATATAATCCTTAATCAGTGCAAACTTCTCCGATATAGTGTAGTTGGGAGAATTCAAAATGATAATAGGACAATCATGTGTGGGTGCAATAGCAACAATTTCACGTTTAACATAAGGAACTATAGCAAGTTCATCTACATAAGCATCATTCATATTGCCATCATGGCCACAAGTATAGCAAGCATCAAGTTCATCAAAAAGGGATATTTCAAACGAACCAATGGATCATAGCAATTATCATAGCATTCATCCTTCGGTAAGAACGAAGGGAAATTAAACAATGTATGAGTTGAAGAGTTACTCTAATTAGAAGGTGGGCATGGGTAGCTAATCCGCTCTTCCTCCTTTTTTTTCTTCGCTCTCCTCATCATCTTTTTTCATCCAATGAGCTCACAATGTCAGGAATTTCTTCTTCCATACATTCCTGCAAAATATAAGTCTCTTCTTGGATAGTGGAGACTTTATCAATAAAAGCATTAATGCTGGCATTATATTTATAATTATCATAGCAATATTTAAGTATAACAAGATTTTTAGATCTGTAAACAGCATCATCATAATTTTCATACTCCTCAAACAAAGCTTCAATTTCATAAGCACCCTTAAAAGCAACAAACTCTTCTATTTGTTCCACATCATAGTAATTATATATACCATTATCATAAGAAGCCAAGGTTTCATTATCATTAAATTTACATGAAAAGGGAAGGTGTTTAGCCTTCATCCTAGAGCAACAAGTAATATCATATCTCAAGCATAGATTCCAAGCATACCATTTCAACATATAAATTTGATCCCATAACAGTTTCCCTTTTTGACTCAAGCAATAATCCCTAAAGTATTCACATTGATCCAACGTGTATACCATTATATAATTGAATGGGGTTTTCTCGGGATTATTAAAGTAGTGCATAATATCTTTCACATAATGAGCATCTAGGGTTTTAGTGGGTTCCCCGTCCCCGTGAGTAGCAAGTACACCTATTTTGTTTGGTATTTCGTGTTCCATATCCATAACTAAAGAGAGCGAACAACTTAGAACAACAGATAAAATCTACTTAGTAATAAAGAAAACAAGCACACATGAGAATATTCACCCCACGCTATTGCTTCCCGGCAACGACACTAGAAAAAGGTCTTGATAACCCACAAGTATAGGGGATCAATTGTAGCCTTTCTCGACAAGTAAGAGTGTCAAACCTAACGAGGAGCTATTGGTAGAACAAATATTCCCTCAAGTTCTATCGACCACCGATACAACTCTACGCACGCTTAACGTTCGCTTTACCTAGAACAAGTATGAAACTAGAAGTAGTTTGTAGGTGTAACGTGATAGGTTTGCAAGATAATAAAGAGCACATAAATAAAATCTAGGGGCTGCTATAAAGTAACAATTAAGTTAGTTTAACGAGTGTGGAAATGTGGTGTTAGGAGTTGCGGAATTGTCCCTAGGCAATCGGTAACTAGACCAATAATCATTATTTCAATTTTATATGAGGATAAGGCATAAGCTAACATACTTTCTCTACTTGGATCGTATGCAGTTATGATGGGAAATCTAGCAAGAATCCACAACTACTAAATATCATTAAGGTAAAACCCAACCATAGCATTATAAGGTATCATGTCCTCTTTACTCCCATATGCAACAACCCACCTAGGGTTTATGCTTCTATCACTCAAGCAACCCACCATAGGCGAATCATGAACACATTGCAACACCCTACAGCAAGGATCCCTCATGCTTGCGTGACACGGAGAGCACCATAGGACAACACAAACAATAAAACATGCAACTCAAACCAATAATGATCATCAATCAACCCATAGGACAACAAAATCTACTCAGACATCATAGGATGGCAACACATCATTGGATAATAATATGAAGCATAAAGCACCATGTTCAAGTAGAGGGTACAGCATGTTAAAGGAGAGTGGACCACCATAGATAGATGGGGGAAGGTGATGGAGGTGTTGGTGAAGATGACGGAATTGTTGGAGTAGGTCTCGTCACGATGATGGCCCCGGTGGCGTTCCGGTGCCACTGGGAGAGAGGGGGAGAGATCCCCCCTCCTCCTTCTTCTTCTTCCTTGACCTTCCCCCTAGATGGGAGAAGGGTTTCCCCTATGGTCCATGGCCTCCATGGCGGTAGAGGGGCGAGAGCCCATCCGAGATTGGATCTCTCTCTCTCTGTTTCCTTCTGTTTCTGCGCTCCCAGATTCTGGCCTTTTGCCGTTTCTTAAATATCTAGTTGTTTTTGCTATTCTTGTTGCTTCACGATATGTTAAAAACACACGAGGTGAGATTTTCTACATCTGGGTGGATCAACAGCTAGTCCACTATGCAAGTTACCTTATTATCGATTTTGTTCTCTTTTCTCGTTTTCGTGTTCCGTCATCCCTATGATCAGATCACACTGTGTCTGGCCAGATGATGATGGACACTATAACACTGAGAGGGCCCGAGAATATCTCTCCATCGTCAGAGGAGCAAATCCCAATCTTGATCTATCTTGTTACTTGCCATACTTTTCCATGAACCTGTAGGCTGCCATAATAGACACCCAGTAACGGATGTCGTTTAACAAACCCCATAGTTCATGAAGCAAGCACGAAGGAACTCGATACTCTCACTATCTCTGTGTTACTAACCTTAACTTGTGACGAATGTATCTCATAGCATAACATCAATTCGGGTCGATTCAACACAAGTGTGCTACCAACATTGCGCCCTCAAAATTGTCGGCATAGCCATGCCCATGATCAGGAAAACAGGATCATCATGCAATACTTGATCCACTCTTAGAGGCAAGAGTAGGAATACATTTTACCATTTATTAAACCACATGTGCAAATGAGTTTCCCTCCGGGCCTCGTGGATATTGTAGAATCGAGAATCATTGCAGTTATAGCATGGCATATGAAATTAATTAGGAACATTGGGATAAATAATAACATTTATTATTGCCTCTTGCACTTTACCGCTATGGCATACTGGTGTAAAATATGCTTCACTTTCGGTATAGCCTGATGTCCAACGGATCTGACAACTTCAGATCCGTGTGTATCTTTGCACATCCTCGCGTTTTCACGCTTTCACAAAATTCATATTTTGTGTGGACTTGGCTTTGTATATATGTGAATCACAGGTCAAACCTTGATTCCTCAGACTGAGCTATCGAGCAACTATCTACAATAGTGTCCCATTGACCGAAGACATCTTGGAACCATACTAAGTTCATGAATGAACTATATGATTCAACATCTTCTTTGTTGCTTCCAAAACGTCAACATACTTAGCCTTTGTAATAGAATTCACCACAGTAATTTGTTTAGAACAATTCCAACTTACCATGCCACCGTATTGTGTATTACACAAAACCTCAACTTAAATCGAAAATTGCATGGAGTATTGATGAAGACTGTATCGATGTAATTACTTACAACGAGCACTTCATAATCTCTGCTTGTGAGCAAACATGCCATTAGTGTTGCTTTAGTACTCAATGACATTTTTCACTCTTGTCCTATGATCAGTACTTTGATCACTTTGGTATCTATACTCACAGTAGTTTGGGAGTATCGAACATATCTGGTTGATTTACATACCATGGAATACATGATTAATCCAAGCACAAAGGTGTGTGGAATATCCATCATCTATTTTTCTCATTAATGTTTTTAGGACACCGAGTCTTGAAAAAACTCTTTCCATGTGACTTCGGCAAGAATCACTCCTTGGTGGTTTTTAGTGCTAAATGGTTTTAGCATCTTGTCAATATGTATTTTTTTTGCTTAGCCCCATTAGGCAAATCTGTCTTCATGGATCATTATGCCTAATAGCAAGGCTATTTAGCCCAAGCACTTCATCGAAAAACTATTTTCAAATAAAATCCTAATTCGTGTCCAGAAATTTATTTCCAATTAACAATGTGTCAAGCACACAAGGTTTTTACAAATATTATTATGCTCCCACTTACTTTCTTTAAACCACAAGCATCTTAATTATCCATTGATGAAATCAAACTCTTTTGATCATTTCATCAAAACGAATATTCCAACTCCATTTTGCTCTCTTCTGTCCATTGCTGGAACTCTGAAGTTTGCATACTCACTAGCATCCTTTGGATCCACAAAATACTTTGGACTGTATCACATACAAATCCTAGTTTGAATTCCCATTTCATGGAAATTCATTCGCCATCCATGTTTCATATCTCATGATTGAAATATGTACTAATTGCTAGTTTAACCTGAACCGACTTTAAGCATCGCTACGGTGAAACAACCTCGTCGTAGCTAACTCCTTGAACTTGTTATTGCAACAAGTCGAGCTTTATGGATAAAATATTTTATCCACATCAGTTTTTAGTTTCATAAAAAATCGTTAGACTCTAAGTCTTCCAAAAGGTGTATCAAGGTTTTAATTCTGAATCGCTTATATGGAAACTATCTTGGATTGTATTGGCATTTAGCCAATTCTGGAGTCGGGGTCCATCAACGCTTCCTTGTGTATCGTAGGTATACTGTTGTCTAACAACAATATCTCGGATGTGCACCTCAGAGGTTTGCACAAGTTTTTCCTACGTGGTTTAGCTGCAAGTTCGACCGAAGTCCATACATCTCATGTAGAGGCTTCTGTATCACTCATAGTAGGAAACTGTGAAATTACATCCAAGGTCTCTTTCCTTTGATCTGACGACAAGGATACTGTTTATCTTGTCGAGTTGCACTGTTCTCCCACTCACCTTTTGAAAGAACAATTTTCTTCAAAAACCATACCGTTCTTTGTGGCAAAAACTTTATCCTCGATATAGTGGGGGGGATACCCAATAACTTGGGATAACCTACAAAGTAGCACTTGCCTTATTTGGAATAAGTTTGTGACCTTTTACACAAACCTCATATTCCAAATATTAAGAAAAGATATAACATGGTTGGGCATACCATACCATGGCGTCATTTCAACAGACCCGATGGAGCTCTTTTTAGGGTAAAAGTCACAGTCTCTAAATATCACTTTAAAAGGGATAATGGCAAATTTATTTATGTCATCTTTGATCTTACCATGTCATGAATGGTTCGATTACATCTTCATGGACTCTCTACTTCGAGTAGTGTTCCGGGATGTGCAAATTATGAAATCCCTTTCACAACTCATCAAACATTCGCTAAACTTGTAACTCAAATATTCCTTTCTGTAATTGAATTGTAGAAACATAAATTTCTTGTTACAACAACTTATACTTCATTTTTTGATAACCTTTCGAATGATTTCAAAAGATCCAGACTTAGGTCTCATCAAGTAAATATCCATATATCTACTTGAGTCATTTCTGAAGAGAGATAAATCCACTACTTGCAAGAACATTTATTTAACTACACACATAAAAATCTATTATCACCAATAAGTTTGTTGCTTGTTCCTTATGGCCTGTGAACGGTATTACAATAACTTCACTTTGCGGATGAAAGTTGCAAGTGTCAGATGATTTAAAATCAACCGACTTCAAAATCCATCATAATGGAATTTTCCATGCGGGTTTCTCCAATGTGACCAAATGTAGTGCCACACTTGTGTGGTATTCTTTTAGTCCTGCGACATATAGCGTTGGCATTATGGATGTATCATATTTCCATCAATATTCATAACATGCATCCCATCTTGGATGGAAGCATGGCCCTTCATGTTATTCATAATACTGAACAACAATTGTTCTTTTATGAACAACCCTTTCGCAACAAACATTGTGCACTAGGTTAGAGTGTATGAAACTCTAAAATGAATTACGCAAGTAAACACAGAGGTAATATATTAATATCATTTTTCATAACATACATCTCATTCATAATGAAAGTATGGCCCTTATGTTTATTCATAACACCGAACATCAAAAGTTCTCTTATGAACAACCTTCTTGCAAGATACCTTATGCAAAGGGCCAGAGTGTGTGAAGCTCTAAAATGAATTATGAAAGAAAACACATAGGTAATACACCAATGGAAGGTACAGTAACTTTTACTATGTTCCCGGCGTGTATCAGGACCTCATTCCTGGCTTGTCTTTCAGGTCATAGTAGTTCTTGCATCTAGTCGCAACATAATACAATCGAGCGGGTATCTTAGTGATCAACTCACAATACCCAAAATTAGTGATTAACATGTTTAACCATAATTCCCAAGAACTATATCTTTGACCAGCCTTCTATACATCAAAAACTTGTATGAGATTCCTACATGAGCTGGATATTCCAGTCTTCTTTCTTTCTGCCTTTATACTTCTGAAAGTTTAAATTTTAGTATTTCTCCTACTCTCAGAAGAAGCACCCAACTTAAGAGTGGTGTTTAGCCCCAGACTTCCTAGGCATGAAAGTTTCACTAACACCCTTTGGGTACTTCCTTTCTATTTAAGTTGTTGTTTTATTCACCTTCATTTACATGACAGGCGTTCTCCTGGATCCCTCTCTTATCAGTCAAATGCATATTAAACACCTTTACTAATACTTTGCAAACAACTATTGCTTTGGATATTTTATATCTTACAGCCTTTGTTTGTATCTGAAAAATAATTTTTTAAGTTGCATGAATATCACATAATTATCCCAAAACTTTTGAAGTTCGGGTCTCATGGAAACAAACGTATTGCACTTGATTGAAATGGAATTCTAGCTTTTTGGATCGAAGGACGAGAGTCACATGATCCATGGCATTAGCGGGAGAATACCGAAAGCATGCGATACGACAAATTCCTTCTCGGCACTCTTGAGGACAATCCTCACATTACGTTATCAATTGTAAAGTTTTAACCAGATAGATATTAGCTTATTCAACTTTAATAGGGAAGGTGGAAACGCGAGCCTTTATTCTACAACTATTATGCAAATTACACTTAGAAAGTGTTCAAAATTAATTGCACTAAGAATTAAAAGAATTAATTCTAAAGTGCACTCGCACTCAGATCAATATCTCTCATAATTGATTCTGAGTGATTCAAGATCCGCATTTCAATTCAACACCATTGATGTGGACATCACTCATGACGGGAATTTTAATTGGTAGGCAAAATTGCCAATCACATCTTTATGTGACTCTTGTTCATCTTTCGACGGGTGTGTTCTGAGCTCAAGACTATCCTGTCTGAACGTCAAAGACAACCAAGTGATCTTGCTGCGAGGTCTAAACTCACCCGCCTCATTCCTCTCGATTCGTTCATACCCATGTGGACATGGCGCACCCTGAAAAGATACAAATTTCAGATGGTGCTACACTTGGGTGAACACTAACTACTTTGATATTTTAAAGTGAGAGATCACCCTAATAAAAAGCGACTACCGCGCAATCAAGAAGGGTGTAGCATAAGGGATAAACACCTCAGGAAATTCATAATTGGCATGACATGGTATAGCCCCTTCTGACGGAGAAGTCAAACATTTCTTCGTCTTCGGCATTTGTGTCAGTGTTCACCTTCGCGAAGATTGCCACCACCTTGTTGATGCATTGGATAATATTGCTATCTCTATAGCAAACAAAATAAGTGCATAACTCAGGGTTGACACATAGGTCATTAAAGTGACAATCATATGGCTCCAGCCATCATGCCGAATCATGACACGCAAGTCATGTTAATTTACATCATATAGTCATCTCATACATAATCAAATTAATATGATCATTGCTATACCACATCACATGCTCATGCAAACCCTCCTACAAAACCAAGTTAGACGCCTCTAATTGGTTTATGCAAGAACTTGTTTTTCGTGGATTTTAAGGTTTCAAAACAAAATGAAGCTACCAACGTCCATCATCAAGTATGATAATTAAAGTTTCTAGATTAACTTTGCGGGGTGTATGAAACACGATATAATAAAACCTCGAGCCCCATACTGAACTTCGTCATATGCATGACCCCGTGCAGATCATATTTGCATTGCCCTTTTGTCTGCGAAATTTCATATTTATTTTTAACTATAGTGGAATTCAATGAACTGTTAGCACTTCGTTGATCAATCAGGATCGCGGATTGCCAGAACATTGAAATTCCACCATGCTGTTATCAGGATCAGAAATATGCAGATCACAGGGAAGCAACAAGAACATCGGGTAACAGATTTCATCTGCTACCCGCACAAATAATTTTCAGTAATATAACTCATATACTACCTAATTATATTGTGCATCACCCATACATCTCTATGTATTCTAGATCGCAACCTGCATCTACGCATAGCATCGCTCTGATACCACTGTTTGGTGATGCATCAGAAAACAAAGTATTTCGACCTACGCACCAGCCAAGTACCACTATGGAGACTGCATACAAGGTTTGATCTTTTCCGTTACCGACTCGTAGCGCGGCAGAAGTAGAGTCAATGACGATCGACAGTGTAGATCCCTGCAGCTAGGATTTACAACCTCCCAACCGCGAGGATGTATACCCTTATCTGCCCCTCGGACAGCCCTCCGGGGAGGCCGTCGGACAGGCCCTCGGACGGTGTCGCGGACAGCCCTTCGGGAGGACCTTTGAAACTAGGACGGTCACATGGATAGCCCTTTGGGAGGCACCCTCGAACTAAGACTAAAACTACGATCTCTCTATAGAGTTGCACACATACGGTTTCATCTATCCGGTAGGGCTTCACCGTCCAAAACTAGTTCCTGCCGGAACCTAGATAGCCTTTCGGCTCTACGAAACTATTTCGCTAGGAGGGAAAGAGAAGCCAGACAAGTCTATGGCATGTGTATGAGAGCAAGGATCAAGTTTGGGAAGCCCCCTCACCTCCTATTTATAGGAAAACCAAGGGGTAGGGTGGCACTCAAAATACCCAAAAAATCCTTCAAATGGAGTTTCTAAAGGAGCAAAATGGATCCTCCTTGGAGGAGATCCTCCTTGGCTGGCCACCACAAGTGGGCCCCCTATGATGGGCTCTCATCCATCCATGGCATTCCCAAAAGATCTTTTGTGGAAAGCCAACTTCCAACCATAACCATAAATGCTATTTCACTATATACGAAACCGATTTTTCGTGATCGATAAATCTGAAAATATTTCTATGGGTCTTAGAATAATTCAAGTACCCACTAAAACAATTCTGGACACGTTCTGAAACATTTTCAGATCAGTGATTTTCATCTGCGAAAAGCAAACAAAGCGGTTCCGGGAGCTCCGGAACATTTCCGATTTTTCTTCCGGAAAATTCCCAAAAGTTTCCAGAATGATTCTGGCACCCTCCAAGAATTATCAGGTGTGTACTGAAACCAATTTGACTTAATGGTATTGTAGGATCGAAAGTAGGCCTAGAGGGGGCGGGTGATTAGACTACTTGACCAAATAAAATCTACTTTTTCCCAATTTTAATTCTTGGCAGATTTTAGCATTCATAGTATGTCAAGTACACCCTACACATGCATGTCTAATAGTATAGTAGCATAAAGTAAACATACTGCACATGTAAGTAAAGAGAGGGTAAGGAAACCAAACATAATTGGTGACACGATGATTTTTCCCGTGGTTCCGATAGCTGGTGCTATCGTACATCCATGTTCATGGAGTCTTCAACCCACAGAGGGTAATGGTCGCGAGAGTCCACAGAGGGCTCTACCCACAGAGGGTTCCACAAAGAAGCAACCTTGACTATACCATGACGGCCTACATCCACGGAGGTCTAGCGTTACTCGGGGTAGATCTTCACGAAGTAGGCGATCTCCTTGCCCTTACAAACTTTTGGTTCACTCCACAACACGAAGTAGGAGGCTCCCAAGCGACACCTAACCAATCTAGGAGGCACCACCCTCCAAAACGTAATAGGTTCGGTAATGTCAATGAAGTCCTTGCTCTTGTGCTTCAAGATGATAGACTCCTCAACACACAATCACTCTCTCATAGATATGGCTTGGTAGAAGAGATGGGATTGGTGTAAAGCAACTTGGGGAGGCTAGAAATCAATATCCATATGGTTGGAGTGGAAGATCTTGACCTCAACACAAGGGTAGGTGGTTCTCTCTCAGAAAACTGATAGGATAGGTATGGAATGGTTCTGAGTGCTTCTTTTTCGAGTAGGTGGTGGTGAATGGGTATATATAGGCATCCCCAAAAATCCAACCGTTACACACAAAATGACCAACTTGGTGACACCGATGTGTTAATCTCGATGGTACCGAAGTGACCAAAAGGTGGCAACTTTTGAATGTCGGTGAGACCGATATAGGAAACTCGGTTGCACCAATAAGGTGACCAACGGTCAGAATGCCCATTCTCGGTGACGCCAACTCAACAATCTCGGAGGGACCGAAACTGTGAACTTGCGTAATAGAAAGTTGGCATCCCAACTTGGTGGCACCGAAAGCAGTATCGGCTATACCGAAGGGTTAGGGTTTGGCTGAGTCTGTCTAGGGTTTGGAATCGGTGGCACCGGGATGGAAATGTTGGTTGCACCGATTTTGAGTGTTTGGCTTTAGGACAGACTTTGGTGGGAGAGTTTGTGGGAGTCTTTTGTGACTATCACTTGTGCACGTATGAGCATTTTGTTCACCAACAAAACTTTACCCCCTTTTAATAGTATTGGCTTTCCTATGGACTCAAGGTGATTTCTCACAAATATAAAATGTAGAGTCCTCTCGCTTGAACCTTTTCCAATCCATTTCCTTGCATCTTGGGGTGTTCCACAATCTCTTTGCCTACCCATCATTGAACTTTTCCTGAAATATACTTGGTGGAAACATTAGTTCAATGACTTATATGTTGTTATGAATTACCAAAACCACCAAGGGAGCAAATGTGCTTTCAATCTCCCACTTTTTGGTAATTGATGACAACATATAGATCAAAGCTTCGACATATGATATAATCAATGAATATAATCGTCGCTTTGAGAAGTATGTGTTAAGCAAGAGCTCCCCCTAAATTTGTGCATTATTTTGGATTTGCGTTTGCAAATGCACAATCGATTAGGTACATGGATCACTTCTTCCATGTCACATACATCTTGGTGGTGTGTGAGAATAATTAGAGTGAACATCATAGCACAACACAATCAAGCAATGTAGAAAGATCATCTCATAAATCATTAAGATGACAGGAAGTAGTAGCATCACACAAAAAGTGTATCACAAGCAACCAAAAGACAATTGTTTTTGAAAAGCAATAAACATCAAACCTCTCTCTCAATCGAAGCCTAAAGATCTATATACACTTCTCCCCCTTTGGCAACAAGTTACCAAAAAGTTCAAAGGCATATGCTAAGCGTTCTTGGGCTGATCTCCTCCGGTTGTTGATGAAGGAGTCGAGAGAACAGTGTCGGCAAAGATCTCTGCAGATGTCGTGGATGGAGTTGGAGTGGCAGCTGGAGGAACTGCAGCTGATGGTGCAGAAGTTGAGGTGACAGCAATAGGAGCTGATGAAGAGGGCCTCAAGTCTGGAGCTGGCACAGTGGCTGATCTGTCCTGAGTAGGAAACTATGTGCCTGTCCTAAGAGGTGATCCATCCTCATCATCATCATTACCAGAACAAGTGGTGTGAGCAAGTGGCACTGAGTCAACTTCCTTCTAGAGCTTTGTGACTGTCTTAGTCAGTGTGTCCACCTTATCATTAAGGGTCTTGATCCTAGTTTCAAATATCCTCACAAGACTGTTCTGGTTGTCCAGAATCCCCTTAATGTCCTTCAACATATCCATTTGCTCATTTCTGGATTGAGGGACTTGAGCACTAGTGGCTCGAGCTGCCTCTACCTCTACCTAAGTTGTAGCAGATGTGGGATGATCTGGGACCATCACCATGATGTTATCCTCAAGCTCTGGTTGTAGGGGCAAATGGTGACTGTCAAGAGCAAATATGTGCTTCTCAATCTGAGAGTTGATAAGCATCTGGATATAGGGTGCATAGCAGCAAGAGCGCTTCTGATCAGCAGCAACCCTCTTGACTATCTCAACAATCAAGTCCATGAGTCTGATCCTGGTGTGTCTATCAAGGTGGATCAACATGTTGATGGAGTAGCCTCGGATCATCTTGTCATCTCCTGACTTGCGCATCAAAGTATGTCTTAGAATGGTGTTCATGGTGCGAAGGCCATCTTGAAGATAGTAGATGGATCCAAGCTTGTGAGATTGCACTTTGTTTGCAGGGACAGGAGTATACATATCCTTCATGGCATTGTGGCTCGCCTTGGATTCTGTGTAGACATCCAAGTCTCCATCTGGAACCTCTGGTACTCCTAGAAGTGCAGCCCATTCATCAAATGTGGACTCATATCTTGCTCCTTCTATCATCCATAATATCCTACCATCTCCATAGAAATGTGCACTGGAGTATAATTGCATGATCATTTCATCATTCCATGCAGTAAATTCTCTGCCAACAAACTCATCCAAACCAATGTAGTCGAAATTGTCTTGGACACTTGGAAAATATCCCTCATTCTCCTTAATGAATTTACAGTCAACATACCTCATGTCACTCACCGCTGGACTCTTGTCAAAAAGCACGGTCTCATAGAAATCATGTTGCTCCTTGGTATAGAATCTGTAGTCCACTGATGTCTTCTTCCTTTGGGCATATGGATCTATAGCTCTCCATGCCCTCAAACCTGAGTCTTTTCTTTTCTTCATATCTTCAGCAAGTGGATAGATGGCATTATGTACTGTAAGGTGTGGTCTAAGGTTCATCAAGGTTGTCAAGTCATCATAATTCCGAACTCTGGAGGTAGTTCCCTTGTTCTTTTCAGAAGCTGGAATCTGCCTAGATGTCCTCTTAGGCTTTTCAGCAGTAGCCTTGTGGGATTTTGTGCTCTTGGACGTACCTGACTTGGGCATAGCATCAGCCAGAAGTTTCTTGGCCTTCTTCTTGGGAGGAGCCTTTGCAGCTGGCTCATCCTCCTCTTCAGCAGCAGTTGCCTCATCTGGATCTTCATACATAGATGTAGGCCTGCTAGTAACATGGATTATCCTCTTTCTGGCTCTCTTCTCCCTGCCTTCTTAGGCATAGACTTCTTTGGGGGATCAATGGTCAATATCGCCCTAGCACTCTCATGTGCTTTCAAGGTTTCAGCAGGTGCATAAATTTTGCTGACCGTCCTCTTGGAAGAGGTGGCTTCATTTGCTGACTTCTTGGCAGCTTTCTCTTGCTTCTTGGCAAGAACCTGTTGGAAATATGCCCTAGAGGCAATAATAAATTAGTTATTATCATATTTCCTTGTTCATGATAATCGTTTATTATCCATGCTATAATTGTATTGATCGGAGACTTAAATGCATGTGTGGATACATAGACAAAACCATGTCCCTAGTATGCCTCTAATGGACTAGCTCGTTGATCAAAGGATGGTTAAGGTTTCCTAGCCATGGACATGAGATGTCATTTGATAATGGGATCACATCATTAGGAGAATGATGTGATGGATAAGACCCAAACTACAAACATAGCATATGATCGTGTCAGTTTATTGCTACTGTTTTCTGCATGTCAAGTATATGTTCCTATGACCATGAGAGCATGCAACTCACGGATATCGGAGGAGTGCCTTGTGTGTATCAAACGTCGCAACGTAACTGGGTGACTATAAAGGTGCTCTACAGGTATCTCCGATGGTGTCTGTTGAGTTGGCATGGATCGAGACTGGGATTTGTTACTCCGTGTGACGGAGAGGTATCTCAGGGCCCACTCGGTAATACAACATCACAATGAGCCTTGCAAGCAATGTGACTAATTGTTAGTTGCGGGATCTTGTATTATGGAACGAGTAAAGAGACTTTCCGGTAACGAGGTTGAACTAGGTATCGAGATACCGACGATCGAATCTCGGGCAAGTAACATACTGAAGAACAAAGGGAACGTTATACGGGATTAACTGAATCCTTGACATAGAGGTTCGACCGATAAAGATCTTCGTAGAATATGTAGGAACCAATGTGGACGTCCAGGTCCCACCATTGGTTATTGACTGTAGAGGTGTCTCGGTCATGTCTACATAGTTCTCGAACCCGCAGGGTCTGCACACTTAAGGTTCGGTGACGTTTCGGTAGTGTAGAGTTATGTATGGTGGTGACTGAAGGTTGTTCGGAGTCCCGGATGAGATCCCGGACGTCACGAGGAGCTCCGGAATGGTCCGGAGGTAAAGATTCATATATAGGAAGTCCCAGTTTGGTTTCCGGAAAAGTTTCGGGCTCATCGGTAGTGTACCGGGAGTATCGGTAGTGTACCGGGAGTGCCGGTAGTGTACCGGGGGACCTCCAGGATGGGTATTTCGACCCCAAGAGGTCCATGGGCTGTGGGAGAATAATAACCAGCCCTTAGTGGGCTGGGAAAACAGCCACAAAGGCCCATGGCGCAGGAGAGAAAGTCCTAAAGCAAAAAGTGGAAAATCAGCCAATAGGAGGCAATCCTACTCCAACTAGGATTGGAGGTGAAGTAGGATTGCTCCCACCTCCTATTTCGGCCGACCCAAAGGCCTTGGCTGCCTCTCCTCTCCTCTCCTCCTATATATACTAGTGGATTGGGTGGTTTTTGGACAGAATTTCCGTCCACGTGCTACCCGTTTCACCGGTGCACAGTTTCTCCTCTAGATCGGTTTTCTGCAGCGCTTAGGCGAAGCCCTGCCGGAATTGCTCCACCACCATCACCGGAGTGCCATCACGCTTCCGGTGAACTCTCTCTCCTCTCCACCTCCTCTTGCTGGATCAAGACGGTGGAGATCGTCATCAAGCTGCACATGTGCTGAACGCGGAGGTGCCGTCCGTTCGGCACTAGATCGGAAGGACCGTGATCGAGATCACGAGACGGGTCGTGATGAGATCGCGGAACGGATCGTGATGAGTTCGCGGGACAGATCGTGATCAAGATCGTGAGACGGATTGTGATGAGATCGCGGGACAGATCGTGATGAGTTCACGGGACGGATCGTGATTGGATCGCGGGACGGATCGTGATGAGATCGCGGGACGCTCGGTGATTTGGATCGCGAAGATGTTCGACTACACCAACCGCGTTTCTTAACGCTTCCCGCTTAGCGATCTACAAGGGTATGTAGATCCACTCTCCCTCTCGTAGATGCTCATCACCATGGATAGGTTTGCGTGTGCGTAGGAAAAATTTTGTTTCCCATGCGACGTTCCCCAACAGTGGCATCATGAGCTAGGTTGATGGTTCGATGAGATCTTGAGTAGAACACAAAAGGTTTGTGGGCGTTGATGCTTAGATTGCTTCCTCCCTTGGTCGTATTTTGTTTCAGCGGGATTGTGAGATGAAGCGGCCCAGACCAACATTACTCGTACGCTTACGAGAGACCGGTTCCCTCGACGCAACTTGTTGCCTAGATGGCTTGCGGGTGACAGTTTCTCTCACTTTAGTTGGATTGGATTCGACAAAGGCGGTCCTTGAGAAGGTTGAAAAGCAAACTAGTGTATCACCGTTGTGGTTTATGCGTAGGTGAGAATCGTTCTTGCTAGATACCCGTAGCAGCCACGTAAAATATGCAACAACAATTAGAGGACGTCTAACTTGTTTTTGCAGGGTATGTTGTGATGTGATATGGCCAATTACATGATGAGATATGTGTGATGTATGAGATGATCATGTGATTTATAGATTATCACGACTTGCATGCCGATGAGTACGGCAACCGGCAGGAGCCATAGGGTTGTCTTTAATTATTGTATGACCTGCGTGTCAATCATTAAGCGCTATGTAATGCTTTACTTTATCGCTACGGTAGCAATAGTAGTAGAAGCATGCAGGGCGTGACAACCCCGATGGCGACACATTGATGGAGATCAAGATGATGGAGATCATGGAGTCATGCCGGTGACGATGGAGATCATGCCGGTGCTTTCTAGATGGAGATCAAAAGCACAAGTTCATGGCCATATCATGTCACTTATGATTTGCATGTGATGTTAATCCTTTTATGCACCTTGTTTTGCTTAGGATGACGGTAGCATTATAAGGTGATCCCTCACTTAATTTCAAGATAAATTGTGTTCTCCCCGAGTGTGCACCGTTGCGAAAGTTCGTCGTGTTGAGACACCACGTGATGATCGGGTGTGATAGACTCTACGTTCACAGACAACGGGTGCAAGCCAGATTTGCACGCGCAGAACACTCGGGTTAAACTTGACGAGCCTAGCATGTACAGACATGGCCTCGGAACACAAGAGACCGAAAGGTCGAACATGAGTCATATAGTAGATATGATCAACATGATGATGTTCACCATTGCAGCCACCTCAACTCACGTGATGATCGGACTTGAGTTGGTGAATTTGGATCATGTATCACTCGAATGATCGGAGGGATGTCAATTTGAGTGGGAGTTCTTAAGTAATATGATTAATTGAACTCATTATCATGAACATAGTCAAAGTGTCTTTGCAAATTATGTTGTAGATTACTAGCTCGCGCTGTAGCTCCCTTGTATTTTTATATGTTCCTAGAGAAATAGAATTCAAAGATGTTGGTAGCAATATTGCGGACTGGGTCTGTGATCTGAGGATTGTCCTCATTGCTGCACAGAAGGCTTATGTCCTTAATGCACCGCTCGGTGCGCCACCCCATCTAGCGTCGACTTTAGATGTTGTGAACATCTGACAGGCACGTTTCAATGACTACTTGATAGTTTACTGCGTCATGCATTACGGCTTAGAATTGAGGCTCCAAAACGTTTTGAACGTCACGGAACATATGAGATGTTCTAAGAGCTGAGATTGTGATCTCAGGCTCGTGCCCGAGTTGCGAGATATAAGATCTCCAACGAGATTCTTTGCCTGCAAGATAAAAGAGAATAGCTCAATCGTTGAGCATGTGCTCAGACTGTCTGGGTACTACAATCGCTTGAATCGAGTGGGAGTTGATCTTCCAGATAAGATAGTGATTGATGTAGTTCTCCAAGTCACTATCACTGAGCTACTAGAACTTGGTGATGAACTATAAAATGCCAGGGAAAGAGATGTTGATCCCTGAGCTGTTCGCGATGTTTGACACCGCGAAGGTAGAAATCAAAAAGGAGCATCAAGTGTTGATGGTTAATCAAACCACTAGTTTCGAAAAGGGCAAGAGCAAGGAGGGAAAATTCATGGATAGCAAGTCAGTTGCTGCTCCAGTGAAGCAACCCAAAGTTGAACTCAAACCCGAGACTAAGTGCTTCTATTATGAGGTGAGAGGTCGCTAAAGCAGAACAACCCTAGATACTTGGTAGATAAGAAGGCTGGCAACATCGACAGAAGTATATTTGATATACGAGTTATTGATGTGTACCTTGCTAGTACTCCTAGTAGCACCTGGGTATTGGATACCGGTTCGGTTGCTAAATGTTAGTAACTCGAAATAAAAGCTACGGAATAAACGGAGAACTAGCTAAGGGTGAGGTGACGATGTGTGTTGGAAATGTTTCCAAGGTTGATGTGATCAACATCGCACGCTCTCTCTACGTTCAGGATTAGTGACGAACCTAAATAAATGTTATTTGGTGTTTTACGTTGAGCATGAACATGATTAGATCATGTTTGTTGCAATACGGTTATTCATTTAAGTCAGAGAATAATAGTTATTCTGGTTACATGAATAATACCTTCAATGGTCATGCACCCAGTGAGAATGGTTTGTTGAAATCTTGATCGTAGTAATACACATGTTCATAACATTGATGTCAAAAGATACAAAGTTAAATAATGATAGTACCACATACTTGTGGCACTGCCGCAAAATGTCATATTGGTATAAAGCGCATGAAGAAACTCCATGGTGATGGATATTTGGACTCATTCGATTTCGAATCGGTTGAGACATGTGAACCATGCCTCTTGGGCAAGATGACTAAAGGACCCCGTTGGATGGAGCGGGCAAGTGATTCATTGGAAATGATACATGTTGATGTATGCAATCTAGTGAGTCTTGTAGCGTGCAGTGGATATCGTTATTTTCTTACCTTCACTGATGATTTGAGTAGATATAGTGTATATTTACTTAATGAAACACAAGTCTGAATCGTTTGAAAGGTTCAAGCAAATTCAGAGTGAAGTTTAAATATCATCGTGACAAGAAGATAAAAATGACTGCGCTATGATCGTGGAGGTGAATATCTGAGTCACGAGTTTGGCATACAACTTAAGACAATGTGAAAGTTGTTTCACAACTAAATGCCACCTGGAACACCATAGTGTGATGGTGTGTCCGAACATCATAGTTATGCTCTACTGGATATGGTGTGTGCTATGATGTCTCTTATCGTTTTACTACTATAATTTTGGGGTTATGCATTAGAGACAACTACATTCACTTTAAATCGGGCACCATCTAAATCCGTTGAGATGACACCATGTGAATTATGGTTTGACAGAAACCTAAGCTGTCATTTCTTAATGTTTGGGGTTGCGATGCTTGTGTGGAAAACGTTTTCACATAATAAGCTAGAACCCAAAGCGGACAAATGTATCTTCATAGAATACCCTAAGAACAGATGGGTATGCCTTCTATCTCAGATCCGAGTGCAAAGTGTTTGTTGCTAGAACTGGGTCCTTTCTCGAGAAAAAGTTTCTCTCGAAAGAATTGAGTGGGAGGAAGATAGAACTTGATGAGGTTGTTAAACCGTTGTTCAACCAGAGAGTAGCGCAGCGCAGAAAGATGTTTCTGTGAAGCCTACGTTAGTTGAAGAGGAAGTTAATGATGATGATCATGAACCTTCTGGATCAAGTTACTATCGAACTTCGTAGGTCGACAAGGATGTGTACTGCTCCTCAGCGGTACGACAACTCTGTCTTGGAGGTCATGTTGTTGGACAACGATGAACCTACGAGCTATGGAGAAGCGATGATGGGCCCGGATTCCGACAAATGGTTGGAGGCCATGAAATCCGAGATAGGATCCATGTATGAAAACAAAGTGTAGACTTTGGTAGACTTGCTCGTTGGACGGCAGGTCGTTGAGTATAAATGGATCTTTACAATGAAGACAGACACTGATGGTGAATGTCACTATTTGTAAAGCTCTACTTGTTGCAAAGATGTTTGTGACAAGTTCAAGGAGTTGACTACGATGAGACTTTCTCACTCGTAGTGGTGCTAAAGTCTGTTGGAATTATGTTAGCAGTTGCTGTGTTTTCAATTATGAAATCTGGCAGATGGATGTCAAAACATCGTTTCCTTAACGGTTTACTTGAGGAAAGGTTGTATGTGATACAACCAGAAGGTTTTGTCAGTCCTAAGGATGCTAAAAGGTGTGCAAGCTTCGGTGATCCTTCCATGGACTGAAGCAAGCATCTCGGAGTTGGAATATACGCTTTGATGAGTTGATCAAAGTTTTTGAGTTTATACAAAGTTTACGAGAAACTTGTATTTGCAACAAAGTGAGTGGGAGCACTATAGAATTTCTGATAAGTATATGTGGATGACATATTGTTGATCGGAAATAATGTAGGATTTCTGGAAAGCATAAATGGTTGTTTGGAAAGTGATTTTCAAAGGAAGACCTGGATAAAGCTACCAAATTGTTGAGCATCAAGATCTATAGAGATAGATCAAGATGACTTGATGAGACTTTCAATGAGTACATACCTTGACAAAAGGCTCCGACATGAGACCCTTCCTAAAAATATGATGAATTGTAGTTGTAAAGTTGACTGAGAAGTGAGAACATAGTTTGTTAGTTTCCAATAAGGTTTATGCTTCATACTTCTAAGGTGTGATAAATTGTTGCTTGTTCATGAGGAACCTTATGATAAAAATGTTTTGAGATAATTTCTTATGTTAGAGTTTGTTGTTGTTAGTTAATAAGCATGATGCTTCCATGTCCGTATTTTATTTGTATTGACACCTCTCTCTCAAACCATCTGGACATGCTTTTCAATTTTGGCTTTCGCTTGAGGACAAGCGAGGTCTAAGCTTCGGGGAGTTGATACGTCCATTTTGCATCATGATTTCCTAATGTTATTTACTTTGTTTTGTTGAATAATAATGCTTTGGGAAGTGATTCTAATTCCTTTTCTCTCATAATATGCAAGGTTTATAAAAAAGGGAGAATATCGGCAGCTGGAATTCTGGACCCAAGAAAAGCACGCCAGAGATACCTATTCTGCACAACTTCAATGAAGCTGAAAATTTACGGAGATTATTTTTGTATTTAATAAAAATTACTAGAGCTGAAAACTACTGGAGGAGGGCCCCCAGGTGGGCACAACCCACCAAGGCGTGTCAGGCCCCCTAGTCGCGCCCTGATGAGTTGTGCCCAGCTTGGCCCGCTTTCGGTGCCCATCTTCTGGTATAAATTTCCAAAAAATCTAGAAAAAATAAAGAGAGGACTTTTAGGATGAAGCGCCGCCACCTCGAGGCGAAACTTGGGCACTTTTTCCCTTCGGCGGAGCAATTCCGCCGGGGGAACTTCCCTCTCGAAGGGGGAAATCGAAGCTACCATCATCACTAACACCCCTATCATCTTTGGGAGGCCAATCTTCATCAACATTTTCAACAACACCATTTCCTCTCAAACCCTAGTTCATCTCTTGTGTTCAATCTTTGTACCGAAACTTCAGATTGGTACCCGTGGGTTACTAGTAGTGTTGATTACCTTGCGTAGTTGATTACTATATGGTTTATTTGGTAGAAGATTATATGTTCACATCCATTATGCTATTCAATACTTGTCTGATCTTGAGCATGAATATTATTTGTGAGTAGTTACCTTTGTTCTTGAGGTCACGGGAGAAGTCATGTTGCGAGTAATCATGTGAATTTGATATGTGTTCGATATTTTGACGATATGTATGTTGTGATTCCCTTAGTGGTGTCATGTGAACGTCGACTAGATGATACTTCACCATTCATGGGACTAAGGGAATGCATTGTGGAGTAGTTATTAGATGATAGGTTGCTAGAGTGACAGAAGTTTAAACCCTAGTTTATGCGCTACTTCATAAGGGGCTGATTTGGATCCACATGTTTAATGCTATGGTTAGACTTTGTCTTAATACGTTTCTCGCAGTTGCGGATGCTTGCGAGGGGGTTAATCATAAGTAGGTTGTTAGTTCAAGTAAGAACATCACCTTAGCACCGGTCCACCCACATATCAAATTATCAAAGTAGCGAACACGAATCAAACCAACATGATAAAAGTGACTAGACGAAATTCCCGTGTACCCTCAAGAACACTTTTCCTATTACTAGTGATTGTTCCGGCGTTTCCTTTGCCTCAAAAGGATTGGGCTACATTGCTGCACCTTGTTTACTATTATCGTTACTTGCTTGTTACAAATTACTTTGCTATCAAACTATCTGTTACCTACAATTTCAGTGCTTGCAGAGATTACCTTGCTGAAAATCGCTTGTCATTTCCTTCTTCTCCTCGTTGGGTTCGACACTCTTACTTATCGAAAGGACTACGATTGATCCCCTATACTTGTGGGTCATCAGCCATTAGGCCCGCCCAAAAGTGAGAATCCCCGGGCTTCCAATATATTTGCGATACCGCCTTGGAGCCCACATATTTCCTCCTGATGAGGGTTTGCCGTACACCATCCTCTGTTAGTAATTTAAACAACCATTTACCGAGTAGGGCCCTATTCTTAACCTCAAGGTCATGAATGCCCAACCCTCCTTGGTCTTTCGGACGGCAAACCACACTCCATTTAGTCAGTCGATATTTCTTTCTCTCGCTATCTCCTTGCCAAAAAAATCTTGATCGGAAATAATCCAATCTATGTAAAACTCCTTTCGGCAGCTGGAAAAAGGAGATCATATAAAGTACCACATTACTGAGTACTGCATTTATGAGGACCAATCTTCCACCCAAAGACAACAGTTTACCTTTCCAACTGCTAAGTCTTTTTATAGCCTCTCCTCGACGTGTTTCCATTCAGCATTTGTGAGTCTCCGATAATGTATCGGTATCCTCAAATACGTTATCGAAAACTGACCCAACCCGCACCCGGACATGTCAACGTACAGGTGAGCCTCGTCTTGAGCTTCGCCAAAACAAAACAATTCACTTTTATGAAAATTGATCTTAAGACATGAGAGTTACTCAAATGCTGATAAAATTAATTTCAGATTTTTCGCTTTCTCGAGCTCATGATTCATGAAGAGAATCGTATCGTCGGCATACTGAAGTATAGAGAGACCACCATCAACTAGATGATTTACTACCCCATCAATTTGTCCATCAGCCTTGACACGCTCAACCATGACTGCTAGCATATCCGTCGCTATATTGAATAGCATGGGCGATATCTAGTCACCTTACCGCAATCAATGGATCTGCAACACGCCCGTGTTATGTTCAGTTGTGTAGAACATAACTTATGTTGTAAAAGCATGTATGCGTAAGCGGTGCTCCATGTCACACGGTCAAAGACTAATTGCAGGGTAGGCCAACACATGCATGTTTTGAGCCGGATGAGGCCGAGCATTTTTGATAAAGTGTTTTAAAATATACCATAAGCTAAGGTTCCTTGCCACAAAGAAAAGAAAGGCAAATATGATGAATCTCGAACATTTTAAATTTTAAGCATGGCAACTTGAACGTTTTTCATGATTACTTTAGTTTACGCAAGATTGTTGGTAAATATGAAAATTTTCTGAAATAAGACAAACTGAGACAAAGTTGTAACAACTGAAGTTGTCATCTTGCGTCAACTAAAATTGTCATAAAAGAAAATTTGGGATTAAAATCTGAATGTTTGGGATTTATCGGGTTCAAGAAAAACTCGGATGGATTTGTTTTTCTGTTCAAACTGATGATCCCGTTGTTTTCAATATATATCCCGTTGTACTCTCGAAAATAATTATATATATCCAGTTTCTGTTCAGATAGGGCAACGAAACATAGCACCAACTCTAAAAAATACGTTGAAAAAAAAACGTTTCAGCATTAACGCTAACCTGCGGCCCCGGCACCTTCACTGGGCCCGCTGCCTCCCCTCCAAATCTCCAGTGACGGGTGGGTTCCGCCGTTAAAATCCGCCTCTAGCGCAGTTACTGCAGAGCCAGAGCCAGAGCCCCGTCCCCTTCCCCGCGGCCGCCGCCTCCTCTCCCTCCCACCTTGTACACCTCCGCCAACCTCCCACCACCGGACACCGGCACCCGCATCGCTCCGAACTCCACGCACGAGCGCCCGCCATTAACTATTCAAGCTTCACTCCGCTCTGTAATCTCTCTGTACGAGGCAGAGCGTAAGCAACGAAGGGAAGCGCCCGATCGAGTGCCTCTAGCTAGCTCTGACTAACTCTGGCCGCGGCGCTGCTGCCTGGTACGGGGATGAGCACGCTACTAGGGGTGGGGCATGTCGCGGCGGCGTGGGAGCAGGTCCGCGGGCCGGTGATCGTGCCGCTTCTTCGCTCGTCCGTCCTTCTCTGCCTCGCCATGTCCGCGATGCTGTTCGCGGAGAAGGTGTACATGGCCGTCGTCGTCGTGGCGACGAGGCTGCTCGGCCGACGCCCCGAGCGGCAGTGGCGGTGCGAGCCCGTCCGCGACGACGACCCCGAGCTCGGCAACGCCGCCTACCCCATGGTCCTCGTCCAGATCCCCATGTACAACGAGCACGAGGTGAGCACTGTCGTCCGTCCATCTACCCAACACACACGACGGTGCATTGCATTGCGTCTACGGTGCACCCTTGCCTGACTCGTCTGCCATGCTGTTCTTCTGGTAAAACTGAACTTGCAGGTGTACCAGCTGTCGATTGGGGCGGCGTGCGGGCTGTCCTGGCCGTCCGACCGGATCGTCGTCCAGGTGCTCGACGACTCCACAGATCCCGTCATCAAGGTAAAATCACGAATTAGCGCTATCCGTTACCACCGTTATCGAATTTAGTACTACCTGGTTTATCAGACCCCTTTCATTTTAAACCAAAGTTTGAGCATAAATATAATTAAAAAATATAAATTATATGTCATAAATATTATACCATAGAAAATGTCTTTCAAATATAAATCCAACAATATACTTTGTGTAGCATATACATTATATATTTTTAGTTAAATATATAGTCAAATTTGGACATAAATTATAAAGAGGCCTGATAAATCCGGACGGAGGTAGTACAAAAGTGTGAACCAAACACCTCCTGAGGCCGAGCATAGATGGTAGTAGATAATGCAAGCTTATTCACGGGGAATAATAGGGGGACGATCAATATACAAACAGTTTCACGGGAAATACCCTTTTGTCCTTGGATGTATATACACTTGATATGAATTTATTTATTTAATAATTTTAAAAAGTAAAAAAAAGATTTTTTTAGAATAAATTTAACTTTCTTTTGCACTAGTATGTAAATTTGCACGAATGACAAACCAATTTTGACTTCATGGCAAAATTCATACTATTTTGGCTAATTTTTCCAGAAAAGAAATCAATGTTTTTTTTCCTTTTGTGGATTTCTTTTACAAGTACAATGAAAGGTAAAATTTATTTCAAAAATATTTTCATTTTTTTATTTTTTATTTAATTACTGGTTTTTTAATATAGGACGTACATACACCCATAGGCCAACCCAAATGATAAGTGGTAATCTGCCCTGACGGTTTTTACAACTAAAGTTGTTATCCAAAAAAATGAAAAAAAGAATAAAAAACTGAAACTTGCCATCCAAACCAAAAGTTGCCATGTTTGACCATTAAAGTTGACATCATTGTGTCACTAAACTTGTCGTAAAGAACGTCCAGAGTTGTCATAAGTTCGTGCCACATGTGTGGCATTTATTAGGGTCCTAGACCAAAGGCTCCTGTCCCAGTTTCACCGTCTATTCTGTCCTAGGAAAGCAATCTACTCCCTCCATTCCTAAATATAAGTCCTTTTAGAGATTTCAATGACAAAGCAAAATAAATGAATCAATATTTTAAAATATGTCTATATACATCCGTATATAGTTTTTATTGAAATCTCTAAAAAGACTTATATTTAGGAACGGAAGGAGTATTTAGAAAATATCAGCAATTTTTAATACTAACATACTAAGCTGCTTGCTTCCAACCCGGTGAGATTGTCATTAGATTACCACATGGCAGGGGTTGGCTTATTATTAGAGAGGGGTGCCTTGGGGCTTGGAATTTGGCTAGCATCTTTGCTTGCATGCATGTCCTGGGGCAGTGGCGTGTCGCAGTATACACAATTACGTTCGGAGTGTTACATTCGATGTGCAAATCGAACTCTGATTTCTTCGTGTGAGCGTGCAGGAGCTGGTGCAGATGGAGTGCCAGCGCTGGGCGCGGAAGGGCGTGAACATCAAGTACGAGATCCGGGACAACCGGCGCGGGTACAAGGCCGGCGCGCTCAAGGAAGGCATGAAGCACGGCTACGTCAAGGACTGCGACTTGGTGGCCATCTTCGACGCCGACTTCCAGCCGG
This sequence comes from Hordeum marinum, assembly GCA_022496015.1. Classification (NCBI taxonomy): domain Eukaryota; kingdom Viridiplantae; phylum Streptophyta; class Magnoliopsida; order Poales; family Poaceae; genus Hordeum; species Hordeum marinum. Next base: position 448,801,026 of record CM039678.1, on the reverse strand, counting down.
AGCCCGACTTCCTGCAGCGCGCCGTCCCCTTCCTCGTCCACAACCCCGACATCGCCCTCGTCCAGGCTCGCTGGAAATTCGGTACGTACGTAACACTCTGTGCCATGACCAAGGAGGGATCTCAGATTCAGTTAGAATGTTAGATCAGTACCAATACTAGGACAGGTTCAGAAAAAGGATACATATGACAGTACGTATCGTTGGCTGGACTAATGGGCTGTGTGCTTTTGCAATGGCATATTGATGATATGATGTTTTTGCTGCATAAGTACGTACTTGGTACCACTGCTTGTTTTGGTTGAAACTCTTGTGCATTCGGATGACATTTCTCTTGTTGTTGCTGCTGCTTCTGTGGGAACAGTGAATGCAGATGAATGCTTGATGACAACGATGCAGGAGATGTCCTTGGACTATCACTTTAAGGTGGAGCAAGAAGCGGGCTCCTCGACCTATGCCTTCTTTGGATTCAATGGTAAACCTGATCTCTACTTTTTTCTCTTGTGGGGTATTCTCTGTGTTTCTTTTTACCGTTTCAATTATTCCATCTCATTTTCTTCTGTAGAAATATCTCTGCGTTCCTTCCTTCCCCTGTTTCCAGTTAATAGTAGGTCAATCAGCTTCCTAGCCTTTGAACAAACAAATGTCATGGCACCAAATCACATCGTCACAAAATTATAGACAATTTTATCACTATACATTTTGCCTTCTTCCCCCAAAATATACTATAAGACTAATCCTCCTAGAATTGGAGAGCCCACATTCAATTAAGGTCTCTAATTGACATTGGGTCATTTGATTTTGACCGGGTCAACAATTTCTCAAAGCTCTCTTGTTCAATTTTTCTATACTATATTTATAAATATACTATGCTCCTTAATTTTAAGGCCTCACAATCTATTGATGCCTTCAATTTATAATTGGGTCACCTGATTTTGACCGGATCAACAATTTCTCAAGGAGCACTCTTATTTAATTCTTTTAATCCATCTCTCTTAGTAAATTCTTTTGATTCATCTATGTTATTATATTCTTTTATTTCTTTTGCTCTATACTTTTGAAAGCTCTCTCATTTCATCGAGCTATTTAATTTTGAATTTGGTTTACGATTTTAACAGTCCGACGATTTTCTAAATCAACCGGCAGCAATCGACCTATAAAAATATACCAATCAACAGGCAGCCCTCTCATCACCTCAAAAGTGCAACTATGTAATATTATAGCATCAATATAGAACATACAGTCACCAGTGAAATTTTCACACAAAAGGATTGACTTGATTAGCAAATAACACTGAATCACACCACTGAAGGCCCATCAAACACATTGCATTGTAAATAAATAAAACACTTCATCGTCTCCCCCTCTCGCGAAACCAAATACTCACTCAGTTTTAAGACATAAGGTGTATTAAGTTTTCGAAAAGTACAATATCTTTAACTTTGATCAAGTTCAGAGCCAAAAATATTGACATCCACAATACTAAATCAATAAAAATAAAAACAATCATAATGAATCTAATGATACCGGTTTAATATTATGTGTATTGATATATTTCTCTACAAATTTGGTCAAATTTAAAAAGATTTAATTTTTCAGAAAATTACACCTTATATTTTAAAACAAAGGGGGTAATTTATTTTTTTTGAAAACCCAGCAACACCCGTGGCGCAGCAAAGCGCACCCAACCCTTCTAGTAAAGGAGAACTTATAGCTCCTGTTGAGAACAATACTACTCCCTCCCATCCAATAGCATATGATGTTATTACAACCAATATGAGGGAGTATGAAAACAAGGGCGCAAGGGTAGTGAACTAGTACAAGCACAGTCAGAACTCATATCAGAGTTAAAATTGCACACACGGCTTTGATGTTGAGCTGTTCTTCATATATTTTTCTTTCGAAAAGGGGAATAAGACCCCGGCCTCTGCATCATACGATGCACACAGCCCTTTATTAACTAAATTTCAGATTATCATAGTGTTTATTACAGCTCAAGGATCGCTAAAAGTTGAGACCAATATCAACCAGCGAAAAAGATTGGCTAAGAAGACATATCGCAGACTAAGCATCCTGTAGTTGACTAATATGCCGTCATCTAGCCCGGGACAAGATATCCTGAGCAACCGTCAGGAGATGGGTGCATCCGGAATCCATAACATCCCTCTGCACCTGAGGAGAAAGGAGTGCCCATAGCTGTACCCAATGAACCACCATATGGATAACCTGCAAGATATTAAAAGATTTTTGTTTGTTAAACACAATATTATTTCTGCATCTCCATATTGACCAAAGTAAGGTCGAAACACCAATGCGAATGTGATCCTTAGAACTTTTGTCAACTCCATTCAACCAATTGCCAAACATATTAATAATATTCGTTGGAGGAGGGAGATCATACGAGAAATAAACGATGCGCCATAAAATCTTAGCAAAGGGGCACTCTATGAAAAGATGCTCTACCGTCTCCTGTTCCCCACAGAAAACACATTTTGTACATCCTTTCCACTTCTCCTTAGCTAGATTGTCTTTGGTCAGAAGGACTTTGTTGCTTAAGAACCACAAAAAATCTTTATCTTCAAAGGTACTTTTAGTTTCCAAAGATACTTTCTCAAATAAGGTGTGTGACCATTCATTAGGTCTTCATACATGGATTTGACGGAGAAGATACCTGAGGAGTAAGATTCCAGACAAACTTATCTTGTTCACTATCAAGAGAAATTGTCATTAGGCGCCTGCAAAGGTTCAGCCAAGCCGTCCATTTGTTCCCAATTAGTAACCGTCTGAAACTAATATTCAGAGGTTATTGAGACAATACACTTGCAACAGAGACATTCTTATGCTGCACAATGTTATACAGGGCCGGATACTGCTGTGCCAGACTAGTGTCACCCAACCAGATGTCTTCCTAGAACCTAACAGTAGTGCCATTTCCCACGTGAAAATGGCCCCTAGCAAAGAACTCTTCTTTCACATTCATGAGTCCCTTCCAGAAAGGAGAGTCTGTTGGTTTGACTTGAACCTCAGATAACGCTTTTTGGCCTAGATATTTATTTTGAAGGAGTTCTTGCCATACACCTTCCTCATTAAGAAGCTTGAATAACCATTTACTCAATAAACATTTGGTTTTTATTTCCAAAACTTCTATTCCAAGGCCACCTTGATCTTTAGGACGGCATAAAATATTCCACTTAGTTAGCCTATATTTTCTTTTTTCGTCATCACTTTGCCAGAAGAAGCGTGATCTATAAAAATCTAGCCATTTTAAAACACCCTTTGGTATTTGTAAAAAGGATAGCATAAACATGGGCAAACTAGTTAACACAGCGTTTATAAGGACTAATCTATCACCGTATGACAGCATTTTGCCCTTCCAACAACCCAATTTGCCTTCAAAGCGGGTTTCAACTGGGTACCAATCTGAGTTCCTAAGTTTGCGATAATGAATAGGTATCCCAAGATATCGGAAAGGAAGTGAACCCGCCTCACATCCAAAAATGTGTTTGTATTGTTGTTCATCCTCCTTGCCTTGCCAAAACAGAAGATCTCGCTTTTATGGAAGTTGATTTTCAATCCCGAGAGTTATTCAAAAATGCAAAGGGTTAGTTTCATGTTAAGTGCCTTCTGTATGTCATGTTCCAGAAATAAGATGGTGTCATCTGCATATTGTAGTATTGATAAGCCTCCCTCAACCAAATGAGGAATGAGGCCACCCACTTGACCATCCAGTTTTGCACGCTCAATAAAAATAGCAAGCATGTCTACTACAATATTGAAAATTAAAGGCGAGAGGGGGTCTCCCTGCCTCAAACCTTTTAGAGTCTGAAAATAGCGGCCAATATTCTCATTTACTTTGACCCCTACATTCCCATCTTGCACAAAATCCTTTATAAAATGGCACCATTCAGGTGCAAACCCCTTCATACGCAAAGTTTGTTGGAGAAAAGACCATTTGACCTTGTCATATGCCTTTTCAAAGTCAACCTTAAAAAGAACTCCGGCCATTTTTTAGAGTGAAATTCATGAATAGTCTCATGAAGGATGACTACCCCTTCAAGAATATTTCGCCCAGGCATGAAAGCCGATTGGGTTGGCCTAATCACCTTCGGGGCAATACCCGTTATGCGGTTAGTTCCAACTTTGGTGAATATCATAAAGCTAACGTTTAACAGACAAATCGGTCTGTATTGTTGGATTTGAATCGTGTTTTCCTTCTTAGGCAAGAGGGTAATAATACCGAAATTTAATTTGAATAAGGGCAACTCTCCCTTGTGTAACTGATCAAACAGTTCCATCATGTCTCCCTTTAGTATGCCCCAGAACTTCTGGTAGAATTCATCAGGGAAGCCATCCGGGCCCGGTGCCTTATTATGTTGCATCTGTGAAATAGCGTCATGCACCTCCTTCTCAGTAAAAGGAGATGTGAGTATACTGTTTTCCACATCTGATATTTGAGGTATATTCTGATTTACCTCTTCCATCATTGAAACATTAGATGGCGTAGGCTGCCCAAAAAGTTTTTTATAAAATTCGGTAATATACACACGTAGATTGTCCTCTCCGGTAATAGTCCCTTCTTCTTGCTCTAATTGGAAGGTTTTCTTTTTTCTCCTCTTCCCATTAGCAATCAAATGAAAATATTTGGTGTTATTTCCCCCTTCCTGTATGTATTTAACTTTTGCTCGTTGTGCCCATTTTGCCTCTTCATCCCTTCTTAGTTTAGATAATTGCTCATTAGCATTTTTTAAAGCAGCTCTCTCTGCTTCACTTAAGGGGTTGGTCTCAGGTTTAATATCTAACTCATCACTGATTGATAGAAGTCTTTCTTTGAGCTGTTCTTCATGGGAAAAAGATTAAAAACAAATCCTGAAGGCCCGACTAATATAACACATTCGCAACCAGATCCGATTTACCTTAGAATTTTTTTGCTTGAGTTATCAACAGAAAAATACTTGTTGAACAGGAACAGCTGGTGTGTGGCGCATATCTGCTCTGAATGAGGCAGGTGGCTGGAAGGACCGAACCACGGTCGAAGACATGGACCTGGCAGTCCGAGCAAGCCTCAAGGGATGGAAGTTTGTATACCTGGGTGATCTCAAGGTAAATATGCAGCATTAGTTTCATACAAAACATTAGAGCATCATTCTACTGCTTACCATATACTATGTTAATTGTTGTGACGGTCCAAAAAAATGTACAAGGAACCATATACTGAACGTATAGTCGTTGTTTTCAGGTAAAAAATGAGCTCCCAAGTACGTTCAAAGCATTTCGGCACCAGCAACATAGATGGTCATGCGGGCCTGCAAATCTGTTCAGGAAAATGGTGATGGAGATCGTCAGAAATAAGGTCACTTGCACCATGCTATATTTTGGGGGTAATTAGTACATGCAGAATTTACTTGCTAACCAGCTATATACTGATCCTGATGCAGAAAGTGACGCTTTGGAAGAAAATCCATGTCATCTACAGCTTCTTCTTGGTGCGCAAGGTTGTCGCCCACATTGTGACCTTTGTGTTTTACTGCCTTGTTATCCCGTCCACGGTCTTAGTTCCCGAGATTGAGGTACCAAAGTGGGGTTGTGTCTATATTCCAACCATTATCACCCTTCTCAATGCTGTTGGGACTCCAAGGTACCAATCATCTAAACATCTATGCAATTTGTTTGAAAGTTGATGAACCTACACCTCCTCACTTCTGTGATAGCAACACATACGTATTAACATGAGAAATCATCAAATAATGCAGGTCTGTTCACTTAGTTATCTTTTGGGTACTATTTGAGAATGTGATGTCACTGCATAGAGCTAAGGCCACCATCATCGGTCTATTGGAGGCAGGCACAGTGAATGAATGGGTGGTAACCGAAAAGCTTGGTGACACTCTGAAGACTAAAATGCCAAGTAAAGCTTTGAAAAAGCTGAGGATGAGGATAGGAGAAAGGTACACAATGATAATTTCCTTAATTCATGTGCATTTCTTGATTCCCCTATCTAAACTATGATACGGAATCAGGTTGCATCTTTGGGAGCTTGGTGTTGCAGCCTACCTCTTCCTTTGCGGATGCTATGACATTTCATTTGGGAACAACCATTACTTCATCTTTCTCTTTATGCAATCCATCGCTTTCTTCATCGTTGGTGTGGGCTATGTTGGGACATTTGTTGCACATTGATGATATCCGTCCTGAGTTCACCATGCCTTCGATGCTTTCAAGTTTCTTGGTATGTAATCCATTTGAAAGATAAGATCAAGAAGCCTTCTCTTCAATGTAACATTCTCTGGAAAAGAATGCAACACTGTAGGAGCACTGCAACAGAACACATAGCTATATGGGTGTGTTTTAGCTGCTAGCGCTAGGAATGTGCTATGACACGATCAAGCAGGTTGTTTAAGGTCTCTACATCACTGTAACATAAAGATATGTTTTGTTTTTAAGTTTCACCATTTGTCTAAACAGACAAGCAAGAAAAAGTTCCTCCTTTCATTGTTAAGGAAGAAAGTAAAGTGCATGGTGATGGTGCCTCCTCATCTTTGTCCCACATCTTTAGTTATCTTTTTTATCCTTTACACCTTGTGAATGTTAATTAAATTCAATAAACAAATGCATTTGGGAAAATTTCCTTTAAGGCATCTGTATTTCAACTTACCTATTACTCCCTCCGTTCCTAAATATAAGTCTTTTAAAAAATTCTACTACGGACTATATACATATGTATATAGACATACTTTAAAGCATAGATTTATTCATCTTTGCTCCATAATTAGTGTGTAGTTAAATATCTAAAAAAACTTATATTTAGGAACGGAGGAAGTACATACAAACATTGCTTGCTGAAGACCAGCTGCTCTCTCTCTCATTGCGTTCACCAGACAATAGGAGGGAGAGTCGAAGGACACACACGTGGGGAGGGAGCGTCGACGTGATGCCAGGGTGTGGGCACCACGTGTGTTTTCCATGGCAGTCCCTTCTGTTCGATAATGAGATGGATATTTTATCATTACAATTCTAATCTATCACTAATTTGTAATCTTCGATGTGTACACGCTGTTTGTGTCTTCTATACCACTTATTGTGGTAGCAACAAGGACGATTAACACTGAATAGGCGAAAAAGATGAAAAAGAGGTCTCGCGTAGCTTTGAGCATCATTGTTGCACAGGTCACTATGTGTGTGTGCTTTGGCACTGGTTCATTGCATTGCCGATGCGTGGGCATCCTTCGTGTGTCCATGTGTTCGATTAATGACTTGAACCTTGTGCAGATCCTGCATCTTATTCCCTAAAATAAAAGATCTTGCATCTTTTCTCACTTTTTATACTTCAATTTAAGAGCGGTGCAGATAAACAAGGTTCTCCTAGAATTTGTACTAGTTTACTAGTCATATTTTTTTATGCTATGAATAAATACATGGCAATTTTGTCAAAGAAAACATGGCAATTAAAATTAAAACACCATGGCATTTTTAAAAACATGACCACCATGACATTTTTTGTTCATAATTCTTGTGTTACTTTACATATGTGAAATATTTCTCATAATAAACATGGCAATTGTAATTAAAATACAATGATATTTTTTATTTTAACCATGGCAATTTTATTTCATAACTTTGTGTTCTATTACATCATGACTTTCACATAGAAACATGAAGATTTTAATCAAAATATCATGGCATTTTTCTAATACGAATCTGCGTGGCAATTTTTGTTTGTAAATTTTTGTCTTACTTTACATACAACGGGAAATTTCCCATAAAAATCATGGCATTTTTAATTAAATATTACGGCAATTTGTTATATGAACCATGGCAAGTTTATTTCATAGTTTTGTGTTTTTTACCCACACGGAAAATTTCGCATACAAACATGGAAATTTTAACTAAAACTATCACAACAATTCTCTAATATGAATTTGCAATGACAATTTTCCAGTTCACAAATTTTGTTTTGTAGTGTTCATCCTTTTTCCCAAAATAGTTGGGGCGACGGATATTAGGCATTTTAGGCCTATGATGGTCATCAATGTGCTCGAGCACATATTCTCGAGTATGCGCTACGTGGGTTGCCCTTGTGGCGGAGAGGCTTGGCCACCCCTCCACACTGCTTTCCTGAAGGGCCAACGGATCCATGATGGGATCTTGACCCTTCACGAAATCGCACAATAGGTGCACTCGTGTGGGCATAAGGGCGTATTCCTGAAGTTGCACTTCCAAAAGGCTTATGATGAGCTGGACTGGTCCTTCTTGAGGTTGGTCCTCCTACGTCGGGGCTTTGATGATAGGTGGTCCTCCTGGATTATGCAGATGGTCCCGTCTAGCAAGACGGCCATTAACATTAATGGTGAGGACTATACCTGGCCAAAACTCGGGCCGGGCCGGGCCTAAAAAAGCCCTGGTATAAAACTCAGGCCCGACAAGGGGAGTAAAAGGTGCTCATTAGTGTGAATATGGCGAATCTCCCCATGTATATGATGGGGTTGTACATCCTTCCAGAGAGCGTTCATAGCTTGTTCGACAAGGAACTCGCCGGGTTCTTCTGGCAGGCTTCTGATGGTCGCCAGAAATATCACATGGTCAAGTGGGTAGATATTTTCCTGCCCAAGGAACGAGGGGGGTTAGGGATCACGACCTTCCATACTATGAATACCGCCCTCATGCTTCCGCGGGTTCGGCGGATCCTTCGTAGCGACGATGGATAATGGCTCAAACTCCTTCAGGCAAAATATCTAAGGGTGAGCCGCTCCTTGCATGTTCTCGTGCGGGCGGATTCCAATTCTAGCGCGCGATCCAAAAGATCAAGGAGGAAATTTGTTTAGGGATCTCCTTTCTCTATAGGTAATGGGGAAGGGACACAGTTGTGGCTGAATCCTTGGGTTGGGGATGAGCCGCTCAGGGTGGGGGTTCCCCGTCTTGTTCTCCATCTGCGCCGACCCATCCATCCTCGTCTTTGCAACTGTCCGCCAAAAGCAATGGGACATTAGGTTCATGCGTACTTTTGTCGAGGTCGAAATGGACGAGTGGAACCATCTGCTTGATGCCCTGCCACATGCACTGCCAAACTATCCGGACACAGTGGCCTAGCGTCTTTCCCTGTCTAGGGAATTCTCGGTCAGCTCGGCATATGAGGATCTATGCCGCTCCCCCATCATCCCTTGGCTCACGCCGTTATGGAAGGCACCCCTGCGCCTGAAGATCAAAAAATTTGTATGGCAATTACTCCGTAATCAGCTACCTTCGGGGACAGAGGTGCGAAAGCGGCACGACCCTAGGGACGACATGTGCCCCTTATGCTCGGTACTGGAGACTACGACTCACATTATTTTCACATCTTCGGCGGCAAGGGACATATGGGAATTCATATGCGAGGCTCTTGGGCACAATTGGAAGGCCCAAGACCTCACGGAGTTCCTCCGGAACAGGGCGACCCAAACTGGTCACCATCGCCACTTATTTTGGCTAATATTTGACGCAATGTCGTGGACCCTTTGGACCACCCGCAATAAGATGGTGATTGAGAATCTTCCCGAGGTAGGCGTCTAACCCCTTCTTCAAACTCCTTATTTTTATGCAGCACTAGCATTCGCTTTCTAGGCAACGACACCGGAATCGTCTTGATGGCATACTCGACGCTCTTTAGGCTACCGCGTGTCGACTCACCTCTCGGTAGGGATGATGTGTCCCGCCACTAGGTGGCTTTTTTTCATTTCTTTCTCTTTCTTTGGAAGAGATTGTGCTAGTGCCTGCGGTTGAACTTGGACGTTGGTTGTTTGTTTGGATCGTTGCTTTATCTATAAAACGGGACGAAAGCCTATTTCGAGAGTGTTCATTCCTTTCTTTCATGTTATTTTTTGTCACGACAAATTTTATCTCATTCATCACGATAATTTTTTGTAACAGTGCCAAAATTTCTGTTTTTTTATCACGTAAACTTTTACAGCGATGACAATTTCTATGTTTGTCCCATAGTATACACATGTAAATAAAAGATTTTTCCATGTGTGTTTTAACCAACAGTTTTCGTCTTTCGTTTTATTTCCCAAGGAAATGTCGTTGTTGGGCTCATGCCCCACTAGAGGCATCCATCGTCGGTGGTTTTCGTGCCGTGGTAGCTACTCTCGTTGAAGGGTATAGATCAACTGGGCCGGGCCGTTAGCGCACCGTGGGAGCTATATCTCACAGTGTCGTTAGCGCTCTCGGTTTGGATCGTTGCTTTATCTAAGCAATATGGTAGCTACTCTCACTAAATGGAATAGATCAACTGGGCCGATCCGATAGCTTATAAACTTATCAGAATAACAAAGGAGAAAAAAAGGAGTTTTCACGATTCAAACTCGGTTCTCTTGGCTGATAGGTAGCACAGCAGCTATTGAGGCACGGTCGGCTTTCGTGGAAAATCCTATTTGTCGCTCTTTGTGGCAAGGAGTTGCCCTTTCGCATAAGGGATCGAGCGACCGAACGGGGATGGGCCGGCCCGTTTAGCGTTTCAAGGATACCTGGTTTTAGGAACCTTCTATGTTGTTTCCAAATGTTTATTTTTCACTTTTGGAAACTTTCTAGAAGGTTCCTTGAATCGGTTTTCTCTTTTTTTGTTTTCTTTTTTCTTTAATCTTTTCTGTTTCTTTTTTTTCTATTTCTGTTTCCAAACATGTACTGGATTTTCAAAAAATCTTTGTGATTTTCAAAAATTGTTCTTCAAATTAGAACATTGTTTTCATTTTTTAGAAAATTGTTTCGGATTTTCGAAAAATATTTGGGATTTTCTAAAATTGTTCTTCTAATTCGAAAAATGTTTTTATTTCTTAGAATGCAGTTCTGGATTTTAAATTTTTTTCTGGGTTTTAAAAACGTGTTCACTAAATTTGAAAAATATTTCTGCTTTCTACAAAAAAGATGTTTTATATTTTCAAAAAAAGTTCTGGATTTTCAAATATTGTTCTTCAAATTCGAAAATTGTCTTTCCATTTACAAAAATGTTCTGGATTTTTTAAAATGTTCTCCAAAAAATGTTCTTGTTTTTCGAAATTTGCTCTCAAAATTCGAAAATATTCGTATTTTCAAGAATTGTTCACGTTTATAAATTTGTTCAGGATTTTCCAAAATTGTTCTCATTTTCAAAATTTGTTCTCAATATTTAAAAAATGTTCACGCTTTTACAAAATAGTTCACGCTTCCAAATTTGTCATGGTTTTCAAAATTCATTTCTTTTTCTTTTTCGAAAATGTTCTGGATTTTCAAACAATGTTGAGGAATTTAAAAAAATGTTCTGGATTTTTATAAATGGTTTTCAGAAAATGTTCTTGTTTTTCGTAATTTGTTCTCAGGATCCAAAAAATGGTCATGTTTTCAAAAATTATGCAGGATTTTTCAAAACTTGTTCTCAAGATGCGAAAAATGTTCATGCTTTCAAAAACTTGATCATGCTTCCAAATTTGTTCACGGTTTTCAAAATTGTTCTCTGTTTCAAAATATTGTTCTCAAAATTTGAAAAATATTCAGGCTTTAAAAATTTGTCCGCTGACATAAATTTGTTCAGTTTTTTTAATTGTTTTTTATTTAAAAATTTGTTCTCAAGATTCAAAAAATGTTCATCCCTTAAAAAAATGTTCGTGTTTTCATCTTTGTTCTCTGTTTTAAAAAGATAAAAATAAAAAAACTAGAACAGGAAGAAAAACGACCCAAAAAAGAACAAAAAAGAAATAGGCAGAAATAGAAAAAATAAACAATTGTCGCGCGCCTGCAGGACCAGCCCAGTCGGGGCTCGCCCTGTGCGAAGCCCCGACTGGTTGCCGCAGCGAGCAGCCTATAGGACGTCCCGGCTTTTGTGCCATAACAGAAGGCGCAACCTACTTGAGAAATCGTCCGGTGTTCCACTATTTTTTTCTTTTTCCCGTTTCTCTTTCTTTTTTTTTCTTTTTTCACCGACTTTCTTTCTTTTCTTTCTGTATTTTCACTGCCTTTTCTTTTATTTTTAATCTCTTTGTTTTCCTTCATTTTTATTTGTTTCCTTCTTTATTTTATTGGGCCTTTTCTTTTTCTTTCTTTTATCTTCATATTCCATCGGTATTCTTTGGTTCTTTCTTGTTTTTCACATGTTCTCTTACCTTTTCCAGATTTTCACATTTTTTATTCTTTTGCATTGTTTACTTTGTTTTTTTTCTCTTTATTTGTACTTGTATTCTTTGTTTTATTTTTTATTTTTTATTTGGATTCCTCCATTTATTAATTTTCATCGGTTTTCCTTTTTCTTTAACTGAAGTTAAGAAATTTCTGTGCACAGTCACCATTTTTCATATGCACCTGAATTTTTTTTTGAATAAACGTTAAACATTTTTAAAAACATGATTAACACATTTTGAATAAAAATATGTCTAATTTTTTTATACATTTTTTACTTTTTTTATATTTTAATATATTTTTCTATACATATTTTATTTTTTCAAATGCTTGATAAACATTTTTAAATACGAGATAAATATTTTGTGAATACATGGTTAACATTTCTTCTATACATATTTCACATTTTTCAAATGCTTGATTTACATTTTTAAAATACAATATTAACATTTATTGAATACACGGTCTACATTTTTTCTATACATATTTAATATTTTTCAAATGCTTAACTATTTTTTTAAAATAGAAGATTGACATTTTCTGAATACATGGTGAACAGTTCTTATATACACATTTAACATTTTGAAATGCATAAGTTAATATTTTTCAAATACAAGATTAATATTTTTTGAATACATGTTCCACATTTCTGTATATAGATTTAACATTTTTAAATGAGTGATTAACATTTTTTAAATAGAAGATTAATATATTTGAATACATGGTAAACATTTATATACAACAACAACAACAACAACAACAACAACAACAACAACAATAACAACAACAAACAACAACAAAGCCTTTAGTCCCAAACAAGTTGGGGTAGGCTAGAGGTGAAACCATAAGATCTCATGACCAACTCATGGTTCTGACACATGGATAGCAAGCTTCTACGCAACCCTGTCCATGGCTAGTTCTTTGGTGATGTTTCAATCCTTCAGATCTCTCTTTACAGACTTTTTTCATGTCAAGTTCGGCCTACCCCGGCCTCTTTTGACATTATCAACATGTTTTAGCCGTCCGCTATGCACTGCGGCTTCTGGAGGCCTGCGCTGCATATGTCCAAACCATGCCAGACGATGTTGGACAAGCTTCTCTTCAATTGGCGCTAGCCTAACTCTATCTCGTATGTCATCATTTCGGATTCGGGCCTTCCTTGTGTGGCCACACATCCATCTCAACATGCGCATCTCTGCCACACCTAACTGTTGGAAATATGCCCTAGAGGCAATAATAAATTAGTTATTATCATATTTCCTTGTTCATGATAATCGTTTATTATCCATGCTATAATTGTATTGATCGGAGACTTAAATGCATGTGTGGATACATAGACAAAACCATGTCCCTAGTATGCCTCTAATGCACTAGCTCGTTGATCAAAGGATGGTTAAGGTTTCCTAGCCATGGACATGAGATGTCATTTGATAACGGGATCACATTATTAGGAGAATGATGTGATGGATAAGACCCAAACTACAAACATAGCATATGATCGTGTCAGTTTATTGCTATTGTTTTCTGCATGTCAAGTATATGTTCCTATGACCATGAGATCATGCAACTCACGAATATCGGAGGAGTTCCTTGTGTGTATCAAACGTCGCAACGTAACTGGGTGAGTATAAAGGTGCTCTACAGGTATCTCCGATGGTGTCTGTTGAGTTGGCATGGATCGAGACTGGGATTTGTTACTCCGTGTAACGGAGAGGTATCTCGGGGCCCACTCGGTAATGCAACATCACAATAAGCCTTGCAAGCAATGTGACTAATTGTTAGTTGCGGGATCTTGTATTACGGAACGAGTAAACAGACTTGCCAGTAACGAGGTTGAACTAGGTATGGAGATACCGACGATCGAATCTCGGGCAAGTAACATACCGAAGAACAAAGGGAACGTTATACGGGATTAACTGAATCCTTGACATAGAGGTTCGACTGATAAAGATCTTCGTAGAATATGTAGGAACCAATGTGGATGTCCAGGTCCTGCCATTGGTTATTGACCGTAGAGGTGTCTCGGTCATGTCTACATAGTTCTCGAACCCGCAGGGTCTGCACACTTAAGGTTCGGTGACGTTTCGGTAGTGTAGAGTTATGTATGGTGGTGACCGAAGGTTGTTAGGAGTCCCGGATGAGATCCCGGACATCACGAGGAGCTCCGGAATGGTCCGGAGGTAAAGATTCATATATAGGAAGTCCCAGTTTGGTTTCCGGAAAAGTTTCGGGCTCATCGGTAGTGTACCGGGAGTGCCGGTAGTGTACCGGGAGTGCCGGTAGTGTACCGGGAGACCTCCGGGAGGGGTACTTCGACCCCAAGAGGTCCATGGGCTGTGGGAGAATAATAACCAGCCCTTAGTGGGCTGGGAAAACAGCCACAAAGGCCCATGGCGCAGGAGAGAAAGTCCTAAAGCAAAAAGTGGAAAATCAGCCAATAGGAGGCAATCCTACTCCAACTTGGATTGGAGGTGAAGTAGGATTGCTCCCACCTCCTATTTCGGCCGACCCAAAGGCCTTGGCTGCCTCTCCTCTCCTCTCCTCCTATATATACTAGTGGATTGGGTGGTTTTTGGACAGAATTTCCGGCCACGTGCTACCCGTTTCACCGGTGCACAGTTTCTCCTCTAGATCGGTTTTCCGCAGCGCTTAGGCGAAGCCCTGCCGGAATCACTCCACCACCATCACTAGAGTGCCGTCACGCTGTCGGTGAACTCTCTCTTCTCTCCACCTCCTCTTGCTGGATCAAGACGGTGGAGATCGTCATCAAGCTGCACGTGTGCTGAACGCGGAGGTGCCGTCCGTTCGGCGCTAGATCGGAAGGACTGTGATCGAGATCGCGAGACGGTTCGTGATGTGATCATGGAACGGATTGTGATGAGTTCGCGGGACAGATCGTGATCAAGATCGTGAGATGGATCGTGATGAGTTCGCGGGACGGGTCATGATGTGTTCGCGGGACGGATCTTGATTGGATCACGGGACGGATCGTGATGAGATCGCGGGACGCTCGGCGATTTGGATCGCGAAGATGTTTGACTACACCAACCGCGTTTCTTAACGCTTCCCGCTTAGCGATCTACAAGGGTATGTAGATCCACTCTCCCTCTCGTAGATGCTCATTACCATGGATAGGTTTGCGTGTGCGTAGGAAAAATTTTGTTTCCCATGCGACGTTCCCCAACGGTGGCATCATGAGCCAGGTTGATGGTTCGATGAGATCTCGAGTAGAACACAAAAGGTTTATGGGCGTTGATGCTTAGATTGCTTCCTCCCTTGGTCGTATTTTGGTTCAGCGGGATTGTGAGATGAAGCGGCCCGGACCAACATTACTCGTACGCTTACGAGAGACCGGTTCCCTCGACGCAACTTGTTGCTTAGATGGCTTGCGGGTGACAGTTTCTCTCACTTTAGTTGGATCGGATTCGACAAAGGCGGTCCTTGAGAAGGTTGAAAAGCAAACTAGTGTATCACCGTTGTGGTTTATGCGTATGTGAGAATTGTTCTTGCTAGATACCCGTAGCAGCCACGTAAAACATGCAACAACAATTAGAGGACGTCTAACTTGTTTTTGCAGGGTATGTTGTGATATGATATGGCCAATTACATGTTGTGATATATGTGATGTATGAGATGATCATGTGATGTATAGATTATCACGACTTGCATGTCGATGAATACGGCAACCGGCAGGAGCCATAGGGTTGTCTTTAATTATTGTATGACCTGCGTGTCAATCATTAAGCGCTATGTAATGCTTTACTTTATCGCTACGGTAGCAATAGTAGTAGAACCATGCAGGGCGTGACAACCCCTATGGCGACACGTTGATGGAGATCAAGATGATGAAGATCATGGTGTCATGCCGGTGACGATGGAGATCATGCCGGTGCTTTCATGATGGAGATCAAAAGCACAAGATCATGGCCATATCATGTCACTTATGATTTGCATGTGATGTTAATCCTTTTATGCACCTTGTTTTGCTTAGGACGACGGTAGCATTATAAGGTGATCCCTCACTTAATTTCAAGATAAATTGTGTTCTCCCCGAGTGTGCACCGTTGCGAAAGTTCGTCGTGTTGAGACACCACGTGATGATCGGGTGTGATAGACTCTACGTTCACATACAACGGGTGCAAGCCAGATTTGCACGCGCAGAACACTCGGGTTAAACTTGACGAGCCTAGCATGTACAGACATGGCCTCGGAACACAAGAGACCGAAAGGTCGAACATGAGTCATATAGTAGATATGATCAACATGATGATGTTCACCATTGCAGCCACCTCAACTCACGTGATGATCGGACTTGAGTTGGTGAATTTGGATCATGTATCACTCGAATGATCGGAGGGATGTCAATTTGAGTGGGAGTTCTTAAGTAATATGATTAATTGAACTCATTATCATGAACATAGTCAAAGTGTCTTTGCAAATTATGTTGTAGATTACTAGCTCGCGCTGTAGCTCCCTTGTATTTTTATATGTTCCTAGAGAAATAGAATTCGAAGATGTTGGTAGCAATATTGCGGACTGGGTCCGTGATCTGAGGATTGTCCTCATTGCTGCACAGAAAGCTTATGTCCTTAATGCACCGCTCGGTGCGCCACCCCCTCTAGCGTCGTCTATAGATGTTGTGAACATCTAACAGGCACGTTTCGATGACTACTTGATAGTTTAGTGCGTCATGCATTACGGCTTAGAATTGAGGCTCCAAAACGTTTTGAACGTCACGGAACATATGAGATGTTCTAGGAGCAGAGATTGTGATCTCAGGCTCGTGCCTGTGTTGCGAGATATGAGATCTCCAACAAGATTCTTTGCCTGTAAGATGAAGGAGAATAGCTCAATCGTTGAGCATGTACTCAGATTGTCTGGGTACTACAATCGCTTGAATGAAGTGGGAGTTGATCTTCCAGATAAGATAGTGATTGATATAGTTCTCCAAGTCACTGTCACTAAAGCTACTAGAACTTAGTGATGAACTATAATACACCAAGGATAGAAGTATTGATCCCTGAGCTGTTCGCGATGTTTGACACCGCGAAGGTAGAAATCAAAAAGGAGCGTCAAGTGTTGATGGTTAATCAAACCACTAGTTTCGAAAAGGGCAAGAGCAAGGAGGGAAACTTCATGGATAGCAAGTCAGTTGCTGCTCCAGTGAAGCAACCCAAAGTTGAACTCAAACCCGAGACTAAGTGCTTCTATTATGAGGTGAGAGGTCGCTGAAGCAGAACAACCCTAGATACTTGGTAGATAAGAAGGCTGGCAACATCGACAGAAGTATATTTGATATACGAGTTATTGATGTGTACCTTGCTAGTACTCCTAGTAGCACCTGGGTATTGGATACCGGTTCGGTTGCTAAATGTTAGTAACTCGAAATAAAAGCTACGGAATAAACGGAGAACTAGCTAAGGGTGAGGTGACGATATGTGTTGGAAGTGTTTCCAAGGTTGATGTGCTCAACATCGCACGCTCTCTCTACCTTGAGGATTAGTGACGAACCTAAATAAATGTTATTTGGTGTTTTGTGTTGAGCATGAACATGTTTAGATCATGTTTATTTCAATACGGTTATTCATTTAAGTTAGAGAATAATGGTTATTCTGTTTACATGAATAATACCTTCAATGGTCATGCACCCAGTGAGAATGGTTTGTTGAAATCTTGATCGTAGTAGTACACATGTTCATAACATTGATGTCAAAAGATACAAAGTTAATAATGATAGTACCACATACTTGTGGCACTGCCGCAAAATGTCATATTGGTATAAAGCGCATGTAGAAACTCCATGCCGATGGATATTTGGACTCATTCGATTTCGAATCGGTTGAGACATGTGAACCATGCCTCTTGGGCAAGATGACTAAAGGACCCCGTTGGATGGAGCGGGCAAGTGATTCATTGGAAATGATACATGTTGATGTATGCAATCTAGTGAGTCTTGTAGCGTGCAGTGGATATCGTTATTTTCTTACCTTCACTGATGATTTGAGTAGATATAGTGTATATTTACTTAATGAAACACAAGTCTGAATCGTTTGAAAGGTTCAAGCAAATTCAGAGTGAAGTTTAAGATCATCATGACAAGAAGATAAAAATGACTGCGATATGATCGTGGAGGTGAATATCTGAGTTACGAGTTTGGCATACAACTTAAGATAATGTGAAATTTGTTTCACAACTAACGCCACCTGGAACACCATAGTGTGATGGTGTGTCCGAACATCATAGTCATGCTCTATTGGATATGGTGCGTGCTGTGATGTCTCTTATCGTTTTACTACTATAATTTTGGGGTTATGCATTAGAGACAACTACATTCACTTTAAATAGGGCACCATCTAAATCCATTGAGATGACACCGTGTGAATTATGGTTTGATAGAAACCTAAGCTGTCATTTCTTAATGTTTGGGGCTGCGACGCTTGTGTGGAAAATGTTTTCACCTAATGAGGTCGAACCCAAGGCGGACAAATGCATCTTCATAGAAACCCTAAGATTAGTTGGGTGAACCTTCAATCTCAGATCCTAGTGCAAAGTGTTTGTTGCTTAAACGGATCCTTTCTCGAGGAAATGTTTCTCGCAAAAGAATTGAGTGGGAGGAAGATAGAACTTGATGAGGTTGTTAAACCTTTGTTCAACCAGAGAGTAGCGCAGCGCAGAAAGATGTTTCTGTGAAGCCTACGTTAGTTGAAGAGGAAGTTAATGATGATGATCATGAAGCTTCAGGATCAAGTTACTATCAAACTTCGTAGGTCGACAAGGATGTGTACTGCTCCTAAGTGGTACGACAACTCTGTCTTGGAGATCATGTTGTTGGACAACGATGAACCTACGAGCTATGGAGAAGCGTTGATGGGCCCGGATTCCGACAAATGGTTGGAGGCCATAAAATCCGAGATAGGATCCATGTATGAAAACCAAGTGTAGACTTTGGTAGACTTGCTCGTTGGACGGCAGGTCGTTGAGTACAAATGGATCTTTAAAATGAAGACAGACATTGATGGTGAATGTCACTATTTGTAAAGCTCGACTTGTTGCAAAGATGTTTGTGACAAGTTCAAGGAGTTGACTACGATGAGACTTTCTCACTCGTAGTGGTGCTAAAGTCTGTTGGAATTATGTTAGCAGTTGCTGTGTTTTCAATTATGAAATCTGGCAGATGGATGTCAAAACATCGTTTCCTTAACGGTTTACTTGAGGAAAGGTTGTATGTGATACAACCAGAAGGTTTTGTCAGGCCTAAGGATGCTAAAAGGTGTGCAAGCTTCGGTGATCCTTTCATGGACTGAAGCAAGCATCTCGGAGTTGGAATATATGCTTTGATGAGGTGATCAAAGTTTTGATGTTTATACAAAGTTTACGAGAAACTTGTATTTGCAATAAAGTGAGTGGGAGCACTATAGAATTTCTGATAAGTATATGTGGATGACATATTGTTGTTCAGAAATAATGTAGAGTTTCTGGAAAGCATAAAACGGTTATTTGGAAAGTGATTTTCAAAGGAAGACCTGGATAAAGCTACCAAATTTTTGAGCATCAAGATCTATAGAGATAGATCAAGATGACTTGATGAGACTTTCAATGAGTACATACCTTGACAAAGATTTTGAAAGAGTTCAAAATGGATCAGTCAGAGAAAGAGTTCTCGCCTGATTTGTAAGGTGTGAAGTTGAGTGAGACTCAAATCTCGACCACGGCAGAAGGAAGAGAAAGGACGAACGTCGTCCCCTATGCCTTAGCCATAGGCTCTGTATAGTATGCCATGCTGTGTACCGCACCTGTGTGTGCCTTGCCATGAGTCTGTCAAGGGGTACAAGTGTGGTCCAGGAGTGGATCACTGGACAGCGGTCGGAATTATCCTTAGTAACCAGAGGACTAAGGAAATGTTTCTTGATTATGGAGGTGATAAAGAGTTCGTCATAAAGAGTTACCTCGATGCAAGCTTTAACACCTATCCGAATGACTAGTAGTAGCAATCTGGATACGTATAGTGGAGCAGCCATTTGGAAATAGTACCAAGTGGAGTGTGGTAGCAGTGTTTACGGTTTGACATAGAGATTTGCAAAGTACACACGGATCTGAATATCGCAGACCCGTTGACTATAAGACCTCTCTCACATGCAAAGCATGATCGAGCCCCAGAACTCATTGGGTGTTAGATTCATAACAATGCGAATCACATGGTGATGTGAACTAGATTATTGACTCTAGTGCAAGTGGGAGACTGTTGGAAATATGCCCTAGAGGCAATAATAAATTAGTTATTATCATATTTCCTTGTTCATGATAATCGTTTATTATCCATGCTATAATTGTATTGATCGGAGACTTAAATGCATGTGTGGATACATAGACAAAACCATGTCCCTAGTATGCCTCTAATGCACTAGCTCGTTGATCAAAGGATGGTTAAGGTTTCCTAGCCATGGACATGAGATATCATTTGATAACGGGATCACATCATTAGGAGAATGATGTGATGGATAAGACCCAAACTACAAACATAGCATATGATCGTGTCAGTTTATTGCTATTGTTTTCTGCATGTCAAGTATATGTTCCTATGACCATGAGATCATGCAACTCACGGATATCGGAGGAGTGCCTTGTGTGTATCAAACGTCGCAACGTAACTGGGTGACTATAAAGGTGCTCTACAAGTATCTCCGATGGTGTCTGTTGAGTTGGCATGGATCGAGACTGGGATTTGTTACTCCGTGTAACGGAGAGGTATCTCGGGGCCCACTCGGTAATGCAACATCACAATAAGCCTTGCAAGCAATGTGACTAATTGTTAGTTGCGGGATCTTGTATTACGGAACGAGTAAAGAGACTTGCCAGTAACGAGGTTGAACTAGGTATGGAGATACCGACGATCGAATCTCGGGCAAGTAACATACCGAAGAACAAAGGGAACGTTATACGGGATTAACTGAATCCTTGACATAGAGGTTCGACTGATAAAGATCTTCGTAGAATATGTAGGAACCAATGTGCACGTCCAGGTCCCGCCATTGGTTATTGACCGTAGAGGTGTCTCGGTCATGTCTACATAGTTCTCGAACCCGCAGGGTCTGCACACTTAAGGTTCGGTGACGTTTCGGTAGTGTAGAGTTATGTATGGTGGTGACCGAAGATTGTTCGGAGTCCCGGATGAGATCTCGGACATCACGAGGAGCTCCGGAATGGTCCGGAGGTAAAGATTCATATATAGGAAGTCCCAGTTTGGTTTCCGGAAAAGTTTCGGGCTCATCGGTAGTGTACCGGGAGTGCCGGTAGTGTACCGGGAGTGCCGGTAGTGTACCGGGAGACCTCCGGGAGGGGTACTTCGACCCCAAGAGGTCCATGGGCTGTGGGATAATAATAACCAGTCCTTAGTGGGCTGGGGAAACAGCCACAAAGGCCCATGGCGCAGGAGAGAAAGTCCTAAAGCAAAAAGTGGAAAATCAGCCAATAGGAGGCAATCCTACTCCAACTAGGATTGGAGGTGAAGTAGGATTGCTCCCACCTCCTATTTCGGCCGACCCAAAGGCCTTGGCTGCCTCTCCTATCCTCTCCTCCTATATATACTAGTGGATTGGGTGGTTTTTGGACAGAATTTCCGGCCACGTGCTACCCGTTTCACCGGTGCACAGTTTCTCCTCTAGATCGGTTTTCCGCAGCGCTTAGGCGAAGCCCTGCCGGAATCACTCCACCACCATCACCGGAGTGCCGTCACGCTGCCGGTGAACTCTCTCTTCTCTCCACCTCCTCTTGCTGGATCAAGACGGTGGAGATCGTCATCAAGCTGCACGTGTGCTGAACGCGGAGGTGCCGTCCGTTCGGCGCTAGATCGGAAGGACCGTGATCGAGATCGCGAGACGGTTCGTGATGTGATCACGGAACGGATCGTGATGAGTTCGCGGGATAGATCGTGATCAAGATCGTGAGACGGATTGTGATGAGTTCGCGGGACGGGTCATGATGTGTTCGCGGGACGGATCGTGATTGGATCACGGGACGGATCGTGATGAGATCGCGGGACACTCGGCGATTTGGATCGCGAAGATGTTCGACTACACCAATCGCGTTTCTTAACGCTTCCCGCTTAGCGATCTACAAGGGTATGTAGATCCACTCTCCCTCTCGTAGATGCTCATTACCATGGATAGGTTTGCGTGTGCGTAGGAAATTTTTTGTTTCCCATGCGACGTTCCCCAACACTAACTGTTGCACATGTTGCCTTTTAGTCGACCAACACTCAATGCCATACAACATTACGTGTCGAACCGACGTCCTGTAGAACTTGCCTTTTAGCTTTTGTGGCACCCGCTTGTCACAGGAATGTCAGAAGCTTGGCGCCACTTCACCCATCCGGCTTTAATTCGATGGTTCACATCTTCATAGATATCCCCATCCTTCTGCAATATTGACTCCAAATATCGAAAGGTGTCCTTCTGAGGCACCACCTGCCCATCAAGGCTAACATCCTCCTCCTCGTCGTGCCTAGTAGTACTAAAAGCGCACCTCATGTACTCGGTTTTAAACCTACAAAGTCTAAAACCTTTCGATTCCAAGGTTTGTCTTCATAACTCCAACTTCCCGTTGGCCCCGGTCTGACTATCATCAACTAGCACCACATCGTTTGCAAAGAGCATACACCATGGGGTATCTCCTTGTATATCCCTTGTGACCTCATCCATCACCAAGGCAAAAAGATAAGGACTCAAAGCCTCCTTGACCTCCGACTCCTGGATTCACCGTACAAAACGCCTACTAGTATCATCAAAGGAGTCGTCGAGATCAATGGTAGAGCTCTCACTCTCCCCATTGAACAGCTTGTCAAAGTACCCCCACCATCTATGCTTAATCTCCTCGTTCTTCACGAGAAGTTGATCTACTCCGTCCTTGATGCACTTGATTTGGTCAACATCCCTTGTCTTTCTCTCTCGGATCTTGGTCATCTTATAGATGTCCCTTTCGCCTTCCTTCGTGTCTAACCGTTGGTAGAGGTCCTCATACGCCTGACCCCTTGCTTCACTCATAGCCTGCTTTGCGGCCTTCTTTGCCATCTTGCATTTCTCCTTGTTGTCTGCACTCCTATCTAGATATAGGCGTCTGAAACAATCTTTCTTCTCCTTAATTTCCTTCTGGACATCATCGTTCCACCAATAGGTATCTTTAGCTTCTCTTCTACTTCCCCTGGACACTCCAAACTCCTCCGAGGCCACCTTACGAATGCAAGTCGCCATCTTCATCCACATGGTGTCCCCATCACCTCCTTCCTCCCAAGGGCCCTCCTTAATGACCCTCTCCTTGAACGCCTGAGCTACCTCCCCATTTAGCTTCCACCACTTCGTTCTAGCGACTTTGGCACACTTATTCCACTGGACACGAATCCGAAAGCGGAAGTCAGCAACCACAAGCTTATGCTGAGGGACAACACTCTCTCCAGGTATCACCTTATAGTCTAGGCATGCACGCCTGTCTTCTCTTCTCGGGAGGATGAAATCAATCTGGCTAGAGTGTTTCCCACTACTATAAGTCACTAGATGTGATTCTCTCTTCTTAAAGAGGTTGTTAGCTACGATCATGTCGTAGGCTAGCGCAAAAGCTTAAGACATCTTCTCCTTCTTGATTCCCGATGCCATAGCCAAATCCCCATGCACCCCTTCAAAATCTATGTTAGATGTGCCCACGTGGCCATTAAGGTCTCCTCCTATGAAGAACCTCTTGCCAAATGGTACACTCCTAACCATGTCTTCCAGGCCTTCCCAGAACTCCCTCTTAGTGTTCTCGTTGTGGCCTACTTGCGGGGCATACGCGCTTATAATGTTGAGAACTAAGTCCCCAACTACCAGCTTGACCAGGATAATCATGTCCCCATGTCTCTTGACGTCTACCACTCCATACTTGATACTCTTGCTGATCAAGATGCTTACTCCATTTCTATTTGCAACCGTCCCCGTGTACCACAGCTTGAAGCCGGTACCCTCCACCTCCTTCGCCTTCTGTCCCCTCTATTTGGTCTCTTGGACACAAAGGATATCAACGCCTCTCCTCACCGCTGCATCAACTACCTCCCGAAGCTTACCTGTCAAAGACCCTATGTTCCAGCTACCTAAGCCAATCCTCTTAGGCGCGGCTAGCTTCCTTACCCTTCGCACTCGTAGAATCAAATGTGAAGACCCTAGCTCATTTTCCTCTACACCTGGACGCCGATGTAGCGCGCCACTAAGGATGCGACAACCCGATCCTCGCTCACTTGTCACCGTATCCAGATCACGATACGACGCGCCACCTGGGGGGTGACGCCCCGGCCCTTGCCCATTTTCCACCACACCCCGGTTCTGATGTGGCGCGTCGCTGAGAGGGTTGCGCCCTAACGAAAATCTTTTGGGTTTCATCTCCATAAGAGTGGCTGAGTTTTGACTTTGGCTCGCCAAGCCTATCACAACCCTCCTCCTTTACCCAGACTTGGGACCGGCTATGTTGAGACAACATAGGCGGAGTTTAAACATTTATATATACACAATTAACATTTTCAAATGCTTGACTAAAAAATTGCAAATACAAGATTAACACTGATACCTGGTCAACATTCTTTATACACACATTTGACGTTTTCAAATGATGAATTAACATTTTTCAAACACAAGATTAACATTTTCTAAATACAAGATTAATATTTTTCATATACAAGATTAACATTTTTAAATACACGATCAACCTTTTTTCAATACACATTTATCGTTTTTAAATCCTTCATTAACATTTTTTTAAAATGAACTAAATGTTTTTTGATACATGGTCAACATTCCTTAATACACATTTAACTTTTTTGAAATGTTCGATTAGCATTTTTAAATACAAGATTAACATTTATTCAAATGCTTGACCAACATGTTTTAAATACATTACCAATTTTTCTGATACACATTTGTATTTTCTTGTATAATTTTGTGTGTACATGAGAAACATTTTCTTTGTACCAATTTAATATTTTTTCTTCAAATTCTTGGTTAACATTTTAAAAAGTGTTTTTATGTAAAGCTTGATTGGGGGTTAATTCATGTTGTCTCCATCTGTTAATATAGCACGTCCCAGTTGTTTGCTGGGTCGGCTAGCAGAAAAGAAATGAGGTATACATATGCTATCATGTTGTGTGTGCAAAATTCTGTAGAAGTAATGCATAAATACACAAAAAAAAAATAGACAGAGTTAGTAATGGCACTGGGTTTAGAGCCAAGCTACAGCTATTTAGTAATAGTGCAGGTCTCACCCGAAAAATGCAAATGGTGTCCGAGCTACAGGGAGCTATTTATTTAAAAACCTGTCAAAATTCATATTTCAAAGTTTCAAAAAAAATCGAAAAAAATCCACAGTAACATATATGTTTTCTGCACGAACGACTGTGAAAATCATTTAAATATTTTGTAATTTGTAGGCTGTACAAAAAAACAATTTTTCGGCCCAACAAGAGATAATATCGGCCCATTTTAAAAATACGTTTTTTTTGTACGCTACGTGTGAAAGTATTTGATTATGAATTTTTGCATACAAAGAATACACATGTGTAAGAGTGTATAAAGATAATTCAATTTTTTTTCACGCTATGGATATTCATTTTTTGAAACGAGCTCGGTGAAGCTCGAACTTCAAAAGCCCTCAAACAGGTTTTATCCTGCTACTAACATAAATAATACTTTCTCCATCCTATAATGTTTTTGTATTATGAAACGGAGGGAATAACTCGGAACACTCCGCGCTATCATTACCAATAAGCCACGCTGCTATAAGCCTTTTATCCGGCGTCACTTAGGCTTATCCTAGCAGTGTACATGACTTCCAATTGTCCAAGTCAATTCATGTCGATCGTAGCTGGACCGGCCATGCATGCCTAACCTGCTGCAGCGACCCAGCGTACGAGACCCTCGGCGAGTCGTGGCCGAGAGACTTGGTAAGTGCATTTTGTTCCCCACGTGGCCACATCAACCCGTTCGCCACGCCGTGGCTGTTACCTACCTGGCCTTGTTGTTTTCCGTTTTAGTCCCGAGTGAGGTGTGTAGCCCGGACGTGTACGCCGGGTATGGAGTATCATATACTTCTATGTACATCCGTCCAAAGTTGTGGCTTGTCCGTGCAGGTGGAACTCGAGTAAACGGTGCTTTTGGCGATGCTCTGTTTTGTGTACTGTAGTGCGTGTTGGTGCATGTACAGATGTACTCTACATACCTGGCCATCCGTCAGGCCGGTCCGGTCTACGAAAGCCTGACGCAGAAAACCTAGGCCTGAGCCCGGCCTGGCCTGTCCGTCGGTCCTAAAAATCAGACCTGAACATGGCCCATCTGTCAAAAAGCATGTCAGGCCTCGAACCGGGCCTCTTTCTTAAATTGATAATACGATAGGCCCGAGCCCGACCCGGCCCAATACCTAGGCCCATGCCCGCCCCGTGGTCAAGGTCGGGTCAGGCTTTTTCGAGCTGGGTCAGGTCGTGCCGGTCGGGCCAGGCTGCCCAGTTATAACTCTACTTCTTTTGCATGCCATTTTCGAGCAGCCGACTCTCCTCAGGTAAATGTATTTTTAAAAATATTCAATATGCATTAAAAAATTAGATAATATGTATTTAAGAAAATGAGGTGTATTTAAAAAATATTGTGTACAAATCATTCTTGCATTTCAAAAAACATGTTGATTTTTAAAAAATACAAGATGACAAGATACCTATTTTTAGTTTTTAAATCCATGTAAAGATAAACACAGGCTTCGAGGAAAACAATAATGAAAACCGGTAGTTGGGCATATAATTCGGCATAAATATAACCAATTTCTAAAACCGCTAGTTTGCCTTTAACGAGTTCCTCTCTCATGAAGTTAATGCCATGTTAACAATCACTAATTTTATGAAGAAAAAATCGCCCAACACGTCTCTCGTGCGGTTAGCTAACAATCGCTATTTTTTTGGAAAATAGAAAACTCACCAGACTGTATTGAAATTAGACTGGCTCGGAAAGATATTTAAAAAGAAATTCAATGTAAGCAAGTAACAGGAGCTGGCACGCTGACTAGACCTACGCGCGCGCGTGCTGTGAGCGTTCGAGTTTGAATCTCAAAGACTCTATGGTACCAATTTGTTACTCTAGCCCTAATTGTGGTAGGGTGTGCCCACTCGTCACCCACTACTCTGCACATTGCCACCATCACGGTGGTGCCCGACCAGGATCCACCTCCGTTTGTCATGATCACTGTCAAGATAATAAAGGAGGAGCTCTGCCATTTCATTGGTAGTGTTCGGGATGAGTCTTTCACGTGGGAGTTATGGGAGACTTCGTCTTTGGAGATTCTTTGGCTGCGCACACCCTTTGATGAGATTCCGCTATGTTTGCAAAAGTTCCTGATATGGCCCGCTTGAATTTTGGCATCATCACCCTAATCCCCAAAGTAGTTGGGGCGACAGATATCCGCCAGTTTAGGCCGATCACGGCTATTAATGTTCTAGAGCGGATTTTTGCGAAGGTATGCGCCTTGTCTTGCACCTATTGCGTAGCGTGTCGCTCATCCCTTCCAATCCACATTTTTGAAGGGCCGCCGTATCCATGATGGGATTGGCCCTTCGGGAGATTGTCCACGAGGTCTGCAGGCGCACGATGAAGGGTGTCTTTCTAAAGATGAGCTTCTAGAAGGCATATGACCACCTTGATTGGTCCTTGCACCCGGTGCTTGAGCACAAGGGGTTCCATGATCGCTGGTGTTCTTGGGGTCATGCAACTAGTGCGGATCAAGAGTACGATTATCAACATTACTGGGCAGGTTGTCCCTTTCTTCCGATCCTCGAGTGGGGTTAGGCGGGGTGATCCAATTTCCCCGCTCCTTTTCAATCTCGTGATGGACGCCCTTGCAACCATCCTCGATAAGGTGAGGGTGGCCGGCCAGCTACGAGGGGTGGTGGCGCACCTTATTCCTGGCGGTGGGGTCACTCACCTACACTATGCGGATGATACCATGATTATGGTAGAGGGCTCTAACCTGGACATCGTTAACTTGAAGATTCTCCTCTCGTGCTTCGAAGAAATGTCGAGGCTACTATTTTATTTTGACAAGATCAAGGTGATCGTCCTGGGATATTCCGAGTCTAAGCAGCAGCGGATCGTGGATAACCTGAATTGCAAGTTGGTCGCCTTCCCCATAGAGTATTTAGGGATGCCACTCTCTGACTCGAGGGTTCTTCTTAGCGCGTTCGACCCTCTAATGGGAAGGTCGCTGTGCAGGCCAAACCGTGGTGTGGACGGTTTACTTCCACATGAATTAAGACTGTTTTGATTGACTCTAATCTCTCTAATCTCCCATGTATATGATGGAGATGTGTATTCTGTAGGAGGGAGTGCATAGTTGGTTCTATAAAGACCTTTTCTGTTTCTTTTAGCAGGCGATGAACGACTGATAGAAGTACCACACGGTGAAGTGGCCCGACATCTGCCTGCCTAAGGATATTGGTGGGTTGGGTATCCTGGGCTCCCGTCGGATGAACATCACCCTCATGTTTAGGTGGGTTTGGAGGATCATCCGCGGAGGGTGGATTATGTCTACAACTCTTTGCCACTCTTAGTTTGTGACCGCATGGAGGGTTCCCAGTTCCGGAGGTTGTCGAGAAGATCAAACATGAGATTCGCCTGGGGTTTTCCTTCTTGATTGGTAATGGCGGCGGAGGGACTATGTTTTGGTTAGATCGTTGGGTGGATGAAACCCCTCTTTGCAGGGGGTTCCCTGCCTTGTTTGCCATTTGCGTGAATCTGTTACTCTTGGTCTCTGTGGCAATCTAAATGGATGGAACATCTTGTTCCGTCGCTCATTTGGCCCAGCGGAGGTGTTGCAGTGGTCCAATTTACAAGCAACCCTACCTCCAGTGATGGCGAGTCATCCGGATTCTACGCAGTGGCTCCTTTATCCCTCGGGAAATTTTTCCATGGCTTCGGTATATCGGGCATTGTGCCGGAGGCCAACGCTTCAATGGGCCACGCCCCTTTGGAAGGCGCCTCTCTCCATGAAGATTATTTTTTTGTTTGGCAACTTCTGAGGGATCGCCTCCTCTCTCGGACGGAGGTGCTCAAGATGCATGGCCCGGATAATGGGTTGTGCCCCATGTGTGGCGTTCTCGCGAATGAGACCCACATTCTCTTCTCCTGGACGATAGTTAGGTCATTGTGGAGCTTTGTCCGATGGGCCACCGAGCCCGAGTGGGGGCCGTGGATCTCGCCAGCTTCCTCCAGGCCAGAGCGATGCAGACCAGAAGGCAAAGACGCCTCTTTTGATTGATATTTGTTATGCTTATTTGAACAGTTTAGACGACGCGTAATAAGATGACGATCGAGAGAATCTTTCTATTACATGCGTATGACTCTTTCTTTAAAATTCTATTACATGCGTATGACTCTTTCTTTAAAATTCTCGTGTTTTTGCAGCATTGGTATCCGCTGGCTAGGCGATGGGATCATGTGCGCTTGAGACCGATGCTGGATGCCTCGGCACGTCGGCTAGCTTCAGCGCGTTGCCTTAACGTCATAACTACTTGGTGGGTTCTTTTTATTTTTTTCTTATATTTTCTTTTGACTTGCTTATGCTGTGGCCTCAACACTTTTTGTGTCGGTATATTGCTATTCTGTGTTAGACTGGTTAGTTGCTTTTGTTTGAACACTCCTTTTACAGTAACTTGTTGGTTATTTTATTTATATATAAAAATGGGACGGAAGACTTTCTCGAACTTGTCCCGCCTTTAAAATCCCACCTCTGGCGCGGTTACCGCAGGGGATCTGCATGACTGCATCCCTCCTCCTCCGTCGCGCTCCTCTCCCTCCCTCCCTCCTTGTACACCCCCGTCAATCTCCCACCACCGAACACTGGCACCCGCATTGTTCCGAGCTCAACGCACAAGCGCCGGCCATTAACTATTTACAAGCTTCACTTGGCTCTGCAATTTGTCCGTAAGATCGAGGCAGAGCGTACGCAGAAAAGCAAAGCGCGCGACTGTGTCCGAGATGGCCGCGGCGCTGCTACCGGGTACCGGGATGACACTATCTGGCGCGTGGCAGCAGGTCCGTGGCCCGGTGATGGTGCCGCTGCTGCACGCGTCCGTGCAGCTCTGCCTCGCCATGTCCGCGATGCTGTTGGCGGAGAAGGTGTACATGGCGGTGGTCGTCCTCGCGCTGCGGCTGCTCGGCCGCCGCCCCGAGCGGCAGTACCGGTGTGAGCCCGTGCGCAACGGCGACGACCCCGAGCTCGGCAGCGCCGCCTACCCCATGGTGCTCGTCCAGATCCCCATGTACAACGAGCGCGAGGTGCACTGTCCATCCGCACGACGGTGCATTCCATAATCAGTGCATCCTTGGATGGCTACTACGTAGTCTGCCACGCTGTTCTCTGGCAGACTGAGCTCGCGTATCCTTGTTGCTTTGCAGGTGTACCAGCTGTCGATCGGGGCGGCGTGCGGGCTCTCCTGGCCATCCGATCGGATCATCGTCCAGGTGCTCGACGACTCCACAGACCCTGCAGTCAAGGTAAATTGGGGAACGATCACATCTTGTCATAGGCAAGCAATCTAATTTGGGTGGGCGAGCCTGTCATTAGAATATCATGAGACAGTTTAGCTCATTATTCCAGAGGGGAATTTGGTTAGCATCTTTGTTTCCATGTCCTGGGCCTGGGGCAGTGGTGTGCTGCAGTGCAACGCATGCTACTCCTCAGTTTTGGGTCGAGACTATCTTGCACTGCACAGACGACCCTCGTATTTTTGGTCCGTTCAAGAATTCGTCCGATTAATCAGTTAACTTGCCAATTAATTCCTATACGTTGGGTCACCGAGTAGGCGATTAATTGATAAAATCGCCCGATTAGCTGATTAAATGACCGATTAACTTGTCGATTATCCTATTAATCCTCTACTCATCATCCAAACGAGCAGCTACCAGTTAACGATTTCCTCAACAATGATTTCTGTCTTCTTTCAGAGTTTGATACGAAAATGTAAGGGCCTGGCTGGCCTAGTTTCTCCTCTGCTCTCACTGACTGTCCGGCTGTATGCGATGTGACCCATTGTGTAGTTTTTATTGTACCATGTGGATTACTAGCATTGACAGTAATCAAACGCGAGAGATGAAAAAACGATGGTTTGTGAGTGTGCAGGAGTTGGTGCAGGTGGAGTGCCAGCGCTGGGCAACGAAGGGCGTGAACATCAAGTATGAGATCCGGAACAACCGGCGCGGGTACAAGGCCGGCGCGCTGAAGGAAGGCATGAAGCACGGCTACGTCAAGGACTGCGACTTGGTGGCCATCTTCGACGCCGACTTCCAGCCGGAGCCCGACTTCCTGCAGCGCGCGGTCCCCTTCCTCGTCCACAACCCCGATATTGCCCTCGTGCAGGCCCGTTGGAAATTCGGTACCTGCACTAAGCTAATAAGTAGAGTTCATTCTGGATGTTTTCAATTGCTATGAGTTGCTCCTGTTCACACTAAACATGGATTTTTCAATGTCAGATGCACCCGTGGAACACTTATGAGTTAAACTTGTTTTATAGTTGGAAGTTTAGCTTAGTCGTAAGTCGTAACTATAGATTTCCTCTATTATGTAGTAGTTCTGAAAAATCCTTTAGCCTTGTAACTATAAATTTCTGAAATACTTGCACATAAGTGCTACTCCTTTAAAAGGAAGGAAACATGTATCAGTATGATTGGCTAGTTTAGCAAAATGGCATATTGATGATATGATGATGTGTGGTGATACGTGATAGTAATTACTTGGTACTACTACTTTTTTTGGTAGATTTTCTTCTACGTTTTGATAACATTTCTCTTGTTGCTGCCGCTGCTTCTGTGCGAGCAGTGAATGCAGATGAATGCTTGATGACAAGGATGCAGGAGATGTCCTTGGACTATCACTTCAAGGTGGAGCAAGAAGTGGGCTCCTCGACCTATGCCTTTTTTGGATTCAATGGTGAACTTGGTCTCAACTTTGCTCTTGTGGAGCATTCTCTGTGTTTCCTTTTTATCATTTCCTTGATTTTTTGGATTCAAGGATTTATGTTCATTCCCTTGTTCCAGTTAACAGCTGAACTTGTTGAACAGGAACCGCTGGTGTGTGGCGCATATCTGCTCTGAATGAGGCAGGTGGCTGGAAGGACCGAACCACAGTTGAAGACATGGACCTGGCTGTCCGAGCAAGCCTCAAGGGATGGAAGTTTGTGTACCTCGGTGATCTCAAGGTAAACATGCACCTTAACCTATAAGTTCATGCAACAGTAGAGCGTCATTCTACTTCTTACTTAGAGCAACTTCAATAGACGCGCAACGAGGCCGTGCGGTAAAAAAATTATGCAGCGTCAAAACATCGGTTTTTAGCATGGTGAAGGACGTTTGCTCCAGCAGGCGCAGCAAAATAAGGCGTGCCGTTACAGTTCTAGCATAGACGTGTTAAATTTACACTTGAGTTCATAGTGTAGTTTTTAAAAACGAGATACAGATGAAAACGATAGTCCAATATAAATATATTACATAAAACTTAAAAACGATAATCCATACGATACAAATGAAAATGATAGTATGATGCAAATATATTACATAAAACTTAAAAATTAGATAAAAAACTAAAACTAGATAAAACTAAAACTAGATAAACTAGACTACTCTTCATCGTCCTCGCTGCTGTCGGACGATCGTAAGAAACACGTCCGCCCATCGCTCATCATTCGAGTCCCAGAGCGTGTTCGGGTTCTCCGACAGGAAAATCGCCAACGCCTTATGCCTATGCTTCTAGTTGCGTTCCGCACATCGCTCCGCACTCCTCTCCGTCCAGAATGCGCGTTCGTCGGTGACATTCTACGGAAAACGGTCGCGCCACGCCATCATGGCCTACTCATCTGTCTCGGCGACGAGCAGGCGGCGCTCCAGGCTCTGTTGGATGCGGCGGTCCTCTACGGTGATTAGCCACTGGTGAGGCGCGCGGGCCTACGCCTCCTCGCGCGTCCGGACTTCCAGGAAGTTCATCTGAGCCCGTGGCCTCCTAATATGCCATGCCAACGCATCGTAGGCTCAGGCGGCCGCTTGGTAGGTCTCGAACGTCCCGAGCCCGACGCGTGTAGGACCGGAGCGTATCTTCGCGTACAACACGTCGGAGGGGCGGGGATGGACGCCGCGGTAGCCAGAGCTGCTCCGGGCGTACAGCGGCATGGCGGCGGCGGGGAAGAAGGCGACGGGGGCGAAGGGAGAGGTGCTAGAGACGAGGAAGAAGAGTGCGGGGGCAGCAGGGCAGAGAAAGCGGCAGCGAAAAGATAGTGGTGGACGGGCTCCAGCGCGCGGCTTTTATCGAGCGCCCGCTATACCACATGCCAAAACTGCCGCGCGCTCCGTTTTTTCACGCGTGCACGCTTTTTTTAATGCGCCAAACCGGAGCGTGCCCACCCAATGCGTGCCGAAAAACACGTTTTCTCATGCGCGCCAAATCTAACATGCCTGTTGAAGTTGCTCTTATATGTTAATTGCTGTGAAGGTTCAGATAAATATAGAGGGAGCCATGTGCCGAACTTGTAATCGATGTTTTCAGGTAAAAAATGAGCTCCCCAGTACGTTCAAAGCATTTCGGTACCAGCAACATAGATGGTCGTGCGGGCCGGCAAATCTGTTTAGGAAAATGGTGATGGAGATCGTCAGAAATAAGGTCACTTACACCATGCTATATTTTGGGGGACATTAGTACATGCAGAATTTACTTGTTAACAAGTTATATACTGATCTTGATGCAGAAAGTGACGCTTTGGAAGAAAATCCATGTGGTCTACAACTTCTTCTTGCTGCGCAAGGTTGTCGCGCACATTGTGACCTTTGTGTTCTACTGCCTTGTTATCCCGGCCACGGTCTTAGTTCCCGAGGTTGAGGTACCAACGTGGGGTTGTGTATATATTCCAGCTATTATCACCCTTCTCAATGCTGTTGGGACTCCAAGGTGCCAATCATCTAAATATCTATAAAATTTGTTTAAAAGTTGATGAGCCTATGCTTCCTGACTTCTGGATAGTGACTGATGCATATTAACACGAGAAATCATCAAATGGTGCAGGTCTGTTCACTTAGTTATCTTTTGGGTACTATTTGAGAATGTTATGTCATTGCATAGAGCAAAGGCCACCTTCATCGGTTTATTGGAGGCGGGCACGGTGAATGAATGGGTGGTGACAGAAAAGCATGGTGACACTCTGAAGACTAAAATGCCAAGTAAAGCTTTGAAAAAGATGAGGATGAGGATAGGAGAAAGGTACAAAATGTTAATTTCATTAATTCATGTGCACTTCTTTGATTCTCCTGTCTAAACTATGATACGGAATCAGGTTGCATCTTTGGGAGCTTGGTGTTGCAGCCTACCTCTTCCTTTGCGGATGCTACGGCATTTCATTTGGGAATAACCATTACTTCATCTTTCTGTTTATGCAATCCATCGCTTTCTTCATCGTCGGTGTGGGCTATGTTGGGACATTCGTCCCACAATGATGGCATCTGTTCTCAGTTCACCATGTCTTTGATGCTTTCAAGTTTTATGGTATATAATGTAACCGATATGAAAGATAAGATCAAGAAGCCTTCTCTTGTGGGTAATGTCCTCTGACAAAATGCAGTAGCAACACATCACATAGGTATGTGGGTGTGTCACTCTGAACCGCTAGGAATGTTCCGTGACACGCATGAGGTCGGCAATGATCAAGCAGGTTGTTTAGAGTAGCTGCGTCACTGTAGCAAAAAGATACGATTTTTTTAAGTTTTACCATTTTTCTTGACAAATAAGCAAGAAAAAGTATCTCATTTCATTGTTAAGGAAGAAGGAGAAGTGCCTGATGCCTCCTCGCCTTTGGCCCACATCTTCAGTTATCTCTTTTACCCTTTACCCCCGCTGAATGTTATGTTCAATAAACAAATGCATTTGGGAACATTTCATGTAAGGAAATTGTATTCCAAACACGGTGGGGAGGGAGCGCCGAGGAGCGCACACACGTGGGGGAGGGAGCTCCGACGGGCATACATACGTGGGATGGACCACTGCCGAGGTGTGAGCATCACGTGTGTTTTTCTTGACAGTCCCTTCTGTCTGATATTTCTTTTTTTTAAACGATTAATCCCGACTCTGTACCAAAATGATGCAAGCAATCATTTTTATTAATTTATTCATAACAAAAACGAGTACAAAGATGTGTCCAAAACCACCTCCGAGGCAAATAAAGTCGCTACACGTACGAGTATAAATATAAGGATGTACGGTGACCGCATCAACGGATACCATATAAAGCTGAGAATACCAACCGGTTAGGCGTCCCAGATTGGGCACTACATGCGCATGCTTTAGGTTTCGCCGTCGCTATCGTCCGCCGTCTCATCTTCAGGAGGGACCATTGCATAAATTTTGCTAGTCCCATCTACCGTTGCCGTCACCACGATGCCAATGCCATTGGCCTACGCGCGTCCATCCGCACGCGCTGTTCGGCGACACTCCGCTGCACCAAGCCGCCAAGTCCCGTCGCTGGCCTCGCGATAGAGTAACACCACTCTCCTCTTGTCCCCTCCAGTCAACTCGTGTTTCAAAAATTCCTGCTCCAAAACATGCCTCCGAGGGAAAACGATACCGAAGGAGCCGTCATCGCCTGATCCGGGAGACCCAGATCTAGGCTTTCCCTCGGCACATCCCGATCGGGTTGACGCAACCTGCAATGACGATGCCGCGGGAACGACACGACGTCGGAGACGCTGCCATCATCCCCAATGGCCGCAGTAGGCGCGATTTTCATCAGAAGTCGCGTCGTCCCGATGTCGTAGCTTGTTAGGACAGTGTGAAGCCTCGCCGTGAAGACGTTTGCCACCACCGGTACACCGATAGGGAACCAGAAACCCTCATCGGTCCCACATCGGGCGCTCGGTCGGCCACAGGCAAGACTGATGACGGATCTGGATGGGAACCAGATCCACGACCGCTGCCCACCATCATCGGAGACCTCGGATCATGCGGATCAAGGAGGGTAGCGCGGTCGCCGCACGACCAGGGACGCTGCCCTAGCCGTTGTGCGCAACTCCCTTTGGCCACGCCCCAGTCGCACTCACACCACAAGATCACTGCCGCATCCATATCCCTCACTCCTTCGGTGTCGGGCTCGCTGCCAGAACGGCCTACACCGGTGGCAACAGCGGATGGGTAAGCAACACGCGAGAGGTCTCTAGTGGCGTGAGCGTTCTCCCTGACGTCGCCCATGGGATATGACGCGAGGGTCGTGCTGGGTGAGATGATTATTGTGAAATTTGGACGAGTACATGTAGTGGTACAAACTTAAAGGAAAAGTACCCTATTTACTTGGAGTACAAGTAGATATTTTATCATTACAATTCTAATCTATCACTAATTTCTAATCTTCAATGTGTACACGTCGTTTGTGAGTGATGGTGCTGCCCTGCTCCCCCTCCCCTCCCGTGGTGCTCTCGTCCCCTCCCTCCCCCCTCCCCATGCCTTGTCTCCCCGTCGTGGCAGACTCTGGTGCCGACCCCTCCTCCCTCCTGCTGGTTCGATGGTGGCCTCGTCCCCCCTTCTCTATGCTCTGGTTCGTTCTTTGTCGTTGCGCCCATGCTAATCGGTTTTCCGCCCTGGATGGTGCTTTGTCAGACTCAGATTCCGAGGCGCCTGTTGCGGACACTATGCCTATGGACCCAGTCCTCGCGCCGTTGCCGGCGCCCTCCCACCTTCGGTGTTTTGAGCCTGGGGACACGGGGGTGCTTGGCGGGCGTCGTTGCGGACAAGCGTGCCGGATTTGGACTGGGACATGATACGTCCATTTTGCATCATGATTTTTTATTGATATTTATATTGTTCTTGGCCATTATTTTATCTTATGATACAATTCTAATATCTTTTATCTCCTAATTTTCAAGGTTCAACACAAAGAGGGAAATTGCCGAAAACTGGAATTTTGGACGTGAAAGCCATGTAAAAGGCTGGACTTCAAATGACCCGAAACTTCATGAGGATTTTTTATGGAATATATATGAATTATTGGAGCGAAGAAGTACCAAAGGGGAGCCACCTGTGATCCCCTGGGTGCACCCTGATGGCTTGCGAGGCCCACAGGTAGGCTCTAGTCCCCCCTCTTCTGCTACATGAATGATTTTAACCTAGAAAAAAAATCAAGAGGATACTTTCGAAACGAAGCGCCGCCGTCTCGAGGTGGAAACCTCGGCGGGAGCCCTTTTGCTCTTCGGTAAAGATATTCTCCCGGGGAAACTTCCCTCCCGGAGGGGGAAATCGAATCCATCGGCATCACCAATGCTTCCTCCTTCGTGGGAGGACCAATCTTCATCAACATCTTCACCAACACCATCTCATATCAAACCGTAGTTCATCTTTTGTATTCAATCTTTGTCTCAAAACCTCAAATTGGTACCTCGGGGTTTCTAGTAGTGTTGATTACATCTTGTAGTTGTTGCTTGTTAGTTTATTTGGTGGAAGATAATATGTTCAGATCCTTATCAAATTGATCACACCTTTGATCTTGAACATGGTGATGATTTGTGAGTAGTTACTTTTGTTCTTGAGGACATGGGAGAAGTCTTGTTATAAGTAATCATGTGAAGTTGGTATTCGTTCGATATTTTGATAATATGTATATTATTTCTTCCTTTAGTGGTGTCATGTGAATGTCAACTACATGACACTTCACCATAATTTGGGCCTAAGGGAAGGAATTGTGGAGTAATAAGTAAATGATGGGTTGCGAGAGTGACACAAGCTTAAACCCTAGTTCACGCGTTATTTCATAAGGGGATGATTTGGATCTATATGTTTCATGCTATGTTTAGATTTATCTTAATTCTTCTTTCGTAGTTGCGGATGCTTGCGAGAGGGGGTAGTCATAAGAAGGTTGTTTGTTCAAGTAAGAACAACACCTTAGCACCGGTCCATTCACATACCAAATTATCAAAGTAACGAACACGAATCAACCCAACATAATGAACATGACTAGATAGAAATTCCCATATGTCCTCGAGATCAGTTTGCTTTATATAAGAGAACTTTCAGGCCAGTCCTTTGATATAAAAATGATTGGGCTATATTGCTGCACACTTGATACTTTTGTTACTTGTCATTTGCTACAAATTATCTTGCTACAAAACTATCTATCACTGTTACTTACATCACTTGCGAAGAATACTTTGCTGAAAACTGCTTATCATTTCTATCTGCTCCGCGTTGAGTTTGACACTCTTATTTATCGAAAGGACCACGATTAATCGCCTATACTTGTGAGTCATCAAGACTCTTTTCTAGCGCCGCTGACAGGGAGTGAAGCGCCTTTGGTGAGTGGAATTTGGTAAGGAAACATTTTCGGTATGTGCTGAAATTTACCGTTGCTTATTACTATGGATGATAATCCTTTGAAAGGTTTGTTCAGGGTATCTTCACCTCGGTTGAAAGTGGCAAGAGTCGCTCCCCAACCTACTAAACTTTCCGAAAATATTTATTATGAGATTCCTTCGGGTATGTTAGAGAAACTACTAGTTAATCCTTATGCATGAGACAGAATAACTCATCCTGATTTTCACTTGATATAGAGATGAGATTTGTTAATTATTTAAGCTTGCATGTTTTTTCGAGGATAAATTTAAGAAGAAGGTTTTCCTTTTATCTTCGGAGGGAAAGACATTGATTTGGTACATGCTATTGGGTGATGCTGGAATATGGGACCAGAAGCGGTTGAAGATAAAATTTCACTAGAAGTTTTATCCTATGCATCTAGTTCATCGTGATAGGAATTTATATATATATATGGCTTCATAAAGGAGAAAGCATCGCTCAAGCTTGCGTGAGGTTTAAATCTATGATGCGCACTTTCCCCAATCATGATCTCCCAAGACAAATAATTCTACAAATTTTTTATGAACGACTTTCTTATGATGATCAATTAATGCTCGAGCCTTCTTCCACCGAATCCTTCATGAAGAAAATTATTGAATTCAAATGGGATCTTCTAAAAAGAATTAAATGCAACTCTAAAGGTTGGAAGATCGACGAAGGTAAAGAGTCAGGTATAAAACCTGAGTTTGATTATGTTAATTTTTTTAGGAAACCGATACTTTTCATAAGTTTAGTGCTAAGTATGGACTTGACTCTGAGATAGTAGCTTCCATTTGTTAAACTTTTTATGCTCATGCTGATCTCCCCAAGGATAAGTGGTTTAAATATCATCCTCCCAGTGAAGAATTATTAGAGGAACCTATTATTGCTAAAGAAGAAACTATTATCTATAATGTTGATACAATTGTGCCCACTACTTATATTGAGAAACCACCATTTCCTATTAGGATTAAGGAGCATGCTAAGGCAACAACTGTGGTTAATAAAAGCAATGTTAGAACAACTAAACCTTCTGAAAAAATAAATGTAGAACCTAATGTTGCTATGGTCAAAGATCTCTTGGTTGATAATATTGTTGTGTAGGTTATTCACTTTTGCGATGAGGCTGCTAGAATCATGAAACATGCTAGAAACAAACATAATGTGCTAGAGAAGAGTAAATGATACGGGGCAAACCCGCGGGTGTCAATCTTTCACGAATTGGAGGGGGATTCCACGAAGAACATGAAGAACACAGAGAAGAACGAGGGGAAATCACAAGAGAAACACTCAAGAACAAGTCCAATCACACATCCACTAGACTCATATCCACACAAGATTCACAAAGGTACAATAACAACAACGGGAAAGAGGATATATGGTAGAGTTCATCCAAAATCCCATGGGGAGATGAGGCCTTGAAATCCCGGAGGATCTTCCCTATGAAGTGGCCTTGGCATCCATAGGATCTTCTCACGTGGAGGTATCTAACTCCAAAGGAGAAGGATATGGAAGGAGTAATGCTCAACTAATCTATGAGCTAAACCACTTCTAACCCTCGAAAGAGGAGGAGGGATCCTTTATACAGTGCTAGTAGAGTTGGGGGGAGAGGGGTACAAGGCCTCCTGCCCGCGTCTTCCCGCACAAGGGCCGGATGTCCGGGGCTTCAGGGGTAGGCCGGATGTTCATGTCGCGGGGTGATGACCCACAAGTATAGGGGATCTATCGTAGCCCTTTTGATAAGTAAGAGTGTCGAACCCAACGAGGAGCAGAAGGAAATGACAAGCGGTTTTCGGTAAGATATTCTCCACAAGCACTGAAATTATAGGTAACAGATAGTTTTGTGATAAGATAATTGGTAACGAGTAACAAGTAACAAGTGCAGCAAAGGTGCAGCAAGGTAGCCCAATCCTTTTGTAGCAAAGGACAGTCCGGTACAAACTATTATATAAAGTGAAGCGCTCCCGAGGACACATGGGCATTTTCGTCAAGCTAGTTTTCATCATGCTCATTTGATTCGCGTTCGTTACTTTGATAATTTGATATGTGGGTGGACCGGTGCTTGTGTGCTGCCCTTACTTGGACAAACCTCCCACTTATGATCAACCTCTCTCACAAGCATCCGCAACTACGAAAGAAGAATTAAGATAAATCTAACTTTAACATGAAACATATGGATCCAAATCAGCCCCTTACGTAGCAACGCATAAACTAGGGTTTAAGCTTCTGTCACTCTAGCAACCCATCATCTACTTATTACTTCCCAATGCATTCCCCTAGGCCCAAATAATGGTGAAGTTTTATGTAGTCTACGTTCACATAACACCACTAGAGGAGAGACAACATACATCTTATCAAAATATCGAACGAATACCAAATTCACATGATTAATTATAACAATACTTATCCCATGTCCTCAGGAACAAATGTAACTACTCACAAAGCATGTTCATGTTCATAATAAGAGGAGTATTAATTATGATAAAGGATCTGAACATTTGTTCTTCCACCAAGTAAACCAACCAGCATCAACTACAAGGAGTAATGAACACTACTAGCAACCCACAGGTACCAATCTGAGGTTTTAAACAAAGATCGGATACAAGAGATGAACTAGGGTTTGGAGAGGAGATGATGCCGGTGAAGATGTTGATGGATATTGACCCCCTCTATATGAGAGGATCATTGGTGATGCCGATGGCTTCGATTTCCCCCTCCAAGAGGGAAGTTACCCCGGCAGAACAGCTCAGCCGAAGCTCTAGATTGGTTCTACCCAAGTTCCGCCTCGAGACGGTGGTGCCTCGTGCCGAAAGATCTCTTCTGATTTTTTCCAGGTCAAAACCCTTCATATAGGATAAGATGGGCGTCGAGGACCTGCCAAGTCGGTCACAAGCCACCTAGGCGCAACCAGGGGGTGGCCACGCCTGGCAGGCTTGTGACCTCCTGGTGGGCCCCCTCTGATATTTGTTTTGCCCAATATTTTATATATATTCCAAAACAATTCTCTGTAACTTTTCAGGACTTTTGGAGTTGTGCAGAATAGGTCTCTTAGATTTGTTCCTTTCCCAGTCCAGAATTCTAGCTGCCGGCATTCTCCCTCTTCATGTAAACCTTGTAAAATAGGAGAGAAAAGGCATAAGTATGGTACCATTGTTGGAAATATGCCCTAGATGCAATAATAATTTGGTTATTATTATATTTCCTTGTTCGTGATAATCGTTTATTATCCATGCTATAATTGTATTGATTGGAAACTAAATACATGTGTGGGTATATAGACAACATTATGTCCCTAGTATGCCTCTAGCAGACTAGCTCGTTGATCAAAGATGGTCAAGGTTTCCTAGACATGGACATGAGATGTCATTTGATAATGGGGTCACATCATTAGGAGAATGATGTGATGGACAAGACCCAATCTATAAACGTAGCATATGACCGTGTCGGTTTATTGCTACAATTTCTGCATGTCAAGTATATGTTCCTATGACCATGAGATCATGCAACTCATAGACACTAGAGGAGTGCCTTGTGTGTATCAAACATCACAACGTAACTGGGTGACTATAAAGGTGCTCTATAGGTATCTTCGAGGGTGTTTGTTGGGTTGGCATGGATCAAGACTGGGATTTGTTACTCCATGTGATAGAGAGGTATCTCGGGGCCCACTCGATAATACAACATCACAACAAAGCCTTGCAAGCAATGTGACTAATTGTTAGCCACGGGATCTTGTATTACGGAATGAGTAAAGAGACTTGCCGGTAACAAGATTGAACTAGGTATAGAAGATACCGTCAATCGAATCTCGGGCAAGTAACATACCGAAGAACAAATGGAACATCATACTGGATTAACTGAATCCTTGACACAGAGGTTCAACCGATAAAGATCTTCATAGAATATGTAGGAACC
Organism: Hordeum marinum; assembly: GCA_022496015.1. Taxonomy (NCBI): domain Eukaryota; kingdom Viridiplantae; phylum Streptophyta; class Magnoliopsida; order Poales; family Poaceae; genus Hordeum; species Hordeum marinum. The sequence continues at coordinate 448,758,600 of CM039678.1, read as the reverse complement.
ACTATGGTCATCTAGGTCCCGCTATTGGTAATTTACCGTAGAGGTGTCTCGGTCATGTCTGCATAGTTCTTGAACCCACATGGTCTACACACTTAACGTTTGGTGATGATATAAGTATAGTTGAGTTATTATGTTGGTGACCGAAAGTTGTTCAAAGTCCCGGATGAGATCCTGGACATGACAAGGAGCTCCGGAATAGTCCGAAGGTAAAGATTGATATATGGGATAATAGTGTTTGGTCTCCGAAAGAGTTCCGGAATTCACCGGAATAGTTCGGAGGTTTCCCGAAATGTTCGGGGTACAAGAACACTTTATTTGGGCCAAGGGGTAAATCCCATGAGGCTTTAGGAAGGTGCAAAAGGTGTTTTGCGGAGGCCAGGAGCCAAACGCGAGGGACCCTGATGTTTGGGGACAGACGCCGAGGACCCTATCATCTGGTCCTGGGGTCCGAGGAGGACTCTTGCCTTGCGGGCAAACCGACCTTGAGGAGGATTTTTCTCCAAGTTTTGACCCCAGGGCTCAACATATAAATAAAGGGGTGGGGCTAGTACCTGGAACACATCAAGAATCCCCAAGCCGTGTGCCGCCAACCCCGTCCCTCTATTTTATCCTCCATCATAGTTTCCGTTGTGCTTGGCGAAGCCCTACAGAGATTGTTCTTCACCACCACCGTCACCACGCCGTTGTGCTACTAGAACTCATCTACTACTTCACCATCGCTCGCTGGATCGAGGAGGTGAAGGCGTCATCAAGCCGCACGTGTGTTGAATGCGGAGGTGCCGTCCGTTCAGTGCTAGATCGGAAGGATTATGATCAAGATCGTGAGACAGCTCATGATGGGATTGCGGGACGGATCGTGATTGGATCGTGAGATGGATGATGACGGGATTGCGGGATGCTCAGCTAGATCGTGAAGACGTTCGACTACATCAACCGCGTTTCTTAACGCTTCCGCTTAGCGATCTACAAGGGTATGTAGATCAACTCCCCCTCTCGTAGATTCTCATCACCATAGATGGATCTTGTGTGTGCGTAGGAAATTTTTTGTTTCCCATGCAACGTTCCCCAACAGTGGCATCATGAGCTAGGTCTATGTGTAGATGAGATCAAGAGTAGAACAAAAAGGAGTTTGTGGGCGTTGATGCTTAGATTGCTTCCTCCCTTGGTCGTGTTTTGGTTCAGCGATATTGTGGGATGAAGCAGCCTGGACCAACCTTACTCGTACGCTTACGACCGGTTCCATCGATTGATGTGTAACTTTGTTGCAAAAAGATGGCTGGCGGGTGTTTGTTTCTCCTACTTTAGTTGGATCGGATTCGACAAAGGCGGTCCTTGAGAAGGTTGAAAAGCAACTTATGTATCACCGTTGTGATTTTTGCGTAGGTGAGAATTGTTCTTGCTAGATACCCGTAACAGCCATGTAAAACATGCAACAACATTTAGAGGACGTCTAACTTGTTTTTATAGGGTATGTTGTGATGTGATTTGGCCAATTACATGATCAGATATATGTGATGTATGAGATGATCATGTTTTGTACAGAATATCACGACTTGCATGTATATGAGTATGACAACCGACATGAGCCATAGGATTGTCTTTAATTATTTTATGACGTGCGTGTCAATCATTAAGCGCCTTGTAATGCTTTACTTTCTCGCTAAACGGTAGCAATAGTAGTAGAAGCATGGTGGGCGCGACAACCCCGATGGCGACATGTTGATGGAGATCAAGATGATGGATATCATGGTGTCATGCCGGTGACGATGGAGATCATGATGGTGATTTCAAGATGGAGATCAAAAGCACAAGTTCATGTCCATATCATGTCACTTATGATTTGCATGTGATGTTAATCCTTTTATGCACCTTGTTTTTCTTAGGACGATGGTAGCATTATAAGGTGATCCCTCACTTAAATTTCAAGATAAATTGTGTTCTCCTTGAGTGTGCACCGTTGCGAAAGTTCGTCATGTCGAGACACCACATGATGACCGGGTGTGATAGAGTCTACGTTCACATACAACAGGTGCAAGCTAGTGTTGCACGTGCAGAACACTCGGGTTAAACTTGATGAGCTTAGCATGTACAGACATGGCCTCGGAACACAAGAGACCGAAAGGTCGAACATGAGTCATATAGTAGATATGATCAACATGATGATGTTCACCATTGAAACTACCTCAACTCATGTGATGATCAGACTTGAGTTGGTGAATTTGGATCATGTATCACTCGAATGACTAGAGGGATGCCAATTTGAGTGTGAGTTCTTAGGTAATATGATTAATTGAACTCATTATCATGAACATAGTTAGTAGTGTCTTTGCAAATTATGTTGTAGTTTACTAGCTCGTGTTGTAGCTCCCTTGAATTTTTATATGTTCCTAAAGAAATAGAGGGGAAAGATGATGGTAGCAATATTGTGGACTGGGTCCGTGATCTGAGGATTGTCCTCATTGCTGCACAAAAGGCTTATGTCCTTAATGCACTGGTCGGTGCACCCCCCCCTCTAGCATCGTATGTAGATGTTGTGAACATCTGACACACACGTTCCGATGACTACTTGATAGTTCAGTGCGTCATGCATTACGTCTTAGAATTGAGGCTCCAAAATGTTTTGAACATCACGGAACATATGAGATGTTCTAAGAGCTGAAATTGGGATCTCAGGCTCCTACCTGTGTTGTGAGATATGAGATCTCCAACAAGATTCTTTGCCTGCAAGATGAAGGATAATAGCTCAATTGTTGAGAATGTGCTCAGATTGTCTGGGTGCTACAATCACTTGAATCGAGTGGGAGTTGATCTTCCAGATAAGATAGTGATTGATATAGTTCTCCAAGTCACTATCACTAAGCTACTAGAACTTCGTGATGAACTGTAATTATGCCAGGGATGGAAATGATGATCCCTGAGCTATTCGCGATATTTGACACCGCAAAGGTAGATATCAAGAAGGAGCATCAAGTGTTGATGGTTAGTAGAACCACTAGTTTCGAAAAGGGAAAGGATAAGAAGGGAAACTTCATGGATGGCAAGTCAGTTGCTACTCTAGTGAAGAAACCCAAAGTTGAATCCAAGCCCGAGACTAAGTGCTTCTAATATGAGGAGAGCGGACGCTGAAGCGGAACAACCCTAGATACTTGGTAGATAAGAAGGCTGGCAACATCGACAGAAGTATATTTGATATACATGTTATTGATGTGTACCTTTCTAGTACTCCTAGTAGCACCTGGGTATTGGATACCGGTTCGATTGCTAAATGTTAGTAACTTGACATAAAAGCTATGGAATAAATGGAGACTAGCTAAGGGTGAGGTGACGATCTGTGTTGGAAATGTCTCCAAGGTTGATGTGATCAACATTGCATGCTCTCTCTACCTTCGAGATTAGTGACGAACCTAAATAAATGTTATTTGGTGTTTGCGTTAAGCATGAACATGATTAGACCGTGTTTATTGCAATACGGTTATTCATTTAAGTTACAGAATAATGGTTATTCTGTTTACATGAATTATACCTTCAATGGTCATGCACCCAATGAGAATGGTTTGTTGAATCTTGATCGTAGTAATACACATGTTCATAACATAGATGCCAAAGGATACAAACTTAATAATGATAATACCACATACTTGTGGCACTGCCGCTAAATGTCATATTGGTATAAATCGCATGAAGAAACTCCATGCTGATGGATCTTTGGACTCATTTGATTTCGAATCGGTTGAGACATGCAGACCATGCCTCATGGGCAAGATGACTAAACACCCCGTTTTCAGTATGATGGAGAGGGCTAGTAACTTATTGGAAATAATACATGTTGATGTATGCGGTCCAATGAGTGTTGTAGCATGCAATGGACATCGTTATTTTCTTACCTTCATTGATGATTTGAGTATGTATGAGTATATTTACTTAATGAAACACAAGTCTGAAACGTTTGAAAAGTTCAAACAAATTCAGAGTGAAGTTTAAGATCATCGTTACAAGAAGATAAGAATGTCTACGATATGATCGTGGAGTTGAATATCTGAGTTACGAGTTTGGCATACAACTTAAGACAATGTGAAAGTTGTTTCACAACTCATGCCACCTGGAACACCATAGTGTGATGGTGTGTCCGAATGTCGTAGTCATGCTCTATTGGATATGGTGCGAACTATGATGTCTCTTATCGTTTTACCACTATCGTTTTGGGCTTATGCATTAGAGACAACTACATTCACTTTAAATAGGGCACCATCTAAATCCGTTGAGATGACATCGTATGAATTATGGTTTGATAGAAACCTAAGCTGTCATTTCTCATAGTTTGGGAACGCGAGACTTATGTGTGATAAGCTCGAACCCAAAGCGGAAAAATGCAACTTCATAGGATAACCTAAGAATAGTTGGGTATACCTTCTATCTCAGATCTTAGTGCAAAGTATTTGTTGCTAAAAACGGGTCCTTTCTCGAGAAAGAGTTTCTCTCAAAAGAATTGAGTGAGAGGAAGATAGTACTTGATGAGGTTGTTGAACCTTTATTTCAACCAGAGAGTAGCGCAGCACAGGAAGATGTTTATGTGGAGCCTACGTGAGTTGAAGAGGAAGTTAATGATGATGATCATGAAGCTTCAGATTAAGTTACTATCGAACCTCGTAAGTTGACAAGGATACGTACTTCACCTGAGAGGTACTGTGATCATTTCTTGGAAATCATGTTGTTAGACAACGATGAGCCTACAAACTATGAAGAAGCGATGATGGGGCCGAATTCCAACAAATGGTTAGAGGCCATGAAATCCGAGGAAGGATCCATGTATGAAAACCAAGTATGGAATTTGGTAGACTTGCCTGTTGAACGACAAGTCATTGAGTACAAATGGACCTTTAAGATGAATACAAACGTTGATGGTGAATGTCACCATTTATGAAGCTCGACTTGTCGGAAAGAAGTTTCCAACGAGATCAAGGAGTTGACTACGATGAGACTTTCTCATCCGTAGTGATGCTAAAGTCTGCTAGAATTATGTTAGGAGTTGCTGCATTTTTCAATTATGAAATCTGGCAGATGGATGTCAAAACATCGTTTCCTTCCTTGAGGAAAGGTTGTATGAGATACAACCAGAAGGTTTTGTCAGTCCTAAGGATGCTAAAAGGTGTGCAAACTCCAGTGATCCTTCTATGGACTGGAGCAAGCATCTCGGAGTTGGAATATATGCTTTGATGAGGTGATCAAAGTTTTTGATTCTATACAACGTTTATGAGAAACTTGTATTTAAAATAAAGTGAGTGGGAGCACTATAGATTTTCTGATAAGTATATGTGATGACATATTGTTGATCGAAATGATGTGGAATTTCTGGAAAGCATAAACGGTTGTTTTAAAAGAACATTTCAAAGGAAGACCTAGATAAAGCTACTTAATTGTTGGTCCTAGAGATCTATAGAGATAGATTAAGACGCCTGATGAGATTTTCAATGAGTACATACCTTGACAAGATTTTGAAAGAGTTCAAAATGGACCAGTCAAAGAAAGAGTTCTTGCCTTATTTGTAAGGTGTGAAGTTGAGTGAGACTCAAAGCTCAACCATGACAGAAGAAACAGAAAGGACGAAGGTCGTCCCCTATGCCTTAGCCATAGGCTCTATAGTATGCCATGCTATGTACTGCACCTGTGTGTGCCTTGCCATGAGTCTGTCAAGGGGTACAAGAGTGATCCAAGAGTGGATCACTGGACAATGGTCAAAATTATCCTTAGTAACTAGAGGACGAAGGAGATGTTTCTCGATTATGGAGGTGATAAAGAGTTTGTCATAAAGGGTTACGTCGATGCAAGCTTTAACACCAATCCGGATGGCTCTGAGTAGCAATCCGGATACGTATAGTGGAGTAGCCATTTGGAATAGTTCCTAGTGGAGTGTGATAGAAGTGTCTACAGTATGACATAGAGATTTGCAAAGTACACACGGATCTGAATGTCGCAGACCCATTGACTATAGACCTCTCTCATATGCAAAGCATGATCGAACCCCAGAACTTATTGGGTGTTAGATTCATAACAATGTAAATCACATGGTGATGTGAACTAGATTATTGACTCTAGTGCAAGTGGGATACTGTTGGAAATATGCCCTAGAGGCAACAATAATTTGGTTATTATTATTTTCCTTGTTCATGATAATCGTTTATTATCCATGCTCTAATTGTATTGATTGGAAACTAAATACATGTGTGGGTATATAGACAACATTATGTCCCTAGTATGCCTCTAGCAGACTAGCTCGTTGATCAAAGATGGTCAAGGTTTCCTAGCCATGGACATGAGATATCATTTGATAACGGGGTCACATCATTAGGAGAATGATGTGATGGAGAAGACCCAATCTATAAACATAGCATATGATCGTGTCAGTTTATTGCTACAGTTTTCTACATGTCAAGTATATGTTCCTATGACCATGAGATCATGCAACTCACTGACACCGGAGGAGTGCCTTGTGTGTATCAAACATCACAACGTAACTGGGTGACTATAAAGGTGCTCTATAGGTATCTTCGAGGGTGTTTGTTGGGTTGGCATGGATCAAGACTGGGATTTGTTACTCCGTGTGACGGAGAGGTATCTCGGGGCCCACTCAATAATACAACATCACAACAAAGCCTTGCAAGCAATGTGACTAAGTGTTAGCCATGGGATCTTGTATTACGGAATGAGTAAAGAGACTTGCCGGTAAAGAGATTGAACTAGGTATAGAAGATACCGACGATCGAATCTCGGGCAAGTAACATACCGAAGAACAAAGGGAACATCACACTAGATTAACTGAATCCTTGACATAGAGGTTCAACCGATAAAGATCTTCGTAGAATATGTAGGAACCAATATGGGCATCCAGGTCCCACTATTGGTTAGTGACCGTAGAGGTGTCTCGGTCATGTCTGCATAGTTCTCGAACCCGTAGGGTCTATACACTTAACGTTTGGTGACGATATAAGTATAGTTGAGTTATTATGTTGGTGACCGAAAGTTGTTCGGAGTCCTGGATGAGATCCCAGACATGACGAGGAGCTCCGGAATAGTCCGAAGGTAAAGATTGATATATGGGATAATAGTGTTTGGTCTCCGGAAGAGTTCCGGAATAAAACGGAATAGTTTCGGAGGTTTCCCGAAATGTTCGGGGTACAAGAACACTTTATTTGGGCCAAGGGGTAAATCCCATGAGGCTTTAGGAAGGTGTAGAAGGTGTTTTTTGGAGGCCAGGGGCCAGACGCCAAGGACCCTGGCGTCTGGGGACTGACGTCGAGGACCCTGGCATCTGGTCCTGGGGTCCGAGGAGAACTCTTGCCTTGCGGGCAAACCGACCTTGAGGAGGATTTTTCTCCAAGTTTCGACCCTAGGGCTCAACATATAAATAAAGGGGCGGGGCTAGTACCTGGAACACATCAAGAATCCCCAAGCCATGTGCCGGGAACCCCGTCCCTCTAGTTTATCCTCCGTCATAGTTTCCGTTGTGCTTGGCGAAGCCCTATGGAGATTGTTCTTCACGACCACCGTCACCACGCCGTTGTGCTACCAGAACTCATCTACTATTTTAGCATCGCTCGCTGGATCAAGTAGGTGAAGGCGTCATCAAGCTGCACATGTGTTGAACGCAGAGGTGTCGTCCATTCGGCGCTAGATCGGAAGGACCGTGATCCAAATCGTGAGACAGATCATGATGGGATAGCGGGACGAATCGTGATTGGATCGCGAGATGGATCATGATGGGATCGCGGACTCTCGACGTTTTGGATCGCGAAGAAATTTGACTACATCAACCGCGTTTCTTAACGCTTCCGCTTAGCAATCTACAAGGGTATGTAGATCAACTCTCCCTCTAATAGATTCTCATCACCATAGATGGATCTTGTGTGTACGTAGGAATTTTTTTGTTTCCCATGCAACATTCCCCAACAACCATAACGTGTAATAACAGACCATAATGCAATAAATATCAATATAAAAGCATGATGACAAATGGACGTATCAACTCCCCCAAGCTTAGACCTCGCTTGTCCTCAAGCAAAAGCTGAGATCAATAAATATGTCCACATGTTTAGAGATAGAGGTGTCAATAAAATAAAATATGGACATGAGGGCATCATGATTATCTTGAGAACAACAACACTTATTGATATATAATTTCTTATGTTGGAGTAACAATTCGTTCACAGGGTAAAAGTATGAACCAAGAACTTTATTGACAACTAAAAAACTATGCTCCCAGTCATTGAAGCAATTCGCAATTTATCATAACATCAGAAAGAGTCAATATAAGAGCCTACAAAGCAAATCCACATAGTCAATCATCTTTTAGTCTTTCACAATTGCTAACACTCGCGCAGTACTCATGAGATCAAAGCTTCAATTGGACATAGAGAAAGATAGGGGCTTATTGTTTTCCCTCCCAACTACTCACCTCAAGGGTGATGTCAACAATAATAACTCATGATCACCCACCTCTGAGTGGATATATGTGTTTAGATCATTCTCCAACACATAATGCTTGCCAAGCGAAAAAGGCAAAATATAGGAAGTGGTGAAGATCACCATGACTCTTGCGTAAAGGTAAGTACTTATAAAGTAAACGTAATAGATAGGCCCTTCGCAGAGTGGAGCAGAGGTTGTCATGCGCTTTTTGTTTTTGGAGGCGCAAACCCTCAATGCAAATAAATGCCACATTGTATTTCCCTTTGTGATAGCAACCTTTATTATGCAGTCCGTCGCTTTTATTTCTTTACTATCACAAGTTCGTATAACGCTTATTTTCCTTACAATAAAAGATCATACATATTTAGGAGCAATTCTTATTGCTTTTTGCACCGATGACAACTTAGTTGAAGGATCTCACTCAATCCATAGGTAGGTATGGTGGACTCTCATGGCAAAACTGGGTTGAGAGTATATGGATGCACAAGTAGTATCTCTACATGGTGCGGAAGTTTTGGCTAATATGAGGTGGAAGAAAGCACTACATGTTGGAGGATCTATAACAATATAACTTTTGTTAGGAAATAAGCAAACATAACCCATTATGTTGTCTTCCATGTCCAACATCAACTTCTTAGCATATAATATTTTAATGAGTGCTCACAATCATAAAAGATGTCCAAGATAATATATTTATATGTGAACCTCTCTTTCTTTATTACTTCCTTTTAATTTCCCCGATGACAAATCGCTATGTTTGTCAACTCCCAACAAATTTCAACCAACGTACTTCTTATATGTGAAGTCATCACTCCCCATAAGATCATCATATATACTCTTTGCTTTTATTCTATTCTTCTTTTATTTATTATTTATATTTCTCAAGATCATATCAATCAAGCAAATCCCTCACATCAAAACTACCATTTATTATTTAACTCTCAAACTCGCTTACATAAGGGGGACAAAAAGCAAAAACTTAAAGCTAGATCATACTAAAATTTTATTCTATTAGATCAAGATATAACCAAAATGATCGAACTAAGAAAAACAAGAAAAGGAAAAGGTGTGATGGTGATACGACACCGGGGCACCTCCCCCAAGCTTGGCATAAGCCAAGGGGAGTGCCCATACCCATGTGCTTAAATGTCCTTCTTTGGAGGTGATGGTGGTGTAGTTGTTGATGAAGTTGGAAGCTTGTCACCCGTCTTCCAAGACATAGGCTCACCATTGTAAAAAGATGAGCGAGTATCCGGAATCCTCAAATCTACAGCCACAAGTATAGGGGATCTATTGTAGTCCTTTCGATAAGTAAGAGTGTCGAACCCAACGAGGAGCATAAGGAAATCACAAGCGGTTTTAAGTAAGGTATTCTCTGCAAGCACTGAAATTATCGGTAACCGATAGTTTTGTGATAAGATAATTGGTAACGAGTAACAAGTAACAAGTATAGCAAAGGTGCAGCAAGTTAGCCCAATCCTTTTTGTAGCAAAGGACAGGCCTGGACGAACTCTTATATAAAGTGAAGCGCCCCCGAGGACACATGAGAATTTCTGTCAAGCTAGTTTTCATCATGCTCATTTGATTCGTGTTCGTTACTTTGATAATTTGATATGTGGGTGGACCGGTGCTTGGATGCTTCCCTTACTTGTACAAACCTCCCACTTATGATCAACCTCTCTCACAAGCATACACAACTACGAAAGAAGAATTAAGATAAATCTAACTTTAGCATGAAACATATGGATCCAAATCAGCCCCTTACATAGCAACGCATAAACTAGGGTTTAAGCTTCTGTCACTCTAGCAACCCATCATCTACTTATTACTTCCCAATGCATTCCCCTAGGCCCAAATAATGGTGAAGTGTTATGTAGTCGACGTTCACATAACACCACTAGAGGAGAGACAACATACATCTTATCAAAATATGGAACGAATACCAAATTCACATGATTAATTATAACAATACTTATCCCATGTCCTCAGGAACAAATGTAACTACTCACAAAGCATGTTCATGTTCATAATAAGAGGAGTATTAATTATGATAAAGGATCTGAACATTTGTTCTTCCACCAAGTAAACCAACTAGCATCAACTACAAGGAGTAATGAACACTACTAGCAACCCACAGGTACCAATCTGAGGTTTGAAACAAAGATCGGATACAAGAGATGAACTAGGGTTTCAAGAGGAGATGGTACTGGTGAAGATGTTTATGGAGATTGACCCCCTCTTGATGAGAGGATCATTGGTGATGACGATGGCTACGATTTCCCCCTCCGGGAGGGAAGTTTCCCTAGCAGAATAGCGAGCTCTAGATTGGTTCTGCCTCGAGACGGTGGCACTTCATCCCGAAAGCTCTCTTCTAATTTTTTCCAGGTCAAAACCCTTCATATAGCAAAAGATGGGCGTCGGGGACCTGCTAGGTGGGTCACAAGCCACGTAGGCATGGAGAAGGGGGGTGGCCGCACCTAACAGGCTTGTGACCTCCTAGTGGACCCCCTCTGGTATTTTTTTTGCCCAATATTTTTTATATATTCCAAAACAATTCTCCATAACTTTTTAAAAGTTTTGGAGTTATGCAAAATAGGTCTCTCAGATTTGCTCCTTTCCCAGTCCAGAATTCCAGCTGCCGGCATTCTCCCTCTTCATGTAAACCTTGTAAAATAGGAGAGAAAAGGTATACGTATTGTACCATAACATGTAATAACAGCCCATAATGCAATAAATATCAATATAAAAGCATGATGCAAAATGGACGTATCACGGGGCCGGATGTCCGGGCTGGTGGTGCTGGATCCAACCGGCTCTGATGTTGTCATGTCGGATTTCCGAGGATGGTTGACTGGATGTCCCAGAGCTTGAGGGGTCACCGTATTTCTGGGGCATGGGCTGGATGTTCGGCGCCAGTAGCTTCTAGTAGCTTGGACTTGGCGCCAGAGAGATCTCGAGGGGCCGAATGTATGGGGTATGGGCTGGATGTCTAGGGCCTGGGAGATTGCTTGGCCTTCTTTTGGTCATCTCGCTCGTTCGTCTTCGGATCCATCTTCATAGTGACTCGACCTTCACTCCGAGTGTCCTCTAGATCATCTCCATGGTACCTAAGCATGCAAAGGGTTTCCGCTTGAATTAGCATCCATGTCCCGAGTGAATTGAAAGGAGAAGCATTAAGGAGCATGTTCACCTTATGTCCAATGACCCTTGGGGCGTGAGGAGTAGTTGGAGTGTACATGGGGATCACCGTAGGATGCTCCACATCATCCCCCCCCATTGGGAAAGATCCATCCTCGAATCAAAAACCTCATCACCATGGAAACGGTAGTCACGGACGAACTTGTAGTTGGACGGAGTGGAAGTCATGATGCACCCAAAGTACTCCAAGATGACTCTGAGATGATGTACATGCAAAACGAGCAAACAGAAAGTACACTTGCAAATAAATTGGTTAGCACACACAAGGTGTCCATCAATTATGCGTCTGTACGTCCGACGAGAATTTTTGTGACAAGTGTCATGAAGCCTTATAGAATGAATGAGAATGATATGCAAAGCATTCATGGGAGAAAGTTCTATGTGCATCAAGTCACGAATTCTACCATTATGTAGAATAATGTCATAGAGTGAAGATTTATCAATGGCATGAATATGGCAAATATGGCTCAAAATTATTGTGTTATCATGCAATTGATGGTGGACAATGTGATCATGAAGTATGAATAATACATCAAGGTAGATCACATTTTTTTTCTAAAAAATTGCACAAGCTCATAGATCTTGTATGAGATGTAAAGACAACATGTATCAAGCAATCCAATCCATTCATACAAAGCAAATTTGTTGTGGAAAGATTTTTTCCATTTAGTATGTTGGTCAACAAATGTGAAATTGTTGGAACAAATATCCAAATGCACGAAAATGTTCCCAAGGCTACTCATATGCACAAGATATGTTGCTTCTCCATCCATAAGATGTATCATGCAAACAACAAGCAGGAAAAAATAATGGAAATGTGGCCAATTCAATAAGTGCATTGGGAAATGACCCGAAGGAAACGAGCTCACCATGGGAAATTTCTCGAAGATGTTATCGCTCATCATGTGTTCCCTAAGATGAGAACGTTGCCGCATGATGCTTGCTTTGGTTGGGACATCCGACGATTTGCAACTTGAGCGTCTCTGCCTTGAAGATGACACATGGGAAGAAGACTTGTAGTTGGCCACCATGTGTCGAAGTTGATCCATGTGAGCGTCGTACTTGTTGTTGATGTAGTCTCTTTTCTGAGATTTGGAGTCTCGTATGTTGATGGCAAATCGCTCAAGTTTTTGGTTGATGTGGTTGCTCATGCCGATGTAGTCGTCGAAGACCAAAGATGATGTGCTTTGCCTAGCCATCACAAGACTTGAGCAAAGGTGAGTGGGAAACGAGATAAACAATACCAAGATACCATTCCCAAAGTTGTGGGTGTATCCTATTTCACTCAATGTGAATTGAGAGAATGGTGGAATTGGTACCAGACTTGTTCACTTACACCTACAAAGTAAAGCTTATCGAGTGGCTTGGTTAGGACAAGTGGCACAAAATTCAAGAAAATGTTAATCAAGATATTAAAAACATTGAGTAAGATTTAAAAAATTGCAATGCAAAGCAAATAGAACAATAGCTATGGTGGTACTAGGAACACACACACGTATAGATAAATGGGTTCCGCACAACTAAGTAATGAGCACAAAATGAGTGAGACCCGGGAAAAGCTCGTGTTGCATGGATACTAGAAAAGACAATAACTCGATTTCTCCAATGATATAGATACACACTTGTGCACCAACCTATGAGAGTAAATGTGTCATCTTCAATCCCAAGTATTGTATGTATGTATGATCCAAGAGTATCTACTATGCAAAATGGCTCAATGCTATTCTATTGCTTACAAGCTCTTTTGCATCTCCTCTTTTGCTTAAAAGCTTTTTGATCTTTCTTTTTCTTTTCTTTTTTTATTTTATGCTTGATGCTCGAACCAAGATATGAGACAAGTATTATGGATATGCATGAGAGACACTTATGGCACAATATAGATAACAAGATGTTTACACACTAAAAGTAGCTATGTCACATTAGAGTAATACTATGTTGCATAAGTAACGTGCCCCGAAAATAATAAACTCGCTAGTCTCAATGGGTAAGGTATGCAATAGGCTCGAGGTGATCAATGCAATGGCAAGGAAATGGACAATGATGTCATCGAGATTACCGTCCTTACGTACGGTTGGTTGGGGTGCCAAAAGGCAAAGTAGCCGATGTCGATGTCCAGGCCGGGGCGATGATGAGTAGCGGGGTTGTTGATGTAGAACCGTACCTAATTAGCCGGAACACCTTATTAAACTTAAACCGCAACTCAAAATCTCAAACAAAATTGGGTTAGGGTGTCGGAAGTTTATGGTGGAAAAGCTATGCGGAAGTTATGGTGGAGGCCTAGGCAAAGATGTCAAAATGTGAAAAATATAATGGAGTGAAATGGTGGTGGAACTAGTTTTGTGCGATGTAGGATGTCAATATCTATCCAACGAGCTAAAGAACGTCAAAATCGGACTCCGTATGAATTAGTTATGGCCGAAACGGGGAAATCGAAAAGCTGAAATCTACACGAGCCGGATGTGCGGGGGTTTGGCCAGATTTCCGGGGCCCTCTATCAAGAGCTCCCGATTTTTGAGCTCCAGGAGCTGGCTGTCCTGTTAGGGGGGCCCGGATGTCCGAGCCGACAGATCCAGATCGTGATTTGGTGCTCGGGAACTCGATTTTGGCGGAAATTTTCGATCTCGGGGGTCAAAATGGGGAAATGGAAAAATCGGGATGGATTTCGTGATGGGAAACCTATATCTACTTGCCAAACATGAATTCCATAGATCAAAATCAACAAAATTTCACAAGAACCAGCAAATCCAAGAAATTTGGTATGGCTTTTTTTGTGGGGATTTTATAAATTTGGTAAGAACAAACAAAAAATGGTTAGAAAACGAAGGGGAGGACTCCAAATTCGTTAGTAACGCAGCTCTTGATGCCAAAATGATACGAGGCAAACCCGTGGGTGTCGATATTTTACGAATTGGAGGGGCATTCCACGAAGAACATGAAGAACACAAGGAAGAACGGTGGGAAATCACAAGAGAAACACTCAAGAACAAGTCCAATCACACATCCACTAGACTCATATCCACACAAGATCCACAAAGGTACAAGAACAACAAAGAAAAAGAGGATACATGGTAGAGTTCATCCCAAATCCCATGTGTAGATGAGGCCTTGAAATCCCGGAGGATCTTCCTTATGAAGGGGCCTTCGTATCCATAGGATCTTCTCACGTGGAGGTATCTAACACCAAAGGAGAAGGATATGGAAGGAGCAATGCTAACTAATCTATGAGCTAAACCAGTGCTAACCCTAGAAAGAGGAGAAGGGGTCCTTTATATGGTGCTAGTAGAGTTGGGTTAGAGAGAGAGAGATGGGTACAAGGCCTCATGTCTGTGTCTGCCCGCACAAGGGACGGATGTCCAGTCTTGGCGTCCAGATGTCCGGGGCTTCAGGGCTAGGCCGGATGTCCGGGCCGTGGGGCTGGATGTCTGGGTTGGTGGTGATGGATCCAAACGGCTCTAATGTGGTCATGCAAGATTTGTGGTGATGGGGGCCCATATGTCTAGGAGCTTGAGGGGTCATCGGATGTCCGGGGCGCGGGCCGGATGTCCGGCGCCTGTAGCTTCTATCAGCTTGGCCATGGCGCCAAAGAGATCTCCAGGGGCCGGATGTCCGGGGTATGGGCCGAATTTCCGGGGCCTAGGAGGTTTATTGGCCTTCTTTTGGTCCTCTTGCTCGTTTGTCTTCGTATCCATCTTCATAGTGACTCGGCCTTCACTCCGAGCGTCCTCTAGATCATCTTCATGGTACCTAAGCATGCAAAGGGTTTCCGCTTGAAGTAGCATCCATGTCTCGAGTGAATTTAAAGGAGAATCATTAAGGAGCGCATTCACCTTATGTCCAATGGCACTTGGGGCTTGGGGAGTAGTCAGAGTGTAGACAGGGATGACCGTAGGATGCTTCGCATCAGTAAATCTGTTGTTGGCATGCCTATTGTTTCTGTTAAAATTGGAGATCATTGGTATCATGGTTTGTGTGAAATGGGTGCTAGTGTGAGTGCTATTCCTTTTACCTTATATTAAGAAATTATGAATGATATAGCACCCTCTAAGATGGAAGACATAGATGTTACTATTAAAATTGTAAACATGGACACTATTTCACCACTTGAGATTGTTAGAGATGTTGAAGTCCTGTGTGAAAATATAAAATACCCTACCGATTTCTTAGTGCTGGGTACACTACAAGATAATTTTTGTACCATTATATTTGGCAGACCTTTCTTGAATACTGTTAATGGTGACACTAATTGTGTTACAGAAAAGGTCAAAGTGAGTTTTGGTGATGCGTCTCATGAATTCAATTTATCTAAGTTTGGTAGATAACCACATGAAAAAGAGTTATCTAGTAAGGATGAAAATATTGGTCTTGCTTCTATTTTCGTGCCTCCTACTGGTCCGTTAGAAAAATATTGTCTAGACCATGAAAATGATATGCATATGAATGAAAGGAATGAAATAAATTAAATATTCTTTACGCAAACACCTATTCATAAACACAATTTGCCTATTGACATTCTTGGAGATCCTCCCCCACCTAAGGGAGATCCCGTGTTTGAGCTAAAGAAATTACCTGATACATTGAAATATGCTTATCTTGATGAATAGAAGATATATCCTGTTATTACTAGTGCTAACCTTTCAAAGAATGAAGAAAAGAGATTACTCAAAACTCTAAATAAGCATCGAGCTTCTATTGGATATACTCTTGATGATCTTAAGGGCATTAGTCCCACTCTATGTCAACACAAGATTAATATGGAACCAGATGCTAAACCTGTCTTTGATCATCAACATCGCTTGAATCCTAAATTGAAGGAAGTGGTAAGAACTAAAATATTAAAGCTTCTGGAGGAAGGTATAATCTATTACTTAGTTGACAGTCGATGGGAAAGTCATGTTCATTGTGTTCCTAGAAAGGAGGTATAACTGTTGTTCCTAATGATAAAAATGAACTTATCCCACAAAGGATTGTAACTGGTTATAGGATGGTAATTGATTTCAGGAATTAAACAAAGCTACTATAAAATATCATTACCCCTTGGCTTTTATTGATCAATTTTTTTAAATATTATATAAGCACACACACTTTTGTTTCCTTGATGGATATTCTGGTTTTTCTCAAATACGTGTGTCAAAAGAAGATCAAGAGAAAACTACTTTTACTTGTCTGTTTGGAACTTATGCTTATAGGCGTATGACTTTTGGTCTATGTAATGCACCTGCTACCTTTCAAAGATGCATGACTCCTATATTCTCTGATTTTGTGAAAAGTTTGTTGAGGTATTCATGGATGATTTTTCCGTTTATGGAACTTCTTTTGATGATGATTGCTTAATTAACCTTGATCGAATTTTGTAGAGATGTGAAGAAACCAATCTTGTCTTGAATTGGTAGAAGTGTGACTTTATGGTGAATGAAGGTATATTACTTGGACATAAAATTTCTAAACGAGGTATTGATGTAGACAAAGCTAAAGTTGTTGCAATAGAGAAAATGTCATGTCGTAAAGATGTTAAAGGTATAAGAAGTTTCCTTGGTTATGCTGGTTTCTATAGGCATTTCATTAAAGATTTCTCAAAGATTTCTAGGCCATTAACTAATCTTCTTCAAAAGTATATTCTATTTGTTTTTGATGGTGATTGTATAAAGGCCTTTGAAATACTTAATAAAGCCTTAATTTCCGGACCTATTGTTCAGCCACCTAACTGGAACTTACCATTTGAAATTATGTGTAATGCTAGTGATTATGTTGTTCGTGCTGTTCTAGGGCAAAGTGTAGACAAAAAATTGAATGTTATTCATTATGCTAGTAAGACTCAAGACAATGCTCAAAGAAACTATGCTACTGTTGAAATGGAATTTTAGCAGTTGTGTTTGCTTGTGATAACTTTAGACTTTATAAAGTTGATTCCAAAGTTAATTTTCTCGTTGATCATGCTTGTATTAAATATCTGATGGAAAATTAAGATGCTAAGCCTAGACTAATTAGGTGGGTGCTTTTACTTCAAGAGTTTGATTTGTATATTGTTGACAGAAAGGGAGTTGAGAATCCTGTAGCAGATAACTTGTCTAGGATGCAAAATATTCTTGATGACCCACTGCCTATTGATGATAATTTACCTCATGAGCAATTAGCTATTATAAATGCTTCCTGTAGAACTCCTTAGTATGCAGATTATGCTAATTACATTGTTGCTAAATATATACCACCAAGCTAGTTTCACATACCAACAAAAGAAGAGGTTTTTATTTGATTTAAGACATTACTTTTGGGATGACCCACATCTACAAAATAGGGAGTAGATGGTGTTATTAGACATTGTGTACCTGAGCATAAACATGAATAGATCCTACGGAAGTGTCATTCTGAGGCATACGAAGGGCACCACGCTGGTGACAGAACTGCACACAAGGTACTACAGTCTGGTTTTTATTGGCCTACTATTTTTAGAGATGCACATAAGTTTGTCCTCTCTCGTTATGAATGTCAAAGAATTTGTATGATTGGTAGACATCAGGAAATGCCTGTGAATTATTCAATTGCCATTGAACCATTTCATGTTTGGGTTTTGATTATATGAGACATTTTCCTTCCTCTAACGTGTATACTCATATTTTAGTTGTTGTTGATTACGTTACTAAGTGGGTAGAAACTTTTCCAACTAGTCATGGTGATCACAACACTTCTATTAAAATTCTTAAAGATGTTATTTTCCCAAGGTTTGGAATCCCTAGATATTTTATGATTGATGGTGGTTCACACTTTATTCATGGTGCTTTCTGTAAACTTCTAGATAAATACGATGTCAACCATAGAATGGCATCACCTTTATCATCCTTAGTCTAGCGGTCAAGTTGAATTGAGTAACTGAGAAATAAAATTGATCTTGCAAAACACTGTTAATGGATCTAGAAATAATTGGTCTAAGAAACTTGACAATGCATTATGGGCTTATAGAACTGCTTATAAAAATCATTTGGGAATATCCCCATATAAAATGGTCTATGGGAAAGCATGTCATTTACCTATTGAGTTAGAATATAAAGCTTATTAGGCAATTAAAGAACTTAAATATGATTTGAAGCTTGCCGGTGAGAAGAGGTTATTTGATATTAGCTCTCTAGATGAATGGAGGACACAAGCCTATGAAAATGCCAAGTTGTTCAAATAAAAAGTTAAAAGATGGCATGATAAAAAATCCAAAAACAAGAATTTAAAATTGCTGATCTAGTTCTTTTGTATAATTCTCATTTCAGATTATTTGCAGGAAAACATCTCTCCAAATGGTAGGGACCATATATCATCAAAGAAGTTTATCATGGTGGAGCCATTAAGATCAACAATGCCGAAGGCACAAATCCGAGAGTGGTTACTGGGCAAAGATTTAAGCATTATATGTTAGGTACGCCCATTAAATCTTTGCCCAGCAAGCACTCTATGTCATCGACCTCCTCCAACAACATTGATGACAAGGCTTAGCTTCTATATATGGAGCTCTAAAGAGAGTGAACTAAGGAAGTCATCACGGGGGAGGAACCTACAGATTCTATTGAAGTGCATACTTTTGCCTCGGAACGTGGCACACTAGCAGACATCTTCACCTCTCTGAACCCATGCCCACCAATGGGAAGGAGGGCCCAGCTGGCTCAAGAAGCGCAAGGTGAATCCACTTCGAGGAGACCCCTTAGGAGTCTGCATCCAGATAACTTCCACAATTTGATTCATAACTATGTGGTTGAGAATATTTGTCGCTCGCATATATCGTCCAACTAGGACAACTCTCGTCCAAGTGAAAGTGATGCAGGGAAAAGCTCTTGGTGGCCAAAGAACAAACATCTTATCATGGAGGTACAAAAGAACACCACAATGATCCAATAGTTTCTTCATGATATGAGAGAGCTAAAAGATGCCCTGCTATCTATTGTGGAGGATGAGCCTACTACTTCATCACCACCATCACCCAAGAAGGACACTTAAGTACATGGGTATGGGCACCACCTCTGGCTTGTTCCAAGCTTGGGGGAGGTGCCCTGGTATCGTATCACCATCACTTTTACCATCATTATCTATCTTAGTTTGATCCTTAGTTGTTTCATAATTTAGAGAATAAAGTTTAGTATTTCTTTGCTTAGAGTGCTTGCTTTGTGATCTATCTATCCCAGTAATCAAGTGGGAGAGTTATATAATAATGATTAGTTGAGTTTGCTGCTTAACTCTCATGGACCTATCATAGCAATCAAATAAAGAAATAGAAAGGTCGTATGCTAATCCCATGGGGAGTATTGAATTTACATAAAAAGAGGTATGCTTGATAAAAGTTGTTGGGAGTTAACAAACATAGTATTAGTAATTGATACAATCCATGCAAAACTATGAAAGAGGAGAGGAGATTCACATACAAATATACTATCTTGGACATCTTTTATGATTGTGAGCCCCCATCAAATATTTTCTACATGATCGACTAACTAATGTTGGACAAACAAGACAACGTAATGAGTTATGTTTGTTTACATTCACATTGAAGTTATATTGTCATGGATCCTCTAAAATGCGGTGCTTGTCTAGGATCTTTTGCTAGCCCGCATCCATAACCCTTAAAACAGGTTTCTTGCTATGAGAGTCCATCATATCTACCTATGGATTGAATAATATCCTTCAAGTAAGTTGTCATCTGTGCATAAAGCAATAAAAATTGCTCCTGAATATGTATGATATTTTATTGTAAGGGAAAATAAGCTTTGTATGATCTTGTGAAGGCAAAGAAAAAAAGCGACAGGCTGCATAATAAAGGTTGCTATCACAAGGGGCAATATAAAGTGACGCTCCTTTACATTAAGAGTTTGCACATTCAAAAATAAAAAGTGCATGACAACCTCCGCTTCCCTGTGTGAAGGACCGATACTTTATTTTCATGTATTTACTTTTATGCAAGTGTCAGTAATGTTTATTCATATTCCAATCTATTAATTCTTTAATTGGAAAGCAACACGTGTTGGAAAAAAAATCTAGGTATCTATATCTAGTTTGATGTAGATGATCATGAATCATTATTGTTCACATTATCCTTGAGGTAAATAGGTTGGGTGGCGAAAACAATAAAGCCCCTATCTTCCTATGTGTCTGACGGAAACATTTGCTCCAAAAATATATATTGAGTGTGAGCAATCATAGAAGACTAAATGATAGTTGAGTATGTGAACTTGCTAAAATGAAAGCTCTTACATAGAATCTTCTCCGAAATATGATGGATTGGGATTGTCTCAATGACTAAGAACATAGTTTTTTGGTTGTTAATAAAGTTTGTGCTCCATACTTCAATGTTTGTGGATAGATTGTTACTTGTTTATGAGAAGATACATGATGAAAACTTGCTGCTATGATAATATTCATCATGCTCAAATATCCGTATTTGATTTTTATCGACACCTCTCTCTAATTATGTGGTCATTATTGTTGAGTTTGGCTTTCGCTTGAGTACAAGCAAGGCTTAAGCTTGGGAGAGTTGATATGTCCATTTTGCATCATGACTTCTTATTGATATTTATATTATTCGTGGCCATTATTCCATTTTATGATACAATTCTAATGCCGTCTCTCTCTTAATTATCAAGGTGCAACACAAACAGTTACATTGCCGCAAACTGGAATTCTAGACCCGAAAGCCGTGAAAAAGGCTTGAAATTTTCTAGACTCCAAATGACATGAAACTTCAGGAGGATTTTTTTATGGAATATGTCTGAATTATTGGAGCAATGAAGTAACAGAGGGGGGGCCACTTGTGGCTCCCAAGCCAACAGGGCGCGACCCCCCCTAGGCGTGCCCTCATGGCTTGGGAGGCCCATAGGCAGGCTCCAACCCCCTCTTCTGCTATATGAAAGGTTTTGACCTAAAAAAATCAATATGATACTTTCGGGATGAAGTGCCGCCGTCTCAAGGTAGAAACCTAGACAAGAGTCCTTTTCCTCTCTAACAGAGAGATTTTGCTGAGGAAACTTCCCTCTGAGAAGCGGAAATCAAAGCCATCGTCACCACCAACGCTTCCTCCTTCATGGGAGGACCAATCTTCATCAACATCTTCACCAGCACCATCTCATCTCAGACCTTAGTCCATCTATTCTATTCAATCTTTGTCTCAAAACCTCATATTGGCACCTTGGGGTTGCTAGTTGTGTTGATTACATCTTGTAGTTGATGCTTGTTGGTTTATTTGGTGGAAGATAATATGTTCAGATCCTTTATCAAATTCAATACACCTCTGATCTTGAACATGATGATGATTTGTGAGTAGATACTTTTGTTCTCGAGGACATGGGTGAAGTCTTGTTATAAGTAATCATGTGAAGTTGGTGTTCATTCAATATTTTGATGGTATGTATGTTATTTCTTCCTTTAGTGGTGTCATGTGAATGTCGACTACATGAAATTTCACCATAATTTGGGCCTAAGGGAAGGTGTTGTGGAGTAATAAGTAGATGGTGGGTTGCGAGAGTGACACAAGCTTAAACCCTAGTTTATGCGTTATTTCATAAGGGGCTGATTTGGATCCATATGTTTCGTGCTATGGCTAGATTTATCTTAATTCTTCTTTTGTAGTTGCAGATGCTTGCATGAGGGGGTAATCATAAGTAGGTTGTTTCTTAGCACATGTCCACCCACATACCAAATTATCAAAGTAACAATGTGAATCAAGTCAACATGATGAACATGAGTAGACAGAAATTCCCATGTGTCCTTGAGAGAACGTTGTTTCATATAAGAGAACTTTCAGGCCTGTCATTTGCTATAAAAAGGATTGGGCTATCTTGTTGTACACTTGATACTTTTGTTACTTGTCACTTGTTACAAATTATCTTGCTACAAAACTATCTATCACTGTTACTTACAACACTTGCAAAGAATACTTTGCTGAAAATTTCTTATCATTTCCTTCTGCTCCTCGCTGGGTTCGACACTCTTAGTTATCAAAAGGACTACGATTGATCCCCTATACTTGCGGGTCATCAGGACGTGGTCGTTTTGCGGAGGTCTCGTCGCTCCTTGGCCGCTGGCATCCTTGGCTCTAGATGTGTGCCTGCCTCTCCCCCTCCCTCTTTGATAGGTGCGGTGTCAACGTGTTTCCCCTCGCATGTGCCTGGTGTGGTTCTCCTGGGCATGTGGCCGACGGTGGTGGTCAATTGCGTCCCTGGTGCAGCAACCCTAGTTTGGGGTGGGGTTGGGGGTGGTCCCTCCCCTGGGCTGGTCGTGTTGGTCGGTTGTCGGTCCCTAGGGCT
Organism: Hordeum marinum; assembly: GCA_022496015.1. Lineage (NCBI taxonomy): Eukaryota > Viridiplantae > Streptophyta > Magnoliopsida > Poales > Poaceae > Hordeum > Hordeum marinum. Next base: position 448,735,672 of record CM039678.1, on the reverse strand, counting down.
CGTGGGTTGGAGCCTATTTCCATGTGTGACATGTCGCTCTCTTTGGTGGTGTTTCCCCTCTCTGGGGTTTGGCTAGTTTGGCCTGTTCTCATGCTTCCCCAGTTGGGGCTGAACCGTCATGACATCGGCCCCATCCCCCTGGCCTCACGTGGGTTCCGAAGAGGAATCCAGACCCCTGGATAGGGTTTCTTGTCTCACTCTGTGACTTGTCCAGATCTAGGGTTCCCCCTCCCACTCATTAGCCGTTGTTGTCACCATTGATTGTTCCGGCGGATCCCCAAGTGGTCGTAACTCCAATGGCAAGAGGCCACTGGGGTCTCCGGAAGCTAGGGAGGTGGATCCGCTAGCCTATGAGGCATTGTTGATCTCAAAGCTTAGTGATACCCAAGCAGTGCGTGAGCGTGATAAGGTGGCCTCTGCTCATGCTATTGATAGCTTAGGTGCGTCACCCAACGCTGATGACCCACAAGTATAGGAGATCGCAATAGTTTTTGAGGGTAGAGTATTCAACTCGAATTTGTAGATTCTACACAAGGGGAGCCAAAGAATATCTAAGAGTACTAGAAGTTGAGTTGTCAATTCAATCATACCCTGGACATAAATATCCACAACAAAGTGATAAGTAGCACATTAATATGATAGTTTGATAGCCGTAGTAATAGTAAAAGTAGCGGTAACGGTAGCAGTAGTGATTTTGTAGCAAGTGCAACAGTGACAGTAGCAGTAGTAACTTAGCAAGAGAAATAAGTGGAAAATTGTTGGCACTAGATTGGTGTATTCATTGGATGATATTCATCATATGACAATCATAACCTAGAGCAACACAGAACTAGCTCCAGTTTGTTAATATAATGTAGGCATGTATTCCGTATATAGTCATACGTGCTTATGGAAAAGAACTTGCATGCCATCTTTTTTCCTACCCTCCCGTGGAAGCAGAGTCCATAAGTAAACTAAGGTATATTAAGGCCTCCTTTTAATAGAGTACTGAAACAAAGCATCACCACAAACTGAATACATGAACTCCTCGAACTACGGTCATCACCGTGAAGTATCCCAAATATTGTCACTATGGGGTTGATGGATCATAATGCATAATAGGTGCATATGACTAGGCAAGATAGGATCAAGAACATATATATATATATATATATATAATGATGATAACATAAATGTTTCTGATCTTAAATCATGGCATTCAGGCCCTAGTGACAAGCATTAAGCATGGCAAAGTCATAACAACATCAATCTTAGAACATAGTGGATACTAGGGATCAATCCCTACCAAAACTTACTCGTTTACATGATGAATCTCATCCAACTCCTCACCGACCAGTAAGCCTACGAAGGAAATACTCACTCCCGGTGGGGAGCATCATGGAATTGGCAATGAAGGAGGGTTGATGATGACGAAGACCAAAGATTCCCCTCTACGGAGCCCCAAACGGGCTCCAGATCTGGCCTCCCGATGAAGAACATGAGGTGGTAGTGTCTCCATATCGTGAAATGCAATGAAACTTTCTCCTTGATTTTTTCTAGGAAAATAGGATTTTATAGCCCTGGAATTAGGGTCGGGGGCCCACGAGGTGAGCACAACCAACCAGGCCGCGTCAGGGGGGGGCTGGCGTGCCCTGGTGTATCGTGCCCAACCAGGGCACCCCTCCCATGGTTTTTGGATCCAATAATTCTCAAATATTCTGAAATAATTCTCCAAAAATTTAGTTCTGTTTTGAGAAATTTTATTTTTTCACAAAACAACACCATGGTAGTTCTGCTGAAAACAATGTCAGTCCTTGTTAGTTTCATTCAAGTCATGTAAATTAGAGTCCAAAACGAGAGCAAAAGTGTTGGGAAAAGTAGATACGATGGAGCTGTATCAACTCCCCAAAGCTTAAACCCTTTCTTGTCCTCAAGATGTTCTGTTGACAAACTGAAAGTGAGAAACAAAAACTTTTACGAACTCTTTTGTTCTTGTTTACATACATATGCTTAAGTAGCACCCAAGTTTTCCGCAAGGATTATGACTAATCATGTCAATAATAACTCTTAAGGATTATATTAACTCATATCAATGACACACACAACTAGCGAGCAATAACAAATATCTTAAGTGCAAACATTTGTAAAAACAATCATGATATAATATGACAATAGTGGTATCTCGCTAGCCCTTTTTGTGATCACAAAACATAAATGCAGAGCACCTCCAAAGTTCAAGAAGCGACTAAACATTGTAATTAATGGTAGAAAAGATCCAATCATGATGCATCCAACATTCACTATACACAATGCATGAGAATGACAATAGTGCTCTCAGATCTCGCGCTTATTTGAGAAGGTGATGACTCAACATAAAAGTAAATAGATAGTCCCGTCGCAAAGGGAAGTAGGGATTTGCAGAGGTGCTAGAGCTCAAGGATTAAATAAGAGATAAGTATAATTTTGCGAGGTGCACCCTTCCTATCAACATTATGACACCAAGAGCTATAAATATCTTCCATGTTTAACAAATTAGCGGCGGTTCCAAAGCGGTAAAAGTTAATGTTTACTCCCCCTCCACCAACAATCACACTCCACAGCTAGCCGAATCCACGGGTACTGTCCAAAGCAACAACATTCCTGGGGGAGTTTTTTTTAATTATCTGCATTTCTTTTGATTTCGGGACTGGGAATCCCTATTACCGATCTTCTCGTGCAAGGACGAGTGAATAAACAGTCATAATGAGATAACCCGCTTAGCATGGAAGATACTAACCACCCCATGTCGCTTGCTAGCTCTTGAGCTTGCGTTAGTTTCCCCTTGAAGAGGAAAGGGTGTTGCGGCAAAGTAGATAAGTATTTCCCTTAGTTGATGATAACCAAGGTATCAATCCAGTAGGAGGAACAAGAAAGTCACCAATGGATGCACCTACACAAACAATCAAACTCTTGCACCCAACGCTATAAAGGGGTTGCCAATCCCTTCATGGTTATTAAGTTCATGAAGAACAGAGTAACACATTAGATAAGATGACATGATGTAGAGGGATAAACTCAAGAAATATGATGAAAACCCCATCTTGTTACCCTTGATGGCAACAATACAATATGTGCCTTGCTACCCCTACTTTGTCACTGGGTGAGGACACCGCAAAATTGAACCCAAAACTAAGCACTTCTCCCATTGCAAGAATTACCAATCTAGTTAGCCAAACCAAACAGATAACTCGAAGGGACTTGCAAAGATATGAAATCATACATATAATAATTCAGAAAAGACTCAAATAAGATTCATGGATAATCTGAACAAAACCCCACAATTCATCGGATCTTCACAAACACACCGCTAAAGAGTATTACATCGGATAGATCTCCATGAAGATCATGAAGAACATGGTATTCAAGATCAAAGAGAGAGAGAAGAAGCCATCTAGCTACTAGCTATGGACCCGTAGGTCTTTGGTGGACTAATCACGCATCATCGTAGGGGCAATGGAGTTGATGTAGATGCCCTCTGTGATCGGATCCCTCTCCGGCAGATTACCGAAAAAGGCTCCAAGATTGGATCTCTCGAGAACAGAGGCTATTGGGGGCGGAAAAGTATTTGCATGGCTCTTTTTGGTGTTGGGAGAATATTTGGGTATTTATAGGATGAGGAATAGGGTTAGGAGACTTGCCAGGAGGTAGCAAGCCTGCCAGGCGCGACGAGGGTGTGGCCACGCCTCCCTGGCTTTTGACCTCCTGGCAGATGCCCTGGCATGCACTCCAAGTCTGGTAGATCTCTTTCCTTCTAGAAAAAATCATTCCGAAGATTTTATTCCGTTTGGACTCCGTTTAAAATTCCATATCTGCAATACTCAAAAACAAGGAAAAAACAGAAACTAACACTAGGGTGTAGATTAATAGGTTAGTCCCAAAAATAATATAAAATAGCATATTAATGCATATAAAACACCCAAAACAGATAATATAATAGCATGCCATTATCAGAAATTATAGATACGTTGGAGACGTATCATCGCTCCATGAGCGGTCCAGGCACACAGAATAGTTGTTCACTTGAAATTTTAGAGATGGCACATGCAAATTTACTTGGAACTGCAGGGTAATACCGCATATAGGTAGATCTGGTGGACTCATCTGGAATAACTTTGGTTTAAGTATTTTGATGCAAAAGCAACATTTCCTCTTAGTATAGGTGAAGGCTAGCAAATAGGTTGAGAAACGGCCAACTAGAGAGCAAAGACAGTCGTAAACATGCATTATGAATAATAAACATTGAATGCTATCATGAGTAGGATATGGACACCATGAACATAAATATCATGAAGTCAATGTTGGTTTTGATTCAACTACATGCGTGAACATGTGCCAAGTCAAGCCACTTGAAACATTCGGAGGAGGATATCATATCATCATACTACATCACAACCATTTTAATGCATATTGACATCCAAGATAAATCATTATCCACTCCTAGCTACTTGAGCATGGCATGAGCAACTATAATCATGGATACTAGGTTAAACATATTTACAGAAACAAAAATAGGTTGAGTTCATACCCGCTTTTCTCTGCCACAATCACTTCATCAAATACCGCCATTATTGCCTTTCACTTGCACGATCGAATGATATGAAAATAATAATAGTTCAAGAGTGCTATGGACTAAGCTGGAATCTGCAAGCATTTTATTCAAGAGGGGAAAACAAAGTAATATAGGCCCTCTATTAGATCAACAGTAATGCATATGAGAGCCACTCAACATTTTCATCATGGTCTTCTCCGCGGTACGACTTAATAAAAGAGAGAGAATTTCAGAGAAACACACTGAAATACTTTTGGAGTTTTTAGTTTTTCTTGAAGAAAATAAGTTAAAGAAGGAAAGCCAAACGAGAAAATCTATTTACACAGGAAAGCTCCCAACAAATAAAAGAAGAAACAAGAAATCTTTTGGGGGTTTCTATTAATACTACAACTAATTAAACTAAAAAGAAAAACCGAAAATATGCGAGAAATATTTTTGGATTTTCTCAAAAAAATTAAAACACACAAAAAGAAAGCAAGAAAATAAATCTAGCATGGATAATACAATGAAAAAGTATGGACACGGACAACTGGCATGAAAATGTGTCTACATGAATGTAATGTTGGTGGAAATACGTACTCCCCAAGCTTAGGCTTTTGGCCTAGCTTGGTAATCACCATCCGTAGACCGGATAATAGTCTGAGTCGGTACGAGGTGGAGGTGGCACCCGAGCGTCCCACTCCTGGGGTTCCTCCTCAGCCTCTGCTAGGCTGTTCCGGTAGGCGGTCATGTCATCTGGCATAATTCTGTATCTGTTCCTGGCAACAGAATCAAACAAGGCAGGTGCAGGTAACGGGATAACATCATGGGTTTCAACGCTGAATAATAAATTGTAGCGAATATTATGAAAGAAGTTAGCCTTGTTAATGAATTGATGATCTATCAAAGACCTGTGATCTAGATAAACCTTGGGTAAAAGATAATCATTTGGGCGTATCTAAACTTTAAAATGGCTCGCTAAACGAGTAACATAAATGCAACCATGTATCTTGCCCTTACTCCTGTTAAGGTGTAGGCGTCGAGCAACAATAGCTCCTAGGCTAAGAGTATGATCATTGTGTAGTGCATGGCGTAAAATAGCAAGGTCAGGGGCACTGAGTTAACCGACCTTTTCCTTAGCAGTTAAACATTTTGCGATGAATACAACAAAGTAGTGCACAGAAGGAAACTACAAACTGGTAGTAGTGGCTTTTGACACGCCTATTTCGCCAGCCACTGTTAAAGTGAGGAGAAAGTCCTCAAATCCTGCTGGTCTAGGCTCTCCTAATTCCCCGTCAAAAGGAATTAGACATATTTCACAAAAGTTGGCAAGAGATATCTTAAAGGTTTCATCATAAACATTAAACTCCATCTCAGGAGGATTATTCTTACTTAGAAAATGAAAACTTTGCCCAAAGGAATTCGTAAGGATGTGGTATTGGTCACACTCATCTACGAGAGTTGGTAAGCCCGATATTTGCAATGAATTGGGAAAATTCTTGATGGAACCCGACCTCCTCCATAAAGGGAGTATGTGGCCATTCACACAGCCACACTTCCGCCTTCCTCGGAGTGTTGAGATCGCTGTCAGACGATTCCCCAATGAATCCTCTAGCATTCTTCTTGGAGGAGTACTTCTTTAATAAATTCATCTTATTTATACAAATAAATTTCTGAAAATTTTAGTCCACAATTTTTTTGTCAACTAAACTTTATGAGATCGATAGAAACTACTCATAAGGATTCCTAGAGATCATATCAAGCATTCAAACTACTTAGAACTCTAAGAATTGAATAAAGAAATAGAAAGGTCGTATGCTAATCTCATGGGGAGTATTGACTTCACATAAAAAGAAGTATGCTTGATAAAAGTTGTTGGGAGTTAATTAACATAGTATTAGTCATTGATACAATCCATGCAAAACTATGAAATAGGAGAGCAAATTCACATACAAATATACTATCTTGGACATCTTTTATGATTGTGAGCCCCAATTAAATATTTTCTACATGATCGACTAACTAATGTTGGACAAAGAAGACAACATAATGAGTTATGTTTGTTTACATTCACATTGAAGTTATAGTTTCATGGATCCTCTAAAATGCGGTGCTTTGTCTAGGATCTTTTGCTAGCCCGCATCCATAACCCTTAAACCAGGTTTCTTGCTATGAGAGTCCATCATATCTACCTATGGATTGAATAATATCCTTCAAGTAAGTTTTCATCGGTGCATAAAGCAATAAAAATTGCTCCTGAATATGTATGATATTTTATTGCAAGGGAAAATAATCTTTGTATGATCTTGTGATGGCAAAGAAATAAAAATGACGGGCTGCATAATAAAGGTTGCTATCACAAGGGGCAATATAAAGTGACGCTCCTTTACATTAAGAGTTTGCACATTCAAAAGTAAAAAGTGCATGACAACCTCCACTGCCCTCTGTGAAGGGCCGATACTTTACTTTCATGTATTTAGTTTTATTCAAGTGTTAGTAATGTTTATTCCTATTCCAATCTATTAATTCTTAAATTGGCAAGCAACACGTGTTGGAAAAAAATTCCAGGTATACATATCTAGTTGGATGTAGATGATCATGAATCATTATTGTTCACATTATCCTTGAGGTAAATAGGTTGGGTGGCGAAAACAATAAAGCCCCTATCTTCTTATGTGTGTGACGAAAACATTTGCTCCAAAAATATGCATTGAGTGTGAGCAATCATAGAAGACTAAATGATAGTTGAGTATGTGAACTTGCTAAAATGAAAGCTCTCACATAGAATCTTCTTTGAAATATGATGGATTGGGATTGTCTCAATGACTAAGGACATAGTTTTTTGGTTGTTAATAAAGTTTGTGCTCCATACTTCAATGTTTGTGGATAGATTGTTACTTGTTTATGAGAAGATACATGATGAAAACTTGTTGCTATGATAATATTCATCATGCTCACATGTCCATATTTTATTTTTATCAATACCTCTCTCTAATTATGTGGTAATTATTGTTGAGTTCGGCTTTCGCTTGAGGATAAGCAAGGCCTAAGCTTGGGAGAGTTGATACGTCCATTTTGCATTATGACTTCTTATTGATATTTATGTTATTTGTGGACATTATTCCATTTTATGATACAATTCTAATGTCTTTTCTCTCTTAATTTGCAAGGTCCAACACAAAGAGTTACATTGCCGCAAACAGGTATTCTAGACCTGAAAGCCATGAAAAAGGCTGGAAATTCTCTAGACTCCAAATGACATGAAACTTCAGGAGGATTTTTTATGGAATATGTCTAAATTATTGGAGCGATGAAGTACGAGAGGGAGCCACTTGTGGCTCCCAAGCCAACAGGGCATGACCACCCCCCTGGGCGTGCCCTCATGGCTTCGGAGGCCCATAGGCAGGCTCCAACCCCCCTCTTCAGCTATATGAAGGGTTTTGACCTAAAAAATCAAGATGATAATTTCGGGACGAACCGCTGCCGTCTCAAGGAGGAAACAGGGACAAGAGACCTTTTCCTCTCCAGCAGAGAGATTCTGTTGAGGAAACTTCCTTCCAGGCGGAAATCAAACCCATCATCACCACCGGTGCTTCCTCCTTCATGGGAGGACCAATCTTCATCAACATCTTGACTAGCACCATCTCAACTCAGACCTTAGTCCATCTCTTGTATTCAATCTTTGTCTCAATACCTCATATTGGTACCTGGGGGTTGCTAGTTGTGTTGATTACATCTTGTAGTTGATGCTTGTTGGTTTATTTGGTGGAAGATAATATGTTCAGATCCTTTATCAAATTCAATACACCTCTGATCTTGAACATTATGATGATTTGTGAGTAGATACTTTTGTTCTCGAGGACATGGGTGAAGTCTTGTTATAAGTAATCATGTGAAGTTGGTATTCGTTCAATATTTTGATGGTATGTATGTTATTGCTTCCTTTAGTGGTGTCATGTGAATTTTGTTGGGAGACGTAGTAGTAAATAAAAAAATTTCCTACGTGTTCAACAAGATCTATCTATGGAGAAACCATCAACGAGTGGGAAAGAGATTGCATCTTCATACCTTTGAAGATCGCTAAGCGGAAGCGTTACAAGAACGCGGTTGGTGGAGTCGTACTCGTAACGATTCATATCACGGTGGATTCTGATCTTAGCACCGAACAACGGCGCCTCCATGTTCAACACACGTGCAGCCCGGTGACGTCTCCTACGCCTTGATCTATCAAGGAGGAAGGAGAGGTTGAGGGAGAGCTCCGGCAGCACGACGACATGGTGACGGTGGAGCTACATGGACTCCGGCAGGGCTTCGCCAAGCACCGCAGAGAACGAGGAAGAGGAAGGTTAGGGCTGCGCCGAGAGAGAGAACTCGTGTCTCAAATCAGCCACAATACCTCGGGTATATATAGGAGGCGGGAGAGGGAGGGCTGCCTTGGCCCCTCCTCCAAGGAGGAGAGGTTCGGTTGAGATAAGGGAGGAGTCCACCTCCCACAAGGGAGGTGGATCTCTTCCTTTTGAATCTCCTTTTGCATTATCTCTTTATCCCTAGCCGCTTGGGCCTTTAGGGAAGGACTTGGCCAGCCCAATAAGGGCTGGTCCACCTCCTCTAACAGCCCACAAAGTCCTCTGGTCGTCACACCCCTCCCGGGGGTCCTCCGGCACCCTCCCGACACTCCCGGTACACTACCGATGAGCCCGAAAACTTTCCGGTGACCAAAACTGGACTTCCTATATATCAATCTTTACCTCCGGACCATTCTGGAACTCCTCGTCACATCCGGGATCTCATCCGAGACTCTGAATAACCTTCTAACCATGTACAACATTTCCCTATAACCCTAGCGTCATCGAACCTTAAGTGTGTAGACCCTATGGGTTCGGGAGGCACGTAGACATGACCGAGACACCTCTCCGGTCAATAACCAACAGTGGGATCTGGATACCCATGTTGGCTCCCACATGCTCCATGATGATCTCATCGGATGAACCACGATGTCGGGGATTCAATCAATCCCGTATACAATTCCGTTTGTCTATCGGCCTGACACTTGCCCGAGATTCGATCGTCGGTATCCCTATACCTTGTTCAATATCGTTACTGGCAAGTCTCTTTACTCGTTCCGTAACACATAATCCCGTGGCTAACTCCTTAGTCACATTGATCTCATTATGATGATGTCTTACCGAGTGGGCCTATAGATACCTCTCCGTCACACGGAGTGAGAAATCCCAGTCTCGATTCGTGCCAACCCAACAGACACTTTCGGAGATACCTGTAGTGTTCCTTTATAGCCACCCAGTTACGTTGTGATGTTTGGCACACCCGAAGTATTCCTATAGTATCCAGGAGTTGCACAATCTCATGGCCTAAGGAAATGATACTTGACATTGGAAAAGCTTTAGCAGACGAACTACACGATCTTGTGCTATGCTTAGGATTGGGTCTTGTCCATCACATCATTCTCCTAATGATATGATCCCATTATCAATGACATCCAATGTCCATGGTCATGAAACCGTGACCATCTATTGATCAACGATCTGGCCAACTAGAGACTCAGTAGGGACATGTTGGGGTCTATGTATTCACACATGCATTACGGTTTCTGGTTAACAAAATTATAGCATGAACAATAGACAATTATCATGAACAAGGAAATACAATAATAACCATTTTATTATTGTCTCTAGGGCATATTTCCAATAGTCTCCCACTTGCACTAGAGTCAATAATCTAGTTACATTGTGATGAATCGAACACCCATAGCATTCTGGTGTTGATCATGTTTTGCTCGTGAGAGTGGTTTAGTCAACGGATCTGCGATATTCAGATCCGTATGTACTTTACAAATATCTATATCTCCTTCCTGAATGTAATCACGAATGGAGTTGAAGCGGAGCTTGATGTGTCTTGTCTTCTTGTGAAACCTGGGCTCCTTCGCAAGGGCAATAGCTCCAGTGTTGTCAGATAATAGAGTCGTCGGGCCCGACGCATTGGGAATCACTCCTAGGTCGGTGATGAACTCCTTCATCCAGACTCCTTCCTTTTTTGCTTCCGAAGCAGCTATGTACTCTGCTTCACATGTGGATGCTGCCACGGCGCTTTGCTTGCTGCTGCACCAGCTGACTGCCCCTCCGTTCAAAATATACACGTATCCGGTTTGTGACTTGGAGTCGTCCGGATCTGTGTCGAAGCTAGCATCGACGTAACCCTTTACGACGAGCTCTTCGGCACCTCCATATACGAGAAACATGTCCTTTGTCCTTTTCAGGTACTTCAGGATATTCTTGACAGTTGTCTAGTGTTCCGCTTTGGGATCACTTTGGTACCTCCCTACCATACTTATGGCAAGGTTCACATCAAGTCTGGTACACAACATGTCATACATAATAGATCCTACGGCTGAAGCATAGGGGATGACACTCATCTCTTCTCTATCCTTTGTAGTGGTCGGGCATTGAGTCGTACTCAATCTCACACCCTATAATACAGGCAAGAACCCCTTCTTGGACTGATCCATATTGAACTTCTTTAATATCTTTTCAAGGTATGTGCTTTGTGAAAGACCTATGAGGCGTTTCGATCTATCTCTATAGATCTTAATACCTAATATGTAAGTAGCTTCTCCAAGGCCCTTCACTGAAAAACACTTATTCAAGTAGGCCTTTATGCTTTCCAAAAGTTCTATATCATTTCCCATCAACAATATGTCATCCACATATAATATGAGAAATGCTACAGAGCTCCCACTCACTTTCTTGTAAATACAGGGTTCTCCATAAACCTGTATAAATCCAAATGCTTTAATCACCTCATTAAAGCAAATGTTCCAACTCCGAGATGCTTGCACCAGCCCATAGATGGAGCGCTGGAGCTTGCATACTTTGTTAGCATCTTTAGGATCGACAAAACCTTCCGGCTGCATCATATACAGTTCTTCCTTAAGGAAGCCATTAAGGAATGCCGTTTTGATGTCCATGTGCCAGATCTCATAATCATAAAATGCGGCAATTGCTAACATGATTCGGATAGACTTTAGCATCACTACAGGTGAGAAAGTCTGATCGTAGTCAACTCCTTGAACTTGTCGATAACCCTTAGCGACAAGCCGAGCCTTATAGACGGTCACATTACCATCCGTGCCAATCTTCTTCTTAAAGATCCGTTTATTTTCAATGGCTCGCTTATCATCAGACAAGTCCACCAAAGTCCATACTTGATTGTCATACATGGATCATATCTCGGATTTCATGGCTTCAAGCCATTTGTTAGAATCCGGGCCCGCCATCGCTTCTTCATAGTTTCAAGGTTCACCATTGTCCAACAACATGATCTCCAGGATAGGGTTGCCGTACCACTCTGGTGCGGAACGTGTCCTAGTGGACCTTTGACGTTCAATAGTAACTTGATCTGAAGTTTCATGATCATCATCATTAACTTCCTCTCCACCCAGTGCAGGCTCCACAAAAACAACTTCCTGTGTTGTGCTACTTTCCCATTCGAGTGGAGGTAGGATTACCTCATCAAGTTCTATTTTCCTCCCACTTACTTATTTTGAGAGAAACTATTTCTCGAGAAAGGATCCATTCTTGGTAACAAAGACTTTGCCTTTAGATCTGAGGTAGAAGGTGTACCCAATAGTCTCTTTGGGATATCCTATGAAGACGCACTTTTCCGCTTTGGGTTCAAGCTTCTCGGGTTGAAGTTTCTTCACATAAGCATCGCATCCCCAAACTTTCAGATACGACAGCTTAGGTTTCTTTACAAACCATAATTCATACGATGTCGTGTCAACGGACTTTGACGATGCCCTATTTAAAGTGAATGTGGCAGTCTCTAATGCATATCCCCAAAATGATAGCTGTAAGTCGGTAAGAGACATCATAGATAGCACCATATCCAATAGAGTGCGATTACGATGTTTAGACACACCATTTCGCTAAGGTGTGCCGGGCGGCGTGAGTTGTGAAACAATTCCACATTTCCTTAGGTGCGTGCCAAACTCATGACTCAAATATTCTCCGCCACGATCAGATCGTAGGCACTTTATTTTCCTGTCATGTTGATTCTCTACCTCACTCTGAAATTCCTTGAACCTTTCAAATGTTTCAGACTTGTGTTTCATTAAGTAGACATACCCATATATGCTCAAGTCATTAGTGAGGGTGAGAACATAATGGTAGCCACCGCGAGCCTCGATGCTCATTGGACCGCATACATTGGTATGTATTATCTCCAACAAGTCAGTTGCTCGCTCCATTGTTCAGGAGAATGGAGTCTTGGTCATCTTTCCCATGAGGCATGGTTCGCACGTGTCAAATGATTCGAAATCAAGAGACTCCAAAAGTCCATCAACATGGAGCTTCTTCTTGCGTTTGACACCAATATGACCAAGGCGGCAGTGCCACATGTAAGTGGGACTATCGTTATCAACCTTACACTTTTTGGTACTCACACTATGAACATGTGTAGCGTCACATTCGAGATTCATCAAAAATAAACCATTGACTAGCGGGGCATGACCATAAAACATTTCTCTCATATAAATGGAACAACCATTATCTCAGATTTAAATGAGTAGCCATCTCGCATCAAACGAGATCCAGATACAATGTTGATGCTCAAAGCTGGTACTAAATAACAATTATTGAGGTTTAAAACTAATCCTGAAGGTAGATGTAGAGGTAGCGTGCCGACGGCGATCACATCGACCTTGGAACCATTCCCGATGCGCATCGTCACCTCGTCCTTTGCCAGTCTCCGCTTATTCCATAGCTCCTGCTTGGAGTTACAAATGTGAGCAACTGCACCGGTATCAAATACCCAGGAGCTACTACGAGTGCTGGTTAGGTACACATCAATAAGAAGTATATCACATATACCTTTAACGTTGCCGGCCTTCTTATCCGCTAAGTACTTGGGGCAGTTCCTCTTCTAGTGACAGGTACCCTTGCAATAAAAGCACTCAGTCTCAGGCTTGGGTCCGTGCTTGTTCTTCTTCCCGGCAACTTGCTTGCCGGGCATGGCAACTGCTTTGCTGTCCTTCTTGAAGTTCTTCTTACCCTTGCCTTTCTTGAAACTAGTGGTCTTATTGACCATCAACACTTGATGCTCCTTTTTGATCTCGACCTCCGTTGATTTCAGTATCGAGTACAACTCAGGAATGGACTTCTCCATACCCTGCATGTTGTAGTTCATCACTAAGCTCTTGTAGCTAGGTGGAAGCGACTGAAGGATTCTGTCAATGACCGAGTCATCTGGGAGATTAACTCCTAGCTGAGTCAAGCGGTTGTGCAACCCAGACATTTTGAGTATGTGCTCACTGACAGAACTGTTTTCCTCCATCTTACAACTGAACAACTTATCGAAGACATCATATATCTCGAGCCGGGCATGAGCTTGGAAAACCAGTTTCATCTCTTGGAACATCTCATATGCTCCGTGTTGCTCAAAACACTTTTGGAGCCCCGGTTCTAAACTGTAAAGCATGCCGCACTGAACAAGGGAGTAATCATCGCAGCATGACTGCCAAGCGTTCATAACGTCTTGATCTGCTGAGAAAATGGGTGCATCACCTAGCGGTGCATCAAGGACATACAATATTTTGGAACCGATGAGGATGATCCTATAGCCACGGACCCAGTCCACATAGTTGCTTCCATCATCTTTCAGCTTGATTTTCTCTAGGAACGCGTTGAAGTTGAGGGTGACATTAGCGTTGACCATTGGATCTACAATATAGATTGTAAAGACAATTTTAGACTAAGTTCATGATAATTAAGTTCACATAATCAAATTATTTAATGAACTCCCACTTATATAGACAGCTATCTAGTCATCCAAGTGATACATGATCCATGTCAACTAGCCCATGTCCGATCATCATGTGAGACGGACTAGTCATCCATGGTGAACATCTCCATGTTGATCGCATCTACTATACGACTCATGTTCGACCTTTCGGTCTTCTGTGTTCCGAGGCCATGTCTATACATGCTAGGATCGTCAAGTCAACCTAAGTGTTTCGCGTGTGTAAATCTGGCTTACACCCGTTGTATGCGAATGTTAGAACGTATCACACCCGATCATCACGTGGTGCTTCGGAACAATGATCCTTAGCAATGGTGCACAGTTAGGGTGAACACATTTCTTGAAATTTTATTGAGAGATCATCTTATTTACTACCGTCATTCTAAGCAAATAAGATGTAAACATGATAAACATCACATGCAATTAATATAGTGACATGATATGGCCAATATCATCTTGCTCCTTTGATCTCCATCTTCGGGGCACCATGATCATCACTGTCACCGACACAACACCATGATCTCCATCATCATGATATCCATCATCGTGTCTTCATGAAGTTGTCTCGTCAACTATTACTTCTACTACCATGGCTAACGATTACCAATAAAGTAAAGTAATTACATGGCATTTATTATTGACACGCAGGTCATACAATAAAATAAGACAACTCCTGTGGCTCCTGCCGGTTGTCATACTCATCGACATGCAAGTCGTGAATCCTATTACAAGAACATGATCAATCTCATACATCACTATGCATAACATCACATCCTTTGGCCATATCACATCACAAGGGTTTCCTATATCACTCTGTGACTTGTCCAGATCTATGGTTCCCCCTCCCGCTCATTTGCAGTTGTTGTCACCATGGATAGTTCCGGCGTCTCCCCAATTGGCCGTAACCTCAATGGCAAGAGGCCGCTGGGGTCTCCGGAAGCTAGGGAGGTGGATCCGCTGGCCTATGAGGCATCGTTGTGATCAAAGCTCAGTGATACCCAGGCAACGCGTGAGAGTGATAAGGTGGCCTCCGCTCGTGCTGCTGATAGCTCAGGTGCGTCACCCAGCGCTGATGACCCACAAGTATAGGGGATCGCAATAGTTTCGAGGGTAGAGTATTCAACCCGAATTTGTAGATTCGACAAAAGGGGAGCCAAAGAATATCTGAGAGTATTAGAAGTTGAGTTTTCAATTCAATCACACCTAGACATAAATATCCACAACAAAGTGATAAGTAGCACAGTAATATGATAGTTTGATAGTCGTGGCTATAGTAAAAGTAGCGGTAACGGTAGCAGTAGTGATTTTGTAGCAAGTGCAACAGTGATAGTAGCGGTAGTAACTTAGCAAGAGTAATAAGTGGAAAAATTGTTGGCACTGGATCGGTGTATTCATTGGATTATATTCATCATATAACAGTCATAACCTAGGGCGACACAAAACTAGCTCCAGTTTGTCAATATAATGTAGGCATGTATTCCGTATATAGTCATACATGCTTATGGAAAAGAACTTGCATGCAATCTTTTGTCCTACCCGCCCGTGGAAGTGGGGTCCATAAGGAAACTAAGGGATATTAAGGCCTCCTTTTAATAGAGTACCGAAACAAAGCATCAACACAAACTGAATACATGAACTCCTTGAACTACGGTCATCACCATGAAGTATCCCAAATATTGTCACTATGGGGTTGATGGATCATAATACGTAATAGGTTCATATGACTAGGCAAGATCGGATCAAGAATATAGATATAATGATGATAACATAAATGGTTCAGATCTAAAATCATGGCATTCGGGCCCTAGTGACAAGCATTAAGCATGGTAAAGTCATAGCAACATCAATCTTAGAACATACTGGATACTAGGGATGATGCCCTATGAAAACTTACTCGTTTACATGATCAATCACATCCAACTACTCACCGACCAGCAACCCTACGAAGGAATTACTCACTCCCGGTGGGGAGCATCATGGAATTGGCGATGAAGGAGGGTTGATGATGACGAAGACCGAAGATTCCCCTCTACGGAGCCCCAAACGGACTCTAGATCTGACCTCCCGATGAAGAACAGGAGGTGGTGGTGGATTAGTATCTTGAAACGCGAGGAAAGTTTCTCCATGATTTTTTTTGGAAAAATATGATTTTTAGCGCTGGAATTAGGGTTAGGGGGCCCACGAGGTGAGCACGACCGACTAGGCCGCGCTAGGGGGGCTGGCGTGCCCTGCTGTATCATGCGCAACCAAGGCACCCCCTCCCATGGTTTTTGGCTCCAATAATTCTCAAATATGCTGAAATAATTCTCCAAAAAGTTTCGTTCCGTTCCAAGAAATTTTATTTCTGCACAAAAACAACACCATGGTAGTTCTTCTAAAAACAACATCAGTCCGGGTTAGTTTCATTCAAATCATGTAAATTAGAGTCCAAAACAAGAGCAAAAGTGTTGGGAAAAGTAGATACGATGGAGATGTATCAACTCCCACAAGCTTAAACCCTTGATTGTCCTCAAGCAGTTCAGTTTACAAACTGAAAGTGAGAAAGAAAAACTTTTACGAACTCTTTTGTTCTTGTTACATACATATGCTTAAGTAGCACCCAAGTTTTCAGCAAAGATTATGACTAATGATGTCAACAATAACTCTTAAGGATTATATTAACTCATATCAATGACACAAGAAACTAGCGAGCAATAATTAAATATCTTAAGTGCAAACATTTGTTAGAACCATCATGATATAATATGAAAATAGTGGTATCTAGCTAGCCCTTTCTTTGACCGCAAAACATAAATGCAGAGCACCTCCAAAGTTCAAGCAACAATTAAACATTGTAATTCGTGGTAGAAAAGATCCAGTCATGATGCATCCAACATTCACTATACACAATGCATGAGGATGACAATAGTGCTCTCGGATCTCGCGCTTATTGGAGAAGGTGATGACTCAACATAAAAGTAAATAGATAGTCCCGTCGCAGAGGGAATCAAGGATTTGCAGAGGTGCCAGAGCTCAAGGCTTAAATAAGAGATAAGTATAATTTTGGGAGGTGCACCCTTCCTATCAACGTTATGACCAAGAGCTATAAATATCTTCCATGTTCAACAAATTAGCGGCGGTTCCAAAGCGGTAAAAGTTAATGTTTACTCCCCCTCCACCAAAAATCACACTCCACGGCTAGCCGAATCCACGGGTACCATCCAAACCAACAACATTCCTGGGGGAGTTTTTTTAATTATCTGCATTTCTCATAATGAGATAACCCTCTTAGCATGGAAGATACTGACCACCCCGTGCCGCTTGATACCTCTTGAGCTTGCGTTAGTTTCCCCTTGAAGAGGAAAGGGTGTTGCAGCAAAGTAGATAAGTATTTCCCTTAGTTGATGAGAACCAAGGTATCAATGAAGTAGGAGGGACAAGCAAGTCACCAATGGATGCACCTACACAAACAATCAAACTCTTGCACCCAACGCTATAAAGGGGTTGCCAATCCCTTCACGGTTATTAAGTTCATGAAGAACAGAGTAACGCATTAGATAAGATGACATGATGTAGAGGGATAGAGTCAAAAAATATGATGAAAACCCCATGTTGTTACCCTTGATGGCAACTGTACAAAACGTGCCTTGCTACCCTTTCTTTGTCACTAGGTGAGGACACTGCAAGATTGAACCCAAAACTAAGCACTTCTCCCATTGCAAGAATTACCAATCTAGTTGGCCAAACCAAACAGATAACTCAAGGAGACTTGCAAAGATATGAAATTGTGCATATAATAATTCAGAAAAGACTCAAATAAGATTCATGGATAATCTGAACATAAACCCACAATTCATCGGATCTTGACAAACACACCGCTAAAGAGTATTAGATCAGATAGTTCTCCATGAAGATCATGAAGAACATGGTATTGAAGATCAAAGAGAGAGAAGAAGCCATCTAGCTACTAGCTATGGACCCGTAGGTCTTTGGTGGACTACTCAAGCATCATCAGAGGGGCAATGGAGTTTATGTAGATGCCCTCCGTGATTGGATCCCCCTCCGGCAGATTACTAGAAAAGGCTCCAAGATTGGATCTCTTGGGAACGGAGGCTTCTGGCAGCGGAAAAGTATTTGCGTGGCTCTCTTTGGTGTTGGGGGAATATTTGGGTATTTATAGGACGAAGAATAGGGTTAGGAGACTTGCCAGGAGGTAGCAAGCCTGCCAGGCGTGGCCAGGGGGTGGCCGCGCCTTCCTGGCTTGTGACCTCCTAGCAGATGCCCTGCCATGCACTCCAAGTCTTGTAGATATCTTTCCTTCTAGAAAAAATCATTCCAACGATTTTATTCCGTTTGGACTCCGTTTAATATTCCATATCCGCAATACTAAAAAACAAGGAAAAACAGAAACTGGCACTAGGCTCTAGATTAATATGTTAGTCCCAAATATAATATAAAAGTCATATTAATGCATATAAAACATCCAAAACAAAAAATATAATAGCATGCCAAGATCAAAAATTATAGATACGTTGGAGACGTATCAACATCCCCAAGCTTAATTCCTGCTCATCCTCGAGTAGGTAAATGATATTTTTTTTTGATGTGGAGTGCTACCTAACATATTTATCCATGTAATATTCTCTATTGTGGCATGAATATTCAGATCCATAAGACTAAAAAAAAGCTCAATATTGACATAAAAACAATAATATTTCAAGCACACTAGCAAAGCAATTGCATCTCTTCAAAATATAATGGCAAAAGAAAGTTACCCCTATAATATCATTTGGTCTGGCTATGCTCCACTTCCCCACACAATGTGTTTATATCATACACAACCCCAGTGACCAGTCAAGCAATTGTTTCACACTTATTATGTTCTCAAACCTTTTCAACACTCACGCAATACGTGATCGTGAGCCGTGGATATAACACTATAGGTGGGATATAATATGGTGGAGGTTGTCAAGGAAAAGGTGAAGATAGTCTCACATCAACTAGGTGTATCAACAACCTATGGAGATGCCCATTAGTAGATATCAATGTGAGTGAGTAGGGATTGCCATGCAACGGATGCACTAGAGCTATAAGTGTATGAAAGCTCAAAAAGAAACTAAGTGGACATGCATCATGAAGAAAAGTTCCACTAGTTATATGAAAGTGACAAAATAGGAGACTCTCTATCATGAAGATCATGGTGCTACTTTGAAGCACAAGTGTGGAAAAAGATAGTAGCAATGTCCCTTCTCTATTTTATCTCATTTTTTGGTGGGCATCTAAGGCCTCTTTTTTTTATTTGGGCTTCGCTTGCCTCTTTTTTCATAAAGTCCGCAATCTCACCCCCACTTGTGAGGGAATCATAGCTTCCATCATCCCTTCCTCACAGGGGACATGCTCTAATAATTATAGTCATCACACTTTTATTTACTTACAACTCAAAAGAAAATTACAACTCGATAACTAGAACAAAATATGACTCTATATGCAATATGAAAGTGATGGTGCATGTCATGATAAAAGGAAATGGTGGAAGTTGCATGTCAATATATCTCGGAATGGCTATGGAAATGCCATAATAGGTAGGTATGGTGGCTATTTTGAGGAAAGATATTTGGTGGCTATTTTGAGGAAGGTGTGTTTATTGTACCCGCAAAAGTTGCGCGGTACTAGAGAGGCTAGCAAAGGCAGAAGGGTGAGAGTGCGCATAATCCATGGAATCAACATTAGCCATAAAGTACTCACATACTTATTGCAAAAGTCTATTAGTCATCGACGCAAAGTATTAGACGTATGCTTCTATGGGAGAGGTTGGTAGGAGTTAACCATCGCGCACTCCCAACCCTCACACAAAGGTTGACAATCTATAAACAAATCATGCTCCGACTTCCTTACATAACGGTTCACCATACGTGCATGCTACGGGAATCACAAACCTTTAGACAAGTATTTTTACCAAATCACAATTACTTCCTAACATGACTCTTAACATTACCATCTTTACGTCTCAAAACTTTATACAAGGAATCAAACTTCTCACAAATAATCAATGCACTTAACATGGAAGTTTTTATTATATCCCTTTTGGATGCCTATCATATTAGGACTAAATTCATAAACTAGACCAATTACCATGCTTCTTAAAGACTCTCAAAATAATATAAATGAGGTACAAGAGTTCAATTATTTCTATAAAACACAAACACCACCGTGCTCTAAAAAAATATAAGTGAAGCACAGAGAGCAAAATTGCCTATCTCAAAAGATATAAGTGAAGCACATAGATTATTCTAATAAATTCATGATTAATGCGTGTCTCTATCAAAATATGTATGCAGCAAGAATGATTGTGGCAAACTAAAAATCAAAGACTCATCATACAAGACGCTCCAACCAAAAAACATATCATGTGGTGAATAAAAATAATGCTTCAATTAAATTTACCAATGGATTGAAGACGAAAGAGGGGATGCCTTCCGGGCATCCCCAATCTTAGGCTCTTTGGCATCCTTGAATATGACTTAGGGTGCCTTGGGCATCCCCAAGCTTAGGCTTTTGCCAGTCTTTATTCGATAGTCCATCAAATCTTTACCGAAAACTTGAAAACTTAACCACACAAAACTCAACAGAAAACTCGTGAGATCCGTTAGTATAAGAAAATAAATCACCACTTTAGGTACTGTTGTGAACTCATTCTTTATTTGTATTGGTGTAATACCTACTGTATTCTAACTTCTCCATGGTTCATACCCCATGATACAACCCATTGATTCATCAAAATAGGTAAACAACTCAAAGAAAACAGAATCCGTCAAAAACATAACAGTCTGTAGCAATCTGAAAACTTCGTATACTTATGTAACTAAATAATTTCTGTAAACTTAGGAAAACCTGTGAAATTTATACATAAATCTTGTGTAAAAATTTCAGACTCATTCGACTCTCTGAAAAATTTAGAAAATTCCTAGACTGAGCGCAAAAGTTTCTGATTTTCAGCAAGATCAAATCAACAACCACCATAGATCACCCCAAAGGTTGTACTTGGCTCAAACACTAATTAAAACACCAAAACACAATTAATACAGAAGTAATAATGTGGCAAACACTCAGAAACATAAGAAAAAAACAGAACACAAAAATAAAATTAGGTTGCCTCCCAACAAGCGCTATTGTTTAACGCCCCTAGCTAGGCAAAATGCAATAGATCTAAGTATTTTGATCTTTGGTATGTAATCCCTCAATTGAACACTTATAAGCCCTAGGAGGCCTGTTGTTCTTATCAATAATAATTCTCCTAGGAAAAAAAATCAAGAGATTCAAAGGTATTAATTGGTTCCTTAATAATATTGAGAAAGTTAGGGTGAATACTTATCATCCTAAGATCTTCATCTCCTTTACTATAAGATTCACCCTTATTTTTAGGAACATAAACAAACTTGGCAGCCTTAGTAGGGGAAGGAATTGGAGTAGTTTGAGCCAAAGCAAAAGCGGATCCCAAGTTGGTAATAATTTCCTCTGCTTGCCAATTCTAGAGGAATCTTGTTCCAATTTTTCATTAACTATGGGTTCCTTTTACTTTAGATTTTTTAACATAACTCCTACTTTAGATCCATATTGAGTGATGTGATTATGAATATTTTTCTCCAAGTTTTCAATAAGCTCAACCGTAGCAACCTTTTTTTCAATAATATCAAGCCTTCACATCACATGTTCTAGAGTCAAGTTTGTTCCATTAACCATAATTGGGGGTGAACCTACCAAATTTATCATAGCACTATAAGAATCAAATGTATGGCTTCACAAAAAATTTCCTCCCATAATGGTATCTAGAACATATCTATTCCATGGGGAAATACCTACAGAAAAATTGTGAAGGAGAACGGTAGTAGATTGCTTACAAATAGATCTATTTTGAGCATTGCAAATTCTATATCAAGCATCTTTTAAGTTTTCTCCCTCCCTGTCGGTGTTTACCCAGGTTCGGGCCCTCCAGTGGAGGTAATACCCTACGTCCCGCTTGATTGTATTGATGGTGTAAGGGGCTACAGAGTTGTTCTACCTCGAGATCGTATGTCTAACCCTAGATGAGTTGGTCTCTCTATACCCTAAAACCCTCCGGCTTATATAGATGCTGAGGATGCCTAGGGTTTACATGTTGGAAATATGCCCTAGAGGCAATAATAAATTAGTTATTATCATATTTCCTTGTTCATGATAATCGTTGATTATCCATGCTATAATTGTATTGATCGGAGACTTAAATGCATGTGTGGATACATAGACAAAACCATGTCCCTAGTATGCCTCTAATGGACTAGCTCGTTGATCAAAGGATGGTTAAGGTTTCCTAGCCACGGACATGAGATGTCATTTGATAACGGGATCACATCATTAGGAGAATGATGTGATGGATAAGACCCAAACTACAAACATAGCATATGATCGTGTCAGTTTATTGCTACTGTTTTCTGCATGTCAAGTATATGTTCCTATGACCATGAGATCATGCAACTCATAGATATCGGAGGAGTGCCTTGTGTGTATCAAACGTCGCAATGTAACTGGGTGACTATAAAGGTGCTCTACAGGTATCTCCGATGGTGTTTGTTGAGTTGGCATGGATCAAGACTGGGATTTGTTACTCCGTGTGACGGAGAGGTATCTCAGGGCCCACTCGGTAATACAACATCACAACAAGCCTTGCAAGCAATGTGGCTAAGGGTTAGTCATGGGATCTTGTGTTACGGAACGAGTAAAGAGACTTGCCAGTAACGAGGTTGAACTAGGTATGGAGATGCCGACGATCGAATCTCGGGCAAGTAACATACCGAAGAATAAAGGGAACGTTATACGGGATTAACTGAATCCTTGACATAGAGGTTCGACCGATAAAGATCTTCGTAGAATATGTAGGAACCAATGTGGACGTCCAGGTCCCGCCATTGGTTATTGACTGTAGAGGTGTCTCGGTCATGTCTACATAGTTCTCGAACCCGCAGGGTCTGCACACTTAAGGTTCGGTGGCGTTTCGGTAGTGTAGAGTTATGTATGGTCGTGACCTAAGGTTGTTCGGAGTCCCGGATGAGATCCCGGATGTCACGAAGAGCTCCGGAATGGTCCGGAGGTAAAGATTCATATATAGGAAGTCCCAGTTTGGTTTCTGGAAAAGTTTTGGGCTCATCGGTAGTGTACCGGGAGTATCGGTAGTGTACCGGGAGTGCCGATAGTGTACCGGGGGACCTCCGGGAGGGGTATTTCGACACCAAGAGGTCCATGGGCTGTGGGAGAATAATAACCAGCCCTTAGTGGGCTGGGAAAACAGCCACAAAGGCCCATGGCGCAGGAGAGAAAGTCCTAAAGCAAAAAGTGGAAAATAAGCCAATAGGAGGCAATCCTACTCCAACTAGGATTGGAGGTGAAGTAGGATTGCTCCCACCTCCTATTTCGGCCGACCCAAAGGCCTTGGCTGCCTCTCCTCTCCTCTACTCCTATATATACTAGTGGATTGGGTTGTTTTTGGACAGAATTTCCGGCCACGTGCTACCCGTTTCACCGGTGCACAGTTTCTCCTCTAGATCGGTTTTCCGCAGCGCTTAGGCGAAGCCCTGCCGGAATCACTCCACCACCATCACCGGAGCGCCGTCACGCTGCCGGTGAACTCTCTCTCCTCTCCACCTCCTCTTGCTGGATCAAGACGTGGAGATCGTCATCAAGCTGCACGTGTGCTGAACGCAGAGGTGCCGTCCGTTCGGTGCTAGATCGGAAGGACCGTGATCGAGATCGCGAGACGGTTCGTGATGAGATCGCGGAACGGATCATGATGAGTTCGCGGGACAGATCGTGATCAAGATCGTGAGATGGATCGTGATGAGATCGCGGGACGGATCGTGATGGGATCGCGGGACGGATCGTGATGAGATCGCGAGACGCTCGGCGATTTGGATTGCGAAGATGTTCGACTACACCAACCGCGTTTCTTAACGCTTCCCGCTTAGCAATCTACAAGGGTATGTAGATCCACTCTCCCTCTCGTAGATGCTCATCACCATGGATAGGTTTGCGTGTGCGTAGGAAAATTTTTGTTTCCCATGCGACGTTCCCCATCAGTGGCATCATGAGCTAGGTTGATGGTTCGATGAGATCTCGAGTAGAACACAAAAGGTTTGTGGGCGTTGATGCTTAGATTGCTTCCTCCCTTGGTCAGATTTTGGTTCAGCGGGGTTGTGAGATGAAGCGGCCCGGACCAACATTACTCGTACGCTTACGAGAGACCGGTTCCCTCAATGCAACTTGTTGCTTAGATGGCTTGCGGGTGACAGTTTCTCTCACTTTAGTTGGATCGGATCCGACAAAGGCGGTCCTTGAGAAGGTTGAAAAGCAATCTATGTATCACTGTTGTGGTTTATGCGTAGGTGAGAATCGTTCTTGCTAGATACCCGTAGCAGCCACGTAAAACTTGCAACAACAATTAGAGGACGTCTAACTTGTTTTTGCAGGGTATGTTGTGATATGATATGGCCAATTACATGATGTGATATATGTGATGTATGAGATGATCATGTGATGTATAGATTATCACGACTTGCATGTCGATGAGTACGGCAACCGGCAAGAGCCATAGGGTTGTCTTTAATTATTGTATGACCTGCGTTAAGTGCTATGTAATGCTTTACTTTAGCGCTACGGTAGCAATAGTAGTAGAAGCATGCAGGGCGTGACAACCCCGATGGTGACACGTTGATGGAGATCATGGTGTCATGCCAGTGACGATGGAGATCATGCCGGTGCTTTCTAGATGGAGATCAAAAGCACAAGTTCATGGCCATATCATGTCACTTATGATTTGCATGTGATGTTAATCCTATTTATGCACCTTGTTTTTCTTAGGACGATGGTAGCATTATAAGGTGATCCCTCACTTAATTTCAAGATAAATTGTGTTCTCCCCGAGTGTGCACCGTTGCGAAAGTTCGTCGTGTTGAGACACCACGTGATGATCGGGTGTGATAGACTCTACGTTCACATACAACGGGTGCAAGCCAGATTTACACGCGTAGAACACTCGGGTTAAACTTGACGAGCCTAGCATGTACAGACATGGCCTCGGAACACAAGAGACTGAAAGGTCGAGCATGAGTCATATAGTGGATATGATCAACATAATGATGTTCACCATTGAAGCCACCTTAACTCACGTGATGATCGGACTTGAGTTGGTGAATTTGGATCATGTATCACTCGAATGACCCGAGGGATGTCAATTTGAGTGGGAGTTCTTAAGTAATATGATTAATTGAACTCATTATCATGAACATAGTCAAAGTGTCTTTGAAAATTATGTTGTAGATTACTAGCTCGCGCTGTAGCTCCCTTGTATTTTTATATGTTCCTAGAGAAATAGAGTTGAAAGATGTTGGTAGCAATATTGCGGACTGGGTCCGTGATCTGAGGATTGTCCTCATTGCTGCACAGAAGGCTTATGTCCTTAATGCACCGCTCGGTGCGCCACCCCCTCTAGCGTCGTCTATAGATGTTGTGAACATCTGACACGCACGTTTCGATGACTACTTGATAGTTTAGTGCATCATGCATTACGGCTTAGAATTGAGGCTCGGAAACGTTTTGAACTTCATGGAACATATGAGATGTTCTAGGAGCAGAGATTGTGATCTCAGGCTCGTGCCTGTGTTGCGAGATATGAGATCTCCAACAAGATTCTTTGCCTGTAAGATGAAGGAGAATAGCTCAATCATTGAGCATGTACTCAGATTGTCTGGGTACTACAATCGCTTGAATCAAGTGGGAGTTGATCTTCCAGATAAGATAGTGATTGATATAGTGCTCCAAGTCACTGTCACTAAAGCTACTAGAACTTGGTGATGAACTATAAACGGTAGGGATAGAAATAATGATCCCTGAGCTGTTCGCGATGTTTGACACCGCGAAGGTAGAAATCAAGAAGGAGCGTCAAGTGTTGATGGTTAATCAAACCACTAGTTTCGAGAAGGGCAAGAGCAAGGAGGGAAACTTCATGGATAGCAAGTCAGTTGCTGCTCCAATGAAGCAACCCAAAGTTGAACTCCAACCCGAGACTAAGTGCTTCTGTTATGAGGTGAGCGGTCGCTGAAGCGGAACAACCCTAGATACTTGGCTTCAGATCCGCCCCCCAGACTGGCTTCATGGCCCGAAAAGGGCCTGGCCTAGGGCTTAGGCAAAGAGGTGACCGATCTGCAGAAGTGCCTTCGCTCCCCGGTCGAGGAGGACATCAAGCTAGCTGAGGTGGTCCAGGTGATGCTCCGAAGACACATCCTCCCCTGCTAGCGTGGGAACACTCCTCTATGGGCTCGAGAACTCGAAGCCGAGCCCACAATCCAGAATCTCTTCCTCACTACGCGGGAGAAGCTGTGGAAGGCCCTCTTCAAGTCGATGAAGAGCCAGCCATCCGAGGAGGAGGACAAGGGTCTGCACGCTGCCAAGCCGGACTCTAAGGTATGATTTTCCACGACTTGGTTGGCTCTATTACACAAAGAATCCCTTCATTCTCTTATCCAATCAATTCTGGCAGAAATGGCAGAAGAAGGCCATCAACATCAACAGTCCGGCTCCTCAGCCCGAAGACGAGAGGACCAGGCTGTTAGCAAGGATCTTGTGGAGAAGCCTTACGAGGCTCCCACGAAGAAGGAGAAGAAGAAGAAACCAGGTGAGGCTGGCCTTCGCGTCAAGGACCAGCCTGATGCTGCATCCGAAGACACCCCCACCTCCGCAAATGAGGAGGAGACTAAAGAGGAGGAAGAAGAGGAGGAGGAGGAGGTCGACGGAGAGGGGGGAGGCAAATTTCCCCGCGCCAAGAAGACAGCGGCATCTTCGGACGCCCCGGGGCAGGCAGCTTCTCCTGCCCCGAAGAGGGCGCGACACGCGCGGGTGGTTCTGTCCGACGATAGCTCGGACTCGAGCTCCGCATCCGAAGACCCTGAGGAGGTTCCACGAAGGATCCTAAGGGTCAAGCCCCCTCCATCTAGGTTAGGATCCGAATACCCCTCTACCTATAACTAATAGGTTTAGAGTTTGCTAACACACAGATTATTGGTCCAACAATCCCCCACACGTTATCCCCACCGAGGTAGTATCGGATGGGGAGACCCCACCCACCGAACTGGTGGAGAGCGGGGATGCCTCGCACCCCACCACTCCTGGTGCCACGAAGGACGTCGTGGAGGTGTCGTCCCAGCCTACTCCAATGGAGGCGAACACAGGGGGCGAGGGAGAAAGCATCGTGGCCGAGGCTAACGCTTCGGCCACCGAAGACCAGGGGACAAGGCCCCACCCGGATACCGAGGAGGCCAGATGGATGTGTAATCAGTCCCCTCCGAGGACATCTCCGGAGTGCACTGTGCCTCTTGAGGAACCGGTCCAATCCTCGGTGGGTGATCAAGAAATCCGATCATCCGCAGCACCGCCGACCAACAGGTGGTCGATCCTGGAGGAGGCTCTATCGAGTGCCTCCATCCCCGAGGATCACCGCACCCTTATGGGTGTGGTACTACAAAAGCGTCCAGTCCGTTGACAATGGACTGAAGGAGGCCTTCAAAGGTCTCCTTGCAGGCTTTCAAGTAAGTCACCCGATATTTTGCTAAGATTTTTATTTATTCGTATTGTATACATGGCAGCCCCCAAGCCCTAGGTGAGGTGAACAAGATCACCTAGGGGTCATATCTATAATTCGGGAAGTGAGTACTGATGTGATGTATGCATTTTGTGTGTAATGTAGGCTTCATCATCAGCGGTGGCCAAAAACGGTGCCGAGCTGGACGAGTTACATCGGAAGCTCAAGCACTCCGAGAATGAGGTGGAAGCTATCAACAAGAGGTTTGACGAGGCACAGGGTAAGTCCAAACTAAATCTGAATACTTTCCCCCGAATACTATCAATGCCGATTCCTTTTATATAAAGTTTTATCGTTTTGTAGCTTCATCGAAAGAGATCGAAAAGCTCAAGGCTGAGCCGCAACATGCCAAAGATGAAGCGGCCTTTGAGAAGGCGGCAACCAAAGAAGTGGCCACCGCACTCTCCGCCCTATGAGCTACTAGTGGTAAGCACGAGGCTCGTGTGGCGGAGATACAGGACGAGCTCAAGGATGCTAGCAAGAAGTGTGAGGCCTTGGAGCAGAATAATAAGGCGAGCTCGGCCGAACAGTCCACCATGAAATCCGATCTCCAGAAGGAGCGGATGGACAGAAGGTTCTTCGAGGAGCAAGTTCGCCAAGCCAAGGAGATAGCCGATGGTAAGCCACTAGTAGAAAACAGACCTTTCATCCCAAGCATTAGTCCCGGTCTTGTTACGAGCCGGTACTAAAGATGGTATTACTACTGGTTCGTGCTGACTCCAATGGCTAGGGGCAGGGCGACCTTTAGTACCAGCTCGTGAGGGATCTTTAGTACCGATTCATGTCATGAGCCGGTACTAAAGGGGGCGTGGCAGGCTTTTGGTCAGACTTGGGCCCTGCGTGCCTCTTTAGTACCGTTTGGTGACACCAACCGATACTAAAGGGCAACCTTTAGTACCGTTTGGTGTCACCAACCGGTACTAAAGACTTCCTATATATATATATGCTTCGTCCGCAGCCGATCGAAGGGGCTCTCATTTCTCTGTTTTTTCCCCTGTTCTTCTTCTTGCTCGAAGCTCATCCTCCATTTTGCCAAGGATTTGTCAAGATTTAAAGGCACCCCATCTATCCAAGTGTTCACAAAGGTTAGCAACTTTGCCCCTTCATCTCTCATTGCTAGATTAGCTAGTGGTATGCTCAAAGATATGTGATTTGTGGTTTTAGCTATGTTTTGGAGGAGTGATCATTATGGGGGAGTTTATTTGATTTATATGCAATCTGAGCTCAAATTAACTTGTTAGGTTGCATATGTGTAGGTGTGGTTTATTCGGTGCCTTCCCATCCCCGTTCTAACCACCGTCGATCATCCACACCGTTTCGTCGCGACACCGGCCACCTTGGTGAGCCTCTTGTTCTGCTTAAAAGCTTTTTGTTAAAAACTCACTTGTGTGATTTTGATAGCTGCGTGTATGATTTACTTAC
This sequence comes from Hordeum marinum, assembly GCA_022496015.1. Classification (NCBI taxonomy): domain Eukaryota; kingdom Viridiplantae; phylum Streptophyta; class Magnoliopsida; order Poales; family Poaceae; genus Hordeum; species Hordeum marinum. The sequence continues at coordinate 448,706,249 of CM039678.1, read as the reverse complement.
TTGTATTATTGTTAGTTATTCTATAGTGTCTTGGTTATGGTATCTGCCCACATCGGCCCTTGTCCAGTCTATGATTCAGATGTGGTATGTCGTCATCTTTTATAACTATTTCACACATCATCTAATGTCTATGACAATTAATTATGCCACCAAATTGACGTAGATGTTTTTATCTATAGGAAGTAGTTGAACCAGAATTCCAACCGACTATGCAATTCTGCTCGAGAAATTAACACAAGCTGGAAAAGAAATTGATCATTTGAAAGTAAAATTGAAAAGAACTGAAGATGAGAAGATGGGATTAGAGTTGCATGTTGCCGATATCGTCGATGATCACAAGAACAAGATGGCTGGAATGCGCTTGAAGCTTAGAAAGATTAGGCGTTGGCTCAATTGTTACCTTAGTTGCGATTATGATCGCATTTGTTATTGCATTTACATGTTTTAGATAGTTGTATGTTGTTTTATGAGATGTATGTATGAACTATAAGTATCTATTATTTGTAGTAATAACATTTGGTCACTGCTAGCTCTACTTTGGTTGTAATGTGATGATGAAGTTGTATTAATTTGGTCACTTCGATGTTGTGTAGTGAACATGAGCCGGCAATGGATGTACGATGACCGACTAAGTCCAGGGTTTCTTAACGGCCTGCATGATTTTATTCGTGTGGCCGAGAAAAACAAGCAGAATGGTTTCATGTGTGGTCCATGTCGTGACTGTAAGAATGATAGGAATTACTCTACCTCAAAAACCCTTCACTACCACCTATTGAAGTCCGGTTTCATGTCCGGCTATAGCTGTTGGAGCAAGCATGGATAAAGAGGGGTTATAATGGAATACAATGAAGAAGAAGAGGATGATGACAACTATCCTTTCGATGATACAACAATGGGGGAAGCTGAAGAAGAGGCATCAATGGGGGAAGCTAAAGAAGAGGCATCAGATGAGCCCGTTGATGATTTGGGTCGGGTCATTGCTGATGCAAAGAGAAGCTGCAAAAGTGACAAGGAGAGGTTGAAGTTGAAATGCATGTTAGAGGATCACAAGAAATTATTGTATCTAAATTGTGAAGATGACCAGAAAAAGCTGGGTACCATGCTAGAATTGCTGCAATGGAAGGCGAAGAATGGTGTAATTGACAAGGGATTTCAAGAATTGCTGATAATGATAAAGAAGATGCTTCCAGAGGATAACAAATTGCCTGAAAGTACGTACAAAGCAAAGAAGGTTGTATGCCCTCTAGGATTGGAGGTGCAGAAGATACATGCATGCCCTAATGACTACATCCTCTACCGCGGTGAGGAGTATGAAAATTTGGATGCATGTTCCCAACAATAATATTTCATATTTCTTTTTGTAGTACGTAGAGGTAGTTTAAATCTTCCAATAGTGAGTCTCGGAGAATTTTCAATAACACTAACACCATTCACTTCGAATTGTTTCTTCGGAAAGTGCAGCGTATGCTCATTACCATTGATATGAAAAGTGACTTTGCTTTTATTGCAATCAATAACAGCCCTTTCAGTATTCAAAAAGGGTCTACTAAGGATAATCGACATGTTGTCGTCCTCGGGCATCTCAAGAATAACAAAGTCCATTAAGATAGTAGCATTTGCAACAACAACATGCAGATCCTCACAAATACTATTAGGTATGGCCGTTGATTTGTGAGCTATGTGCAATGATATTTCAGTAGGTGTGAGTTTATTCAAATCAATTCTTTTATATAAAGAGAAAGGCATAACACTAACACCAGCTCCCAGATCACACAAAGCAGTTTTGACATAATTTCTTTTAATGGATTAAGGTATAGTTGGTATTCCAGGATCTCCAAGTTTCTTAGGTACTCCATCCTTAAAAGAATAATTAGCGAGCATGGTGGAGATTTCAACTTTATATATCTTTATTTTATTAGTGATGATGTCTTTCATGTACTTAGCATAAAGAGGCGTCTTTAAGATATCGATTAAACATGTACACACAAAAGACTGGCCTAATCATCTCAGCAAATCGTTCAAATTCTTCATCATCCTTTTTCTTAGATGGTTTAGGTGGAAAAGGTATGAGTTTTTGAACACATGGCTCTCTTACTTTACCATGTTTTGTAGCCACAACATCTTTTTTATCATATCGATTATTTTTAGGTTGTGGGTTATCAAGATCAACAACGGGTTTCATTTCAACATCATTATTTGGTTCTTTATCATTACTAGGTTGGGTATCCTCACGAAAATCACTATCATTATCATTATCACTAGGTGGATGTTCATTACCAGATTGAGTTTCAGGATCAGAAATAGCGACATCATTATTATCGCGAGGAGGTTTTTCTATCTAAGGTTCACTACAAGCATGCAAAGTCCTATTATTTTTCTTCTTAGAACGACTAGGTGTATCAGAATTAATTCCTTGAGAGTCTTGTTCAATTCTTTTAGGTGACCTTCAGGCTAAAGAGGTTCTTGGGTCATTCTACCTCCTCTAGTCACTACTCTAATAGCATGATCATTCATATTACTATTCATTTCATCAAGCAATTCATTTTGAGATTAGAAACTTGTTCTAATTGAGTTTGAACCATAGAGGCATGTTTTCCTACACCTCTAACATCATTACTGATTCTAAATAACAAGTAACTCAAGCGAGCAATCATATCAGAATTATATTTCAATTGTTTCAGAACATTTGCATTGAAGTGATCTTGTTTCATAATGTACTTATCAGACTCATATAAGCATTGACTAGGACGTTTATTGTAAGTGATATCACCTTCATCAAACTTTAACAAAGAATTAACCTCTACCACGTGTGGAGGTGGTGGTGTATTAAGTCCATGTATTTCTTCAATAGGCGGTAAATTCTTAACATCCTCAGCTTTAATACCCTTTTCCTTCATACATTTCTTTGCCTCTTGCATATCTTCAGGACTAAGAAATAAGATACCCCTCTTCTTCAGAGTGGGTTTAAGTGGTAGTTGAGGGAGAATCCAATCATCATAGCTTTTCAATATATTATTCAATAGTTCCTCATCTTGTTCAACAGTTCGTTCCCTCAAAGCACAACCAGCACACCTATGTAGGAAGTCCCTAGAAGCATCAGTTAGTCCATTGTAGAAGATATCAAGTATTTCATTTTTCTTAAGAGGGTGGTCAGGAAAAGCATTAAGCAATTAGATAAGCTTCCCCCAAGCTCATGGGAGAGTCTCTTCCTCAACTTGCACAAAGTTAAATATTTCCTATAAGGCAGCTTGTTTCTTGTGAGTAGGAAAATATTTTTTAGAGAAGTAATAAATCATATCCTAGGGACTACGCACACAAGCAGGAGTAAGAGTATTGTACCATATCTTAGCATCACCCTTTAATGAGAACGGAAATAATTTGAGAATATAATAGTAGTGAATATTCTCATAATGAGCAAATAGGGTGGCTATATCATTCAACTTAGTAAGATGTGCTACCATAATTTCAGTTTCATAGCCATGAAAAGGATCAGATTTAGCCAAAGTGATTAAGTCTGGGTCGATAAATAATTCGTAATACTTATTGGTAACAAAGATAGGCGAAGTAGAAAACTTAGGATCACATTTCATTTTAGCATTCAAATTCTTTTCCTTGTACTTGCATAGTAGTTTCTTAAGATCATATTTATCCTTACAAGCAAGAATCTCTCTAGCTATTTCTCCATCCAAAGCATAACCCTTAGGTATCTTGAGAATTTCAAATCTAGGAGAGCTAGGCCTAATAGGTGTTTCATAATTATCAGTTACAAAGACTTCATCAGTTTCATCAGTTTCAATGATTACATTCTCTCTAGCTCTAGCAATTTGTTCATCAAGAAATTCACGTAGTGGCACATTATCATCAAGCATGGTACTGGCATCATCATAAGCATCATTCATAGCATAAGTAGCGTCATCAATATCTGGATTAATAGCAGGTGGTGGTGTTGAAAAATTAATCATAACAGAAGGTGAATCAAGTGCAGAGCTAGATGGCAGTTCCTTACCTCCCCTTGTTGTAGAGGAAAAAATCTTGGTTTTGGTATCCTTCAGATTCCTCATAGTGATCAATTAATATAAATCCCAAGTGACTCAACAAATATAGCTATGCTCCCCGGCAACGGCGCCAGAAAAAGGTCTTGATAACCCAAAAGTATAGGGTATCACAACAGTTTTCGAGGGTAGAGTATTCAACCCAAATTTGTAGATTCGGCATAAGGGGAGGCAAAGAATATTTGAGAGTATTAGCAGTTGAGTTGTCAATTCAACCACACCTGGAGATAAATATCTCCAGCAAAGTGACCAATAGCACAATAATATGATAGTTTGATAGTAGTAGTAATAGTAATAGTAGCAGTAACGGTAGCAGTAGTGATTTTGTAGCAAGTGCAATAGTGACACTAGTAGTAGTAACTCAGCAAGAGAAATAATTGGAAAAATCGTAGGCACTGGATCGATGAATTCGTTGGATGATATTCATCATATAACAGTCATAACCTGGGGCGGCACGGAACTAGCTCCAGTTCATCAATATAATGTAGGTGTGTATTCCGTATATAGTCATGTGTGCTTATGGAAAAGAATTTGCATGACATATTTTGTCCAACCCTCACGTGGCAGCGGGGTCCATAAGGAAACCAAGGAATATTAAGGCCTCCTTTTAATAGAGTACTGGAACAAAGCATTAACACAAAATGAATACATGAACTCCTCGAACTACGGTCATCACCGTGAAGTATCCCAAATATTGTCACTATGGGGTTGATGGATTATAACACGCAATAGGTGCATATGACTAGGCAAGATCGGATCAAGAACATAATAGGTGCATATGGCTAGACAAGATCGGATCAAGAACATAGATATAATGATGATAACATAAACAGTTCAGATATGAAATCATGGCAGTCAGGCCCTAGTAACAAGCATTAAGCATGGCAAAGTCATAGCATCATCAATCTTAGAACATAGTGGATAATAGGGATCAAGCCCTAACCATGCTAACTCGATTACATGATGAATCTCGTCCAACTCCTCACCGACCAGCAAGCCTACGAAGGAATTACTCACTCCCGGTGGGGAGCATCATGGAATTGGCGACGAAGGAGGGTTGATGATGACGAAGACCGAAGATTCCTCTCTACAGAGCCCTAAACGGGCTCCAGATCTGGCCTCCCGATGAAGAACATGAGGTGGTGATGGCTCCATATCGTGAAATGCGATGAAACTTTCTCCTTGATGTTTTTTTGGAAAATAGGATTTTATAGCGCTGGAATTAGGGTCGGGGGGGGGGGCACGAGGTGATCACGACTCACCAGGCCGCGCCAGGGGGGCTGATGCGCCCTGGTGTATCATGCCAAACCAGGGCACCCCTTTGGTGTTTTTTGGCTCCAATAATTCTCAAGTATTATCAAATAATCTCCAAAAAGTTTCGTTCTGTTTCAAGAACTTCTATTTCTGCACAAAAACAACACCATGGTAGTTCTACTCAAAATAGCACCAGTCCGGGTTAGTTTCATTCAAATCATGTAAATTAGAGTCCAAAACAAGAGCAAAAGTGTTGGGAAAAGTAAATACGACGGAGACATATCAAGCGTCGTCGTGGATCCTTGTGAGGCAGCGACTTTGGGTGGTTCTGGGCCGACGCGTGCGTCTCCGCCTCCGGTGGTGCCCAGATCTGCCCCTATTGGTGGCTCTGGGGCTAGTGGCGGGCCTCGTCTTCTGCAATGTTTCAACAACTCCTCCTTCTCCAACAAATTCCGCAAGTTTGCGTTGACGGTTCGTGGTGACGGTATTCTTCCTCCCCCTGGTGCTCCTCCAGTTTCCGCCATTCGCGCGTCCTCCAGCGCCCCCATGTGGATCTCTGTCTTGTTTCGCTTGTCATTGTCTTGGTCATTTTCAATCACATTACAAATTCCCGCCATTCTGCTTGATCTATCGCCAAGATGGCCATATTACGGTGGACTATGGTAACCGCTACCCCCTCATCCGCCTCGCATTGTTAAGCACTTTGGGACTAGGCTGCCAGGTTGTTATTTATTTGTGCTGGTTGGGAATCTCGAATATGTGCCTCTTGTTCCCGTCATCCAAAATGCTATGATGATTTCAATGTTATCTTATAGTGTGTCTCTCCAGGTGCTTTCAGACAATCTTGGGGCATGGGGCCTGGAGGGCTAGGACTTACAGATTTAGCAGTTAGCTCCGGCCTCCTTTGGGGTAATTTTTCCGTCCATAGACAATCTTAGGATGATCTCTTTGTACACTAGCTTTACCCTTCTTCGCAACCAGCTAGTGATTTGAGTGAAGGGGACCGAGCAGGTGGGAAAGTCTCTGCTTCCTTGACTGAATCTTGGATCCTTCTTGGGGACGTCTCGTCTATTATGCGTAGCTCGGCTACTGTGATGGAATTTTCCGAGTTGGTTGCACTTCCCTTGTCGGTTGACTCCGTTTCTCTTGCCCGTCCTGGTCCGGCCCGTATGCTCATCAAGTGCCTTGACCCTTCCCATGTTCATGGCCATGTGTTGTTCTTTCCTGGTTCCTCTATCTTTCACATTTTCGTCCGCCTCGAGGGTCTCCTCCTTTCACCCCGGGTGCGCTGCAGCCTCCTCCTCCACCTCCCTGCCCCACCAAGTGCTGGCAACCAAGATATGCCAAACAAAACGATTTACACGATTCTAGGCCTCCTTTCCAGCAGCATGAGTGGGATTCTCTTAGCCCTCATCTTCAGAATCTCTTCAAGGATCAGGCGCCGCATGATGGTGGTGGTGCCACTATGACCATGGTATGCTCTGTGACCGCTGCTGCTCCTGTCGCTGGGCCCTCCTTAGGTGCGTTGGCCGAGGCAGGATTCCTTAGCCCCTTCTTGGTTGTCTGCTCCAACCTCCCAGTCAGGCCAGTGTCTCCTACCGTTTCGGGTGTTGAAGATGATCTGATCCGACCCTCCACTCTTCCTCCTCCGGCTGCTGCAGTGCCACGCTCCAAATCTATGTTCTTGAAGTTCTGTGCGAGGTTTGAGGGTTCTAGGGTGTCCCTACTATCCGTTGTAGGGCTCTGTCATCTGCTGCACGGTGACCTAGGCAAGGCGGCACCACATTCGGCTATGGTGGCTACTCCTTCATCGGGGCGCTCCACCCCGGCGCGCTTTGATATGTCTCCAGTATATCTATATTTTTATTGTTCCATGCTATAATATTATTTTGGGTACTTATTTACAAATTTATATTATTTTTGAGCACTAACCTATTGACCCAGTGCCAAGTGCCAGTTCTTGTTTTCTGCATGTTTTTGGCTTGTCAGGTTTATTGTACCAAAGAAAGTCCAATCCATCCAAAACTTTCTCATGATTTTTTGGACCAAATAAAGACCTAGAAGCTTTGGAAGATGACTAGGGGCCACACAAGGGGTCCAATACCCAACAGGACGCGACCAGGCGCTAGGGCACGCCCCCATGGGTACCGGCCTCCTCGGCCGCCTCCTGACGTCCCTCTCTGGCCTTTAATCCTCATATATTACAAAAACCCTAGGAGAGCTCCCGAAACCCTTTTTTCGCCACTACAAGTCTCTGTTCTGCCATGATCCCATTTGGAGGCCTTTTCCAGTACTGTGTCGGAGGGGGAATCCAGCATGAAGGTCGTCTTCATCAACCTCGTTATCCGTGTCAAATCTGACATATCTCGTAGTAGGGGTCCTAAGCTAGGCATGTTGGAGCGATGGTAACTTGTACACAAGATTGTACCCATGTTTGGGCTCTCTCAAGGAGATAAAACCCTAATTCCTCCTTTTGATTATATTGATATGGGGATAGTACATAGTACATGTATGTACCACGAGATTGTTGTAATGAATATGAGATTGTCTATCGACTAGCCTGGCCTCGGTTTATATAATGTACCATAGGCCTAGGGTTTGGAGGAGTCCTTGTCTTGTGTGCCAAGTCTTGTGGAATCTCCCTTGTATGCATCATGGGCTGCCCGAAGTGGCCCATTAGTGAATCATCATGGGGGTCCTCGGCCCGAGCCCCTGGTCGGGAGATGACGTGATGAGTACCCCCTAGTCCAGGACACCATCAGTAGCCCCCTTCACTGGTCTTCAACATGGGGACACTCCTCGTTTCTTCCGAGCTGTTGTTCATCTTCGGCCATTGGCCTTGAAAACTGGTTCAACAAATCTTCCCATCTCCAATCTTGAGGATTGCCGAGGTGTATCCGAAGAGTTCACACGTCGGGCATCTGACGAGCCCCTTTAATTTCTTGGCTTTATCAATGCCTTATTATTTTTTACACCACACCTCGGGTTTGAAGTGTTTCTCGTGTGGTGGTGTCTTGTTGCGTCCAAGCTCCAACACCGAACTGCATCCGATGTGTATTTTGCATCTGAGCTCTAGCGCCGGAGTGCATCCAAGCTCCAACGCTGGACTACATCTAAGCTCCAACACCAAATTGTGTCTGAGGTGTCTTAGATTACCTCAATCTTGAAAAAGTTGAAGGAGTTCATCCGAGCTTAATGCCGTAAATACCTTCTATGTAGCCAGCCAATTGCGCCTGAGCTTTATGCCGGACTGTTTCTGAGCCCAACGTCGGACTACGTCCGAGCTTTATGCTGGACTGCTCCCGAAGTGTCTTTTTGCAATCGAGCTCGAACACAAAACTGCGCCCGAGCTGGATGTCGGTCTACTTCCGAGTTGGTGCACCACCTCGGTCTCAGGCTATTTTTGTGAAATTTATTTCTGATCAATGTAATTTATTCTATGACGAGCTGTATAACTAGTAGCCGTCAAGGTGTGTGTCCGTCTAAAACCCAAGATGCACCTGAAAGATAAAAATAAAACCACTGACCCTAGTAGCCCCTGAAACGTAGGTCAATTTCCAAAATCGGCCTGAGGATCAAGTTATTGCTTGGCAACATACTTTTAGGGACACAAACGTGGTGTGTAGTAGTTCCCAAGACTTAGGATGGGTGTAACCGACCAACCCGAGGATCGAATCTCCTCGGAAATTGTATTGAACTTTGATTTTGCTGCATTGAATAGGCAATGCGATAGCCCCCGAGCCATAATTTGGGCATGAGTGATCGAATTAAGGATCGATATTTGTTTGTCACAAACTTTGTTATGTTTGATCCAATTTATGAGTAATGATTCTATGTATCCAAGTACTTTACATCATTACTGCTTGGACCCGCATTGTACAAGACTTTGTTGACCAATCATCGGCTTCAACCTCCTCAGCCAGTAGCGAAGGAGTGTTTGTCCTACTTTATGACGCCTTTATAAGGGCAAAGATTTATGGCAAAAAAGGCAATCCAGCCATACGGTTTTATAAACAAAGGTACGCGGAGAGATATGTTATATATTACTATTTAACATAAGAAACATCATCTGGGAAAATAGTTCATTTATAAGCTCCTTTTCCTAGGATATCATGTGAAACTTCAATTCTGATCAATGTGGGAGGAAAATACTGGGGATTGATACGTCTCCAACGCATCTATAATTTTTGATGATGGCATGATATTATATTATCTGTTTGGATGTTTTATATGCATTAATATGCTATTTTATATTATTTTTGGGACTAACCTATTAATCTAGAGCCTAGTTTTTGTTTTTCCTTGTTTTTGCATATTGCAGATATGGAATATTAAAGGAGTCCAAACAGAATAAAATCTTTGGAATGGTTATTTCTGGAAGGAAAGAGATCTACCAGGCTTGGAGTGCACGGCAGGGCATCTGCTAGGAGGTCACAAGCCTGGGAGGCGTGGCCACCCCCTGGCCATGCCTGGAAGGCTTGTCACCTCCTGGCAGGTCTCCTAACCCTATTATTCATCCTACAAATACCCAAATATTCCCCCAACACCAAAAAAATCCATGCAAATACTTTTACGCCGCCAGAAGCCTCTGTTCCCGAGAGATCCAATCTTGGAGCCTTTTCCGGTAACCTGCCCGGGGGGGGGGTCCGAACACGGAGGGCATCTACATCAACTCCATTGCCCCTTCGATGATGCGTGAGTAGTCCACCATAGACCTACGGGTCCATAGCTAGTAGCTAGATGGCTTCTTCTCTCTCTTTGATCTTTAATACCATGTCCTTCGTGATCTTCATGGAGATCTATCCAATGTAATACTCTTTTGTGGTGTATATGTCAAGATCCGATGAATTGTGGGTTTATGTTCAGATTATCCATGACTCTTATTTGAGTCTTTTCTGAATTCTTATGTGCATGATTTCATATATTTGCAAGTCTCTTCGAGTCACTGGTTTGGTTTGGCCAACTAGATTGGTAATTCTTGCAATGGGACAAGTGCTTATTTTTGGGTTCAATCTTGCGGTGTCCTCACCCAGTGACAAAGTAGGGGTAGCAAGGCATGTATTGTATTGTTGCCATCAAGGGTAACAAGATGCGGTTTTCATCATATTGCTTGAGTATATCCCTCTACATCAAGTCATCTTACCTAATGCGTTACTCTGTTCTTCATGAACTTAATACGCTAGATGTAGGCAGGAGTCAGTTGATGTGTGGAGTAATAGTAGTAGATGCTGAATCATTTCGGTCTACTTGACACGGACGTGATGCCTATATGCATAATCATTGCCTTGGATATCTACATGATTATTCACTTTTCTATCAATTGCTTGACAGTAATTTGTTTACCCATCGTGATACTTTCCTTCAAGAGAGAAGCTTCTAGTGAAATTTATGGCCCCCGTGCCTACTTTCCATAATATATTTTCAGATCTATAAACCAAAAATACCAAAAATACCTTGCTGCAATTTATTTATCTTTTACTTTCCGCACTCATTTACATCTATCTCTATCAGATCTAATCCTTGCAAATAACCGTGAAGGGATTGACAACCCATTTATAGCGTTGGGTGCAAGAGTTTGATTGTTTCTGTAGGTGCATCCATTGGTGATTTGCTTGTTCCTCCTACTGGATTGATACCTTGGTTCTCATCAACTGAGAGAAATACTTATCTACCTCACTGCAACACCCTTTCCTCTTAAAGGGAAAACCAATGCAAGCTCAAGAGGTAGCAAGAAGGATTTCTGGCACCGTTGCTGGGGAGGATACATAGCAAGTAAAGACAAGAACTCTCCCGTCAACTTGCCAATTTCTGGCGCTGTTGCCGGGGAAGATACACATCAAGCCTACCAAGTACCCATCAGAAACTCATCTCTTGCATTTATATCATTTCCCATTTGCCTCTCGTTTTCCTCTCCCCCACTTCTAAAACGATTTTCAGAAAATACCAAAAAGTTTTGCCTTTTTATTCGCCCCTCTTCCGTTCGCCTTTTCGTTTGCCTTTTGTTTGCTCTTGTGTTGGATTGCTTGAACTCATGGCTAGCCGTACTACTTTAGTTAGCACTCCTGAGAATTAAGTTCTTAATTTTAAGCTAAGGGAGGGAGAAAACTTAGAAGATGCTTGGTATAGAATTTGCAATGCTCAAAATAGATCTATTTGTAAGCAATCTATTACCGTTCTCCTTCGCAATTTTTATGTAGGTATTTCCCCATGGAATAGATATGTTCTAGATACCATTATAGGAGGAATTTTTTTGGGAAGCCATACCTTTGATTCTTATAGCACTATGATAAATTTGGTAGGTTCACCCCCAATCATGGTTATGGAACAAACTTGATTCTGGAACATGTGATGTGAAGGCTTGATATTATTGAAAAAGGTTGCCACGATTGAGCTTATTGAAAACTTGGATAAAAAGATTCATAATCACTTCACTCAATATGGATCTAAAGTAGGAGTTACCTTAAAAAATATAAAGAAAAAGGAACCCATAGTTCATGAAAAATTGGAACAAGATTCCTCTAGAATTGGCAAGCTAGAGGACATTATTACCGACTTGGGATCCGCCTTTACTTTGGTTCAAACTACTCCAATTCCTTCCCCTACTAAGGCTGCCAAGTTTGTTTATGTTCCTAAAAATAAGGGTGAATCTTATAGTAAAGGAGACGAAGATCTTAAGATGATAAGTATCCACCCTAACTTTCTCAATATTATTAAGGATCCAATTGCTACTTTGAATCTCTTGATATTTTACCTAGGAGTATTATTATCCTAGGGCTTATAAGTGTGAAATTGAGGGATTGCATACCAAAGATGACAATACCTAGATCTATTGCATTTTGCCTAGCTAGGGTCGTTAAACAATAGCGCTTGTTTGGAGGCAACCCGATTTTATTTTTGGTTTCTGTTTTTTTCTTATGTTTTTGAGTGTTTCCCAAATTATTACTTCTGTAGTATTTTTGTTTTGTTGTTTTAATTAGTGTTTGAGCCAAATAAAACCTTTGGGGTGATCTATGGTTGTTGTTGATTTGATCTTGCTGAAAAACAAAAACTTTTGCACCAATATAAATAAAGAATGGGTTCACAACAGTACCTAAAGTGGTGAATTATTTTCTTATACTAACGGATCTCACGAGTTTTCTGGTGAGTCTTGTGTTGTGAAGTTTTCAAGTTTTGGGTAAAGATTTGATGGACTAAGGAATAAAGACTGGCAAAAGCCTAAGCTTGGGGATGCACAAGGCACCCTAAGTCATATTCAAGGATGCCAAAGAGCGTAATCTTGGGGATGCCCCGGAAGGCATCCCCTCTTTCGTCTTCAATCCATCGGTAAATTTACTTAAGGCTATATTTTTATTCACCACATGATATGTGTTTTGCTTGGAGTGTCTTGTATGATATGAGTCTTTGCTTTTTAGTTTGCCACAATCATCCTTGCTGCATACATCTTTTTAGAGACACACGCGTTAATCATGAATTTATTAGAATACACTGTGTGCTTCAGTTATATCTTTTGAGATAGGCAATTTTGCTCTATGTGCTTCACTTATATTTTTTTAGCACGATGGTGTTTGTGTTTTATAGAAATAATTGAACTCTAGTACCTCACTTATATTATTTGAGAGCCTTTAAACAACATGGTAATTGGTATAAGTTACGAATTTAGTCCTAATATGATAGGCATCCAAAAGGGATATAATAAAAACCGCCATATTATGTGCATCGAGTATTTGTGAGAATTTGATTTCTTGCATAAAGTTTTGAGACGTAAATATGGTAATGTTATGAGTCATGTTAGGAAGTAATTGTGATTTGGTAAAAATACTTGTGTAAAGGTTTGTGATTCTAGTAGCGTGCACGTATGGTGAACCATTATGCAAGGAAGTCGGAGCATGATTTGTTTATAGATTGTTAACTCCTACCAACCTCTCCCCTAGGAGCATGCGTGTAATACTTTGCTTCGATGACTAATAGACTTTTGCAATAAGTATGTGAGTTCTTTATGACTAATGTTGAGTCCATGGATTATACACACTCTCACCCTTCCACCTTTGCTAGCCTCTCTAGTACCGTGCAACTTTCGCCGGTACAATAAGCCCACCTTCCTCAAAACAGCCCCCAAATATCTTTCCCCAAAACAGCCACCATACCTACCTATTATGGCATTTCCATAGCCATTCCCAGATATACTTCCATGCAACTTCCACCATTTCCTTTTATCATGACATGCACCATCACTTTCATATTGCATATAGAGTCATATTTTGTTCTAGGTATCGAGTTGTAATTTTCTTTTGAGTTCTATGTAAATAAAAGTGTGATGACTATCATTATTAGAGCATATCTCCTGTGAAGACGGGATGATTGAAGCTATGATTCCCTCACAAGTGGGGATGAGATTCCGGGCTTTATGAAAAATAAAAGAGGCCAGCAAAGCCCAAACGAAAAAAGAGGCCTTAGATGCCCACCAAAAAATGAGAGAAAAGAGAGAAGGGACATTGCTACTATATTTTTCCACACTTGTGCTTCAAATTAGCATCATGATCTTCATGATAGAGAGTCGCCTATTTTGTCACTTTCATATAACTAGTGGAATTTTTCTTCATGATGCATTTACACTTAGTTTCTTTTTAAGCTTTCATACACTTATAGCTCTAGTGCATCCGTTGCATGGCAATCCCTGATCGCTCATATTGATATCTATTACTGGGCATCTCCATGGCCCATTGATATGCCCAGTTGATGTGAGACTATCTTCTTCTTTTCCTTGACAACCTCCACCATATTCTTTTCCACCTATAGTGCTATATCCATGGCTCACGCTCATGTATTGCTTGAGAGTTGAAAAGGTTTGAGAACATAATAAGTTTGAAACAATTGCTTGACTTGTCATCGGGGTTGTGCATGATATAAATACTTTGTGTGGGGAAGATGGAGCATAGCCAGACCATATGATATTGTAGGGATAACTTTCTTTTGCCATTATATTTTGAAGAGATGCAATTTCTTTGCTTGTGTGCTTGAAATATTATTGTTTTTATGTCAATATTGAGCTTTTGTTTTGAGTCTTATGGATCTGAATATTCATGCCACAATAGAGAATATTACATGGATAAATATGTTAGGTAGCACTCCACATCAAAAATTCTGTTTTTATAATTTACCTACTCAAGGATGAGCAGGAATTAAGCTTGGGGATGTTTATACGTCTCCAACGTATCTATAATTTTTGATGTTGGCATGCTATTATATTATATGCATTAATATGCTATTTTATATTATTTTTGGGACTAACCTATTAATCTAGAGCCTAGTACCACTTTCTGGTTTTTCCTTGTTTTTGAGTATTGCTGATATGGAATATTAAACGGAGTCCAAACGGAATAAAATCTTCAGAATGATTTTTTCTGGAAGGAAAGAGATGTACCAGACTTGGAGTGAACGGCAGGGCATCTGCTAGGAGGTCACAAGCCAGGGAGGCGCGACCACCCCCCTAGCCGCGCCTGGCAGGCTTGCCACCTCCTGGCAAGTCTCGTGACCCTATTCTTGGTCCTATAAATACCCAAATATTCCCCCAACACCAAAAAGAGCAAAGCAAATACTTTTCCGCTGCCAGAAGCCTCCGTTCCCGAGAGATCCAATCTTGGAGCCTTTTTCGGTAATCTGCTGGAGGGGGATCCAATCACGAAGGACATCTACATCAACTCCATTGCCCCTCTGATGATGCGTGAGTAGTCCACCACATACCTACGGGTCCATAGCTAGTATCTAGATGGATTCTTCTCTCTCCTTGATCTTCAATACCATGTTCTTCATGATCTTCATGGAGATCTATCCAATGTAATACTCTTTTGCGGTGTGTTTGTCAAGATCCGATGAATTGTAGGTTTATGTTCAGACTATCCATGAATCTTATTTCAGTCTTTTCTGAATTCTTATATGCATGATTTCATAACTTTGCAAGTCTCTTCGAGTTATTGGTTTGGTTTGGTTAACTAGATTGGTAATTCTTGCAATGGGAGAAGTGCTTAGTTTTGGGTTCAATCTTGCTGTGTCCTCACCCAGTGACAAAGTAGGGGTAGTGAGGGACGTATTGTATTGTTTGCCATCAAGGGTAACAAGATGGTGTTTTCATCATATTGCTTTAGTTTATCCCTCTACACCATGTAATCTTACCTAATGTGTTACTCTGTTCTTCATGAACTTAATACTCTAGATGTAGACAGGAGTCAGTCGATGTGTGGAGTAATAGTAGTAGATGTAGAATCGTTTCGGTCTACTTGACACGTACATTATGCCTATATACATAATCGTGGTCTCGTATGTCTACATGATTATTCTCTTTTCTATCAATTGCTTGACAGTAATTTGTTTACCCACCGTGATACTTTCCTTCAAGAGAGAAGCCTCTAGTGAAATCTATGGCCCCGAGTCTACTTTCCATAATATATTGTCAGATCTGTAAACCAAAAATACCAAAAATACCTTGCTGAAATTTATTTATCTTTTACTTTTAGCACTGAAATTTATTTATTTATCACCAAAAATACCCGAGTCTACATCTTTCTCTATCAGATCTAATCCTTGCAAATAACCGTGAAGGGATTGACAACCCCTTTATAGCATTGGGTGCAAGAGTTTGATTGTTTGTGTATGTGCATCCATTGGTGACTTGCTTGTTCCTCCTACTGGATTAATACCTTGGTTCTCATCAATTGAGGGAAATACTTATCTACTTAGCTACATCACCCTTTCCTCTTCAAGGGAAAACCAACGCAAGCTCAAGACGTAGCAGGGATTTAGTTCCGCGAATGTTCCCGAACTCTATGGTCTTTAATGAACCAAAATTTTCACTTCCATCGTTTCCGACTAATTATATTTTTAAGATGGCCATCTTTGGCTTCACCCAGTGAGAGGTACTAACCCGGATGACCCAGAAGTAACAATCACAAAGGTGCTCCCTTTACCCCCTAGCCGAACAATCGGGAACATAGCGGGTAAGAACAGGAGCGAGGCAACTCACCTTGGCTAAAATCTTAAGTCAAATTGATGCATATCTATGGCTACATAGCGATCACTATGGAAGGCAGCGTTCGTATATTAGGTACAAACGCTGATAATATATTGGCCTCTCCAGGAATCCAGATGTATATATGCCGAGGTGCCACAAGGAACCCTCGGTATGATTTATTTTGACTCTATTGCTACTGTTTATAATCTGAAAGTAACCCATCATCAGCTTCCACCCCTTTGTAGATTCTATGCAGGGGGTTTCCATACAAACAAGACAACCCTTAGCTGACGTCTCGGTGCCCGGAGGCGGTTGTGTTAGTGAAAACAAGGCAATCAAATATTCAGGCTTTATAAATTTCACTTAGTTATAGGACCATATGTTGGGGGTAACTTAATAGACCCCAGTATACGTCGAATCCTCGGATCATTCGAGGTCAAACCACCCACAAGTTGGCCTCTTTGAGAAAGAGAGGCCCTTCGTTTTACTCGAATAACCTCGATCGGTTATATTTGGTTGAACACCACCTGCGGTTCGCTGACCGATTTGCGCTTGTGGTGAAAGTCAGCTTTCGACTTTCTCTAACTGAGGCACTTAACTAGTTAAACCGGAAGCGACAATCACTGTGGTTCTCCCTTTACCCCTTAGCCGAACAAAGCGGAAACGTAAGGGGTAAGGATGGGATCCAGGCAATCCAGCTATAGATCAAAGACACAACTCGAAATTGATGCATATAAATGCTAAATACCAAGGATATTTTGCCGAGGACTGCCTGGAGTACCTCGGTTTTTGGTGGGTTCAATGCTAACTGTAGACCCGCTTTAATATTGCCGATGCATGAAATGCATCTGGAATTATACTGTGAAAGTTTGTCTCGGAAAAAACAAAAAACTTATGCAAAAACTTTCTGCTTAGATAAAAGAAAATTGTGTCAAACCGAAATTGGTATTAAAATTAATACATGCTACGGTTATGTTTAAACATGATAAACCCAATCTCCAGACTCTAAGCGGGTCAGCCTTTGGCTTCAATCTCCATATCCGGAAGGCGGAGTGTTTCTCCGAGGCCAGTTTAGCGAAGTAAACACGAGCGCTCTAGAGAGAAAACAGGCCACCCAACTATTGACCACAAACTAGTGTTGAAAAAAGGAGTAGTAGAAAAAGACTTTGCAACAACCAAGAAGTAAACACGTTTATTATAAACGGCCCGTATAAATTTGAGAGCCCTTGATTAAATCGACTAAGGAAATTTTTAACAGACAACTTTTTTAACAAAGAGAGCTGAGCACGAAAACGACTTAGCTGGTTAATGTGGTCGGTGCGGTCCGGGGTTGTGATGGGTCCTCGGCTTGGCCTAGGTCCCACCCCTTAAGCCCGAGGTAATCAAGCGAAGATCTCGGGTTGAGAAGTGGCAACGCAACACGGTTTCTGCGGCGAGGCGAAGCCTCCCGGACTAGCCGAGGAGACAGAGTAGTTCGACAGCGTGACAGTGAAGCCCCTGGTTATCATGGGAAAAGGAAGTGTTTTTAATAAAAAACTTTTTTATTTAACACAAATATAATGCTTGGTCGGACCATTTAAAAAAAAGCATGAAAGTGACTTAGCTGGTTAATGTGCTCGGTGTTGCTGATGCGGTCTGGACTTGAGGTAGGATGCATAAGCCCATTGATCTGTGAAAAATCCGGCATGGTGCATTGTCCTCGGCTTGAACGAGGTCCTAGCCCCAAGCCAGTTCCGAGGTAGCTGAGTGAGTAGGTCATCTTGACGAAGTGATGACACAACATTGCAGGCATGGCGGGCGCAGTCCCTGGTCTAGCCAAGGGGTCACAACAGCTCGGTAAGGTGACGTTAGAGCCCCAACAGTAGGTTGGTGAAGTGATGTCAAAGCCCCCAATCCAACCAAGGTGAGGTCGATAGTGTGACCCCGACTTAATGAAGTGACAACGTGAGTACGCCGACACTTGGCAGTGCACCAAGGTGATGACACAATTCGGTCGACAGGGGTGAGATGACGATGTCGGCGCGCCGAGGTGACTGTCTAATAGGGTTGGAGCCGATCACCTGTGCACATAAAATAATGCAAGCAAAAAGTAATATCAAGTAATAATAAAAATCCTCTACATAATTAATTTAGATGATGTAAATAATTAAAGAGATATGGCATGGATGCCAAAGTAGATGTCGACGCAGGTCATCGACACGGCACGACGAGAGCATGCTGAAGTCCAAATTCACGAGGCGGTCCGAATTCCAGATGCGACGTTCGGCCGCGAACGTGAATCTGACTGGACTTTCCCATAGGCCGTACTGCAATCTGCGTACACACAGTTGCACAAACTTGGCGGAACATCTGATGGAAAAAATAATGTATGTTGTATGTAATCATTAGGAGGAATAGCACCTGATGTTGGACCCAAATCAACTAGTAATAAAATATTGGATCAAATTCGTACGGTGTAATAGGTCCAACATGGGTGTTAGGGTGTACAGGTATACAGTACTACCCACAGAAGGATCAAACCAATCTAGTACTAGAAAAGTGCAAGGAAGACATACTACGAGACAAACGCATGGACTAACTCATGGCTTAATTAAATAAAATAAAGAAAGAAGGGCTGAATCTCCCTGTGGGCTCGCTAAATTTATGTCAGCCCCGGTGTGTTGCTTGTCGGTGTCGAAACCGGCGGATCTTGAGTAGGGGGTCCCGAGCTGTGAGACTAGGATCGATGGTAACAGGGGACGAAGGACACGATGTTTACACAGGTTCGGGCCCTCCTACGGAGGTAAAACCCTACGTCCTTCTTGATTATATTGATGATATGTAGATTACAGAGTTGATCTACCTCGACATCGAATAGCTAAACCCTAGATGAGTTGTCCTCCCCTATAACCTAAAACCCTCTGGCTTATATAGATGCCGGGGAGTACTAGGGTTTACACATGGTCGGTTGCACATTAGAGGAAAAACACACCTATCTATTATCGAAAACCTAGAAGATATGCCAGGACTCCTTGAAGCTTCTACCCTAGCGACGGGGCTTTGATCATCCAATGCTCATCCAGCGGCCCACATAGTTCGGCCCATGAGAAACAGGTCGGCTATCTGAGGACTCCTTAAACCAGGACTCCCTCAGTAGCCCTCGGACTAGCCTCCAACGCCGAGGTATATCGGGACAAACTTGTGCATCGAAGTCTCTGGCTTGCGAGGCGAGTCCCTCTATCCCTTCTTGTTTGGCAACCATCCTATCATCAGTGAAATCCCAAGAGTCACAAACTTGCCGGGTCCACTATCATAACCGTCAATATTTTCTTGATTTTTGCGCGCCGAGGGGAGACGAGCGGTTCAGAAGATTTGTACAAGACTGCCCCTCCCACAAAGGAGGCACCACCCATTTAAACAAACTGAATCATGGTCTAGGCCACATCCTCTTCTTCCTCCCCATCGGAAAAAACCTCCAGTGAAGGATCATCACAAGAACATGGCGAGCGCTCCTAGCTCTTCCTCGCGCCCTTACGGCTCCCATCCCGGGGAGTGGGCAAGTTGCTCTATGTCCCTCCTTCGACTATACAACCTCGAGACCCAAGGGTATCTTCCTCCCTCGGATCTGGCGATTACCCGTGCCGGTTTGACTTCATTCAATGGTGAAGAATTCGTGGAAAATTTCCCCAATCCTTGTTCACTTCCTCTTGCGGTGTCTCGGGTTCCCCATTCATCCATTCCCGAGGGGGTTATTGGAGTTCTATGGGATCCAACTCCATCATCTCACCCTAGGGTCTATTCTGCACATCTCGGGCTTCATCGCCCTTTGCGAGATGTTCCTAGGCTGCGAGGCACACTTCGAATTGTGGAGGAAGTTCTTCTGCCTCGTCCCTTGCACTCGGGACAAGACAATTTTAGAGGTCAGAAGAGCCGAAATATGCCCCATAGCAGGGACGAGGTATCCAGTGGGAAAACCGAAGGAGTTCGAAGAATGGTCTTCAGAATGGTTCTACATCGAGGATGTCCCCCTATTTGATCCAGCTCGGAGGGGTCTACCCGAATACTCTGATGCCCCTTTGAAGAAAAGGTACAACTGGTGACCAAAGAGCTCATCCCATGAGGACGTCGTTGAAGTGCAACGGTTGCCAGCCCATGTAAGGATACTAACCCATCAAAAGCTGACCATGATAGACATCATGGCCGCCGCCATTACTCGGTGCGTTCAGCCTCTCCAGCAGAGAATATACCCTTTGTGGTGTTACAACGGGACAAGCGACATCACTCGCTCCCAAAGACTGGGCCTTGCTGATCAAACAACATTAGCTATCGCACTTGCCAACCTATACATAGGGGAGCAAGAAGATTTTGTTCGGCTTCCATCCAAGGAGGGATACTCAAGTCACAATCCCATCGAATTGGTGAGCCTTCCAAATCCGTGACCATAATTCGCGTCTTCAATTTGTCCTTTTTTTGACCGAAGCCTTTAAGTTTTGTGAACAGGAATGGGGGAGCTTCATTGAGACAGTTAACTGTCCGGCCCCCAACCCGAGGACTATTCTCGCGATGACGATCCGGGCTTTCATGAAGACCCGGATTTGTCAATTGAGCTTGAAGACGGGGTTTTCTACCAGGAGAGCCTCAACTGCTCCATGGTCGCTATCATAGCCGATTACCCTGGATCATTCCCTTCTCCTGCCATAAGCAAGTAGAAGAAAAACTCGTCTTGCAAAAGACAAGCATCCTCCAGCGACCCAAACGCGCTGGCTCCTACTCCCAAGCATTGTTAGTCGCGCGACATACATCGGCTATAGTGGCAATGCCTGGACCAGAAAGCAATAGGGATCTGTCAAATGAGCCGGCTGTGGGGACAAGCGCGCCCACTCGTTCAACTCAAAGGTACTTTGTTTGTCTGATTTATTATCATGACCAATAGAGACTCACAAGAGACCTTTCAACCATCTTCTGTTGAGGATGTTACTAGGGTGTCCAGTAGTGCTCACAATTCCAGATCTCCCGCTCATGCTGAACCCACCGCGGAGGTCCCTATGGTCAATCGGGACCCTGAAGACTCCGGTGACGCGATGTCAGTTACCAAATGCGAGGTGGAGGGCGCTATGAATCATAGGTGGTGACGAGAAGCCCTGCGCCACCCAACACTTTCTGAACAAGAGTTTGATGCTCTTCGCTTGGCATATGCACACATCGAAGCTGCCCGAGCTGGGTTCGGGGAACCCATGTACCTGATATTGTCCAGCCTGCAGGTGAGTAGTCGGCTATAAGAGTCCGAACACCCATGTAAACCTAGTAGCCCCCGAGCCTTAAATTGGTTGGAGCGACTGAATTAAGGGTCCTTGTATTGTGTTAATGCAAGCCTCGAGGCAGCATAGTGAGCAATTGGAGGTACTGGAGGCAAGCCGAACATAAGTGGAAACCGTGAAGGCTGAATTGGATCATGTAAATAGTTTTACCCGGGAGGCACATGGTGAGTTTACCCGTTCTTCTGATCTTAGTATATAATCCCATGCTGACGCAAGGGTACTTTGTAGTAGCTGAATCAATAGGGCAATGGCAGAAAGATTTGTAGGTGGCCCGAGAATCTGAGCGGTACGCCGAGTCCCAGCATGAAGACGGTTGTCGTTCATTGCAACGAAACCTTAAGGAGAAGAAATGCCTCCAGGTGGAAAAGAAATAGCATGCCGAAGAAACTGAGAGCTTAAAGGCTCAGTTGGCCGAGGCCCAAGAAGAGAACCGGAAATTACAGAGGGGCATGTTCGGTAATTGTGATTCTAACATCGGACATTACTTCTTTATATATGAAGTATAATGGACATGCCTTGACTCATGTATTGGTCTCCTGTCTGGGCGTCCCGAGGAAGAGATCGGATCCTACTGGGGAATCCTTCTGAAGGAGCTGTCCGCCCTTCATGAGCGGGCTCGGATGGCCATGAAGAGCATGATAAAAGCGTTCAGGTGTGCTGAGCAACCTCTAGAGGAGATGACCGAACTAGTTGATCGATTCAAGGGTGCCCGAAGTAGGTTCGAGCTATGGAAGACATCGGGCTACCGAGAGGGAGCACGGGAGGCATGGGCGATGATCAAGACCTGTTATACCGGCCTTAACCCCGAGCGTATGGCTCGGGTTGGGACGGTAGGGTCGGATGGGCAAGAAGTGCCGCTCCACTTGGCGTATGTCCAAGTGATGCATGGCGCCCGTCTCTCATAAGAAGACTTCTCCCTGGATACCTTAATAGACAATCTCGATCAGTAGCGAGATGTATGATTATACGTAACTATGTACTAATAATTGAGAAATTGCTCCGTCTATGTTATAAACTTTGTCTTAGCCGGCCATCGGCTTTGACCTCCCATGCTAAGAGCTTGGGAGTGTTCCTTATAAAATATCACTCGAGAAGAGTGAATTATGTTCAGGGAACCAGGCAATCCGGCCATTTGGTGCGAACGGGCAGAAAGCACACAGGGAGATATGTTATATTACTGCTTAGTGGAAGAAACATCTTCCAAAGAAAATAGTACCTCTATCGATACCTTTCTTCAGGGTGCTACGTAAATCGTAGGTAGTAAGGCCGTATACTGCTAGTATGCCACTAATCGCTTTTTTGAGAAAAGAAGCCCTAATAATGGTGCTAATGACCATAGTCTGATTTGTTGCTTACATCGTAGCCAACCAATTGTCTGCTGAAGATAGCTAGCTTTTAGCTTCACCCGTTTGAGGTACGTATCCGGATGACCCGGTCAAAACAATCGCAAAGGTGCTCCCTTTACCCTCTAGCTGAACAATCAGGAACATAGAGGATAAACACAGGAGCGAGGCAACCCAACTTGGCAAAAATCTTAGTTTGAATTGATGCATATAATGGATTAAAATTGACAAGGGAAACATGCGTACACAATAAATATGAATAGATGCTTAGAGTATAAAACCATTGGCTTCGGGAAGAAGCCCCCAGGTGCTATGTTTGGATTTAACAATTAAGGTTGTAAGCCTAAAATCTTAATGCAAGATCAGTTGAGCCGAACATAGAGTTGGTAAGAAAAGGAAAAAATTCAAACCTGCCCAAGAGGCAAGGTGGGAGGGAAAGGAAAAAATAAAGAAAAATAAAAGAAAAAAGGAGGTTAAGGGTAAAGGGTATGACGACACCGGTTTATCCGTAGAAGCACCGAAGACGAGCTGCGTTCCATGGGTTTGGTTCAAGGCGGTTATTCGACGGGTTTCGAAGACAGTAAGCCCCTCCCACGAGTACTTCGTCAATTATGAAGGGGCCCTCCCATTTGGGATTGAGTTTATGCTTCTGCTTCTCCGGGAGGCGTAAGACGAGTTCACCTACATTATACGATTTTGCCCTGACCTCCCTACTCTGGTAACATCGGGCCTGTTGTTGATAAAAAGTAGAGCAAGACTGAGCAATGTCGCGCTCTCCTTATAAGGAGTCCAGGTTGTCCTTCCGATCTAACTCGGCCTCCTTTTCCTCATACATGCGCACCCTTAGTGCATTGTGAATAATGTTACGGGGAGGACTGCTTCTGCCCCATAGACCATGAAGAACGGTGTGTATCTTGTTGATCTGTTCGGGGTGGTGCGCAAGCCCCATAGAACGGAGTCAAGCTCCTCTACCCAATGACAGTCGGACTCATGAAGATATCGGAGCAAACGTGGTTTAATGCCACTCATGAGGAGGCCGTTTTCTTGTTTGACTTGTCCGTTGATGACCCACAAGTATAGGGGAGCTATCGTAGTCCTTTCGATAAGTAAGAGTGTCGAACCCAACAAGGAGCCGAAGGAAATGACAAGCAGTTCTCAGTAAGATATTTTCTTCAAGCACTGAAATTATCGATAACAGATAGTTTTGTGATAAGATAATCTATAACGGGTAGCAAGTAACAATTGTAACAAAGGTGCAGCAAGGTGGCCCAATCCTTTTTATAGAAAAGGACAACCCTGGACAAACTCTTATATAAAGCAAGGCGCTCCCGAGGACACATGTGAATCTGTCAAGCTAGTTTTTATCATGAATATATGATTCACGTTCGTTACTTTGATAATTTCATAGGTGGGTGGAGCGGTGCTTGGGTGTTTCCCTTACTTGGACAAGCCTCCCACTTATGATTAACCCCTCCCGCAAGCATCCACAACTACAAAAGAAGAATTAAGATAAATCTAACCATAGCATGAAACATGTGATTCCAAATCAGCCCCTTACGAAGCAACGCATAAACTAGGGTTTAAGCTTCTGTCACTCTAGCAACCCATCATCTACTTATTACTTCCCAATGCCTTCCTCTAGGCCCAAACACTGGTGAATTGTTATGTAGTCGACATTCACATAACACCACTAGAGGAGAGACAACATACATCTCATCAAAGTATTGAACGAATACAAATTCACATGATTACGTATAACAAGACTCATCCCATGTCCTCTGGAACAAATGTAACTACTCACAAAGTATATTCATGTTCATAATCAGAGGAGTATTAATGATGATCATGGATCTGAACATATGATCTTCCACCAAGTAAACCAAATAGCATCAACTACAAGGAGTAATCAACACTACTAGCAACCCGCAGGTACCAATCTGAGGTTTTGAGACAAAGATCGGATACAAGAGATGAACTAGGGTTCGAAGAGGAGATGGTTCTGATGAAGATGTTGATGGAGATTGAACCCTCTCGATGAGAGGATCGTTGGAGATGACGATGGCTTCGATTCCACCCTTTGGGAGGGAAGTTTCCCCGGTAGGATCGCCCTGCCGGAGCTCTAGATTGGTTCGCCCAAGTTTCACCTCGAGAAGGCGGCGCTTCGTCCTAAAAGCTTAGTTCTGATTTTTTTTTCCAGGTCAAAACCATCAATATAGTAGAATATGGGCATCGGAGGGCTGCCAGGTGGGCCACAAGCCCGTAGGGGGGCACCTAGGGGGGTAGGGCGCGCCTTGCAGGCTTGTGGCTGCCTGGTGGGCCCCCTGATGTATTTCTTTCGCCCAATATTTTTTATAAATTCCAAAATAATTCTTCATAGATTTTCAGGACTTTTGGAGTTGTGCAGAATAGGTATCTCAGATTTGCTCCTTTTCCAGTCCAGAACTCCAGCTACCGACATTCTCCCTCTTCATGTAAACCTTGTAAAATAAGAGAGAAGAGGCATAAGTGTTGTACCAAAATGTGTAATAACAGCCCATAATGCAATACGTGTCAATATAAAATCATGATGCAAAGTGGACGTATCAACTCCCCCAAGCTTAGACCTTGCTTGTCCTCAAGCGAAAGCCGAAATTGATAAATATGCCCGCATGTTTAGACATAGAGGTGTCAATAAAATAAAATATAGACATGAAGGCATCATGATCGCATTTAGAACAACAACATATATTGACATATAATTTCTTATGCTAAGTAATAATTCATTCACAATGGCAAAGTATGAATCAAGAACTCCATTGAGAACTGAAAAACTATGATCTCAGTCATTGAAGTAATTCCAATTTATCATAATGTAGGAAAGAGTCAATATAAGAGCATGTAAAGTAAACGCACATACTCAATCATCTTTTAGTCTTTCACAATTGCTAACACTCACGAGGTACCTATGAGTTCAAAGTTTCAATCGGACATAGAGAAAGATAGGGGCTTATAGTGTTGCCTCACAACTATTTACCTCAAGGGTAATGTCAACAGTAATGACTCATGCTCGTCCACTTCTGAGTGGATATATGTGCCTAGATCATTCCCCAACATGTGACACTTGCCAGAAAATAAAGGCGAAAATAGAGAAAGTGATGGAGATCACCGCGACTCTTGGATAAAGGTAAGTACTAGAAAATAAAAGTAACAGGTAGGCCCTTCGCAGAGGGAAGCAGAGGTTGTCATGCGCTTTTATAGTTGGATGCACAATCCCTTAATGCAAAAGAATGTCACTTTATATTGCCCCTTGTGATAGAGAACTTTATTATGCAGTCCATCGCTTTTGGTTCTTCCCTATCACAAGTTTGTATAAATTTTATTTTCCTCACATTAATAAATCACACATATTTAGAGAGCAATTTTTATTGCTTGCACCGAAGACAACTTACTTGAAGGATCTTATTCTATCCTTAGGTAGGTATGGTGGACTCTCATGGCAAAACTGGGTTAAGGGTGTTTGGATGCACAAGTAGTATCTCTACTTGGTGCAGAAGTTTTGGCTGATATTAGGTGGAAGCAAGCGACACATGTTGAGGGATCTATAACAATATAACTTCATGATGCAAAATGATGAACCGACTCTCCTGGTAACTGTTTAACATCCCGTAAGTCCGAAGACTTGGAATCCATTGCGATGCTTGGGTGATCGGCTTGGGTGGTGGGTGGGAAAAGTTTTGACCCCACGCCATGATGTCAGTCCGGAATTATGAGCTCCGAGTAGTGCGCTAGATGAGGGACCGATACCGGTCTGTCTTTGGAGCGAACTCCAGGGTCCGGGCTGCCAGCAGGGTCTCGATGACCAGAGATTGGGGTGTGAATCGTTTTTAATTCCGGTCGCTGGGAGGATGAGCCCCCAGCTAGACATTCGATGGTGACGACTAAGTGGGTGACCGTGGGAGTGAAAATCTCCATATCGTCGGGTTTAAGCACGAGCCGGTCATAGACCGGGGTCTGGTCGTCCGTCATACGCATGGTCTGAATCCGATCAAATAGCTCGTTTAGAAATGAGGCGATGGTTGGATGCGTGTCGCTGAAGCGAGTGGAGTTGATGAGCGGCATCGCAGTTCCGAAGTCGCACGAAAGCAGATCCGGTTCCTATTCGGCCATAGTGGATCCGGTCACAACGGCCGGATTGTGCATTCTAGTTAGCCCGAGGGTGACGACCTCCTCAGAGATGGGGCCCGTTGTCTTCGGCGTCGAGGCATTGGGATTTGTGGGCTCCTCCATAAGAGTTGAGGGTTCTATGAAGACAAGTTCTCCCCGTGAATCGTCGACAAACTCAAGGGTTCCGAATATAATCCCTTGCTCGGGGGACAAGCTTCCGATCCGGCCAGGGTGGTCGGTCGGGTCGGCGTGCGATAAGACGTCACCGCCTTTGAAGATATGATCAGGGATAAGAATACCTTGGCTGCAAATATCATCGCTGGTGACAAGGCGAGCCATCGATTCCTTTGGTGACCACGGTGGAACTCTCAATGAAAGCACCAATGTTGGTGTCGAAACTGGGCGATCTCAAGTAGGGAGTCCTGAGCTGTGAGACTAGGATCAATGGTAACAGGGGACGAAGGGGACAGTGTTTACCCACGTTCGTGCCCTCCTATGGAGATAAAACCCTACGTCGTGCTTGATTATATTGATGATATGTAGGTTACAGAGTTGATCTACCACGAGATTGAATAGCTAAACCCTACATGAGTTGTCCTCCCCTACACACTACTAGGGAAAACGTTATACACAGAGGTATAGCAGTAGCGCTGGTTAAAACAGAGTGCTACTGCTACTTAGTAGTAGCACGTGTCAATAAACAACACTATAGCTATGGTTGTAGCAGTAGCGCGTCTGGACGTAAAAGCGCTACTACTATAGTTCCCACACTGTTGCTAGTAGGCTAGGAATAGTAGTAGCGAGGCTTCAAAAAGAACGCTACCGCTAAGTGCATTGTAGTAGCGCATTTCCTGTATAGAGCGCTACTTCTAAAAAAATAAAAATAAAATGCAAAAGAAGTAGAAAAGTAAATGAAAATGAAAGAAGTAGAAAAAGGAGAAATGAAAAAGAGAAAATATAAAGATAAACAAAAGAAAAATAAAAACAAAGGAGAAAGGCATAGCAGTAGCGCTTGTTGCCACAAAGCGTTGTAGTTACGATAGCAGTAGCGCGTTTTATAAGACCGCGCTATAGCTACATTACTGAGATAAGAAGAAAAAACGTGAAAATAAAAAACTACTTCCTATAGTAGTAGCGCGTTTTGGTAGAAAACTCTATAGCTAACTTAGCTATAGCGCTTTTTGCCAACCAGCGCTAGTGCTATATTGACTTAACCCCGCGTGGGCTCAAAATTTTGCTCAGTCATTTCCCCAATTCCCCATCAATCTCCTCCATCGCCGCCCCTGCACCCTTCTCGTCGTCGTTCCCTCGCTGGGCCTGCCCCACTGGAGTTGTGCGACGTCGCCGCCGCCGAAACCGTGCGCCCTCGACGCCCCTGCCTCCCTGGCCACCACTACTTCCCTCGTCCGCTCCTCGCCGCCCCTACCTCCCTAGCCTCCACTGCCTCTATCACCGCCAACGGAGCCGCACACCCTCACTGCCCCTGCCTCCGTCGCCGAGCACCTCCCCGACACCGTCTCTCCCCTCTCTGTAAGCCCCCCACCCCCACCGCTCCTCTCTTTGTGCCTGTTCTAGGCTTCATAATTTTTATTAGGACAAAAATTGAGTTCTAGGGTTCATAATTCTTATTAGGACATAACTTTTATTAGGACAAAAATATGTGAAGGTTCTAGGTTTCTAGGGTTCATCCATCCATATTTGGTTTTTGAATTGAGTTTGAGAGAGCATGAGATTTGTATAGACTTTCTTGAAGTGGCAAACACTAGGAGATGCAAATTTGAAGTGGTCATGTTACATGCAAGTTCATCAATAGTGTTTGCTCATGTACATGTTCTTAAGTGGTCCTGTTATATGCAACATTGAAGTGCTTCGATTGTGCCCAAGTGGCCTTCTGTTGTTTGCAGGAAATGATTCTGAGTGGCCTATGTTTTGCAGGAATGTTGATTCATTTCCGTTCCGGATATTTTCACGCGGCCTATTTGTCCAGTTTGTAGCAAAGGTCATGTCGAAATTTTCCATGAATTTCGGCATGACTTGTGCTACAAACTAGGACATATCGAGTGCCCGGGATTTTCCGCAATGGGAATGAATCAACATTCCTGCAAAAACATTGGCTTTTTTCATTTTATTATGTCCAGAATTAAATAATTAGATTTAATCATAGGAAACATGGCTAGCAACGATAAATGACAGGGTTCTCGTGATTGCAACGTCTACGCGGTGGCAGATGCCTATTTGAACCTTCTCGATGAGGGACGATTGTTGCAGGGCCCACCTGTCACATCCGAGACTGAGACCGACATCGAGACCGGCGCTGAGACTGACACCAGCACCGAGACTGGCGCTGAGACTGACACCGGCACCGAGACTGGCAAAGCCGGTATAGAACCGAAACCAAAGAGGCAACGGCGCCCAAACCAGCTCATCACTACTAGACTGGTAGTCATGAAGGTGGACGACGACAATTTTGAGCCATAAGAGCCCGCGGAAGCGCACGCGTGCTATGTCAATCAAATAGGCTGCATCCTACGGGCAACCGCCACCATCAACGATGCGAAACTATGGAAGATACCAGATATGAAGCAGTCCCTCCTAACGAAGTTGCACCAGGTGTTCTTGTTCCCGGGCCGGGATGAAAGCAAATATAAAAATCCAGATAAAGACCCGACAATGAAGAAGATAAATAGATGCGCCATGGGCAAGTTTAGCGGCGCATTGTCCACCTGGAAATTAATGGTGAAATCAAGGATCGTGAACAAAAAGGAACCCTACTCTGAGATTGTAAAGGATAATCCGACAATTACGAAAGAGCAGTTTGAAATATTCAAGGCGGCTTGCGTTGCCGAAGCTGCCAAAGAAAAGTCGAAGTACATGAAGGGGCTTCAAGGGAGGAACATGGGGTGCCACCACCTCGGAAGTCGTGGTTACACGGGGAAGAGGTCCATATGGGCCAAGGAGGATGCAGAACGCGAAAGTCTGGGCATCCTAGACCCCTTGACAAAGTTCATCATCCCGCGGGAGCGTGACGTCCTCAAGGCCCAGTACCATTGGGACCCAGTCAAGAAGGTTTTCGAGACGGACGCGGTCATGACGGAGTTCATGAGACTGCTGGTAATTTTTAATTTACCCCCTAATTTTAGCTTTCTAATCAATTCGACTTCACATTTAGTCATATTTGTAAACAATCCTTGTTCCTTTTGCAGAGAGAGCAGCACAGGATCATGGCTGAAAGCGACTCGCCGTTTGAGGCATTGGCGAGGCCCAAGTGGGGCACCCCATTCAACCGGGCCTTGAACATATTGAAAGGACTCCCGGTGGACACTCGGCCGTCGTATGGATGCGTGCCCGGCGTCGGAGATGGCGCCACGTGGAAGAAGTACTACCGTGAGACCGCGGAGGAGAGAAAGGAAAGACGGAGGTTAAATGAAGAAAACATCGACAAGAAGGTTGCGATTGCGGTCACAACAGCGGTAGCTACAGCAAAATAGGAGATTGCAGCTTCGTATGGTGTCTTAGTTCCGGATATCGTTAGTTGGGGCAGGAAAAATCCAAATTAAGAGGCAGCGGACTTTCCCCTTTCCAACTTCTTCGGGAGCAGCTCGACTAGCGTTGCACCAGCACCAGCTCCTGCACCGGCTCCCGCACCTGCTCCAACACCAGTTCTTGCACCAGCTCCCGCACTTGCTCCTACACCAGCTCCTGCACCGGCTCCCGCACCTGCTCATAGCAGCCCGTCCTCCGTCTCGGACGTGCTAGGTGGTGCTTCGTCTTTGGCTGAGCTTGACGACCTCACGGTACCTGTCACACCGGCCCTCTTCAATAAATGTGTAATCTCCCATTTCCGTTGCCTTTTGGATGTCTCACGTCACAGACATGTCTTTGCAGGCCAACGTATCCCCGTGGACCATATTTTACACCATTAGCGGCCAGAAGGTGGATGTGGGGAAGGCGACGATAGTGAAGCTGAAGGAACAATTGTTCCACAACTAGCCGATCCCCCCCTGACGTCTTCAAGGTTTCCGTGGCCAGTGTCAAACCAGGCCACAAGAATTTGGCTCCTCCGGTACTAGGGGGAGACGACGACAAGACCCCATGGCGGCTTGGCGATTACAAGAGGTGGGTCCTGTTGTGGCCAAAGAGTCTGCTTCGTCTGGAGGCGGCCGGGAGCACACCCACAACCACGCAGGCTCAACAAGGTATGAACATCAACAACCCACCTACCCAATTAGCGTCACGTGTCGTGCCGGGTGATAGCGGACGGGGTGAGGAAGAGGCTCCATTAGTCACTGATGACGTCGCCGCTGCCGAAGAAGAAATGCATGATATCGATGCCATCGATGAGGCTGACGATGGCACTCTACAGTACCTCAATATTGGCGCCTATGACGATGGAGGATTGATGGCTCAACAGTATGAGTACTCAGGGTTTGAGCATCATGAGTCGGTGCCTGAATTGCCACCTCCGGAGGCTGAACGTATTATAGATGACCTTCCAGTAGCAAAGAAGCATAGGAAGAGAGCGAGGAAAGGCAACAAAGCTGCTTCTATGATCCAGCCGCCTCCGCAGCCTTGGGTTCAAGACCGTATACCTATCATGGATGCGACAAAGTACGATATCCCCGGTGAACCAATCCTACCTAAGGTAGCGGTAGAGGACATATACGGTGATCTCAGGAGACTTCATGATGATGTGTTGCAAAGAGAGAAAAGCCTGGTCGCCTCACCAAATCTAGGATACCCGCTCTACGTGGTTAACGTGCCACAACAAAGGTTGTACATTGACACATTCCCCCTGGAAAAGTTCTTCCTTCAATTCGATTGCATCTTTGAGATGTTCCACTTGAAAAAGCTGGATTTTACGTTTGTCCACCTTTTTCCCTTGTACATGAACTACATCATCAGGATTGAGCAGATACCTTATATCTGTGTCGTTGTCCTATACTTCATGCATGAGAGCTTCTTGGCAGTCTGCCAAAAGCATCGTGAATATGCGAGTAACTACATCGCCGATTTCATGGTCGACAATAAGGACAAGGAGACGATTCTTGTGCCTTATCATCCCATGTAAGTCATTCGCGCGGATATCCTTCCTTCTATTTCAATCATTTCATTTGCACATGTGGAGGCTAATTTGAGGTGTACTTATTTTTCGCAGTGATGGGCGCGCCGTCCTCACCATCCTTTACCCCCGAGTCTCCCACGCTCTTTACTTGGACTCGCCGAAGAACATGAAGAAAAAGGATTACACCCACATCAAGTCTGTTCTCGACAGTGCTATCTGTACGTACGGTGTACGGGTTGGAGAGATCACGCTCAGGAAGACAAGGAACCACATGCCCTGCTTCGGCCATAAGACTAACTTCTGCTGCATCCAGCAATCGAGTGGTAATATTAGTGATGGATTCTATGTCCTCCACCACATGGAGAAGTTCAGACAGGATCAACAGAACCTTCGCATGTCACCTAGATCCGGCGATGCCCATATTCTGCAATGGGAAAAGAACCTAGGAGATATCCCGGATCATCGATTCCGAGCTGAGTTCTATCACATCCAGCGTGAACTTGCCCAAATCATCATGAAGGACGTCCTCGAAAAAACAGGGATGTTCTACAAAGAAGGGCAAATGTTGTGGAAAGACGTCCGAACATGCGTAGCCTCTCAGCGTCTCGACCTGAAGCCTTTCATTGCGCTCGGGGGCTATCTCCCTTACTTGCGTGGATGGCATGACATGTTGGAGCGATTGACAATATATGGCAATGTGTCCGTTTAGTCCATACTTTCTCTATGACGAAACTTTGAGTTATGCACGACGAAACTTTATTTGTGATGTAATTAAACCGTCCTACTCATCTAGCGAAGATCACTCTAGTTAGGGCATTTGGGGTATGATGAACTTTGTATGCTTATGATATGTTGCTTCTATTTTTGCCAAGTTTGTCTCTTTCTATTGCTCAACTATATATGTTTCATATCATCAACTCATGTGATGATGGAGGTGCATAGATCATCCATGGGAAGAAGTGCTACGTTAGGAGTATACGACGAGTGGCCGGAGTGTCAGGCCCAGGTGTACCGGTTTCCGGTTTCCGAGCGACTGTCGGTACTTAGATTAGGTTTACGCTAGTGCGAGAGAGGGATACGAACCGACGCCTCAAGAAGTACTACATTATGTATGATGAGACATGTCATGTAACTTGTATAGCTATATTGTGATTATGACATGACGACATGATTTGTGTTGGATGATAAGATGAGACTATTATGTGTATGATATGATGATCATATTGCATGTTTATGATATGATTAGAATACTGTATGAAACCGGTACAGAAACAACACAAATACGTAGAAAAAAAGATATGAGAAAATATAATAGTAGCGCTCTTTATTGCTGGACAGGAAAACGCTGCTACTAAAGGACTTAGCAGTAGCACTGGTATGGAAAGCTCTACTACTAAGTAGCTATAGCAGTAGCGCGTGTCCAAATGCGCTACTAAAAAACGCTAGATGTAGCATTGTATCAGTAGCGCGAGTACCCGCGCTACTGATACACCAAAAACCCGCGCTACTACTAGAGTTTTCCCTACTAGTGACAACCTAAAACCCTCCGGCTTATATAGACGCCGGGGGGTACTAGGGTTTACACATGGTTGGTTGCACATTAGAGGGAAAAAAACACCTATCTATTGTCAAAAACGTAGAAGAGACGTCAAGACTCCTTGAAGCTTCCACCCTGGCAACGGGGCCTTTGATCATCCAATGCTCATCCAACGGCCCACATAGTTCGGCCCATGAGAAACAGGTCGTCTATCCAAGGACCCCTTAAACCAGGACTCCCTCACTGCTCCATGAGAATTATTGTGCGTGTGTGATGTGCACGGCTAGAACGCCGTTGGTCAGGTCACTGCATATTTTTTCTGTTCCGTCGACCTAGATGAAAGTTGTTGCTTGCACGCCGGTGCTTCTCGGATCCGGCATACTGCCTGGCGGCCGGACACAACTACCATTTCTAATGTGTTCTCAACCTTGATCTGTTTGTAAACAAAGTAGCATGATGTGGCAGTAATAATTTTGCAAAAGAGATAATTTATGTTGAACAGATGTAGCTGAAAAAATATGACCTGATCATTGATCTAGATTCCCATCGATCCATGGCAATCACCCAGCAAGCTCTCAATGAAAGCACCGTCGGTGTCAAATCTGACTTATCTCTTAGTAGGGGTCCTAAGCTAGGCGTCTTGGAACGATGGTAACATGGACACATGATTTTATCCAGGTCCGGCCTCTCTTAAGAAGATAATATCCTACGTCCTGCTTTTGATTATATTGATATGGGGATAGTATATAGTACAGGTATCTAGCATGAGATTGTTGTAATGAATATGAGATTGTCTATCGACTAGTCTATCCTCAATGTATATAATATACTGTAGGCCTAGGGTTTAAAGGAGTCCTTGTCTTGTGCACCAAGTCTTATAGAATCATGGGCTGCCCGAAGTGGCCCATTAGTGAATCGTCATGGGGGTCCTCGGCCCGACACCTAGGTCGGGAGATGATGTGGTGAGTACACCCTAGTCCAGGACACCATCACCCGCTACCTCCATGGTGATGTGTGAGTTGTTCACAACAGACTTACGGGTCCATAGTTAGTATCTAGATGGCTATCTCTCTCTCTCTGGATCTTCAATACATTAATTATCGCATTTTAGCTTTGATCTATCCGATGTAATGCCTTTGTGCAGTGTTTTTGTTGGGATCCGATGAATCATGGGTTTATGTTCAGACTATTCATGGTAAAATATTGGAGTCTTCTCTGAGTTCTTATATTCATTCTCATTACATGCTCATTATAGCTTCGTAAATCTCTCCGATCTTTTAATTTTCTTTGGACAAGTAGATTGATCTTTCTTCAGTGACAGGGGTGCGCTGTGGTAGGTTCAACCTAAAATATTTCTATATCCCAGTGATAGAAGGAGACGAGATATGTATTTGTGTTGTTTCTACTAATGATAAAACAATGGGGTTCGGTCATATTGATTGAGTTTACTTTGTCTACATCATGTTATCGTTCTCCAAGAATTACTCTGTTTTACTTAATACTCTAGAAGCATGCTGGATAGCGGTTGATGAGTGGAGTAATAGTAATAGGTGCAGGCAGGAGTTGGCCTATTTTTATGGACGTGATGCCTATGTACACATGATCATTTTCATTAATATGAACATAATTATTCAATTTTTCATCAATTTCCCAACAGTAATTTGTTTACCCATCGTATGTTTCCTACATGAGAGATGCCACTAGA
Source organism: Hordeum marinum (assembly GCA_022496015.1). NCBI lineage: Eukaryota > Viridiplantae > Streptophyta > Magnoliopsida > Poales > Poaceae > Hordeum > Hordeum marinum. Next base: position 448,670,851 of record CM039678.1, on the reverse strand, counting down.
GAACACTAGGGCCCCTGGGTCTTCTCACTTATTTACCAAAAGTATGCAATATCTTGCTGCCTTTATTATCTTTTATTTTATTTTGAAATTATCCACTACTATCTATTTGTTTCACTTTCTTGCAAATAACAATTCCGAGGGGATTGGAAACCCTTTTGCCCGCGTAGGGTGCAAGTGTTTGCTCTTTTGTGTGTAGTCGCTGAAGATGGTGGTTGCGTGTTACTCCTATTGGTTTGATAAACCTTGATTCTTAACTAGGGAAAATACTTACCCGTTTGTGTTGTAATAACCCATTCCTCTTAACGGAAAACCCAACACAGATCACATACATCAGGAAGGATTTATGGTGTCGTTGCCCGGGAATATCACCAATCTATTATCAAGTAACTTCGCACAAATTATCGTTCACCCATTCTACTTTATATTTTCTATTATATTTTTCTTCCTTCAAAAAATCAAAAATACAAAAATATTTACTTTACTAGTTTGCTTGTTTCACTTCTTACCATGGCTAGTTCTTCTTCTACTTTGTTTGCTCCCGAGAATGAAGTTTTCAATTTTAAACAAAGGGGAGGAGAAAATTTAAAAGATGCTTGGTATAGTATTTGCAATGCTCAAAATAATTCAACTCGTAAGCAATCCACCAATACCTCACTTCACAACTTTTGTGTTGGTGTGACGACTTGGTATAGATTTGTTATTGACACCATTACCGGTGGAAATTTCTTAATGTGTCACACTTTGGATGCTTATAATGCTATTGAAATCCTTGTAGGATCACCACCGATTATCATTAATGAAACAATTTTGACCTTGGAACATGTTATGCAAAGGCTTGATGCTATTTAAAAGAAATGATTACTAGTGAACAAATTGAGGAGCTAGATAAAAAATCATAACCATGTCACTCAATTTGGGTCACGGGTAGGAATGACTTTGAAAACTCTAAAGGAGAAGGACACGACTATTGATGAGAGGGTAGAATAAAGCTTAAATAGGATTGATAAAATGGAGGAAGTCACTAATAAAGTGAGATCCAGTTTTTTTCCTTCGAAAGCAATTGCTAGTATTTCCCGAAATAACAACCCCAAGTTCATATATATTCCTAAGAGCATTAGTACTCCTCCTAGCAAAAGAAACAAACATCTCAAAATAAATAGTGTGCAACCCAACTTTATAAACCTGATAAAGGACCATATTTTCAAGCCTCCTATTGTTCCTAACAATCATTATGTTATGAAGGATTTGGATTTCAAAGATGACAACACTTGATATCATGCATTATGCCTAGCTAGGGCCATAAAACAATAGGGCTTGTTGGGAGGCAACCCAGTAGTTATCCTTATTTTCGTTTTTTGTTTTCTATCTTAGTTTGACAGAATTATTACTACCTCTGGAATGATTGTGTTTTTGTGTTTTAGTTAGTGTTTCTTCCAAGTAAATCCTTTGTTATGACTCACAAGATGAGTAGAATCGACGCTGAAACAAAACAGAAACTTTTGAATCCAGTAAAGGAATTTTAATGTTTTACTGGCGCATGATAGTGATATGAAATTTTTACATAGTGTTTCTATACAAATTCTTCAGGTTTTCCTATTTTTCAGAATTTTTAGATTTACAGAATTATACGTGTCTACGGATCTTTACATATTGTTCTGTTTTATACAGATTCTCTTTTTGCTTGCATAGTTTGCTTGTTTTGATGAGGTTATGGATTGTATCGGTAGTATAAGCCATGGAAAAGTTAGAATACAATACAAATTATGCAATAGTGAAATATGAATTAATTTATAATAGTACATAAATTATTTGATATGTTGCTTATACTAACGGATCTCACGAAGTTCTGTTAAGTTTTGTGTGATTGAAGTTTTCATGTTTTGGGTGTTATCACGATGACGAAGAATAAGGAGGAGCAAGAGTCTAATTTTGGGGATGCCAAAGGCACCCCAAGGAAATATTCCAGGAATACTCAAGTGTCTAAGCTTGGGGATGCCCCGGGAAGGCTTCCCCTCTTTGTTCCAAAATCATCGGTATGTCACTTGGAGTTATATTTTATTCATCACATGATATGAGTTTTGCTTGGAGCGTCATTTGTTTTCACTTGTTTTTGTTTTAGTTTGCCACAGCCATTGTTTGTTGGACACATCTACTTGAGAGAGACACATTTTTACCATGATTTGTTAGAATACTCTTTGTGCTTCACTTATATCTTTTGAGCTAGGCAGTTGCTCTAGTACTTCACTTATATATTTTTGATTACGTCAGCGTGTAGATTTTATAGAAATAATTGAACTCTCATTCTTCACTTACATTTGTTTGAGACTTATAAATAGCGATGCTAATTGCATGGGTTGTACAATTAGTCCAAAAATTATTAGGTATTCAATGAGTGATAATCAAAGCCTTAATGTATCACTTAAAAGAGAAGTTTCAAGTTAATGATATCAATGTGGTAATGTGAAATGGGTATGAGTACATGGTTGCCGGTTTTTAGGAGCGTCAATATTAAGAGGTGTTAACTTTTCGTTTGTCCAAATATTGGTAAAAGTCATGGTGAGGATGGGTGAGAAGTTTTATTCCTCGTTGAAATCCTAGTGTTGTTTCAGGTCGGAGGCGCGCGATGGTTAACTCCTCCCAACCTATTCCCTAGGGGCATGCGAGTAGTGCGTTGATTTGCAATAAGACTAATAAAACTTTGCAATAAGTATGTGACTTCTCTATGACTAATGTGAATCCGTGGACATATGCAATCTCACCTTCTCATATTTTGCTAGCCTCTTCGGTACTGTCAATCGCCCATTCTCATCATGAGGATTAGTGCAAACCTAGCCAGTGCATCCAAACCCCGTGATATGATACACTCTATCACACATAAACCTCCTATTATCTTCCTCAAAACAGCTAGCATACCTACCTATTATGTCATTTCCATAGCCATTCCGAGATATATTTCCTTGCAACTTCCATCATCATATCATATGACTAGTTCATTCATGTACATATTGCTTTGCATGATCATATAGAGCTGACATAGTATTTGTGGCAAAGCCACCGTTCATCATATTTTTGATACATGTCGTGCTAGATCATTGCACATCATGGTACACTGTCAGAGGCATTCATATTGAGTCATATTGCTTCATGGTTCTTCATATCAAGTTGAAATACCGAGTTGTAAGTGAATAAAAGTATGATGATCATTACTAGAGCATTATCACAGTGAGGAAATAAATAATGGTGGAGGCCATATGTGCCCAAAATTAGAAAAATGAGAGAAAATGAGATAAGGGACTTTGCTGCTATCCTTGACCACACTTGTGCCTCAAAGTGGTGCCATGTTCTTCATATCGAGAGTCTCATCCTGCTTCACTTTCATATGCTAGTGGGAATTTTTTCATTATTAGAACTTGGCTTGTATATTCCGATGGCAAGCGTCCTCAAAAGCCCGAGGTCTTCATGAGAAAGCAAGTTGGATGCACACCCACTTGTCTTTAGTTGAGCTTTCATACACTTATAGCTCTAGTGCATCATGTTCGCATGGCAATCCCTACTCCTCGCATTGATATATATCGATGGGAATCTCCATAGCCCGTCGATACGCCTAGTTGATGCAAGACTTTCCTCTCCACTTTTTACACCTTTGATATTACCACCATATTCTATTCCACCCTGTGCTATGTCCATGGTTCGCGCTCATGTATTGCATGAAGAATAAAACATTTATGCGCTTTGAAAAAGTACGATCCAATTGCCTGACTTGGACACCATGGTGCTTATCATTTATACTAATGTGGTGAGGAAGGAACAATGCCTTTCTATTTCTAGTATGACAAAGTAAACATGGGTGAACATGCTTTCAGGATCGTATACTCTGAAAGATTGATGATTGTGTTTCTTTTGCTTATAAATATTACTATGTCGATGTTCGTTAATTCATCGTTTCTCAATGAGCATGCATGCAAATGATTACATATTGGGTAATATGTCATATCAAAAATTCTGTTTTTATCATCTACCTACTCGAGGACGAGCATGAATTAAGCTTGAGGGTGCTAATACATCTCGGATGTATCTATAATTTTTTATTGTTCCATGCTGTAATATTATCATTATAGGATAATTTTTGGGTACTTATTTACGAATTTATATTATTTTTGAGCACTAACCTATTGACCCAGTGCCAAGTGCCAGTTCATGTTTTTTGGATATTTTTGGCTTGTCAGGTTTACTGTACCAAACGCAGTCCAATCAACTCTAAACTTTTTTTAATCATTTTTAACGGACCAAATAAATACCTGGAAGCTTTGGAAGATTACCAGGGGGCACACAAGGGGCCCAGTACCCAACATGATGCGGCCAAGCCCTAGGGCACGCCTTGATGGGTATTGGACTCCTCGACCGCCTCCCCTCTCTGACCTATAAATCCTCATATATTCCAAAAACACCAAGAGAGCTCCCCAAACCCTTTTTTTCCACCGCAAGTCTCTGTCCCAGCATGATCCCATCTGGAGTCCTTTTTCGTTACTCTATCAGATGGCGAATCCATCATGGAGGCCGTCTTCATCAACCTTGCCTCCTCCATGGTGATGTGTGAGTAGTTCAGCACAGACCTACGGATCTATAGTTAGTATATAGATGGCTCTCTCTCTCTCTTGATCTTCATTACAATGATCATCACATCTTAGCTTTGATCTATCTGATGTAATGCCTTTGTGCAGTGTGTTTGTTGGGATCCGATGAATTGTGGGTTTATGTTCAGATTATTCATGATAAAATATTGGAGTTTTGTCCGAGTTCTTAAATTGATTCTTATTGCATGATCATTAGAGCTTCATAAATCTCTATGATCTATTGATTTGCTTTGGCCAAGTAGATTTATCTTTCTTCAATGATAGGGATGCGTTGTGGTAGGTTCAACCTGATGAGTTTCTATATCCCAGTGACAGAAGGGGACAAGATACGAATTTCTGTTGTTTCTACTAAGGATAAAACTATGGGGTTCATTAATATTGATTGAGTTTACTTTGTCTACACCATATCGTGTTTCTCCAATCATTACTCTGCTTTACTTAATACTCTAGATGCATGCTGGATAGCAGTTGATGAGTGGAGTAATAGTAATAGGTGCAGGCAGGAGTCAGCCTATTTTTTATGGATGTGATGCGTATATACACATGATCATTGACGTGAATATGAACATAATTATTCGCTTTTCTATCAATCGCCCAACAGTAATTTGTTTACCCATCTTATGTTTCCTACATGAGAGATGCCACTAGAGAACACTACTACCCCTGGGTCTTCTCACTTATAATTTACAAAAAGTGTTTAGTACCTCGGTGCCTTTATTTTATTTTGCAATTATCCACTACTATCTACGTGTTTCACTTTCTTGCAAATAACGAGTTGAAGGGGATTGATAACCCTCTTGCCCCTGTTCGTGAGTAATCCCATCGTAGGCTTGCTGGACGGCGATGGGTTGGATGAGATTTATCATATCATCAGGTTAGTTTTTTTAGGGTTTGATCCCTAGTGTCCACTATGTTTTGAGATTGATGTTTCTATGACTTTGATATGCTTAATGCTTGTCACTAGGGCCCAAGTGACATGATTTCAGATCTGAACCTATTATGTTTTCATGAATGTATATGTGTTCTTGATCCTATCTTGCAAGTTGTAGACATCTATTACGAGTTATGATCCGCATCCCCAGGGTGACAATAACTAGGATTCTTTCTGGTGATTACCGTAGTTTGAGGAGTTCATGTATTCACTAAGTGCTAATGCTTTGGTATAGTTCTCTATTAAAAGGAGTCCTTAATATCCCTTAGTTTCCATTAGGACCCCGCTGCCACGGGAGGATAGGACAAAAGATGTCATGCAAGTTCTTTTCAATAAGCATGTATGACTATATATGGAATACATGCCTACATTACATTGATGAATTGGAGCTAGTTCTGTGTCACCCTATGTTACAAGTGTTGCATGATGAATGCCATCCGACATAATTATCCATCACTGATCCATTGCCTTCGAGATTTCCACATATTGATCCTTGCTAAGTTACTTTTATGTTGCTACTGTTACAATCACTACAAAACTGCTACTATCACTTTTGCCTTCGTTACCGTTACTCCCATACTACTTTGCTACTAAATACTTTGCTGCAGATACTAAGTCTTTCAGGTGTGGTTGAATTGACAACTTAGCTGCTAACACTCGATAATATTCTTTGGCTCCCCTTGTGTCGAATCAATAAATTTGGGTTGAATACTCTACCCTCGAAAACTATTCGACCCCCTATACTTGTGGGTTATCAAGACATTTTTCTAGCGCCGTTGCCGAGTAGCATAGCTCTATTCTCTGAGTCACTTGGGATTTATATCTGTTGATCACTATGAAGAATCTAAAAGATCCAAAAACCAAGATCTATCCCTCTACTACGAGGGGAGGTAAAGAACTACCATCTAGCTCTACACTTGATTCACCTTCTGTTATGAGTAAATTTGCGACACCACCACCTGCTATTAATTCTGATATGTCCCAAGTAATTGATGATGCCACTTCTGCTATGCATGATGTTTATGATGATACATTGCTTGATAATACTGTGCCACTTGGTGAATTTCTTGATGAACAAATTGCTAGAGGCAATGCTGAAAATGATGATATTTCTGAAACTGGTGAAATTATTGAAACTGAACACTATGAGACACCTGCTAGACCTAGCTCTCCTAGATATGAATTTCCTAATATACCTAAGGGTTATGCTATGGAAGGAGATGTAGCTAGGGACTTTCTTGCTTGTAAGGATAGAGATGATCTTAAGAAATTGCTATACAAGTGTAAGGAAAAATCTATAAATGCTAGAATGCAATATGATCCTAAGTTTTCTACTTCACCTATCTTTGTTACTAGTAAGGATTATGAATTCACTATCGATCCTGAGTTAATTACTTTGGTTGAATCTGATCGTTTCCACGGTTATGAATCTGAAACTGCTGTGGCACATCTTACTAAATTGAATGATATAGCCACCCTATTTACTCATGAAGAAAAAAAAATCATTATTACTATATTCTTAAGTTGTTTCCTTTTTCATTAATGGGTGATGCTAAGATATGGTTTAATTCTCTTGCTCCTGGTTGTGTGCGTAGTCCCCAGGATATGATATATTAATTCTCTGAAAAATATTTTCCTTCCCATAAGAAACAAGTTGCCTTGCACGAAATATTTAACTTTGTGCAAATTGGAGAAGATAGTCTATCACGAGCTTGGGGGAGGCTTCTCCAATTACTTAATGCTTTGCCTTATCATCCTCTCAAGAAAAACGAAATACTTGATATCTTTTATAATGGACTAATTATTGCTTCTAGGGACCACCTAGATAGTTGTTCTGGTTATATTTTCAAGGAATGAACTATTGAACAAGCTAAACTACTATTGAATAATATATTAAGCAATTATAATGATTGGACTATTCTCGAACCACCTCCGAATCCAACTCCGAAGAAAAGAGGTATTCTATTTCTCAGTCCTGAAGATATGCAAGAGGCAAACAAATCTATGAAAGAAAAAGGTATTAAAGCTGAAGATGGTAAGAATCTACCACCTATTTAAGAAATACATGGTCTTGATAGCCCGACACAGGTAGTAGAGGTAAATTATCTCTGTAGATTTGATGAAAGTGATATTCCTTATAATAAGTCTTCTAGCCAATGCTTGGATGAGTTTGATAACTTTGTTATCAAGAAAAAAATTCCAATGCTTATGTTTGTAGACAATTGAAACACTATGCTTACATGCTTGATCGCTTAGGAGATTATATGAGTAGAAATATCAATGATCTTAACCCTATTAGTAAACATGCTTCCATGGTGACTACTCAAGTAGAACAAGTACTTAAGGCACATAATGATTTGCTCAATGAGATGAATAGTAAGAACAATGATCATTCTGTTAGAGTTGTGACTAGAGGTGGTAAAATGACTCAGGAACCTTTGTATCCTGAGGGCCATCCTAAGAGAATTGAGCAAGATTCTCCGAGAATTAATACCGATGCACATAGTCGTTCCAGTAATAAGAGGAAAAAGAATGATTATAGGACTTTGCATGTTTCTAGTGCACCTATTATAGATACACATGAAAACCCAAATGATATTTCTATTTCTGATGCTCAACCTAGTAATGATAATGATGTGGAGGTTGAACCTGTTGTTGATCTTGATAGCCCACAACCTAAGAATAAAATATATGACAAAAGAGACTTTGTTGCTAGGAAGCATGGTAAATAAGAGAACCATGGGTTCAAAAACCCATACCCTTTCCTCCAAAACCATCCAAGAAAAAGGATAATGAGAATTTTGAGCGCTTTGTTGAAATGCTTAGACCTGTCCTTTTGCGTATGCACTTGACTGATATTGCGAAAATGTATCCTTATGCTAAGTACACGAAAGATATTGTGACAAATAAAAGAAAGATATCGGAAGCTGAGATTTCCACCGTGCTTGCTAATTATACTTTTAAGGGTGGTGTACCAAAGAAATTAGGAGATCCAGCAATCGAACTATACCATGCTCTATTAAAGGGAATTATGTTAAAACTACGTTACGTGATCTTGGAGCTGGTGTTAGTGTTATGCCTTTCTCTTTATACCATAGACTTGATTTGAATAAGTTGACACATACTAAAATCTCTTTGCAAATGGCAGATAAAATAGCTTCTTTACCCATCCGTATTTGTGAGGATGTGCCTGTCGTAGTTGCAAATGCTACTATTCTAACGGACTTTGTTATTCTTGATATTCCCGAGGATGATAATATGTTGATCATCCTTGGTAGACCCTTTTTCAATACTGTAGGGGCTATTATCGATTGCAACAAGGGCAATGTCACTTTTCATATTAATGGTAATGAGCATACGGTACACTTTCTGAAGAAACAACCTCAACTTCATAGTATCAACTCCATTGAAAAAAATTCAACGTTTATTATTGGAGGTTTTGAATTCCCTCTCCCTACCATCAAGAATAAATATGATATACTTATTGTTGGTGATATGCATATCCCTATTGAGGTAACTTAGTGTTATTCGAAAATTCTTCGGTTTCATGTTACTCGAAAGAAGTTTGTTAATAAGACTTGATCAACCTTATTGATGGATTACTTTTGATGAGCATGAGATGGATGAATTTAGAAGACACAACATTCTGTACCCAACTTTCACTTTCTGTTAGTTAGAGTAAATAAAGTAAAAACGCTATTATTTTTTTGTTTTGTGAGTTTTCCGTACAATAGAAAAATGACCTAAAAATAAAAGTTCTTCAAATCACCTGAAAATGTAGTATGTTTTTCTCTGGAATATTTCAAAATATCTCGCACTGAGTATATACCAGGGGCTGCACCAGTGGGTCACAAGCCCACAAGGCGCGGCCACCCCCTAGCCGCGCCTAGGTGGCTTGTGGGTCCCGCGTAGGCCCTCCTCACTTATTCCAGAGCTCATCCACTTCGTCGTCCTCCAAAAAAAACACCATTCCTCAAACCCGTGTTCTAGCTCATTTTGCTGCCATTTTTTTATCTCCTTTTGGAAATCTCCATTTGCAAAACTGTTTTAGGAGATTGTTCTTCGGTATGTGACTCCTCCAATGGTCTAATTAGTTTTTGTTCTAGTGCTTTTTATATTGCAAATTTTTGCTGTTGTGATGACCTTGTTCTTGAGTTTGCATGTCAAATTTGTATGGTCCCAATTAGTTTTGATGCATGATATAGGGTCTAGGCACTTTTGGGAGTAGTTTCTATAAGTTTTGTTGATTTTTGGTCACCTTTATTTTGAGTCACTAAAAATTTCAGCAATTTTTTAGAGGAAGGAAAATGTTGACGCGAATATACCAAGGGGGGTCCTCGAGTAAGAAGGCCCCGAGACTCGTGATACATGAGCCCGACCTTGAACCACTGAGGGAAGCACAAGTGCGGCCTTGTGAATGGCCATCGGATCAATTCATGGTTTATGTCGGTTTCAAGGAAGAATTTTACACATATGCACAAAATGCTGGCCTTGAAGATTTCCTTTTAGACCAATGCAAGCACTATTATCAACTCATGGATTGTTTTGTGCGGAGGTTTGAATTTTCATCTAGGCGTAATAAGCCTTCCGTTCTATTAAATCTTTATGATAAATCTTATACCATGGACCTAGAGGATTTTAACCGTGTGTGCAAAATTCCACAATGGGACAGCTATAGTGATCCTCACAAAATTGAATATAATGATTTTCTTGATAGCATCACTATGGGAGAAACTAGAAATATTACATAGGCTACCTTGGGGAGCATTCACTTTCCTGCTATACATTATTTTGCCCTCTTCATAGGTAGATGTATTAACAATAAAACTAATCATAGCCACCTTTGTGTACATGATCTTAGTATTCTTAAGAGTGTGGTAATGGGTGATAGACGATATAACTTGGGGGGCATTATTTCTAGGAGGCTGTATAATAATGCTAAGGATGGGGATTTTTTTGGTGGGATATATGCCACTCGTGTAGCTAATTATCTTGGGGGTACGCATATGGGGGAATGATATTGAGTTACCACCTGCTTTTCTTGATTATGAGGCTTTGGTGCATTATTAGTTTCTTGAGAGGAACCAACAATCCCTCCTGTACCGACTATTTTTTGATAGACAACGTGCTATCCATATTACCCTTCCTGCTCCTGCCTTCTTTAACTTTAAGGAAAAACGGAGATACTTTATAACCAGAGAGGAGACAAATGAGTACGAGAGAAATGCGAAAGCTGCTCACCTCCACACTGTAGCCGTTTAGGCGGTTGCCGCCGCAGCCCAGTACAACCCTAACTATGACTTTGGATATCATCCGGGCCAGCCATGGCCCTAGGCCAACTTGGGCCAAAATCCTAAGCTTGGGGGAGTACGTATTTCTCACCGACATCACATTCATGTTCACACATTCATCTTAGTAGTCGGTGTTCATACTTTTTCTTTGTACCATCCATGGTAATTTATTTCTTCTTTCCGGTTTCTTCTTGTATGTTTAATTAACTTTGAGAAAAAATCCAAAATACGAAAGATTAGTTCTAGATTTACCTTTCAGTTTGTTTAGTTGTAGTATTAAAAGAAACCCAAAAATGTTTCTCGCTCTTCTTTTGCTTGTTGGGAGCTTTCCGTGTAAATAGTTTTTCTCGTTCTTGTTTTGAATTTTGTTTCTTTCGGTCGTAAGGAGAAGTCCACAATGAAAACGTCGACTGGCTCTCATATGCATTATCGTTTACCTATCAGAGAGCCCATATTACCTTGCCTTCTCCTTTGAGTTATTGTTTACAGATTCTAGCTTAGTCCAATGCATGTGCTATCTTATTATTATTCACATTGTTCGGTCATGCAAGTGAAAGGCAATAATGACGATATACGATGAAAAGATTGAGATGGAGAAAAGCTGGTATGAACTCGACCTATTTTGGTTTTGTAAATATGATTGGCTCATCGTTCCGAATTCAGTTCATTATGGGTGAAACATATTTGCAATGACAATTGGAGATTATAGTTACTCATGCCATTCTTAATTAGCTAGGAGTGGATAATGGTTTGCCTTGAATGCCAACATGCATATTAAAATGGTTGTGATGTAGTATGATAGGATGGTATCCTCCTTTGAATGATTCAAGTGGCTTGACTTGGCACATGTTCATGCATGTATTTGAAACAAAATCAACATATCCTCCATGATATTTATGTTCATGGTGATTTATATCCTACTCATGCTTGCATTCAATGTTGGTTAATCTCAAGGCATGTTGATGACTATTGTCGCTCTCTAGTTGGTCGCTCCCCAGTCTTTTGGTAGCCTTCACTTGTACTAAGTGGGAATACTTCTTGTGCATCCACTTCTTTAAACCCAAAGTTGTTCCATATGAGTCCACCATAACTACCTATATGTGGCATTCACCCGCCGTTCCAAGTAAATTTGCATGTGCCAAACTCTAACCAATCAAATAATATTCTGTTTTGTATGCCCAAATCTCTCATTTAGCGACTGGAGGCGGTCAGTATCTTCCATGCTAGGTGGGTTATTCTCACGATATGTGTTGATTCACGATCATTCACGAGAAATTGACTGGTATTAGGAATGCCCAGTTCCATGCTCAAAATCAAATCAAAATATAATGTAACAAAACTCCCCCAGGACTGTGTTTGTATGGACGGTACTCGTGAATTTGGCACGCCGTGGAGTGTGATTGATGGTGGAGGGGGAGGAAAAACTTTATCATTCTATTTGGGAACCGCCTATAATGTATCTAGCATGGAAGATGGTGAAATCTCTTAGTCGTTATGATGACAATGAAAGCATACCACTCAAAATTGTTATTCATCCATGTTTTAAAAGCTCGCGATCTAGCACCTCTGCAAATCAAAGCTTCCCTCTGCGAAGAGTGTATCTATTTACTTTATTGCTGAGTAGTCATCTTCTTATAAAAGGGCACCAGTTAGGGAGCACCACCGTCATTTGTATGCTTTGCTATTAATTGATATTGACTATGAGTGTGACTGGATCTCTTTTACCATGAATTACAATGTCTAGTCAGTCCTTGTTCTTTAGGGGTGTTCTGCATTTATGTTTTGCGGTCTCGGAAAGGGCTAGCGAGATACCATTATATCATATTGTATCATGATTGTTTTGAAAAAAGTGTTATCATCCGAGAGTTATTATTATTGCTCGCTAGTTGGTTAAGCCATTGATATGAGTAAATGTGAGACCTAAATGTTATTGTGAACGTGGTTGGCCTATAATCTTTGCTGAAAATATGAACATCAATTATACATATTTACAACAACAAGATCAAACAGAGTTTGTAAAAGTTTTTCTTTATCATTTTCAGTTTATCAACTGAATTTTTAAGGACAAGCAATGGGTTAAGCTTGGGGAAGATGATATGCATCCATCGTATCCACTTTTCCAAACTCTTTTGCCCTTGTTTTGGACTCTAATTTGCATGATTTGAATGGAACTAACCCGGACTGACGTTGTTTTTAGCAGAATTGCCTTGGTGTTATTTTTGTGCAGAAATAAAAGTTCTCGAATTGACCTGAAAATTTGCGGAGATTATTTTTGGAATTAATAAAAAAATACTGGTGAAAGAATCAATCGGAGGGGGGCCACCCACAGGTCACAAGCCCACATGGCGTGGCCACCCCCCTGTCCACGCATAGCAAGCTTGTGGGCCCCCTGGAGTTATGTGTTCTTGATCCTATCTTGCAAGTTGTAGACACCTATTACGAGTTATGATCCGCATCCCCCAGGGTGACAATAACTGGGATTCTTTCTGGTGATTACCATAGTTTGAGGAGTTTATGTATTCACTAAGTGCTAATGCTTTGGTACAGTTCTCTATTAAAAGGAGGCCTTAATACCCCTTAGTTTCCATTAGGAACCCTCTTCCATGGGAGGGTAGGACAAAATATGTCATGCAAGTTCTTTTACATAAGCATGTATGACTATATATGGAATACATGCCTACATTACATTGATGAGTTGGAGCTAGTTCTGTGTCACCCTATGTTATAACTATTGCATGATGAATGCCATCCGACATAATTATCCATCACTGATCCATTGCCTACGAGCTTTCCACATATTGATCCTTGCTAAGTTACTTTTACGTTGCTACTGTTAGAATCACTACAAAACTGCTACTGTCACTTTTGCCTTCGTTGCCGTTACTCCCATACTACTTTTCTACTAAATACTTTGGTGCAGATACTAAGTATTTCAGGTGTGGTTGAATTGACAACTCAACTGCTAATACTTGAGAATATTCTTTGGCTCCCCTTGTGTCGAACCAATATATTTGGATTGAATACTCTACCCTCGAAAACTATTGTGATCCCCTATACTTGTGGGTTATCAACCGTGCATCTCACCGGGCGGAGGAGCGGGATCAGATCCTAGAAGGTATTCCTCATGCTTCTCCTAAGCATGTAATTTTATTTGAGTTCTCTAATGAGAATTTTCATATAGTAGCTTCTGATTTCGGGCTTATGTTGGGCTCTACTTCTGATTCCCTCTCACTTTTGCTTTCCATGTTTCAGGCACGTGAGCTTGCCTATGCTGCCTTAGCTAAGGCCAGGGACTCTCATGCTGCCTTGCTACTTCTTCTACAGAATTTGTAGTTGCCGCTGCCTCCCTAGTTGTGGTTCCCGTCTCAATTGGTGCTGAGGGCACTCCAGGGCCGACCACGATGGAGGTTTCAGCATCTTCTGGTAGGCCTCGGCACAGGTGGTTGGTGGCCCTAGCTGCCCTGTCTCACAACACTCTTCGCATCAAGAATCTTAGTTTTAGATTTGAGCCCTTTTCTGGAATATGAGAGGTTTCTGTGCTAGAAGGCGCCGGTCCTTGCTCAAAGATTACGTACGTTCCAATAATATTGATCTTATTTGCATGCAAGAAACTATTAAGGGTTCTTTTTTGCATTGTGAGCTTGCTTCCTTGGCCGAGGATGGCATGTTCTCTTGGAAGTGGCTTCCAGCTGTTGGGCAGTCTCGTGATATTCTCTTGGGGGCCCGGGTGGATATTTTTTTGTTGTAGTATATTTTGACTTGGGTCCTACGTTGCTAATTTGGGCTTATATCACCAGGATTTGGATAAACATTGGGAGTTTATTGGGGTTTATGGCCCGGCTGATCACTCTCTCTTTCTTTCTCTCTATCTAACTATCTCTCTCTCCCTCTCTCTCAGACCTTCTTGCTTGAATTGCTTGCAAAATTGGAGGTTGCTTCGATGCCCTTTTTGTTGTGTGGGGACTTTAACCTTCGTAGGTTTCCTCGGGACAAAAACAACTCTATTTTTTATTGGTGTAGGGTTAAAGTTTCAATGATTTTGTGACTCGTTTTGTGTTGCACTAGCTTCATAGATATGGGGCTAGGTTAACTTGGTCCAACCACAAGTTGGATCTGGTCCGATCGATTTTGGATAGGGTGTCTGCTCCCCCCGATTGGGATGTTCTTTTCCCCCGTTCTTCTCTTGTTACGAAGCCTTCCATTGGCAGGGAACATACTCCTCTCCTCCTCGACTCGGGGTTAGGCCTCTTTGACTTGCCCCCGCTATTTCCGGTTTGATGCCTCATGGCTACTTATTGAGGGCTTTCCCAGTTGGTAGCTGACAAGATTTTGGGTCTGTTTGGTTCTTTGCATCGTTATTTTGGTACTATGGATGATTCGCATTTCCTGTCCTCTAACCTCAAGCAATTCATAAAGGGGTGGATTTGGAATCGTGCCTTGGAAGCTCGTAAGGATAAGGGTAGGATTCTATATTTTATTAAGGATCTCGATGCTATTGATGACGTGGTAGGCCTGGATGCGGGTGGCTGGTCCCATAGATAAGAGCTTGAAGATTCTCTACTGTACTTGCTTAAGGAGGAAGATATTTACTGGAAGCAGCGTGGCAGCCTTCCTAGTTGCTTAAGGGGGACTCGATTATGGCCTACTTCTTTGTTATTGCCAATGGTAGGCGTAGGAAGTGTTCCATTCTCAAGCTTTGTATCAATGGGGAGGTGGTGGCCGACCCTGAGATCATCAAGCAACACATTTTTTCATTTTTCTGATCTTCTTGGGGCTAAGCATCCGGCTGATGGGTGCATCTCTCCAAATTTGTGGGCGGTGGATGATAGGGTCTCTACGGATGACAATCTCACGCTTTTGATTCCTTTATCTCATGATGAAATTGAGTTGCTGGTCTCTTCATCTAATTCCAATTCCGCTCTAGGGCCTGATGGGTTTTCTGTCTCTTTCTTGAAGAAATTATGGCTCACCCTCAAATTTCTTTTCTATGCTATCATCACGGGCTTCTGCTTGGGTACGGTAGACATCTCTAGATTGAACTATCCAATCATTTCTCTCCTCCCCAAGGTGAAAGGGGTTGATTCCATTAAGTTGTTTAGACCTATAGTCCTTATTAACAATATTGCCAAGTTCCCCTCTAAGGGTTTTGCAACCCGCTTGTCTCCTGTTGCTCATAAGGTCATTGGTCAACATCAGTCTGCCTTCATCAATCGTCATTTTTTCTTAGATGGGTTCCTCGGCCTGCATGAAGTTCGTCATGACCTTAATTCCAATGGTTGTAATGAGGTTGTGTTGAAGATAGACTTTGAAAAAACATACAATTCAGTTAGTTGGCCCTTTCTTCGTGATGTTCTCCTGGCTAAGGGCTTTGATAGTGCATATGTTCATCATATCATGCATCTCATGTGTGGGGGACACATTGCTATTTTGGTTAATGGCTCGATCAGTCCTTGCTTTAAGAATGATAGGGACCTTTGACATGGTGATCCCGTTTCCTCTATTATTTTTAATTTTTGTGGCTCATGCTTTCTCCTGCATTCTGAATCGGGAAGTGGTCGTGGGCCACATCCTTCCCGTCTGCTCTAACCTTCTCCATGCAGGTGTTTCCCACCTTTAATATGTGGATGATACTGTCATTCTTTTCCAAAACAATGATTGGTGCCTCGCTAACCTTAGATTCATTCTACATTGTTTCAACGAGATTTCTGGCCTTAAAATTATTTTTTCTAAGATTGAGGTCCTTGTTTTGGGTGCCCCTCCCGAGGAGACTAGGCGGGTGGCTACTCTTCTAAACTGTTCTCTCGGTTCCTTCGCTTTCAAATACCTTGGGATGCCTATCTATCCCCTCAAGCTATTGTCGAAGGATTTCAATTTATCTATTGCCAAGGTGGATAATAGGGTTATGCCTTGGAGGGGTCGCTATAACTCCACGGCTGGTAGGGTTAGCCTGCTCAATGTGTGCTTGACTTCCCTCCTAATGTTCTCATGGATTTTTACCGCCTTTCGGAGGGTATTCATGCTGGCTTTGACAAACATAGAAGTGGTTTTTGATGGAACACTGTGAACAACAAAAAGAAGTACATGCTCGTTAAATGGAAGCTTATGTGTAAGCCTAAGGATTTGGGAGGTTCTTAAACAAGTGCTTGACCCTTAAGTGGTGGTTGTGTATTCTTCATTCGGACCCAGACTCTCTTTGGTTGCACATTCTTAAAGATAAATACTTCCCTCTTTCACATCCTCTCTTGGCTAATTCTAGGTCCGGCTCCTAGGTCTCTCAGTTTTAGCGCCAACTGCTACAGGTTTGTGATGATTTCAATTCTTTGGTGAAATTTTCAGTTGGCAATGGCTTGTCCGTTCGGTTCTGATTGGACAGGTGGGTGGGGGATGGCCCCCTCGCGTTTTCCTTTCCTGTGCTTTTTTCTTTCGTGTCTTCTCCTTCTGTATCTATAATAGAGCTTGCGGCCAGTGGTTGGAACCTCGGTTTCATCAGGTCCTGTCTCCCAAAGAACTGGAAGATTGGCATCGCCTGGCAGCTCTCTTCCATGTGCTCTCGAAGGATCAATATGTGGTCTACTGGCCTCATTATGCCTTTGGTTGTTTTTGGTTAAATCTTACTATTGTGTTTTATCCTCTGGCCCGTTGGTGTCGAAGTTCAACCCATTTGGTCTGCTAGGGTGCCCTCAAAAATCAAAAAAATCATGTGGCGGGCCATGAGGGGCCGGTTACCTGCTGCTGATCAGAATAATAAATGACATGGCCCAGGTTCGGAGTTCTGCTCTCTTTGTGGGAGCTTGGAGGACACTGATCACATCCTATTATCGTGTCCCTTGGCTTCTTTACTTTGGAGTTGTCTCAGCTAGTGGATGGTGTTGGGTTCTATAGTAGGTGCATCGCATGCGAATTTAAATTTTCCTATGCACAGAACATCCAAGAACATGCTATGGAAGTGGATCATAGATCGTTACCACTAGACGCGTAGTACCGTGCAGCGGAAGTAGAGTTAGGGCAGCGCGTTCGTGTGGTCCGTCTCCTCCTTGTCCGATCTCCCTTGAACAGCCGACCACATCTCCCTCGAACAGCCGGCCAGATCTCCCTTGAATAGTCGGTCGTCGGATCCCACGTACAGGTTCGCCGGAGCGGCACCAGTGCATCGCCTCTAACGGTATCCGCGCGTGCAGGAGGAACACCTGTGCGGCGGATTGCTAGGTCCGACCACACGGTCGGCAGTGGCGAGTGGAGGTGGCTAGTTGCAACTCATGCAAAGCCCTAATGACGGCGTTGAAGCAATCAACCGGATGGGTGTGCTGCACCTCCACTATATATAGGCATCCGGCGAAGGCTCAACTCTTGGGCCTCGCACGGATCCTAAAGCCCACGTGTTGCTTCCCTTAAGCGTGCGACCCTTTAGGTTCTCGTCCACTTGGTCGCGAGCCCGATGACATCTGACTCGACCGGTCGGTAGTAGCCTCTAGCAAGACATGCCGACTCCAAGTGTCCGATGAAGCTGGTTAGGCGAACCTGTACTTCACACTTCTATTCCCTTTGCCACACGATCTCTGTTGTCGTGCATAAGGCAATATGGTCATCCTTGTTGCAGCACGTCCTCTTTCTCGTTCCGGTGAATCCAACCAACACTTCAGATTATCTCATAATCCTCATCGCATGGCCATGCTTATCCGGGTCGGATCACCCGAGGGGCCCCAGAGTATATCTCTCCTGGTAGGAGGGGAAAATCCCATCTTGCTTGACCATGGCTCGCAGCATGGGTATGGACAAGCCCGAAACCTACCTTTGTAACTACCCAGTCATGGAGTAGCATTTGGTCGGCCCAAAGCAAGTCTGTCACCATCTCGAGTACATGTGCCAGCTCAGGTCTTAGGACATAGAACGTATGTCTCACAGTTGGGTATGTCCAACTCAGACCTTATCTTGACTCGGATCTGACTACGTCGAATCCGACCAGACCTTTCTGAGTCCATATTATCCGGCTAGCATCCAATGCTACATGGTCAGTGGGACCGGACCATCCACCATGTCATATGCTAGTCTAACTGGCTGCACGTCCACAAAGCCCTTACAACTAGGGACCATTTAGGATAGTCATCATACAATGCATAGTCTCACAAACTAGGCACATACTTGCTAATACACATCAATGATAATGTCCAAGGACTATCTTTATTCATAAACACATAGGAAATATCATCATACATGATTGCCTCTAGGGCATATCTCCAACAGTCTCCCACTTGCACTAGAGTCAATCAAATAGACATCGAATGCCCATAGCTCTAACGTGTCCCTCATGCTTGGGTTGTGGAAGCGGTTTGGTCAACGGATCTGCAACATTTGCATCCATATGAATCTTGCACAAATTGGTATCACCTTTGTCTACGAGCTTTCGTATCAAGTGATATATTTGGTCTATGTGCCTGCACTTGTGGTGTTGTCTCGGCTCCTTGGCCTGTGCAATGGCACCTGAATTGTCGCAATAAAGGTCCAACGGTTTTGACCAGCCCGGCAAAATAATAACATCTTCCAGGAACTTCCGACTCCAAACACCTTCCTTTGCGGCTTCACAAGCCGCAATGTATTTGGCCTCTGTTGTGGAGTCAGCCACCGTATCTTGCTTGGAAATCGTCCAGCTCACTGCTCCTCCATTCATGACATACACGAATCCAGTTTGGGATCGACAATCATCCCTATCTATTTGGAAACTAGCATCAGTGTAACCATTTACACAGAGCTCCTCCTCACCTCCATAAACTAGGAACATCTCTTTAGTCCTTTTAAGGTACTTCAAGATAGTTTTCACCGCTGCCCAGTGACTCTCACCTGGATCGGCCGGGTATCTGCTGTTGGGGAACGTTGCATGGGAAACAAAAAATTTCCTACGCACACGTAGATCTATCCATGGTGATGAGCATCTACGACAGGGAGAGTGGATCTACGTACCCTTCTAGATCGCTAAGCGGGAAGCGTTAAGAAATGCGGTGGGTGTAGTCGAACGTCTTCGTGATCCGTGCGTCCTGCGATCCAATCACGATCCATCCAGTGATCCAATCACGATCCGTCCCACGAACTTGATCGTGATCCTTCCGATCTAGTGCCAAACGGACGGCACCTCCGCGTTCAGCACACGTACAGCTTGATGACGATCTTCGCCGTCTTGATCCAGCAAGAAGGAGAGGAGAGGAAGAAGAGTTCTCCGGCAGCGTGACGGCGCTCCCGTGATGGTGGTGGAGCTATTCCGGCAGGGCTTCGCCTAAGCACTGCAGAAATCCGATCTAGAGGAGAAACTATGGACTAGAGGGTAGGGTTGCACGTGGCTGAAAATCTTGTCCAAAAACCCTAAAACCCTCGAGTATATATAGGAGGAGAGGAGGAGAGGAGGCAGCCTTGGCTTCCAAGCCAAGGAGGCTCGGCCGAACCAGGAGGGAGGAGTCCACCTCCTCCACTCCCGGTAGGATCAGGACTCCTTCCTTATTTTGCCTTTTTTTTGCCTTTTTCCACCTTTTTCCTTTTGGATTTTTCTTCCCAGCCGCATGGGCCTTGTGTGGGACTTCCACCATCCCACAAAGGGCTGGTATTCACTCTCCCACATCCCATGAAGCCTATTGGGTCGAAATACCCCTCCCGGTGGTCTCCCGGTACACTACCGGCACTCCCGGTACACTACCGATGAGCCCGAAACTTTTCCGACAACCAAAACAGGACTTCCTATATATGAATCTTTACCTCCGGACCATTCTGGAGCTCCTCGCGATGTTCGGGATCTCATCCGGGACTCTGAACAACCTTCGGTCACCACCATACTAACTCTATACTACCGAAACGTCACTAAACCTTAAGTGTGCAGACCCTGCGGGTTCGAGAACTATGTAGACATGACCGAGACACCTCTACGGTCAATAACCAATAGCGGGACCTGGATGCCCATATTGGTTCATACATATTCTATGAAGATCTTTATCGGTCGAACCTCTATGTCAAGGATTCAGTTAATCCCGTATGATGTCCCTTTGTTCTTCGATATGTTACTTGGCCGAGATTCGATCGTCGGTATCTCCATACCTAGTTCAATCTCATTACCGGCAAGTCTCTTTACTCATTCCGTAATACAAGATCTCGCAACTAACACTTAGTCACATTGCTTGCAAGGCTTATTGTGATGTTGTATTACCGAGTGGGCCCTAAGATACCTCTCCATCACACGGAGTAACAAATCCCAGTCTTGATCCATGCGAACTCAACAAACACCCTCGGAGATACTTGTAGGGCACCTTTATAGTCACCCAGTTACGTTGTGACGTTTGATACACACAAAGCACTCCTCCGGTATCCGTGAGTTGCATGATCTCATGGTCATAGGAACATATACTTGACATGCAGAAAACAGTACCAATAAACTGACACGGTCGTATGCTACGTTTGTAGTTTGGGTCTTGTCCATCACATGATTCTCCTAATGATGTGATCCTGTTATCAAATGACATCACATGTCAATGGCTAGGAAACCTTGACCATCTTTGATCAACGAGCTAGTTCACTAGAGGCATACTAGGGACAAAGTGTTGGCTATTTACCCACACATGTAATGTGTTTCCAATTAATACAATTATAGCATGGACAATAAACGATTATAATGAACAAGGAAATATAATAATAAACACTTTATTTATTGCCTCTAGGGCATATTTCCAACAGTCTCCCACTTGCACTAGAGTCAATAATCTAGCTCACATCACTAAGTGATTTACATTGTAATGAATCGAACACCCATGCAGTTCTCGTGTTGATCATGTCTAGCCCTTGGAAGAGGTTTAGTCAACGGGTCTGCAACATTTAGATCCGTGTGCACTTTGCAAATATTTATGTCCTTCTCCTCGATGTAATCGCGGATGGAGTTGAAGTGTCGCTTTATGTGTCTGGTCCTCTTGTGAAACCTTGGTTCCTTGGCCAGAGCAATGGCACCAGTGTTGTCACAGAACAGGTTCATTGGATTCAGTGCACTTGGCACTACTCCAAGATCTCTCATGAACTACTTCATCCAGACACCTTCCTTCGCTGCCTCTGAGGCTGCGATGTACTCCTCTTCACACGTAGAATCGGCTACCACGCTTTGCTTGGAACTGCACCAGCTTACCGCTCCCCTGTTGAGAATAAATACGTATCCGGTTTGTGACTTAGAGTCATCTGGATCAGTGTCAAAGCTTGCATCGATATAACCCTTTACGACGAGCTCTTCATCACCTCCATAAACGAGAAACATTTCCTTAGTCCTTTTCAAGTACTTAAGGATATTCTTGACCGATGCCTAGTGTTCCATTTAGGATCACTTTGAAACCTTCCGGCCATACTTATGGCAAGGCTGACATCGGGTCATGTGCACATCATTGAATACATGATAGAGCCTATGGCTGAAGCATAGGGGATGACACTCATCTTTTGTCTATCCTTTGCAGTCACTGTGCATTGAGTCTCACTCAACTTCACACCTTGTAACACAGGCAAGAACCCCTTCTTGGACTGATCCATTTTGAACTTCTTCAAAACTTTATCAAGGTATGTGCTCTGTGAAAGTGCTATTAAGCGTCTCGATCTATCTCTATAGATCTTAATGCCTAATTTGAAAGCAGCTTCTCCTAGGTCCTTCATTGAAAAACTCTTGTTCAAATATTCCTTCTCGCTTTCCAGCATTTCTATATTGTTTCCAATTTGCAATATGTCATCCACATATAATATTAGAAACGCTATAGAGCTCCCACTCACTTTCTTGTAAATACAAGCTTCTCCATAAACTTGTATAAACTCAAACGCTTTGATCACCTCATCAAAACGCTTATTCCAACTCCGAGATGCTTGCACCAGCCCATAAATGGATCGCTGGAGTTTGCAAACTTTGCCAGCATTCTCTGGATCGACAAAACCTTCTAGTTGCATCATATACAACTCTTCCTTAAGGAAACCGTTGAGGAACGCTATTTTGACATCCATCTGCCAAATTTCATAGTGGAAATAAGAAGCTATTGCCAACATGATTCTGACAGACTTAAGCATCGCTATGGGTGAGAAGGTCTCATCGTAGTCAACTCCTTGAACTTGTGAAAAACCCTTTGCCACAAGTCGAGCTTTAGACAGGGTGACATTACCGTCCGCGTTTGTCTTCTTCTTGAAGATCCATTTGTTCTGAATGGCCTTTCGCCCTTCAGGTAATACTTCCAAAGTCCATACTTTGTTTTCATACATGGATCCCAACTCGGATTTCAAGGCCTCTAACCATTTCTCGGAATCCGGGCCCATCACTGCTCCTCCATAGCTCGTAGGTTCATTGTTGTCCAACAACATGACCTCCAAGACAAGGTTGCCGTACCACTCAGGAGTAGTACGCGGCCTTGTCGACCTACGAGGTTCAATAGTAGCTTGATCCGAAGCTTCATGATCATCATCATTAACTTCCTCTTCTACCGTCGTAGGTTCCACAGAAACATCTTTCTGCGCTGCGCTACACTCTAGTTGAAGTGAAGATTCAATAACCTCATCAAGCTCTATTTTCCTCCCACTCAGTTCTTTCGAGAGAAACTATTTCCCAAGAAATGTTCCATTCTTAGCGACAAACACTTTGCCTTCAGATCTGAGATAGAAGGTATACTCCACTGTCTCTTTCGGGTATCCTATGAAGACGCATTTTTCCGCTTTCGGTTCTAGTTTTTTAGGTTGAAGCTTTTTGACATAAGCATCACATCTCCAAACTTTAAGAAACGACAACTTTGGCCTCTTGCCAAACCACAGTTCATATGGCGTCGTCTCAACATATTTCGATGGTGCCCTATTTAAAGTGAATGCAGTTGTCTCTAATGCATAACCCCAAAACGATAGTGGCAAATCAGCAAGAGACATCATAGAACGCATCATATCTAATAAGGTTTGATTACGATGTTCGGACACACCATTACGCTGTGGTGTTCCCGGCGGTGTCAACTGTGAAACAATTCCACACTATCTTAAGTGACTGCCAAACTCATAACTCAGATATTCACCTCCTCGATCAGATCGCAGGAATTTAATCTTCTTGTTACGATGATTCTCAACTTCACTCTGAAATTGCTTGAACTTTTCAAACGTTTCAGACTTGTGTTTCATCAAGTAAATATACCCATATCTACTTAAGTCGTAAGTGAAGGTGAGAAAATAACGATATAACATTCATTGGACCGCACACATCAGTATGTATGATTTCCAATAAGTCACTCACCCGTTCCATTGTTCCAGAGAACGGCGTTTTAGTTATCTTGCCCATGAGTCATGGTTCACATGTGTCAAGTGATTCAAAATCAAGTGACTCCAAAAGTCCATCAGCATGGAGCTTCCTCACGCGTTTTACACCAATATGACCTAAATGGCAGTGCCACAAGAAAGTGGTACTATCATTATCAACTATACATCTTTTGGCGTCAATGTTATGAACATGTGTGTCATCACTATCAAAATTCAATATGAATAAACCCCTGACATTGGGTGCATGACCATAAAAGATATTACTCATATAAATAGAACAACTGTTATTCTCTGATTTTAAATGAGTAACCGTCTCGCAATAAACAAGATCCAGATATAATGTTCATGCTTAACGCAGGCACTAAATAACAATTATTCAGGTTCATCACTAATCCCAATGGTAATCAAAGAGAGAGCGTGTAGACGGCGATCACATCAACCTTGGAACCATTTCCACGCGCATCGTCACTTCGTCCTTTGCCAGCCTTCGTTTATTCCGTAGTTCCTGCTTTGAGTTGCAAATGTGAGCAACCAAACCGGTATCAAATACCCAAGCACTACTACGAGAGCTAGTAAGGTACACATCAATAACATGTATATCATATATACCTTGTTTGTCGTTGGCCGCCTTCTTGTCAGCCAGGTACTTGGGGCAGTTTCGCTTCCAGTGACCAGTTCCCTTGCAATGAAAGCACTCAGTTTCTGGCTTGGGTCCATGCTTGGGCTTCTTTACAGGAGTAGCAACTGCTTTGCCATCCTTCTTGGTTTTACCCTTCTTGCCCTTGCCCTTGACCTTGCCATTTTTCTTGAAACTAGTGGTTTTAGATTTCTAGCAACACTTGATGTTCTTTCTAGATTTCAGACTCAACGACTTTTAGCATCGCAAATACCTCGACGACTGACTTGTTCATCCCGTGCATGTTATAGTTCATCACAAAGCTCTTGTAACTTGGTGGAAGTGATTGAAGAACTCTGTCAGTGATCGCCTCTGGCGGAAGGGCAATTCCCAACTCCGCTAGACGAGTTGAATACCCAGACATTCTGAGTATATGTTCACAAATAGACCCGTTCTCCTCCATATTGCAAGCATAGAATTTATCGGAGGTTTCATACCTCTCGATCCGAGCATTCTTCTGAAAGAAAAACTTCAACTCCTCGAACATCTCATATGCTCCATGACGTTCAAAACGTCTTTGAAGTCCCGGTTCTAAACCATGCAATATCGTACACTGAACTATTGAGTAATCTCTAGTACGTGCCTCCCAAGTATTCTGTAACGTCTTTGGAGGTCATGTCTTCTGGTTGGTCACCAAGCGGTTCATCAAGGACATATGATTTCTGCGAAGTCATGAGGATAATCCTCAGATTACGGGCCAAGTCAACAAAGTTACTTCCATCATCTTTCAACTTAGCTTTCTCTAGGAACGCATTAAAATTCAGGGGTGCTACTGCGCGAGCCATTGATCTACAACATAAATATGAAAAGTTTAATTAGACTATTGTTCAAGATAATGAGTTTAGTTAATCAAATTACTAAAGCTCCCACTCAAATCGACATCCCTCAGGTCATCTGAGTGTCACATGATCCAAATCCACCAACTCAAGTCCGATCATCACGTGAGTTGAGGTGGCTTCAATGGTCTACATCATTATGTTGATCATATCTACTATATGACTCATGTTCGACCTTTCGGTCTCTTAGGTTCCGAGGCCATGTCTGTACATGCTAGGCTCATCAAGTTTAACCCGAGTGTTCTGCACGTGCAACACTGGCTTGCACCCGTTGTATGTGAACGTAGAATTTATCACACCCGATCATCACGTGGTGTCTCAACACGACGAACTTTCGCAATGGTGCACACTCGGGGAGAACACAATTTATTTTGAAATTAAGTGAGGGATCACCTTATAATGGTACCATCGTCCTAAGCAAAACAAGGAGCATAAAAGGATTAACATCACATGCAAATCACAAGTGACATGATATGGCCATGAACTTGTGCTTTTGATCTCCATCTTGAAAGCACCGGCATGATCTCCATCGTCACCAGCAAGACACCATGATCTCCATCATCTTGATCTCCATCAACGTGTCGCCATCGGGGTTGTCGCTCCCAACATGCTTCTACTACTATTGCTACCGTTTAGCGATAAAGTAAAGCATTACATAGCGCTTAATAATTGACACGCAGGTCATACAATAATTAAAGACAACCCTATGGCTCCTGCTGGTTGCCGTACTCATTGACATGCAAGTCGTGATAATCTATACATCACATGATCATCTCATACATCACATATATCACATCATGTAACTTGCCATATCACATCACAACATACCCTGCAAAAACAAGTTAGACGTCCTCTAATTGTTGTTGCATGTTTTACGTGGCTGCTACGGGTATCTAGCAAGAACAATTCCCATCTACGCAAAAACCACAACGGTGATACACTAGTTGCTTTTCAACCTTCTCAAGGACCGCCTTTGTCGAATCCGATCCAACTAAAGTGAGAGAAACTGGCACCCGCAAGCCATCTATGCAACAAGTTGCAGTCGAAGGAACCGGTCTCTCGTAAGCGTACGAGTAATGTTGGTCCGGGCCGCTTCATCTCACAATACCATAGAACCAAAATCCGACCAAGGGAGGAAGCAATCTAAGCATAAACGCCCACAAATCTTTTGTGTTCTACTCGAGATCTCATCTACGCATAGACCTAGCTCATGATGCCACTGTGGGGGAACGTTGCATGGGAAACAAAAATTTTCCTACGCACACGCAAATCTATCCATGGTGATGAGCATCTACCCTTGTAGGTCGCTAAGCGGGAAGCGTTAACAAACGTGATTGGTGTAATCGAACGTCTTCGCAATCCAAATCTCCGTGCGTCCCGCGATCCAATCATGATCCGTCCCATGATCCAATCACGATCCGTCCCACGAACTTGATCACGATCCTTCTGATCTAGCGCCGAACGGACGACACCTCCGCGTTCAGCACACGTACAGCTTGATGACGATCTCCGCTGTCTTGATCCAACAAGAAGGAGCGGAGAGGAAGAAGGGTTCTCCAGCGATGGTAGCGGAGCTATTCCGGCAGGGCTTCGCCTAAGCACTGCAGAAATCCGATCTAGAGGAGAAACTATGGACTAGAGGGTAGGGTTGCACGTGGCTGAAAATCTTGTACAAAAACCCTAAAACCCTCTAGTATATATAGGAGGATAGGAGGAGAGGAGGCAGCCTTGGCTTCCAAGCCAAGGAGGCTCGGCCGAACCAGGAGGGAGGAGTCCACGTCCTCCACTCCTAGTAGGATTAGGACTCCTTCCTTATTTTGCCTTTTTTTTTTGCCTTTTTCCACCTTTTTCCTTTTGGGGTTTTCTTCCCAGTCGCATGGGCCTTGTGTGGGACTTCCACCAGCCCACAAAGGGATGGTATTCACTCTCCCACATCCCATGAAGCCTCTTGGGTCGAAATACCCCTCCTAGTGGTCTCCCGGTACACTACCGGCACTCCCGGTACACTACCGATGAGCCCGAAACTTTTCCAGCGACCAAAACAGGACTTCCTATATATGAATCTTTACCTCCAGACCATTACGGAGCTCCTCGTGATGTCCGGGATCTCATCCGGGACTCCGAACAACCTTCGGTCACCACCATACATAACTCTATACTACCGAAACGTCACCAAACCTTAAGTGTGCAGACCCTGCGGGTTCGAGAACTATGTAGACATGACCGAGACACCTCTACGGTCAATAACCAATAGCGGAACCTGGATGCCCATATTGGTTCCTACATATTCTATGAAGATCCTTATCGGTCGAACCTCTATGTCAAGGATTCAGTTAATCCCCTATGATGTTCCCTTTGTTCTTCGGCATGTTACTTGCCCGAGATTCGATCGTCGGTATCTCCATACCTAGTTCAATATCATTATCGGCAAGTCTCTTTACTCGTTCCGTAATACAAGATCCCGCAACTAACACTTAGTCACATTGCTTGCAAGGCTTATTGTGATGTTGTATTACCGAGTGGGCCCTGAGATACCTCTCCGTCACACGGAGTAACAAATCCCAGTCTTGATCCATGCCAACTCAACAGACACCCTCCGAGATACCTGTAGAGCACCTTTATAGTCACCCAGTTACGTTGCGACGTTTGATACACACAAGGCACTCCTCTGGTATCCATGAGTTGCATGACTCATGGTCATAGGAACATATACTTGACATGCAGAAAACAGCAGCAATAAACTGACATGATCATATGCTATGTTTGTAGTTTGGGTCTTGTCCATCACATCATTCTCCTAATGATGTGATCCCTTTATCAAATGACATCACATGTCAATGGCTAGGAAACCTTGACCATCTTTGATCAACGAGCTAGTTCACTAGACGCATACTAGGGACAAAGTGTTGTCTAGTTACCCACACATGTAATGTGTTTCCAATGAATACAATTATAGCATGGACAATAAACGATTATCATGAACAAGGAAGTATAATAATAAACACTTTATTTATTGTCTCTAGGGAATATTTCCAACATTTGCTTGTTAAGCTTATTGCATAGGCAACATCAGGTTATGTACATAGCATGGCATACATTATGGATCCAATTTCCAAGGCATATGGAATCCTACTCATCCGGTTACGCTCATCAAAAGTCGTAGGAATCTGAGTCTTGCTTAGCCTTACACCATGTGAGATGGGCAAGAACCCTTTCTTGGCCTCACTCATGTTGAACCTCTTCAACACTTTGTCTATGTACGTGCTCTGGCTTAAGCCGAGCATCCTCCTCGATCTATCTCTATAGATCTTGATGCCTAAAATGTACACTGTGTCTCCAAGGTCTTTCATCGAACACTTGCCATTCAATGATTCCTTGACTGAGTTCAGCATCGAAACATCATTTTCGATCAGCAATATGTCATCCACATACAAGATCAAAAATACTACCGCGCTCCCACTAGAGTTCTTGTATAAACAATAGTCGTCTTCGTTCTTGATGAAACCAAGGTCAACGGTGACTCATCAAAACGAATGTTCCAACTCTGAGCTGCTTGCCTCAATCCATAAATGGATCTCTTGAGCTTGCATATTTTACCATCGTTAGTTGGATCGACAAAACCTTTGGGTTGTATCATGTCTACATCCTCTTTTAAATTTCCATGAAGGAAAGCAGTTTTGACATCCATCTACCATATCTCATAATCGAAATATGCAGCTGTAGCTAGTATGATCCTCACCGACTTTAGCATCGCTACCGGCGAGTAGGTCTCATCGTAGTCAATTCCTTGAACTTGTCCATAACCTTGAGCGGCAAGCCGAGATTTGTGGATCTAAACATTTCCATCCACACACATCGGTTTTCTTCTTAAAGACCCATTTGCATCCAATGGCAACTACGCCAGGTGGCGGATCAACCAAGTCCCAGACTTGATTGTCATCCATGGACTTTAACTCGGATCTCATGGCCTCTAGCCATGCCTCAGAATCTAGGCTCACCATCGCTTCTACATACGTGGCCGGCTCGTCGCTTTCTAGCAACAAAATGTCGCGCACTCTGCGCAATCTTTCCGACCTCCGTGGCTCCAGTGCCAACTCCACTACGGGTTCCTTGATCAACTCTGGTATGATCTCACCACCAGCCGAGTCGTCCCCAAGTGGCTCTCAAATTTCTTCGAGTAGCACCGTTCTCCCACTGGCCTCCCGATTGAGAAACTCTTTCTCTAGGAAAACCCCGTTCCGAGCAACAAACACTTTGTTCTCTTCTCGGTTGTAGAAGTTGTATCCCAAGGTTTCCCTCGGATATACCACGAATATGCATTTATGCAACTTGGGTGTAAGCTTGTCCAACATGAGTCGCTTGACAAATGCTTCACAACCCCAAATCTTTGGAAAAGACAAACTAGGATTCTTCCCAGTCCACATCTCATTTGGTGTCTTGTCTACGGATTTTCATGGTACCCTATTAAGTGTTAAAGCTGCAGTTTCTAGAGTATATCCCTAGAATGACAAGGGTAAATCCGATTTGCTCATCATCGACCGGACCATGTCCAACAAGGTTCAATTTCTCCGTTCTAACACACCGTTTCTCTGCGGTGTACCTGGAGGTGTGAGCTGAGATACTATACCTCGGCTTTTCAGATGATTATCAAACTCCTGGCTCATGTGCTCATCTCCATGATCTGATCGTAGAAGTTTTATCGTCTTGCCGAGCTGATTTTCAACCTCGTTCTGAAACTCTTTGGACTTTTCAAAAGTTTCCGACTTGTGCCTCATCAAATAGATATATCCATATCTACTCAAGTCGTCGATAAAAGTCATGAAGTACTGATAGCCACCTCTGGCCGTTGTGCTCATTGGACCACACACATCACTGTGTATAAGCTCCAACAGCTCGGACACCCTCTCGCAACTCTTTGCAAAAGCATACTTAGTCATCTTGCCTGGCAAGCATGATTCGCATGTCTAGAATGACCTAAAGTCGGACGAAGTTAGGAGTCCATCATCATGGAGCTTCTTCATGCATTTCAGACTAATGTGTCCAAGCCGGCAATGCCAGAAGTATGTCGGATTTATCTCATTAGGCTTATGCCTCTTGACATTCACATTATAGACTGGTTCCGTTTCTAGATTTAAAATAAACAGCCCATCTATTATGGGTGCATAGCCATGGAACATTCCATTAAAATAAAATGAGCAACCATTGTCCTCTATATTGAATTCATAACCTTGACTCATAAAGCATGAGGCAGAAATAATGTTTCGACTAAGTGCGGGAATGTAATAACAATTATTCAATTCCAAAATAAATCCATAAGGAAGCTTGAGCTGCATTGTGCCGACCTCCAACACAACAACTCTTGCTTTGTTGCCGACCCTGATGTCAATCTCCCCTTGTGCCACACGCCTAGTTCTTACCAGCCCTTGCATCGAGTTGCAAATATGAACAACCCATCTGGTATCAAATACCCAAGAGCTACTAGGTATCTCGGCAAGGTAAATGTCTATAACATATGTAACAAGTGTACCTTTGCCCGAAGAAGCATCTCCGGCCTTCTTGCCGTGCTCACCAAGCCACTTGCTACAGTTCCTCTTCTAGTGACCAGCTTCCTTGCAGTGAAAGCAAATGGTCTTTGAGTTTGGTCCGGACTTTGGCTCAGTGGTGGAGACAGCCTTCTCCGTGCCCTTTGCCTTAACCTTTTTCTTGGACCAACTCTTCTTGTACTTAGCTGAGTTCTGCACCATCAACACTTGAAGCATGCCTTTCTTAATATATTGCTCTGCCACCTTAAGCATCCCATGCAATTCAATGAGCTTCTTATCCATGTCGTGCATATGATAGTTCGAGACGAACGTCCCATAGCTAGGTGGAAGAGAACCCAAAATTGCATCCGTGGACAGCTTGTCCCCAACTGGGAAGCCTAACCGATCCAAAGCTTGCACATACCCGACCATCTTGATCACATGCGAGCTTAGTGGATCACCCTCCTTCAGCTTACAATCCGTCAAGGACTGCCAGACGTTGAACCTTTCGGTCCTAGCCTACACCTGAAACATGGTCTTCAAACTCTCGATCATATCAAAATCCTAAATGTTTTCGAAATGTTGTTGCAAATCAGGATCCATACAAGCCAGCATGAGGCAGCTGATCTCGTTTGATTCATCAACGAGTTTCTGGTGGGCATTCTTGGTTGTGGCGTTAGCATTCTCGGCAGGTTCCTCTGGAAGTGGATCCTCTAGAACATGTTCCTTTTTATCGTGCTTGAGAACAATTCTCAGATTTCTATACGAGGTGGTAAAGTTTTTTCCATTCAGTTATCCTTTTCAAGAATTGATTTCAATGCAAAGATGGGTTGAGCAGGTGGTGCCATTGATCTACAACAGAAAATATGCAATCACTAAGCAATGTGTTTATGTAGAGCAACTCAAGCCTTAAATAGAACTACTCCCACTGAAGTCGGCATCCCTCCGCAAACTCTCAGTGATTCAGGACCCATCTAGCGCGAGCGACTAGTGAGCTTTAGCATCACTGCTAGCCAACTTGCCTATTCGGTAAGCAACATCTTGCTAATCGTATTTCTATACGACTCCTATCGGTTGGGTAGGTATCTCATATCCCAGCTCCCAACCTTCTTTGCCACAAGGCCCAAAACCGTTTTGATAGCCTTGTCAAGTTAACCTGATGTAGTGCATGTCCGTGTCCGACACGAACCCTCCAGTTCAAGGACACCTAGTAGCACCTAAATTTTATGAGCCCACCACTAGACGTACTTGACATGCGAAGGTGCAACATCCGGAATGGCAATATATTTGATATTAATGAGGTATCTTTCTACCATTATAACATGTATACAAATAAGAAGCAATATCAATTAGATATAAACATAAATATGTGAAATAGTATGCCTCCTTCATGGGCATCCTTCCATGGCCGGCTCCTACTCCGATGACCAAGGTGGAACTCCATCTTGTCCATCACGCCAGGACGCCAAACCCTCGAACTTGATCTCTGTCCTCCAACTACTACAACTAGTAATGAATTTACAGAGAATCACAAGTCGGCACGCAGGTCTTTATACAATATAATGATAGCACTTTGGCTCCTGCCGGCTGACAATCATGGCACGCGGGTCATGTTAAGTTACACACATGCATCACATACATATGAGCCATACTATTCACATCAAACCTACAAAACAAACTTATGCATAGAATCGCATTCTACCGGTTTGTGTGATCGTGTACGAAATACAAGGCGCTACACAAATGGCGGTCCTGGTTTGGGGATGCGGGCAGCGCCCGACGTTTTTGGAAATCACAGACCACATCTGCACTCTGATCACGCCAAATTTTCTGATATGACCAATCTCATCGATCATCGCGAACCCGATTCGGATTTACGTTTCACGGTTAACCCCGATGGCGGATACTGACCGGTAGGGGTAGGTTGTGTCACGACCTCATCAATTCCGATTGACAGAAAACATAGCCTCAACGGTTCCGATGTATAGCTGATCTCATCAATCGTGCACATAGCCGATCTCATGAACGACGACAGATCACATCCGCCGCCGCCACATATCACATATGCTACCGACCTGAAACCAAAACCTGTAGCAGAGGCTTTGATACCACTGTTGGGTTCTACCGTAGGAGCATCACATGTGAATTAAAAAATTTCTACGCGCAGAACATCCAAAAACATGCTATGGAGGTGGATCACAGATTGTTACCACTAGACGCGCAGTGCCGTGCAGCGGAAGTAGAGTTGGGGCAGCGCGTTCGTGTGGTCCGTCTCCTCCTCATCTGATCTCCCTCAAACAGCCGGCCAGATCTCCCTCTAACAGTTGTTCGCCGAATCTCACGTACAGGTTCGCCGGAGCAGCGCAAGTGCACCACTTCTAATGGTATCCACACGTGCAGGAGGAACACCTGTGCGGCGGACTGCTTGGTCCGATCACACGGTCGGCGGCGGCGAGTGGAGGTGGCTAGTTGCAACTCATGCAAATCCCTAATGACGGTGCCAAAGCGATCAACCGGATGGGTGTGCCATACCTTCACTATATATAGGCATCCAACACGGGCTCAACTCTTGGGTCTCGCACGGATCCTAAAGCCCACGTGTATCTTTCCTTAAATGCGCGACCCTTTAGGTTCTCGTCCACTTGGTCGCGAGTCAGATGACATCCGATTCGGCCGGTCGATAGCGGCCTCTAGCAAGACGTGCCGACTCCAAGTGTCCGATGAAGCTGGTTACGCGAACCTATACTTCACACTTCCGTTCCCTTTGCCGCATGATATATCTTGTCTGCACAAGGCGATATGGTCATCCTTGTTGTAGCACGACCTCTTTCTTGTTTCGGTGAATCCGACCAACACTTTGGATTATGTCATAATCCTCGTCGCATGGCCATGCTTATCCAGGTCGGATCACCCGAGGGGGTCCAGAGTATATCTCTCCTGATAGGAGGGGCAAATCTCATCTTGCTCGACCATGTTTCGCAGCATGGGTCTGGACAAGCCCGAAACCTACCTTTGTAACTACCCAGTAATAGAGTAGCGTTTGGTCAGCCCAAAGCAAGTCTGTCACCATCCCGAGTACATGCGCTAGCTCAGGTCTTAGGACATAGAACGTATGTTGTACTAGAGACTCACAGATGACCTATCGTTGCGTCTCATAGTTGGGTCTGTCCAACTCAGACCTTATCTCGACTCGGTCGGATCCGACCAGACCTTTCTGAGTCCATATTATCCGGCTAACATCCAATGCTACAAGATCAGTGAGACCGGACCATCCACCATGTCATATGCTAGTCTAACTGGCTGCGCGTCCATACATCCTTTTCAACTAGGAACCATTTAGGACAGTCATCATACAATGCATAGTCTCATAAACAAGTCATATACTTGTTAATACACATCAATGATAATGTCCAAGGACTATCTTTATGCATAAACACATAGAAAATATCATCATACATGATTGCCTCTAGGGCATATCTCCAACAGATGGGTGTTCCTTGAGCTCCTTCTAATTTCTCTGATCTTCGTTTGCTCGCGGCTCCTCTGTCTAGTCAGTTCAAGAGGTTTTTTTGGTTTGGCTTCTCTTGAACCCTGTGGATGACTAGAAATAAGTTTACTATTAAACATGTGTTCCCTAACTGGGTGGTTAAGGTCATTTTCAAACTGTCCATACTTTTTCAAAAGTGGGAATCTCTGATTAAGGATGCTGACAAGGCGGCTGTGGAGGTCCTCATCGCTGGTGTTCGTGCATCTGCTACTTCTATCTTTGGGAGTGATCGGACCAGGTCGTCGTAGTTGGTGCTGCCTTTTCCGGTCTATCTCGTCTTAGTCTGGTCTTGTTGGGTACTTTTCTTGGCCTGCATGCCATTTTGTCAGCTGTGGCCGTCTTATTTCTGATCAGCGGTTTGATACTTTGTTTGTCCTGGATGTTCGGTTGTTACTCTGGTTGCCTAGTGGTTTTATTAGTTTAAAGTCAGGCTTCGGCCTTTACTCTAATAAAATAATACACGTTGTTGTTTGTGTCTTCTACCCCCTGTTGTTGTGCTAGCAACAAGGACGACTAAGACTGAATAGGAGAAAACGATGAAACAGAGGACTCGCCTAGCTCTGAACATCATTCTTGCACAGGTCACTATGTGTGTGCGCTTTGGTACTCGTTCATTCCATTGCTAGTGCGTGGCCATTCTTCATGTCTTCATGTGTTTGGTTAATTAGTTCAACCTTGTGTAGATCCTGCATCTTATTCCCTGAAAGAAAAGATCCTGCTTCTTTTCTTATTTCTTATACATCAATTTATGAGATTTGTGTAAGTTCATGTTGATGATTGGCTTGAGAACACAACTACTTTGGATTTGGGGTTCAACCTTCAAGGATCTAGATGGTTGACTAGAGCCCCTTCCCCCAGTTGACTATTTTTCTGAAAAAAATTCTTCAATTTAAGTGCAGTGCAGATAAAGAAGTTCTCTTAAAGTTTAACTATGTAATGTAACCTATATAATGATAAGCAAGGTAATGTAGCAATATATAATCATTAATCAACCAGAGATGAAAGTGCTCGGATAAAAAAATAACCAAGGAACATAGAGACGAAGATGAATCCTGATGTGCACTTCCTTGGAAGAAAGTTAGGCAACAAGTGTGGGGAACACCAAGTATCCCCGATGCCACAAAGCCCACCCTCTAATCATTGAGCCTACTCACACAAAGTAGGATCTCAAATCCACTAATGATACACCTTAAGGCGGTCTCAAAACCTTCACAAAGTGAGGATAATCCAGACACCAAACTCTCACTAGGAAATCATATGCCCTAGGAGCCTCCAACCTCGAAGAGTAATAAGTTCAATAAAGAACGGGGAAGGGGATCACAGTTACACGATGATATTTTCGATCTAGGGTTACACTTTGAATCCCCACAGAAAGAAGAAACAAACAAGGGTGTGGAGAAGCATCCAAACAATAGGAAACCCTGGATTATTTGCGGGTGCAATCACAATTTGTCGAGTTAATTCCTTTGTTCTCAGGGATAAACGAGACCGACATTTCATCGCCAAAAATAAATAAATGAGACCAACATTTTATATTCGTTTCTTGGTTCATGAGTTAGCTTGCCGATTTTCAGGCAACTCGCGAAGGTATATAAATTGATGCAGTTTGGTACAAAAAAACAAAGGTGGGACTAATTTAATTACGTGACAAATCTTATTTATTTTTAAGTATTTTTCTTCCTTAAGATGTGTGGTGGGAGGTAGAGTATGCCCACCTTGGCCAACTTTTGGAAATTTTGGATAAATTTGAGGTGGGTTGCCGAAATATTGTTGTGGCGGGCGATTTTTTTGCCCGCAACTGATGCATAACAAAATTTGGGTGGTCAAATTCGCCCGCCACTAGCTTTCCAATTTTATTTTTGCCTTACTTTTTTACCCTTGAAGGTTGCGGGTATAAAATTGCCAGCAACCTTTTTTACCCGCCAATGCTAGTTTTCCATAATAGTGGTGGAGTATTATTGTCAGCGGGAAAGTCCATTTGTTAGCAAACTTTCATTTTTGTCATTCAGATTCCATTCTAGTAATCAAAATTTGGATTTGGCGTGTGGGTTGCTAGAGGGAGTAGAAATAGATAAACGAATACAATCTATATGACTTTTTGAAAGGTGCCCTCGAATTGAGTTGTGAAGAACACAGATAGGCCAAGGAAATTAAATCATGCATATACACAATTAGTATGAATCCTCTATAACACTATGTTTCCTAGTTTTAAAGAGCTCATATTCAATTGAGGTCTTCAATTGAAATTGTATAACCCGATTTTGACCGGGTCAACAATTTGTCAAAGCTATCTCATTTAATTATTTTATATTATATAAGCTATGCTTCCTAATTTGTAAGCCTTACAGTTAATTAAGTTCAATTTAGAATTGAGTCACCCTATTTTGACTTTGTCAACAATTTTTTACGAGCTTCCTTATTCAATTCTTAAATTCACTATGTTCCCTTCTTTTCAAACTCTTTCATTCAATTGGCATATTCAATTTTGGATTTGATTTATGATTTTCTCCGAGCCATGATTTTTCCAATCAATCTGCAGCAACCGGCCTATCAAAACATATCAATCTCGCGCACCCTCCCACCACTTGGAAAGAAGCATCATCATGTGATATTGTAGCACCAATATAGTACATGCAGCACCGAAGTGGAAATTTTCCTACATAAACCTAGGTTTGCTAATAACACAGAATCACAGCACGAAAAGCCCACCAAATCACCACATTGTAAATAGAATTAAAACACATTCCATCATCTCCCTCACCCACCAAACTAAATATTCCATCAATTCCAACATATATGCGGTACTAATTTTGATCAAGTTCAAAGCAAAAAATATCGACACCCAAAACATTATGCAGGAAAATTCTGGAAATTCATTTCATGATGAATTTAATCATACCGATTTGATATTATGGATTTTGACATATTTCCCTATAAATTTGATCAAACTTCAAATGTTTAATTTTTCAAAAAAGTAATACATCTATATTTCAAATACAAAGTGAGTATTTTTTTTAAAACAAGAACATGAACGGCGCCGCAAAGCGGCGTTCAATCCTGGTAGTACAGAGGAAACACAAGTGAGGCTAATGGAAACATCATGCATGTCAATCAACATGAAATCTCCTCCACTTGGTGATAACATGCGTAGAAAAACAAGAAAGATCCGTTGACCAGGCAGCCTTCGATTCCAGCAGACTCCACCATGCATACAGGTCTCCCGTCTACTATAATCCCTCGAAATCGTCGATCGAGTCGGATCGTCGTCACACCAACCGATCATTACTTCTTGGAGAAGAGCAGCCGCGCGCGGAGCTCCGCTGCGTCAACGACGTCGACGTGGTTCTCCGGCATCCAGTATCCCGTCTTTGGGTCCCTCATCCAGAACAACTCCTTCTTCGGGACAGCCTCCTCTGCCGCCGCCGCCAGCCTGCTCATCGCCGCGGCTGCTGAAGGCTCCTGCCGCGTCACTGCCGCCGCCGCTGCGGCGTACGAACGGACACCACGGTTATTCGCCGCCGCGAGTTGGCCGGCGATCCTGGACGACGAGAGGAAAACGCGAGCCGCCATCGAAGCAACAAAAGCGGATGTGTTTGTTAGGGTTTTATGAGATGTTCGGGCAGGCGGCGCACGTGGACTTATAGGCTCGAGAGTCACGTGCCTGCGAATCACGCGGAATTACTTGGAACACAAGCAGGAGCCTCGAGACGTTTTTGACCTTTATAAAGGACAGTGACAGATGCCGGTCAGCCGGCCCAAAGTTTCCGGTCGGTCCTATTCTCATCGTACGATCAAACTCCCCGCAACTCTAACGCACGATTCAAAATTCAAAATGAACATCCGTTTTGTTCGGATTTCATTCATTCGGGGTGGTAATGAGACCGTGTCCGGTTGGATTTGTGTTTGCGTCGGCCGTGCATCCAATGCGTGGCCGCATCTTCGACCCCATCTCGTCCGTCGCGTACCAAATACAATAAAATCAAGCATAGCAAATATAATTCAAATCAAACATAACAAATAGTTTCATGTCCGAAA
Organism: Hordeum marinum; assembly: GCA_022496015.1. Lineage (NCBI taxonomy): Eukaryota > Viridiplantae > Streptophyta > Magnoliopsida > Poales > Poaceae > Hordeum > Hordeum marinum. The sequence continues at coordinate 448,632,101 of CM039678.1, read as the reverse complement.
TAGTTTTTTATTACAACTCAATCAAAATTTTGAAAATATCAAATGGTCTTATAAAACCACTCAAAGTTTGTGCGCACAAAAAAAGATTAAACCGATAGATCTACTGATTGCCAATGTTGTGCTCAACCATGTCATCTTACAGCTGCGTATGAGTGTGTCGATCACGCATCTCACAATGAAATTGGACGAACTGTTGATAGGTTGCAGGAGGTGGGTGATCAGACTCAACATTTTCATCCTGAAAATCAAATCCTTGGTTGTAGATGCTGCCATCACGTTCATCCTCAACGATCATTTTATGCATGATCACACAAGCAGTCGTCACCTCTCAGAGCTTTTGAATGCTTCATGTCAATGCAGGGTTTCGAACGATACCCCATCGAGACTGAAGCACACCAAAAGCGCGCTCCACATCTTTCCTAACACTCCCCTGTATTTGGGCAAACCTCTGTCTCTCCTCTCCTTGCAAATTGGGTATGGTCTTCAAAAGAGTGGACCACTGGGGATAATATCCCTTGTTGTAATGGTAGCCATTGATCTCAAACTTGACCTCCGGGGAGTGGCCTTCTGCAAGCCTTGCATGCACTGGAGAACACTGAGGAACACTAATATCATTGTGAGAACCAGCCATGCCGAACAAAGAATTTCATATCCACAGATCTTGTGAAGTCACCGCTTCAGATAAGACAGTCGCACCTTTCACATGCCCCTTATACTGCCCCTGCCAAGCAAATGGAAAGTTCTTCCACTTCCAGTGCATACAATCGATATTACAAAGCATGCCCAGAAAGCCCCTCTCAGCATTAATTGTCAACAACCTTTCTTTATCAGCGTCATTTTGCTCTCTCGGGTATTCAGGTCCAAACACTATTACCACGGCCTTGAAGAACTTGTACATTGATTGGAGACATGTGGATTCACTCATACGAACATACTCATCCACAAGAACACCAAGAATTCCATATGCAAGCATGCGAATAGCCGTAGTGCATTTTGTTGGGAACGTCGCATGGGAAACAAAAAATTTCCTACGTTCACGCAAGACCTATCCATGATGATGAGCATCTATGAGAGAGAGTGTGTGGATCTACATACCCTTGTAGATCACTAAGCGGGAAGCGTTAAGAAATGCGGTTGGTGTAGTCAAACGTCTTCGCGATCCAAATCGCCGAGTGTCCCGCGATCCAATCACGATCCGTCCCGATCAAGCACCGAACGGACGGCACCTCCGCGTTCAGCACACGTACAACTTGATGATGATCTCCGCCTTCTTGATCTAGCAAAAGGGAGCGGAGAGGTAGACGAGTTCTCCGACAGAGTGACGGCGCCGCGGCGATGGTGGTGGAGCAATTCCAACAGGGCTTCGCCTAAGCACTGCAGAAAACCGATCTAGAGGAGAAACTATGCACTAGAGGAACGGGTAGCACGTGGCTGAAAATCTAGTGCAAAAAACCTAAAACCTCTAGTATATATAAGAGGAAGAGAGGAGGAGGCTTGGCACAAGGGCCAAGCCACCTAGGCATCGGCCGAAGCAAGAGGAGAGGAGGATTCCTCCTCCAATCCTAGTAGGACTAGGACTGCTCCTTATTTTTGCCTTTTTGCCTTTTTCCACCTTTTTCTCTTTGGGCTTTTCTTCCCAGCCGCAGCCCACTAAGGGTTGGTATTCACTCTCCCACAGCCCATGTAACCTCTTGGGTCGAAATACCCCTCCCGATGGTCTCCCGGTACACTACCGGCACTCTCGGTACACTATCGATGAGCCCGAAACTTTTCCGGCGACCAAAATAGGACTTCCTATATATCAATCTTTACCTCCGGACCATTCCGGAGCTCCTCGTGACGTCCGGGATCTCATCCGGGACTCCGAACAAGCTTCGGTCACCACCATGCATAACTCTATACTACCGAAACGTCACCAAACCTTAAGTGTGCAGACCTTGCGGGTTCGAGAACTATGTAGACATGACCGAGACACCTCTACGATCAATAACCAATAGCGGGACCTGGATGCCCATATTGGTTCCTACATATTCTACGAAGATCTTTATCGGTCGAACCTCTATGTCAAGGATTCAGTTAATCTCGTATGATGTTCTCTTTATTCTTCGGTATGTTACTTAACCGAGATTCGAACGTCGGTATCTCCATACCTAGTTCAACCTCATTACCGGCAAGTCTATTTACTTGTTCCGTAATACAAGATCCCGTGACTAACACTTAGTCACATTGCTTGCAAGGCCTATTGTGATGTTGTATTACCGAGTGGGCCCTGAGATACCTCTACGTCACACGGAGTAACAAATCTCAGTCTTGATCCATGCCAACCCAACAGACACCCTCGGAGATACCTGTAGAGCACCTTTATAGTCACCCAGTTACGTTGCGACGTTTGATACACACAAGGCACTCTTCCGATGTCTATGAGTTGCATGATCTCATGGTCATAGAAACATACACTTGACATGCAGAAAACAGTAGCAATAAACTGACACGATCATATGCTACGTTTGTAGTTTGGGTCTTGTCCATCACATCATTCTCCTAATGATGTGATCCCGTTATCAAATGACATCATATGTCAATGGCTAGGAAACCTTGACCATCTTTGACCAACGAGCTAGTTCACTAGAGGCATACTAGGGACAAAGTGTTGTTTATTTACCCACACATGTAATGTGTTTCCAATCAATACAATTATAGCATGGATAATAAACGATTATCATGAACAAGGAAATATAATAATAAACACTTTATTTATTGCCTCTAGGGCATATTTCCAACACATTTCTCGTAAGAAGAGAAGCCAAGCTTGCCAAGGGCATCCTCTTGCAGTCAAAGTATGGGTCATATGCCACCACTCCCTCCCGAATATGGTTGAACACATGCCTCCTCATTCGGAAGCGACGGCGAAATTGATGCGGTTTGTAGAGTGCGGCATTCTCAAAGTAATCAGAATAGATCCACTACTAGAAAAAGGCTTATCCCCAATATCTCTACTAGTGGTGCACCATGATGGTGGTGCGCCACAGCTATATAGCAGTGGCGCACCAGAATCAGGTGCGCCATTGCTATTTTTTTACTAATGGCGCACCACATGAGCAGTGCGACATTGCTATTTTTTTGGTCCACCCCCCCACCAGACATAGCAATGGCGCACCATACCTAGGTGCGCCACTGCTATGCTACATAGTAGTGGCGCACCTAGGTGTGGTGCGCCATTGCTATGTTTGGTGGGGGTGTGCCTACGTGTGTGTGTGAGAGGTTAGTAATGGCGCACCCTCCCTGGTGCGCCATTGCTAGGGTTAGCAATGGCGCACCAGGGAGGGTGCGCCATTACTAACGTCTCACACACACAAACACCCCCCCTCCCCCTCCGTGGATTGCCTTTTAGGTTTTAAAAAAAAGATAAAAGATTCAAAAAAAATTCAAAAAAATAGATGCCCATGTGTTATGTGTTCTAGTTGTTAGGAAAATTAACAAAGATGAATTTTGATATTTTTGCAAAAGGCCATCGTGTTTCGGTAAAATGGCCGTAACTTTTGCATACGACCTCCGATGAAAAAGTTTTTTATATGAAAAATCATCTACTCAAAAAGTTACATTCGAATTCAACCGGCTACGCCCGTTATCGATTTTCTAGAATCCTCAAAAACCTAACAGAAAAAAGTTACGATGCTTTTAAGATCTGGAGGCAAAAAATCAAAAAAAATGCAAAAATAAATAAATTAGCAATGGCGCACTAGTTCATGGTGCGCCACTGCTATTTTCCCGCCTTCAAAGTTCAAAAAAATACAAAAATAAAAAATAAGTTAGCAATGGCGCACCTTATGAATAATGCGCCACTACTATTTTCCCGCCTTCACAATTCAAAAAAATATAAAAAATTAGCAATGGCGCATCAGTGAATAGTGCGCCACTACTATTTTCCCGCCTTCACAATTCAAAAAATAGCAATGGCGCGCCAGTGCATGGTGCGCCACTGCTAAGTTGGGACAGAAGTTTAAAAGGGCCGGCCAGCCACTTACCCCTTCATTCTTCTCCTCCTCTCCTCCACTCCATCTCCTCCTCTCCTCCTCTCCTTCACTCCATCTCCAACTCTTCGGCGACCTCCTCCTCCTCACGATGCTCCTCCTCCGGTGACCTCCTCCTCACGGTGCTCCTCCTCCGGCGACCTCATCCTCCCTCCTCTCCTCCTCACGGTGCTCCTCCTTCGGAGACCTCCTCCTCCCTCCTCTCCTCCTCACGGTGCTCCTCCTTCCTCTCCTGCTAACGGTCCTCCTCCTCCTCCTCCCTCCTCTCCTGCTCATGGTGCTCCTCCTCCGGCGACCTCCTCCTTCCTCCTCCCTCCTCTCCTCCTCACGGTGCTCCTCCTTCCTCTCCTGCTCACGGTCCTCCTCCTCCTCTCCGGCGACCTCCTCCTCCCTCCTCTCCTGATCCTCATGGTCTCCCCTCCCTCCTCTCCTCCTCACGGTCTCTCCTCCCTCCTCCTCTACTTCCGTCCACATGTGGAGCTCCCCCGGCACAAAGAACGTACCAGATCCAGGTCGAGAATGAAATTTGAAAAAATTCAAGCAAAAAAAACAAGCCAGATCCAGATCCAAATTCAAAATTCAAAAATAGCAATGGCGCACGGTGGGGGTTAGACGGTGCGCCACTACTATTTTCCCGCCTTCAAAATTCACAAAAATTCAAAAAAGAAGTTACCAGTGGCGCACCTGTAGCAATAGTAATGGCACACTACAAGGTGCGCCATTGTTACCTGCAATACGCCACTGTTACCTACAATACTAATTGCGCACCAGAGGTGCGCCACTGTTACCTGCAATATGCCATTGTTACCTGCAATACTAATGGCGCACCAGAGGTGCGCCACTGTTACCTACAATACTAATGGCGCACCAAAGGTGCGCCATTAGTATTTGTTACTAGTGATGTGGTAATAGTGGCGCACCTATGGTGCGCCATTAATGGCAAAAATAGGTGAGCCACTAACAGTCCTTTTTCTAGTAGTGAGAGGAGGGTGTGCCCTTTCTTCCTATTGTGGTTCAAGGCCGGAGTATTGATCCCCTGAATCGAGGCCACATCCTACTGATGTGGTCATGGACAATAATTGCTGCCACTACTATGTCCTCATCGTCCGAGGACGAATCATCCGATGAAAAAATGAAGTTGTGAAAGAAATACTCATCCCTGTAATCCACGGTACCTTGTAAGCAATGCGCCGAACACTTTGCGGTCGTGGTGGAGGCGTGGACGGAAAGGGCACATCGAGCCCGTTCATAGGCAGCACAACAAGGTGGACGACCGCGGGCGGTGGGCGAAGCGAGGATAGGGAGAGGAAGAAAAGGGGTTGTGCCACCAACGGGCAAAGCAAGGGGAACGACGTGGGTGGCATCGGTGATGGCGAGGGGCGAAGACGGAGCGAGGATAGGGGAGGAAGAAAAGGGGTTGTGCCACCGACGGACGGGCCAGGGAAAGACAAATGCACGCGACGTGCCCGTCCACGTGTGTCTGTTTGGCCGCAAACGCGGCCCAAGCTTGGGCCGGAAATAGGTCGAAAGCGGACTGAAAACAAACATTCGTCTGTTTGCTCCTATGCATTGGGTCGCGGTTTGTGTCCGTTTACCCCCAAACAAACGCGTGCGGACGATTTCGGGTCGTGCGTTGGAGTTGCCCTAACCCTATGGTGTGCATATTTGTTTGTCCCCGTCATCGGTAACAAAATGAAAAAAGCAAAGTGACCACGTCCCCACGCAAAAAAGAGGGTTGAGGTCCACGCCCCCCAGCCACCACCCTAACGGCATCACGGAAGCTCGCCGCCATCACCGTCGCCGCTGAAGCTTGTTGTTGTAGTTGTCCGCACCCTTGGTGTTGCCGGTTGCAACCTCGTCCATCGACGTTGTGGTCGTGTTCATCGCACTCCCACAAGGTACTGCTCATGGCCGTCGGGACGGTGTCTCGGTCGGTCGAAGCAATTGCTGAGCATGGTTGTAGCACCCCGCCACTGGGACGGTGCCCTGTTCGTCGAGCTCCAGCGAGGGTACCGCCCATAGTCATCGGGACGGTGTCGCGGCTGGTTGCAGCAATCGTCGATCACGGTTGTAGCACCCCATCGATCACAACTCTAGCTAAAAAAAGAATAGTTTCAGCAAAATCATGGTTACAACAATCAAAAGTATCAAGCAAAAAAAAGTATGGTTGCATTAAAAAAACATGGTTTCACAAAGCAATGGCAATGAACAGAAAAAATGTATAGTTCCAACAAACAAAGAACATAGTTCTAGCAAAAACAAAGTGTGGTTCCAGCAAAACAAATGGATCGATGTCGCCAGATTGTAGCAAGAAATTGGCCGTCCCAGTAAAAAAGGGGGTCCCAGCAAAAAAAATGGCTCGCCGCCGATCCGTAGTTGCCATCCCTAGCTACGTGCACCACCGGTTGCAACATCTCGACAGGCTGCTCCCAATGCGCACCAACAATGCCGACGTGTGGGTCTTACGGCTCTGCGACGTGTGGGTCTTACGGCTCTGATAAAATCCATACATGCCGAGGTTTGCTGGATGAAGAAGATAGGAGAAGCAGAAGGGTTATGGAAAAGAGAGCGATGGCGAAGGAGCAGCACCAGAAACCAAATCGTATGGGGAAGAGCACATCAGAGACCAAAGCTTGGGGTGATGGAGCAGCGTCGGGAGAGATAGATATTAGTACATAGTGTACGAGTTTTGAATTGTATCTATAGCATCAATCCTAGCCGTTGGTTTCCAAAATCAAATGGTTAAGGCTTGAAGGATTCGCAATGAACAATAGCACACAACTACTTACTGGTAGAAAATAGTCCATTAGTCCCGGTTTAGAAGGAACTTTTGTCCCGGTTTTCCAACTGAGATTAAAGTATAGAGACTAAAGGGTCTAAGGCTTTAGTCTCGATTGGCTACGAACCAGGACTAAACCCTGGCCACGTGGGCGGCAGAGAGAAGTTAAGGCTTCATTGTTTATTTTTTCTTTTCATTTTGTGTTTTCCATTTCATTTTTTTCGGTGATTCAACATGATCACTTGCATCTATCCACTTTAATCAAATATATGTCATATATCTCATCATCATCTTACTCATTTGACAACTCATCATCATCTTAATCATACCAAGTTAAAATCTCATAAAATAAAAAACGATCATAATACTAATCATCCTAATCGATCATGCAAGTTAATATAAATCAGAAAAACTTTTCTCTCATAGGACCTAGTCCTCCCTCCTAGGTAAAATGACATAAAACCGAATAACACCTATGTCTCCATGATGAAGCAAAGAGATCCAACAGTCTTCAACTTGTGGCTTGCGATCCTTCTATATTTGTCACCATGCTTCAATTTGGAGCCATCTTGGTGGTTTGTGCTCAGTCAAGTATGCAAAAGAGAACTCGGGCTGGAAGGGGCTTTTAATTGTCATGTTACCTTTGCCATGCATCAATGGAGGCACAACTTCATTTGGCAGTTTATGTTGAAGAACATAATAATAGCCTAGTTAGCAATATAATCAACCCCATTTACACAATAATAGTGTACTTAATAATTCTTACCAAGACATTTCGGCGAATGTCATCCACCCTTAACCTATGCACTAGTGGCATGTAAAGTGTATAATTTGGGCCAGTTCCCAAATTATACGGGAAGATCTCCCTACCAACTAGGACACCAATAACAAAGTTGATAAGAACATCCTTCTCCTCCCAAGTTAGATCTGATCCATAAGTGTAGTGTGTCATGTCAACTATTTGATGTGTTTCACTCGAAGAAACGAAATATGATGTAAATTATAAATTAACAAATTTAATATGGATGAACACCAACTGTTTTTAAACATAGAATGCAAATTACTTGACAAATATGCATGGTTGACAAACTCACATGGAGGTAAAACATGAAGCATATCGACATCCACCCAAATGTCGATGTTACCTTCAATATGATCTTCAGGACGAAGATCGAAGGTTATTTCCATAACCTCCTGAAATCCATATGCCTTGCAAAGAGCTTCCCAATTTGAGCACCCTAATTCTGTGTTATTAAGTGCATTCATTGCTTTCACCAGAAATGTGTGGCCATGTTTAGTCCTCAGGTTGGCTGTCCTCATCTCAAAACTCTAGTGCTCTTCGAAACCGAGCCTCTCCAAGAAATATCGTCTTGCATGATAGGGGATGAACTAGTTGAATTGTATAAAACAGAAATTACGCGTTGAAGGAAAGAAACAGAAGTCATGTTTAATTATGAAAAAAAAGTTGTCATCATTGCATACCGTAGAAATATCGAAGTCCTCGTAAAGCTTTATGGTGAAGAACCTGTCGTCTCGCAGTCCGGGGTGGTCGTAAAGACCCTTATCTTCGCCGTAGAGTTCACACGCTTAGATCCTATTGTCTTCATCAGATGAATACATCTCCTGTGTTCACGATTCAACAATTGATTATTACTTTCGTTCTATAAAATACTAAAAAATTAGAATGCATTCAATAAGAAGAATCGGAGATATGCAAATCAATACAAGGCAATGCAACAATATGATCATCTAATATCACTAATACACCATCGAATAATAGTATCACTAATACATCATCGAATATATAGTATCACTAATACATCATCGAATAATATCACTAATACATCATCGAATAGTATCCACTAATACAGATATAGTTGGCGTCTCGCGGCGCAGGCGGTGGACACCCAAAGAGAAGGAACTATGACAGGATCATAGCTCGGGTGAGATCCCTGAAGAATCTGCCAAGTATTGGAGAACCTGGCATCCAACGCAGCCATGTCGCGTCAACGTGCTCGTCCTCCTCCCTAACACGATGACGTATCACCTCCGCGGGGGACGGCTCCCTTTGCACCGACAATGGTCCATGCGACCGCCACCAAATAACCTCTGGGTCGAGGACGGGACCCTCATTCCTCACCAAGCTCCGCACCCCGGAAGGCAGCACCTCCCAGTGCCAGCCCGGCGGAGCCTAGTTCCGGACATGGCGCCTATCAAGCAGGTGGTTGCCGTCAAGTCAATGACGAGGATGCGGGATGGGCATCGTCGACTCGACGGCTATGCTATGCAATTGATTCGACGGTTAGGAAAGATGCTTTATATGCAATATGTCAATTAGTAAATCAGAAACATCTAAACATTTAAAACATATATTTAAACTAATAAAATGTATAAACTCCCCCAACGATCGGTAAATTCTTTAGTACCTACGATCATACTACAATGCTATAAACTCCTAGGGACAAATTTAAACTAATAAAATGTATCATTTATTTTAATTGCGTCTAAGTGACATATTATTCTAGTCTTATCATTTTTTTCTAACATACACATATACACATCAATATATCAAACATACAAATACTATACACATACACATACTAATTTTATCTAACATACACATACTAATTTTTCCTAGGACTCCTAATTTTATACACATACAAATATAGAATGTAAATTTTATACACATACACACATATACACATGCATACAAATACACATCCACATATACACACATATATACACACATCAATTTGGAGGGCGGAGGATGGATCGGGCTTACGACGTGGAGGAGGAGAGCGGTGTCGGCGGAGCTAACGACGATGGTGTGGAGGAGCGGCGCTGGCAGAGCAGGGCGGCGGCGTGGAGGAGGAGAGCGCGCGGCAACGGAGTCGGTGGAGCTGATGGTGACGGCATGGAGGAGCGGCACCAGCGGAGCAGGGCGACATCATGAAGGAAGAGAGCGGCGGCGGCGCGTGGATAGACGGCTCGTGGACGAACGACGTGCATGCGGGCAGCCTCTGGTGGCATCATCGAGTGGGTAAAAGACGGAGTGATTTGGGGAAGGAAGAAGGAGGGCTTAAATAGGCCCGGGACCTTTAGTTCTGGTTGGTGGAACCAACCGGTACTAAAGACCCTTTAGTCCCGGTTGGTATCACCAACCGGGGCTAAAAGGGCCTTTTCGGTGTTCCAAATTCGCACGCGAAGGGACCTTTAGTCCCGGTTTGTTATACCAACCGGGCCTAAAGGGGCCTTATCAGTGGCCCAAATTCGTGCGGGAAGGGACCTTTAGTCCCGATTGGTGGACCCAATTCGAGCATGCGTTGGTTTCCATGAAGAGGAACGGTTGATGCAGCAAAGTAGATAAGTATTTTCCTCAATTGTTGAGAACCAAGGTATCAATCTAGTAGGAGATACAAGCAAGTCCCCAATAGATGTACCTACACAAATAATCAAATTGTTGCACCCAACGCTATAAAGGGGTTGTCAATCCCTTCGCGGTTACTTGCAAGGATGAGATCTGATAGAGATAGATTGCTTGAACGGAAAGTAAAACAAAAGGTAAAAATAATGCAGCAAGGTATTTTTGGTATTTTTGGTTTTAGATCTGAAAGTATAAGATGGAAAATAGACCCGAGGGCCATAGGTTTCACTAGAGGCTTCTCTCATGATGGCAAGTATTACGGTGGGTGAACAAATTACAGTCGAGCAATTGATAGAAAAGCAAATAATTATGAAGATATCCAAGGCAATGATAATGCATATAGGCATCACGTCCGTGTCAAGTAGACCGAAACGATTCTACATTTACTACTATTACTCCACACATCGACCGACTCCTGCCTGCATCTAGAGTATTAAGTTCATGAAGAACAGAGTAACGCATTAGGTAAGATGACATGATGTAGAGGGATAAACTCAAGCAATATGATGAAAATCCCATCTTTTTATCCTTGATGGCAACAATATAATACGTGCCTCGCTACCCCTACTTTGTCACTGGGTGAGGACACCGCAAGATTGAACCCAAAATTAAGCACTTCTCCTATTGCAAAATTACCAATCTAGTTGGCCAAACCAAACCAATAACTCGAAGAGACTTGCAAAGATATGAAATCATGCATATAAGAATTTAGAAAAGACTCAAATAATATTCATAGATAATCTGAACATAAACCCACAATACATCGGATCTCGACAAACACACCGCAAAAGACTATTACACCGGATAGATCTCCATGAAGATCATGAAGAACATGGTATTGAAGAGCAAAGAGAGAGAAAAAGCCATCTAGCTACTAGCTATGGACCCGAAGGTCTATGGTGAACTACTCACGCATCATCGGAGGGGCAATGGATTTGATGTAGATGCCCTCCGTGATCGAATCCCCCTCCAGCAGATTACCGGAAAAGGCTCCAAGATTGGATCTCTCGGGAACAAAGGTTTCTGGCGGCGGAAAAGTGTTTTCATGGCTCCTTCTGGTATACAGGGAATATGTGGGAATTTATAGGACGAGAAATAGGGTTAGGAGAACTGCCTTGGGCCCACAAGCCTGGGGGCGTGCCCTACCCCCTAGGCACGCCCCTAGGGCTTGTTGCCCCACGATGGCTCTCCCGACTTCATCTCCAAGTCTCTTGGTTTGCTTCTGGTCCAAGAAAAATTATTCTGAAGACTTTATTCCGTTTGGACTCCATTTAATATTCCTTATCTACAACTCTCAAAAACAAGGAAAAAACAAAAACTGGCACTAGGCTCTAGATTAATAGGTTAGTCCCAAAAATAATATAAAATAACATATTAATGCATATAAACATCCAAAACAGATAATATAATAGCATGGAGCAGACAAAAATTATAGATACGTTGGAGACGTATCAAGCATCCCCAAGCTTAATTCCTGCTCGTCCTCGAGTAGATAAATGATAAAAACAGAATTTTTGATGTGGAATGCTACCTAACATATGTATCCATGTAATATTCTTTATTGTGGCAAGAATATTCAGATCTGTAAGATGCAAAACAATAGTCTAATATTGACATAAAAAAGTAATACTTCGAGCACACCAACAAGGCAGTCGTGTCCTTTTGAAATAACATGGCCTTAGAAATTTATCCCTACAAAATCATATGGTCTCGCTATGCTCCATCTTCCCCACACAAAGTATCTAAATCATGCACAACCCTGATGAACAAGTCAAGCAATTGTTTCACACTTTTGGTGTTCTCAAACCTTTTCAACTCTCACGCAATACATGGGCATGAGCCATGGATATAGCACTATAGGTGGAATAGAATATGGAGGAGGTGCAAGGAAAAAGGGAGAAGATAGTCTCGCATCAACTAGGCATATCAACGGGCTATGGAGATGCCCATCAATAGATATTGATGTGAGTGAGTAGGGATTGTCATGCAACAAATGCACTTAGATCTATAAGTGTATGAAATCTCAACAAGAAAACTAAGTGGTCATGCAAGATGAATATCCACTAGTTATATGAAAGTGACAAAATAGGAGACTCTCTATCATGAAGATCATGGTGCTATTTTGAAGCACAAGTGTGGAAAAATATATTAGCAATTGTCCCTTCTCTCTTTCTCTCATTTTTTTATATTTTTTTATTTTGGTGGGCATCTTTGGCCTCTTTTTATTTTTTTTGTTTGGGCTTCGCTGGCCTCTTTTATTTTGTCCAGATACACATCCCAACTTCTGAGGGAGCCATGGCTTCCATCATCCTTTTCCCTCATGGGACAATGCTTTATTAATGAAAATCATCACACTTTTATTTACTTATAACTCAAAAAGAAAATTACAACTCGATACCTAGAACAAAGTATGACTCTATATGCAAGATGAAGTGATGGTGCATGTCATGAAAAACTAAATGGTGGAAATTGCATGGCAATATATCTCGGAATGGCTATGGAAATGCCATAATAGGTAGATATGGTGGATGTTTTGAGGAAAATATATGGTGGCTTTTTTGAGGAAGGAGGGTTTGATGTACCGGCGAAAGTTGCGCGGTACTAGAGAGGCTAGCAAGGGTGGAAGGGTGAGAGTGTGTATAATCCATGGACCCAACATTAGTCATAAAGAACTCACATACTTATTGAAAAAGTCTATTAGTTGTCAAACAAAGCATTAGATGCATGCTCCTAGGGGAGAAGTTGGTACGAGTTAACCATCACGCGCTCCCGACCCTCACACAAAGGTTGACAAACATTAAAAAAATCATGCTCCGACTTCGTTACATAACGGTTCACCATATGTGCATGCTACGGGAATCACAAACTTTAACACAAGTATCTATTCCAATTCACAACTACTCACTAGCATGACTCTCATATTACCATCTCCATTATCTCAAAACTATATGCAAGGACTCAAACTTCTCATAGTATTCAATGCACTTAATATGAAAGTTTTTACTATTTCCCTCTTGGATACCCATTATATTAGGACTAAATTCATAACCTAAAAAAATTACCATGCTGTTTTAAGAAACTCTCAAAATAATATAAGTGAGGATCGAGAGTTCAATAATTTCTATAAAATATAACACCACCATGCTCTAAAAAGATATAAGTGAAGCACTAGAGCAACATTGCCTAGCTCAAAAGATATAAGTGAAGCACATAGAGTATTATAATAAATTCATGATTCAGCGTGTCCCTCTCAAAAGATGTGTGCAGCAAGGATGATTTTGGCAAACTAAAAAGCAAAGACTCATGTCATACAAGACGCTCCAAGCAAAACACATATCATGTGGTGAATAAAAATATAGTCTCAAGTAAATTTACTAATGGATTGAAGACGAAAGAGGGGATGCCTTCCGGGGCATCCCCAAGCTTAGGCTTTTTTGTATCCTTGAATATGGCTTGGGGTGTCTTGGGCATCCCCAAGCTTAGGCTCTTGCCACTCTTTATTCCATAGTCCATCAAATCTTCACCCAAAACTTGAAAACTTCACAACACAAAACTCAACAGAAAACTCATGAGATCCGTTAGTATAAGAAAAATAAACCACCACTTTAGGTACTGTTGTGAACTCATTCTTTATTTATATTTGTGTAATATCTACTGTATTCTAACTTGTCCATGGTTCAAAGCCCCTGATACGACCTATAGATATATCAAAATAAGCAAACAACACAAAGAAAACAGGATCTGTCAAAAACAGAACAGTCTATAGAAATCAATAGACTTCGAATACTTATGAAAATCCAAAAATTCTAAAAATAGGAAAATCTGCAAAATTTGTATATCAATCTTGTGTAAAAAAAATTAGATCAATTAGACACTCTGGAAAATTTAGAAACTCCTGGACTGAGCGCAAAAGTATCTGTTTTTTAGCAAGACCAAATCAACAACTACCATAGATCACCCCAATGGTTTTACTTGGATCAAACACTAATTAAAACACCAAAACACAATTACTACAGAAGTAATAATTTTCAAAACACACCAAAACAGAAGCAAAAAAAATAAAGCAAAATAAAATTGGGTTGCCTCCCAGCAAGCGCTATTGTTTAACGCCCCTAGCTAGGCAAAACGCAATAGATCTAGGTATTGTTAGCTTTGGTATGTAATCCAAAATTAGATCTCATGATATATTCATAAGGCAATCTTATTTTGTTTCTAGGAAAGTGTTCTGTGCATTTCCTTAATGGAGATTGGAATCTAATATTTCCTTCTTTCATGTCAATAATTGCACCAATCGTTCTAAGGAAAGGTCTACGTGGAATAATAGGACATGTAGGATTGCATTCTATATCAATAACAATGAAATCTACGGGAACATAATTCCAATTTGCAACAATGGTAACATCATGAATCACATGGCAAGTATATTTAAGTCTAACAAACTTCCTATGCATAGGGATTTTGTGAGCAAACAAATTATGGGAACAAAAATCAACTACCATAGGAAGGCAAAACAAGCATAACTTCCAAACTTTGAACACATAGAGAGGAAACTTGATATTATTGAAATATGTAAAAGCATATGTTCCTCTCTCATAGTAATTTTCAGTAACATCATGAAGGAATCTCACAATATAAGTATCGCACAAAACATTCTTTTCATGATCAATTATAGCATATGTGTCATCACCAAAACTTGGGGAACAAAGAATATCATCTTCATCAAGCATAGCATCCCTAAGCTTGTGGTTTTGTATATCATTAGCATCATGGATATTCAGAGAATTCATAGTAACAACATAGCAATCATGTTTTTCATTCAAGGATATATCATGAATCACTTTATAATTTTCTTCTTTAAACACTTCATCAAAAATTTCATGATGTTCAAGCAAAACTTCCTAGAGATAATCAAGTGCACTCAACTCACTAGCAATTAGTTCATCATAATTTGGTCTTTTGAAAAGATTAGCAAGTGGATGAGGATCCATATCAATAGATTTTTAGCAAGCAAAGATGCAGGCAAATAGAAGGCACATGACAACACAAGCAAACATAGCAAACAAGAGATTTGACGAGAAAAAGGCAAACGTAAAAGAGAAGGTGAATGAAACGGCAAATTTGTGAAGTGTGGGAGAGGGAAACGAGAGGCAAATGGAAAATAAAGTAAATGCAAGAGATGATTTTGTGATGGGTACTTGGTAGGCTTGATGTAGATCTCCCCGGCAACGGCACCATAAATCCTTCTTGCTACTTCTCGAGCATGTGTTGGTTTCCGTGAAGAGGAACGGTTGATGCAGCAAACTAGATAAGTATTTCTCTCAGTTGTTGAGAACCAAGATATCAATCCAGTATGAGATACAAGAAGGTCCCCAATAGATGTACCTAAGCAAAGAATCAAACTCTTGCACCCAACGCTATAGAGGGGTTGTCAATCCCTTCATGGTTACTTGCAAGGATGAGATCTGATAGAGATAGATTTCTTGAACGGAAAGTAAAACAAAAGGTAAAAATAATGCAGCAAATTATTTTTGGTATTTTTGGTTTTAGATCTGAAAGTATAAGATGGAAAATAGACCTGGGGGCCATATGTTTCACTAGAGGCTTCTCTCATGATGGCAAGTATAACGGTGGGTGAACAAATTACTGTCGAGCAATTGATAGAAAAGAGAATATTATGAAGATATACAAGCCAATGATTATGCATATAGGCATCACGTCTGTGTCAAGTAGACCGAAAGGATTCTGCATCTACTACTATTACTCTAGACATCGACCGACTCCTGCCTCCATCTAGAGTATTAAGTTCATGAAGAACAGAGTAACGCATTAAGTAAGATGACATGATGTAGAGGGATAAACTCAAGAAATATGATCAAAACCCATCTTGTTATCCTTGATGGAAACAATACAATACGTGCCTCGCTACCCCTACTTTGTCACTGGGTGAGGACACCGCAAGATTGAACCCAAAACTAAGCACTTCTCCTATTGCAAGAATTACCAATCTAGTTGGCCAAACCAAACCAATAACTCCAAGAGACTTGCAAAGATATGAAATCATGCATATAAGAATTCAGAAAAGACTCAAATAATATTCATAGATAATATGAACATAAACCCACAATTCATAGGATCTCAACAAAACACACCGCAAAAGAGTATTACATCAGATAGATCTCCATGAAGATCATGAAGAACATGGTATTGAAAAGCAAATAGAGAGAAGAAGTCATCTGGCTATGAGCTATGGACCCGAAGGTCTGTGGTGAACTACTCACGCATCATCGGAGGTGCAATGGAGTTGATGTAGATGCCCTCCGTGATCGAATCCCCCTCTGGCAGATTTGTTGGGGAACGTCGCATGGGAAACAAAAAATTTCCTACGTTCACACAAGACCTATCCATGGTGATGAGCATCTACGAGAGGGACAATGGATCTACGTACCCTTGTAGATCGCTAAGTGGGAAGTGTTAAGAAACACAGTTGGTGTAGTCGAACATCTTCATGATCCAAATCGCCGAGCGTCCCGCGATCCAATCACGATCCGTACCGATCAAGCACCGAACGGGCGGCACCTCCGCGTTCAGCACACGTACAGCTTGATGAAAATATCTGCCTTCTTGATCCAGCAAGAGGAGCGGAGAGGTAGAAGAGTTCTTCGGCAGCATGACGGCGCTCCGGCGATGGTGGTGGAGCTATTCCGGCAGGGCTTCGCCTAAGCACTACAGAAATCCGATCTAGAGGAGAAACTATGCACTGGAGAAACGGGTAGCACATGGCTGAAAATCTTGTGCCAAAACCCTAAAAACCTCTAGTATATATAGGAGGAGAGGAGGAGGAGGCTTGTCCCTCAAGGAGCCAGCCCTAGGCTTCGGCCGAACCAAGAGGGAGGAGTCCTCCTCCACTCCTAGTAGGATTAGGACTCCTTCCTTATCTTAGCCTTTTTGCCTTTTTCCACCTTTTTCCTTTTGGGATTTTCTTCCCAGCCACATGGGCCTTGTGTGGGACTTACACCAGCCCACTAAGGGCTGGTATTCATCCTCCCACAGCCCATGTAGCCTCTTGGGGCGAAATACCCCTCCCGATGGTCTCCCGGTACACTACCGATGAGCCCGAAACCTTTTCGACGACCAAAATAGGACTTCCTATATATCAATATTTACCTCCGGACCATTCCGGAGCTCCTCGGGACGTCCGGGATCTCATCCGGGACTCTGAACAACCTTCAGTCACCATGATACATAACTCTATACTACCGAAATGTCACCAAACCTTAAGTGTGCAGACCCTACGTGTTTGAGAACTATGTAGACATGACCGATACACCTCTACGGTCAATAACCAATAGCAGGAACTGGATGTCCATATTGGTTCCTACATATTCTACAAAGATCTTTATCGATCGAACCTCTATGTCAAGGATTCAGTTAATCCCGTATGATGTTCCCTTTGTTCTTCGGTATGTTATCTGCCCGAGATTCGATCGTCGGTATCTCCATACCTAGTTCAACCTCGTTACCAGCAAGTCTCTTTACTCGTTCCGTAATACAAGATCCCGTGACTAACACTTAGTCACATTGCTTGCAAGGCTAATTGTGATGTTGTATTACCGAGTGGGCCCTGAGATACCTCTCCATCACACGGAGTAACAAATCCCAGTCTTGATCCATGCCAATCCAACAAACACCCTTAGAGATACCTGTAGAGCACCTTATAGTCACCTAGTTATGTTGCGACGTTTGATACACACAAGGCACTCTTCCAGGGTCCGTGAGTTGCATGATCTCATGGTCATAGAAACATATACTTGACATGCAGAAAACAGTAGCAATAAACTGACACGATCATATGCTACGTTTGTAATTTGGGCCTTGTCCATCACATCATTCTCCTAATGATGTGATCTCGTTATCAAATGACATCACATGTTAATGGCTAGTAAACCTTGACCATCTTTGACCAGCGAGCTAGTTCACTAGAGGCATACTAGGGACAAAGTGTTATCTATTTACCCACACATGTAATGTGTTTCCAATCAATACAATTATAGCATCGATAATAAACGATTATCATTAACAAGGAAATATAATAATAAACACTTTATTTATTTCCTCTAGGGCATATTTCCAATAGTCTCCCACTTGCAATAGAGTCAATAATCTAGTTCACATCACTATGCGATTTACATTGTAATGAATCGAACACCCATGCAGTTCTGGTGTTGATCATTTTTAGCCCTTGGAAGAGGTTTAGTCAACGGGTCTGCAACATTCAGATCTGTGTGCACTTTGCAAACATTTCTGTCCTTCTCCTCGATGTAATCACGGATGGAGTTGAAGCGTCGCTTTATGTGTCTGGTCCTCTTGTGAAACCTTGGTTCCTTGGCCAGAGCAATGGCACCAGTGTTGTCACAGAACAGGTTCATTGGACTCAGTGCACTGGGCACTACTCCAAGATCTATCATGAACTGCTTCATCGAGACACCTTCCTTTCCTGCCTCCGAGGCTGCGATGCACTCCGCTTCGCACGTAGAATCGGCTACCATGCTTTGCTTGGAACCGCACCAGCTTACCGCTCCCCCGTTGAGAATAAATATGTATCCGGTTTGTGACTTAGAGTCATCCGGATCAGTGTCAAAGCTTGCATCGACGTAACCCTTTACGACGAGCTCTTCATCACCTCCATAAACGAGAAAAATTTCCTTAGTCCTTTTTAGGTACTTAAGGATATTCTTGACCGCTGCCCAGTGCTCCATTCCAGGATCACTTTGAAACCTTCCGGCCGTACTTATGGCAAGGCTGACATCCGGTCTTGTGCACAGCATTGCATACATGATAGAGCCTATGGCTGAAGCATAGGGGATGACATTCATCTTTTCTCTATCTTCTACAGTCACTGGGCATTGAGTCTTACTCAACTTCACACCTTATAACACAGGCAAGAACCCCTTCTTGGACTGATCCATTTTGTACTTCTTCAAAACTTTATCAAGGTATGTGCTTTGTGAAAGTGCTATTAAGCGTCTCGATCTATCTCTATAGATCTTAATGCCTAATATGAAATCAGCTTCTCCTAGGTCCTTCATTGAAAAACTCTTGTTCAAATATTCCTTCACGCTTTCCAGCATTTCTATATTGTTTCCAATTAGCAATATGTCATCCACATATAATATTAGAAACGCTATAGAGCTCCCATTCACTTTCTTGTAAATACAAGCTTCTCCACAAACTTGTATACACTCAAACGCTTTGATCACCTCATCAAAACGCTTATTGCAACTCCGAGATGCGTGCACCAACCCATAGATGGATCGCTGGAGTTTGCAAATTTTGTCAGCATTCTCTGGATCAACAAAACCTTCTGGTTGCATCATATACAACTCTTCCTCAAGGAAACCATTGAGGAACGCTATTTTGACATCCATCTACCAAATTTCATAGTGGAAATAAGCAGCTATTGCCAACATGATTCTAACAGACTTAAGCATCACTATGGGTGAGAAGGTCTCATCGTAGTCAACTCCTTGAACTTGTGAAAAACCCTTTGCCACAAGTCGAGCTTTATAGACGGTGACATTACCGTCCGCGTCTGTATTCTTCTTAAAGATACATTTGTTCTGAATGGCCTTTCGCCCTTCAGGTAATACTTCCAAAGTACATACTTTGTTTTCATACATGGATCCCATCTCGGATTTCATAGCCTCTAACCATTTCTCGGAATCCGGGCCCATCACCGCTCCTCCATAGCTCGTAGGTTCATTGTTGTCCAACAACATGACCTCCAAGACAGGGTTGCCGTACCACTCAGGAGTAGTACGCGGCCTTGTCGACCTACGAGGTTCAATAGCAGCTTGATCTGAAGCTTCATGATCATCATCATTAACTTCCTCTTCAACCACTATAGGTTCCATAGAAACAACATTCTGCGCTGCGCTACTTTTTGGTTGAAGTAAAGGTTCAATAACCTCATCAAGCTCTATTTTCCTCCCACTCAATTCTTTTGAGAGAAACTCTTTCTCAAGAAATGTTCCATTCTTAGCGACAAACACTTTGCCTTCGGATCTGAGATAGAAGGTATACCCGACTGTCTCTTTCGGGTATCCTATGAAGATGCATTTCTCCGCTTTGGGTTCCAGCTTTTCAGGCTGAAGATTTTTGACATAAGCATCACATCCCCAAACTTTAAGAAACGACAACTTTGGCCTCTTGCCAAACCATAGCTCAGATGGCGTCGTCTCAACGGATTTTGATGGTGCCCTATTTAAAGTGAATGCAGCTGTCTCTAATGCATAACCCCAAAACGACAATGGCAAATCAGCAAGAGACATTATAGAATGCACCATATCTAATAAGGTTCTATTACGACGTTCGGACACACCATTACGCTGTGGTGTTCCAAGCGGTGTCAACTATGAAAATATTCCACACTGTCTTAAGTGACTACCAAACTCATAACTCAGATATTCACCTCCTCGATCAGATCGTAGGAATTTAATCTTCTTGTTACGATGATTCTCAACTTCACTCTAAAATTGCTTGAACTTTTCAAACATTTCAGACTTGTGTTTCATTAAGTAAATATACCCATATCTACTTAAGTCATTAGTGAAGGTGAGAAAATAACGATATCCACCATGCACATTCATTGGACCGCACACATCAGTATGTATGATTTCCAATAAGTCACTTGCCTGTTCCATTATTCCAGAGAACGGCGTTTTAGTCATCTTACACATGAGGCATGGTTCACATGTGTCAAGTGATTCAAAATCAAGTGACTCCAAAAGTCCATCAGCATGGAGCTTCCTCATGCGTTTTACACCAATATGACATAAATGGCAGTGCCACAAGAAAGTGATACTATCATTATCAACTCTACATCTTTTGGCATCAATGTTATGAACATGTGTATCATCACTATCAAGATTCAATATGAATAAACCACTCACATTGGGTGCATGACCATAAAAGATATTACTCATATAAATAGAACAACCTTTATTCTCTGATTTAAATGAGTAACCGTCTCGCAATAAATAAGATCCAGATATAATGTTCATGCTTAACGCAGGCACTAAATAACAATTATTCAGGTTCATCACTAATCCCGATGGTAATCGAAGAGAGAGCGTGCCGACGGCGATCACATGAACCTTGGAACCATTTCCCACGTGCATCGTCACTTCATCCTTTGCTAACCTTTGTCTATTCCGTAGTTCTAGTTTTGAGTTGCAAATGTGAGCAACCAAACCGGTATCAAATACCCAGGCACTACAACGAGAGCTACTAAGGTACACATCAATAACATGTATATCATATATACCTTGTTTGTCGTTGGTTGCCTTCTTGTCAGCCAGGTACTTGGGGCAGTTCCCTTGCAATGAAAGCACTCATGTTCTGGCTTGGGTCCATGCTTGGGCTTTTTTATAGGAGTAGCAACTGATTTACCATCCTTCTGGGTTTTACCCTTCTTGCCCTTGCCCTTGCCATTCTTCTTGAAACTAGTGGTTTTATTGACCATCAACACTTGAAGTTCTTTCTGGATTTCAGACTCAGCGAATTTTTGCATCGCAAACAGCTCGGTGACTGATTTGTTCATCCCGTGCATGTTATAGTTCATCAAAAAGCTCTTGTAACTAGGTGGCAGTGATTGGAAAACTCTGTCAGTGATCGCCTCTGGCGGAACAGCAATTCCCAATTCCGCTAGACGAGTCGAATACCCAGACATTCTAAGTATATGTTCACTGATAGACCTGTTCTCCTCCATCTTGCAAGCATAGAACTTATCGGAGGTCTCATACCTCTCGATCCGGGCATTCTTCTGAAAGATAAACTTCAACTCCTGGAACATCTCATATGCTCCATGACGTTCAAAATGTCTTTGAAGTCACGGTTCTAAGCCATACAATATTGCACATTGAACTGTTGAGTAATCTCCAGAACGTGCCTCCCAAGCGTTCTTAACGTCTTCGGAAGACATGTCTTCTGGTTGGTCACCAAGTGGTGCATCAAGGACATAAGCCTTCTCGGAAGTCGTGAGGATAATCCTTAGATTACAGGCCCAGTCCACAATTTTACTTCCATCATCTTTCAACTTGGCTTTCTCTAGGAACGCATTAAAATTCAGGGGTGCTACTGTGCGAGCCATTGATCTACAACATAAATATGCAAGGTTTACTTAGACTATTGTTCAAGATAATGAGTTTAGTTAATCAAATTACTAAAGCTCCCACTCAAATTGACATCCCTCAGGTCATCTGAGTGTCACATGGTCCAAATTCACCATCTCAAGTCCGATCATCACGTGAGTTGAGGTGGTTTCAATGGTGAACATCATCATGTTGATCATATCTACTATATGACTCATGTTCGACCTTTCGGTCTCTTGTGTTCCGAGGCCATGTTTGTACATGCTAGGCTCGTCAAGTTTAACCCGAGTGTTATGCATGTGCAACAATGGCTTGCACCCGTTTTATGTGAACGTAGAGTCTATCACGCCCGATCATCACGTGGTGTCTCGACACGGCGAACTTTCGCAACGGTGCACACTTGGGGAGAACACAATTCATCTTGAAATTTAAGTGAGGGATCACCTTATAATGCTACCGTCATCCTAAGAAAAACAAGGTGCATAAAAGGATTAACATCACATGCAAATCATAAGTGACATGATATGGCCATGAACTTGTGCTTTTGATCTCCATCTTGAAAGCACCGGCATGATCTCCCTCGTCACTGGCACGACACCATGATCTCCATCATCTTGATCTCCATCAGCGTGTCGCCATCGGGGTTGTCGCGCCCATCATGCTTGTACTACTATTCCTACCGTTTAGTGATAAACTAAAGCATTACACAGCGCTTAATGATTGACACGCAGGTCATACAATAATTAAACACAACCCTATGGCTCCTACCAGTTGTCGTACTCATCGACATGCAAGTCGTGATATTATATACAACACATGATCATCTCATACATCTCATATATCACATCATGTAATTGGCCATATCACATCACAACATACCCTGCAAAAACAAGTTACACGTCCTCTAATTGTTGTTGCATGTTTTACGTGGCTGCTACGGGTATCTAGCAAGAACAATTCTCACCTACGCATAAACCACAACAGTGATACATAAGTTTCTTTCACCCTTCTCAAGGACCGCCTTAGTCGAATCCGATCCAACTAAAGTAGGAGAAACAGACACCCGCCAGCCATCTTTGTGCAACGAAGTTACACGTCAGTCGATGGAACCGGTCTCTCGTAAGCATACGAGTAAGGTTGGCCCGGGCTACATCATCCCACAATACCGCTAAATCAAAACACGACCAAGGGAGGAAGAAATCTAAGCATCAACACCCAAAAACTCTTTGTGTTCTACTCGAGATCTCATCTACACATAGACCTAGCTCATGATGCCACTGTTGGGGAACGTCGCATGGGAAACAAATTTTTTCCTACGTTCACACAAGAACTATCCATGGTGATGAGCATCTACGTGAGGGAGAATGGATCTACGTACCCTTGTAAATCGCTTAGCGAGAATCGTTAAGAAACGCAGTTGGTGTAGTCGAACGTCTTCGCGATCCAAATCACCGAGAATCCCGCGATCCAATCACGATCCATCCCGATCAAGCACCGAACGGGCGGTACCACCGCGTTCAGCACACGTACAGCGTGATGATGATATCCGCCTTCTTGATCCAGCAAGAGGGAGCGGAGAGGTAGAAGAGTTCTTCGGCAGCGTGACGGCGCTCCGGCTATGGTGGTGGATCTATTCCCGTAGGGCTTCGCCTAAGCACTGCAGAAATACGATCTAGAGGAGAAACTATTCACTGGCGGAACGGGTAGCACGTGGCTGAAAATCTTGTGTCAAAACCCTAAAAACCTCTAGTATATATAGGAGGAGAGGAGGAGGAGGCTTGGCCCTCAAGGAGCCATCCCTAGGCTTCGGTCGAACCAAGAGGGAGGAGTCCTCCTCCTCCACTCCTAGTAGGATTAGGACTCCTTCCTTATCTTAGCCTTTTTGCCTTTTCCACCGTTTTCCTTTTGGGATTTTCTTCCCAGCCGCATGGGCCTTGTGTGGGACTTCCACCAGCCCACTAAGGGCTGGTATTCATCCTCCCACAGCCCATGTAGACTCTTGGGTCGAAATACCCCTCCCGATGGTCTCCCGGTACACTACCGGTACTCCCGGTACACTACCGATGAGCCTGAAACCTTTCCGGCGACCAAAATAGGACTTCCTATATATCAATATTTACCTTCGGACCATTCCGGAGCTCCTCGTGACGTCCGGGATCTCATCCGGGACTCCGAACAACCTCCGGGACTCCGAGCCCAAACATACACTTGACATGTAGAAAACAGTAGCAATAAACTAACACGATCATATGCTACGTTTGTAGTTTGGGTCTTGTCCATCACATCATTCTCCTAATGATGTGATCCCGTTATCAAATGACATCACATGTCAATGGCTAGGAAACCTTAACCATCTTTGACCAACGAGCTAGTTCACTAGAGGCATACTAGGGACAAAGTGTTGTCTATTTACCCACACATGTAATGTGTTTCCAATCAATACAATTATAGCATGGATAATAAACGATTGTCATGAACAAGGAAATATAATAATAAACACTTTATTTATTGCCTCTAGGGCATATTTCCAACAAGATTACACGAAAAGGCTCCAAGATTGAATCTCTCGGGAACGAAGGCTTCTGGCGGTGGAAAAGTGTTTTCATGGCTCCTTCTGATATCTAGGGAATATTTGAGAATTTATAGGCCGAGGAATAGGGTTAGGAGAATAGTCTTGGGCCCACAAGCCTGGGGGACGCGCCCTACCCCCTAGGCGCGGCCCTAGGGCTAATGGCCCCAAGATGGCTATCCCGACTTCATCTCCAAGTCTCCTGGTTTGCTTCGGGTCCAAGAAAAATTATTCCGAAGACTTTATTCCCTATGGACTCCGTTTAATTTTCCTTATCTGCAATTCTCAAAAACAAGGAAAAAACAGAAACTCGCACTAGGCTCTAGATTAATAGGTTAGTCCAAAAATAATATTAAATAGCATATTAATGCATATAAAACATCCAAAACAGATAATATAATAGCATGGAACAATCAAAAATTATAGATACGTTGGAGACGTATCACCCAACCGGGACTAAAGGTCTATTTTCTCTTTTTTTGTTTTCTTGTTTTTATATTTGGAATAACTGTTTTTATATTTGCAATAACTGTTAGAATATTTATACTTTTTTAATTAATCTTTTTGCTTTAGGTCAAAAAAATTACAAACTTTCTATTAGTGCGAGTAGTTTTCAAATTTAAATATTTTAATTTCGAATTCTTTTGAAATTTTTGTGAATCACTAGTTTGTGAATAACTTTAGTTTAAAAATGGATTTTTGAGTGATTGTTGTTGCTCTTGTTTAATATTAGTATGTGTTATCATTATGTTCAATTTTGGAATTTTTAGGATGTTTTAAATAGGCGTTTGAATCAAAACCAGATTCTGTTTAACTCTTTTTAGTTTTATATCTTCATTTGTTTTAATCAAAAATAACTATTAATGAACTCTGAAAAGGTTGAAACTTGTCATGGTATCATCATTTCACCAACATAGCATGTGTTAAAAAGTTGAGAGGGTTACGGCAAAAACTGGATGCACTTCATGTACAAATTGCACCATCTTATTCGAAGTATGAGGGTTTCGGACGAAAACTCATATGTTACAAAGGGATTTCAATTTTTTAAACATATTTCAACTCCAGAATTTTGTGCATTCAATATGAACCATTCTAAGCCACACCCTCAAATTTCAACCCTTTCTAACTTTATTTTCTATTTTTCATCTATTTAACGAATTGTTTTGAGCTAAATGACCCTGAAATTTAAAAGCACCACAAATGAACTCTAAAAAGGTTGAAACTTGGCATGGTATGATCATTTCACCAACATAGCAAGTGGTAAAAAGTTGAGAGGGTTATGGCAAAAAATGGATGCACTTCGTGTACAAACTAGACCATCTCCTCCGAAGTATGAGGGTTTCGGACGAAAAGTCATATGTTACAAAGGGATTTCAATTTTTTAAACATATTTCAACTCTAGGCTTTTTGTGCATTCAATATGAACCATTCTAAGCCACATCCTCAAATTCAACCCTTTCTAACTTCATTTTCTATTTTTTATCCATTTAATGAATTGTTTTGAGCTAAATGACCCTGAAATTTAAAAGCACCACAAATGAACTTTGAAAAGGTTGAAACTTGGCATGGTATCATCATTTCACCAACGTAACAAGTCGTAAAAAGTTGAGAGGGTTATGGCAAAAAATGGATGCACTTCGTGTACAAACTGGACCATCTCCTTCGAAGTATGAGGGTTTCAGACAAAAACTCATATGTTACAAAGGGATTTCAATTTTTTAAACATAATTCAACTCTAGACTTTTTTGCATTCTATATGAATCATTCCAAGCCACATCCTAAAAATTCAATTCTTTCTAACTTCATTTGCTATTTTTCATCCATTTAATGAATTGTTTTGAGAAAAATGACCCTGAAATTTAAAAGCGCCACAAATGAACTCTGAAAATGTTGAAACTTGGAATGGTGTCATCATTTCACCCACATAGCAAGTGGTAAAAAGTTGAGAGGGTTACAACAAAAATTGGATTTACTTCGTGTACAAACTAAACCATCCCGGCTACTCACTAGAGAATAAAAGTGATGACGGTGCAGCGAGTCACATCCCAGAGTGGGATCTTGGGGTATAAAACTTTTTCTTCGCATGTGCCCCTTGATTATTGAGCTATAACCATGGACAACCTTCATCATTTAACATGATGCTTGGGTCAGTCTTCACTGCGAAGGGAGGAATTTCATCAAACTTTTCATCATCTCTTGACATGTCTGTCTTGTCCTCCACTCTCATGATGTTTCTTTTCCCAAAAAGAACTATGTGGCACTTTGGCTCATCGTATGATGTATCCGCTTTCTTATCTTTCCATTGTCTCAGTTTGCTAGACATGTCCTTCACATAGAAAACTTGCGCCACATCATTGGCTAGAACGAATGGTTCGTCTGTGTGCCCAAGATTGTTGAGATCCACTGTTGTCATTCCATACTGTGGGTCTATCTGTACCCCGCCTCCTGACAGATTGACCCATTTGCACTGAAACAAAGGGACCTACCTTCTTAGACTATATCATTACCATGTAAGTACCAGCCTCCTCATAGATCATCTACGTCAAGATGAATTGTGTTGTGCCAGCCTCGTAACTATAGTTCCAACAGTGAACTGATCAATCGCTAACGTCGTTAGTGCGCGCGCACCACCTTGCGTGTGTGTTTCTCCCATTTAAAAATTAAAAGTCAATAGCGTCGTTGTGTTTGACTTTCTACCGCTCCGACCTCCGGCCGCTCATCTCGCCGCGTCCGCCCGAGCACTATATATACACAGGCCGCAACTCCATTCCAAAGTCAACCACACACACAGGCCACATGCCCGATCTCCATCGTTAAGACCTGATGATCCATGGACACCGACGACTGGGGTCTCGGGGCCGTCGTGCGGAGCTGCGGTGGCGGTGTCGTCTCCGGCTATGAAGCGGAGTCTCCACGCCGGGGAGACGTGCATGCGCGTGGGGGTCCGGCTGAGTTCGTGGGGCGACCAGCGAGGGAGGCGTCCACGCCATCATCGCTGTACGACATGCTCGACTACCTGGACTTGGAGCACGAGCGGTTGCAGCAGCGGGCGCCGTTCTCCATCACGCCGTCGTCCAGTAGTGAGCGGGCGATGGATCAACACGAGTTGCTCATCTCCTTCCCTGCAGCTGCAGCCTCGACGTCCGGGTAGGCCCTGCCGGCAAGGAAGCAGGCCGGCCGAAAGCCGGGAGGTGCTGGAGCCCTCCGGCGGCCGAAGAGAGGCAAGAGCAAGAAGAGCCAGATGAAGAAGGTGGTGCGGGAGGTGCCCGTTGCCGAGGGAGGCGTCAACAACCCCGACGACCAGTGGGTGTGGCTGGTAAAATGTCCCATCAGCGGATACTCTCAACTTCCCATCTTTCTTAGGGTCTTCTTTGTGCCATCGCAACGACTTGGCATGCCCTTTGTTTTGGAACAAACGTTTCAACCATGGTATTATAGCAGCATACCACATCACCTTGGCAAGAATCCTCTTTCCGGGGGCGCTCGCCCTGAACATCATCAACGGGGTCATCGCAACCGATCTTATATCGCAATGCATTACATACCGGGCATGCATCCAAATTCTCGTACTCACCGCGATAGAGGATGAAGTCATTAGGGCATGCATGTATCTTCTGCACCTCCAATCCTAGAGGGCAGACAACCTTCTTTGCTTTGTATGTACTGTTGGGCTATTCGTTGTCCTTTGGAAGCTTATTCTTCATTATTTTCAGCAACTTTTCAAATGCCTTGTCAGCTACACAATTATCTGCCTTTCATTGCAGCAATTCGAGTGTGGTACCGAGCTTTGTGTTGTCATCTTCGCAATTTGGGTACAACGTTTTTTTGTGATCCTCTAACATGCGCTGCAACTTCAACTTCTCCTTTTCATTTACGTAGTTTCTCTTTGCATCAGCAATGGCTCGTTCAAGATCATCAGTGGGCTCATCTGATGCCTCAGCTTCTTCTTCTTCATTCTCTTCCCCCATTGTACTACCATCATATTTAGGACACCCAGGATAGTTGTCGTCATCCTCTTCTTCTTCATTCTCTTCCATTAGAACTCCTCTTTCTCCATGCTTTGTCCAACAATTATAGCCGAACATGAAATCGAATGTAAAAAAGGTGGACGTGAATCTGTTTTGAGCTAGAGTAAGTCTTATCAATCTTACACACACACCACATGGATAACACATAAAACCAACCCGCTTGTTTGCCTTAGCCGCACACAAAAAACTCTGCATGCCATTAATGAACTAGGGAGAGCGTCGGTCAATGTACATCCATTGCGTGTTCATCTTCATTACACAACACCGAGAATATCAAATTAATACAAGTTCATACACACTTATTCTCATAAAACAACATAAAACTATCTAGCTAAAACATTTTAAATGCAACAACAAATGCGATCAAAATCGCAACTAAGGTAAAAATTGATCCAACAGCATGATGATACGAAGCCTCTTTATTAATGGCATATTTTTTAATATTTCTAATCTTCAAGCGCATTGCATCCATATTGATCTTGTGATCATCGACGACATCGGCAACGTACAACTCCAATTTCATCTTCTCTTCTTCAACTCTTTTCAATTTTTCTTTCAAATCATCGTTTTCTTTTTCAACTAAATTTAACTTCTCGACAATAGGGTCATTTGGCATTTTTGCTTCAACTACCTCCTAGATAAAAATATCTATATCAACTTGATGGGCATAATTGTCGTTAACACAAAATGCAACAAATAGTTATAAAAAAGAATATACCATATATGAATCGTAAACCGGACAAGGGCCGACAGGCACGGACATCATAAACATGGCACTATATATAACAACAATCATACAAGTAAGAAAACTATGCAAGTAACTATATAAATCATACAAATATGATTTTATTTATAAAAATGATAAGAACACAAGAAGAGGCTCACCAAGGTCGTGTCGGCGGCGGGACGATGCGGTCGATCGACGGTGGTTAGGACGGGGACGGGAAGGCATAGTAAGTAAACCACACATATACATATGCAAACTGAGTTAATCTGAGCTCAAATTGCATATAAATCAAAAAACTATCACATAATTACATCCAAACTAAAACCCACAAATCACTATACTTATAAAGCATTCCACGAGATGATCTAGCAATAAGAGATGAAAGGACAAAGTTGCTAACCTTTGTGAACACTTGGATGGATTGGGGTGCCTCAAATCTTGACAAATCTGGGCAAAAATGGAGGGATTAGCTCGAGCTAGGGGAAGAAACAGAGAGGGTAGTTCGAATGGAGAAAACAAAGAAATGAGTCGGGTTGGACGAAGGGTTTATATAGGGAAAGATTTACTCCTGGTTGGTTATACAAACCGGGACTAAAGGTCCATTATAGTCCCGGTTTGTATCACAAACCGGGACTAAAAGGGCTCGTGGGGGGCCCAAGCTGACACCATCCTGCCACCACTCCTTTAGTCCCGGTTTGTGATACAAACCGGAACTATATGTACCAAATGAACCGGGACTAATGGGGCCCGTGCCCCCTGACAGCTCCTAGCCGTTGGAACCAGGACTAATGGACACATTAGTCCTGGTTCAAAGCAAGACCGGGACTAAAGGTTGAAACGGAAGGCTTGTTTTCTACTAGTGACTTCTACTGGGTTCTCGAACAATTGCCACACCTCCTGCCTGCTCTGTCATTTTGCATTGTCAAGCTAAGACCCAAATACCAGAGATGCATGGTCTGGTCTGGGAGAAGGAAGGAGAAACATAAGTAAATAATTTATCACAAGAAACTTATTGGAAATGTATGTCTATTAGGATATCAAACAATAGCCTAAATTTATCAACAAATTCAATCACCTCAATGTTTCGGAATAGTCTACTAGAGAGCTTAAAGCAAGTATGACATTCTCAAGTATTCTATCCCTACTAATACAAAAATCACAAGTTAGTGCTTATAAAAACTCATCTTGAGCCTTAACTAAACACCATCCGGTGGTTCTAATTGACCCTGTTTTTAGTGGCACGATGCATCGTAATTATCATTCTCCCAATTCATAATTTAATCATGCGACATAACCAATGCACGGGCACTCTACTCACAGCGTGTGATGTGTCCTAAACTCAGCTATAGCTTTTGAAGTTCTCAAACCATTTTTTCTATCATACTACACATTATTTCATATTTATTTGAACTACCTTATTAATAAAATGCTAGTCGGGCTAGTTGCATGTCTATATCTCTAGGGTACATGATCCTTTCGGAACTACATAATACCATGAAAAATCAGTGGTCAAATTATTCATTGGATGAGGACAAATGCCAAAAGTGGGACCCAAGAGAACCATAGGGCCCACACATCTTGTCCACATGCCTTCAGATTAGTGCATATCCCCATGCTCCTCTGGCCTCAGATTTTGTGCCCCTTGCTATATATTAACTCAAAACCATAACCTGCATTAACGTGCGGGAGTTTGCTACTGTCAATTTCCAATTCAAGGCAAACTCATATACAACCTTTCTTCGGTACTCCTTCAAAGGGGAAATTCGTTGCCATCTTCATCAACCAATGATTTCCATTTCTCCCATGATGAGGTATGAGTGGTCCATCCTTCAGTTGTTAGTTCGTAACAGTAACTTTATAACATATTCTCTTTCATGCCTCTTTACAAAGATTATATAGGTTCCTAACATTATTGTGATGCATATGATGTAATTGTGCCACCGAAACTTCTTTGTATGTGATGAACAATCAAATTATGACCATATTATACATGTTGTATGGATTGTTTATAGATGTATATGGCTTTCTGATTTGTTGGTCTATTTATTGGCTAGTTTAGGTGAAAATCAATACAGAGAGTTTGTGCATTAGATGGAGTAGATCCCTATTTGTGAAGTACTCTCGCTAAGGATAAAAAAATATTTGACTCATTGTCCCAATTGACACTTGGGTGAGATGAATATGATTACCAGTTGTACATCAGCATGCCTATTGCAAATCTTTGCTTTTTTATAAGTTAATACTTAAGGTGAATTCATGAGAGTTTTGAGCACCATGGCTCGAGTATTAGGCATAGATGCAATGGCACTTGGTAGAGTGGAATTATGGAAGTACTGCCTATATAACATGATCCGACCATAGGTTTATTATTTTTTATGATTGTTTGACTAATCACTGCACAACACTATTCTTATATTTATGCATTGTTGCTACTTTGCGAGAGACTAGTGATGTACCTATGACCCCCCCCCCCGGGTCAAATTTCCTTGCATAAGAAAAATTTCCAAAACATTTTTATATGCACTTTATTTTCAATTATTATTTATTTTACAAATACAAAAAGTACTTACATTCACATTATACTCTTGTAATTTGTTGCAAGCATTCTACCCATGATGGTTCATAGTACAAATGAACATATACCTATTTACATAACAAATCCTACGGTAGGTTACACATTATGGGAATTCATGCCTAGTCAGTATTCATGAGTTATGAAAATGCAAGATACACAAATATGGAACAGAAAACACACAAGGGAATCAAAGGATTCTAGTTTCCTACTACTTGACCCCAAGTTCAAGAAAAAGGCAAAAACTAGTAGATCACAACCTCTATAGAAGCGTCGGAGGCACAAGTGGGTTCATAATTGTATTTTAGTGCTACTTGACTTAATCTAGGGTTGTTGCCTTGGTACATTGATACCCTGGTTTCTTAGTTGAGGGGATAGTTACCACTTCGTGCAAACATGGAAACCCAACAACTACTACCCAGCGAGAATTCTTGGAGTAGCTAATAGTGCGTTCATCCGCAACCCACCCTCCATCTTGACGTTGATCATAGTCCCACCCCATTAACCACCATCATGTTACACTTTCCTGATCAAAATTTAGTTAGTAGATTAGTCCATAATTGAATTAGTAGATTAGTCCATAATTGAGTTAGTACCTTAGTACAAAATTATAAATATTGGTCCGAGGAAATGCACTCATTTTCTTTGTGATCAATTGAAAGTTGATTGTTAGATATTTACAAGTTTGTTATTGTATTTGGTTGCACCTCGGATTGGTGTTAATTCAATTGCCATTGGTTTACTTCCTTTATTATGACAATCATTACTTTTGTTTCCAATAATTAACCTTCTCATTCTAAACCTTTGGCATTTAGAACTTAGACATAACACACAGAATATAGACGGCTACTTTGGTAACTTGTTTATGTTCATTGGATAACTATGTATAAAGATAGTTGTCATGTATCCATTACTTATTGCATATAGATCCAAAGATAACTGCGCATAAACATCATGCTTTATGTGTGGTAGCATCTCAAGAGTTCTCTTCTTTCTTTTTAACCATCCTACATGCTGGAGGACGATCGTGGATTAAACTTGGGGATGTTGATACGTCCAAATCTTCTCTATAAATTTTGAAGTTTTTATGCCAATTTTTAATAATTTTATGTAATATTTTATAAAATTTGGGCTAACCTACTAAAAATTCTCATAGCGGAGGATTGCATTTTTTATGATGATGATTTCAAAAATCTACTAGGCACGAGAAGGAGGAGGAGGTTAACCTTGATGGGCACGTGGTGCCTCTAAAGTACACCTTTTGATATTTTGGGTCAATTAATGCTGCAGAAAGACCACTTTTGAATACATTTGGAATTTTACAAAATTTATAAGTGTAAACCTAATAGTGGTAATCTTGTGTTTTGTCAAGTGTCAACAAATTCCAAATATTGAAACTTAATCCTAAACCCTAAATCCAAACAGAAACTGAATTAAGAAATGAGTTGATTCATATGTCTTGCTAAAACTTGGTAGGAAAAACTTAGCATTACGAATTCAAGTTTTAATATTTGAAACTTGATGAAATTTTATAACTTGTCAAAATGTATTCAAAAGTGTTTTAAATACTTGTCACAAGAATCACAAATATGCAAACAAAACATATATTGGCCTTTAAGTTCAAGAGATATAAGAGATTCAAGATTGGAAGTCAGATGAAAAAAACATGAGAGAGAGAAACTAACATGGTGTGGTCGGTCGAGCTCTCACAAAGGCATGCATGCACGGGATAAAGGTGGGCTAATATTAATTAATCGCTAAGAAATTAGCGTGTTTCTAAATCACCGTAGAGATCGACGGCCCGCAAAATGCGTGCGCAGATCCATGGGTGCTAGATTTTTCCGACAAAATGGAAGCTAGGGTCTACTCACGCATTACAGGATGGGTGCTTTGTTTAATGTTTGTGGCAATGCACTAAAGATACTTTTTGTAATGTTTGTTGCACACATTGAATTGAGTCTGGAACCTATAAGTGGTCCATGTCCCCTTTGGACTTTTAGTAGAACCCTACTTGTAGTTGTAGGACATGTGAGTGACTCTACCATTGATTTATTTTGCATGTGGCACACCAGACATGTCAGATCAAATCAACAATGAGTGTGCATGATCGAGCAAGAACCTAGCCATATGGGTAGGTCGTGATACTACAACAATAGTGACCGGCATAACCATATAGGTCGCTACTGTGAATCTCCCCTTGAACACTATCTATCCTCCACATGAGACTCCCATCATGCATGGTTGGCTTCGAATTTTCATTTTACACAGTTGGTTTCTATGGTGTATCACCAATCGCATCGTGATTTAGGTAATCATGTATAGCTCATAGGGTCACATTTATCTCTCCATCCTCTATTTCAAACTAGCATGCATTATGCCATGATTCATGTCTGCCAGTATACCATAGTTATTAAATTTGCACTATTGGACCTGATTATTGGCCCTCATTAATAGTTTTTGTGTCAAAACACTCTAAATAAAGAAGTGCTGACAATAGTAACGGTCTACCTGAGACATAGTGATCTACAAGAAAAATACAAAAAGTCGTTACCCCAAATGAGTTAACATCGAGTAATTTACTTACAAAAGCAACTTTGTTTGCTCTATCCTTGTAGTTACACTTTGCCAAGTTGCCATTCGTCACGATAAACCCATGGGAGAGGTACCAAACAAAGATTATAAACTTTACAGGTGACTTTTGTTTTCAAATAAGTGAAAACGACAATGTGTATCCGCTAGATCACTTTGCGTAGACTGTACACTCATTGGGTGCACGTGTTGGGACACCTCCAAACATATATTGAATCTACCTCAATTAAGCAGTCTAGCATTTCGGCCTAGGCCAATAACTTAGCAGGAATGAGAACTCCTACAAAGCTGACATTTATCAGCATTGAGCACCTCACTTCCACGACGCTGCACCTAGAGCGCATGCTACAAAAACATGGTAACACATTAATAGCATATCAGCTCTTGTTTCATCAACGGTAGAAAACATACAATCACGTTTGAAATACAAAACTCCATGATGATATTGATAGCCAGATTGATAGACCAACATATGTGATCTTTAAATATCATAGAATATTTATTGGTTATATTTGTATCATTAAATGATTAACATATAAAAATACAAAAGAATAAGCCAACACCAACTCGTATTTATTGCCATATGTCATACAAAACACATTTGACATACAAGAAACAGAAACCTTCACAATGCATATCTTAAAAGATACGAAGACTTTAAAACCTCGTGATAGCATTTGTTAATTGAGTGCACAACAATATCAACTATATCATATCTTATCAAATATTGAGTGAATGCACATGCACATATATCAAATAATACAATTACTCACACCAACTTTCTGAATATAGCACAATTAGACCACAAATTTGGATCCAAACATCGTAAGACATGGAAGCAACCAGGGAGTTGTTTCTAGTTGGATCTAGACATAGGATCAAAGTACCATCAAACATGTGGACATGTAAAATCCGAAGTACTACATTTTTTTTTTGCACGCAACATAAAATTTGTGCTATCATGATATCATGGTTTGATCCATTACCATGTAAGAAATTTGTGTTGTTAAAAATTCCACATTCGAAGCCCGCACATCAGTATTTATTCGCAGCTATAAGTAATCCTACAGAACATGCCCTATTATGTTTTCCCACGCATGACTTTTTCGCACGACGAAATCATGTATCCGTGTAATTGGACAGAGTCCTATCAAAAGGTAAGATTATAAGGTCTCAAGTTTTGGTAAGACAAACAGAACCACGGCTTGCAAACACATAAATTGGGTTTATGTACATGCACATCCTCCTCTATCCATGAGTACAACAAATACAACCGCTAGCTCATACAATCTAGGCCTAATTAAACTGATTTTGGGTCTACAAGTAAAAGTAAATCATTAAATTCACCATATCACGCAAAATATCAACTGGTAAATTGATCATATCGTGCACAAAATGGTACAACTAATATGGCCTCATAAAAATCAGCGTAAAGCAAATTTTACACAAAATACAAAAGGTAATGTCGAACAATATACCATATCATGCAAAACGTTACTGCACCATATCAATAACTACAACCACGGCTAAATATTATCAGCAGTTGTAAGCTACCATAAAAAAAATTGCAATCAATGATAAATATTATCAGCAGTCAGCGCAATCAAAATGGTGATATGGAGTATTTGGAGATCCAATCTCTATCTTTTACGCCATAAATCGAGCAAGAAAATACCACCACCACCCGACGTCATCGCCTCTGTCCCTCTCGCTCCTCTCCCTCCTTTTATACCCCCGCCTAATTGCTCCCACCACCAGCACCACCCTGACGACAGAGACAGACACATCCCGAGCTCCACGCAGGAGCAGCCACGCTCCATTCTTGTCGCTGCTAGTTTACACGACTCTCTTCTTGCTATGGAGGCGGCGGAGCAGATCGCGGTGGTTTGGAAGCAGGTCCGCGGCCCGGTCGTCGTGCCGCTGCTGCGCGCGTCCGTGATGGTCTGCCTCGCCATGTGCGTGATCCTGTTCGTGGAGAAGGTGTACATGGCCGTCGTCGTCGTGGCGATGAGGCTGCTCGGCCGCCGCCCCGACCGGCAGTGGCGGCGCGAGCCCCTCCGCGACGACGACCCCGAGCTCGGCAACGCCGCCTACCCCATGGTCCTCGTCCAGATCCCCATGTACAACGAACGGGAGGTGAGCAATGTCTACGCTCCACAGCCTAGAGGAAAGAGAGAGCCAGTGGTCTACACTTGGCTGCTCACAATCTGCCATTTAGTAGCCAAATCTCTCGCTGTAATGCTGCCCTCCGATAAAAATGGCACGAGTTCTCCTTACCTTTTTTTTCGTGGTTGACTCGCAGGTTTACCAGAAGTCGATCGGGGCGGTGTGCGGGCTGTCCTGGCCGTCGGATCGGATCGTCATCCAGGTGCTCGACGACTCCACGGACCCCACCATCAAGGTAAACCGAATAGGCATACGCGCACGAACCACCCCATATTGTTCCTCTAGATTGGGGTAGTCCAGACTTCCCTTTTAGCGCGGTTTCTTTCAGAAAAAGAAATGGAATTGGTCCTTGAGTCTTGATTGCGTCAAGCACAAAGCATGTATACATGCAGTTAGCATACCAGTACACGTGCAATTGCTTCTTGAATAGTACTGTCTCCTTCCCAAATTATTTATGGATGTGTCTAGGTCTCGGTGGCGAAGTCTCAGTCAAGTACTATAATATGCAAAAAGGAAAAAAAAATGCACGAATCTCGATGCAAGATCAACTGATTATAGTATTGATTTGGACTTCGTGAAGTCTAAGACGACTGATTTTTAGCAAAGCCATTATTTATCTTAGATTTGTCTAAATACATATGCATCTAGACAAATCTAAGACTGTGGTAATAGTTAGCATATCAGCACACGTGTAGTTTTTTTAAGACAGTACAAACAAAATAGCTTATATACACGCACATGCATACGCTCATTTTTATGAACGCACACAAGTACATCTTACCTCACCGAAGGCATCTCGTCGTCGAGAAAAACGTCTCTTCCCACTGAATGCGCATCGCCAGAAATTCTGAAATAAATCCAGAAATAAATGCGAGCATCAGGATTTGAAACCTAGTGGTCTAAAGACCACAGTCCCTCTAACCATTCAATAATAGGTTGTTTCTCAGTACACGTGAAGTTGATTCTTGAATTAATACCACGCATTACATGCACGTGCACACGCACTGTTATTTCTTTTACAATTGCTACATACCATTAACGTGAACTGCATGCATGGATGCATGTGCACTGGTCCTGTCGTCCTGATGTTCTCTTTCCGTGATCGCGTATACCACACGGTGCAGGAGCTGGTGCAGGTGGAGTGCCAGCGCTGGGCGAAGAAGGGAGTGAACATCAAGTACGAGATCCGGGACAACCGGCGCGGATACAAGGCCGGCGCGCTCAAGGAAGGCATGAAGCACGGCTACGTCAAGGACTGTGACTACGTGGCCATCTTCGACGCTGACTTCCAGCCCGAGCCCGACTACCTGAGCCGCGCCATGCCCTTCCTCATCCACAACCCCGAGATCGCCCTCGTCCAGGCCCGCTGGGTGTTCGGTGCGTCGGCAGCGATGTCCCTTCTTGTTTTGGCAGAAATTCTTTGCTTCATGGTGATGACATTTCTCTTGCTGCTGCTGCTGCTGCTTATGTGTGATGGTTAGCAGTGAATGCAAATGAGTGCTTGATGACAAGGATGCAGGAGATGTCCTTGGACTATCACTTCAAGGTGGAGCAAGAAGTGGGTTCCTCAGCTTATGCCTTCTTTGGCTTCAATGGTAATAAACTTTTGATCTCACAATATATGAATGCCAACATTTTATTTGTGAGGCTTCTGTGCTTCCTTTTTACCAATTGTATGCTTCTGTCTTTTTCGACAGAAAAGGAAAGCATGTCACTAAATCTTAAACAAAACAGTAGCAAACAAGGGGCATAAATAGTACTTACATTAATTAGTACACGCATAGATGGCAACCCGATCAGAGTTACCATTAGGTAGATAGTCAATTGGACAAACGAGTTTGATGTTAGGCAGCTCTAACAGAGGAAAAAGATTCAGCAAAATCACAAAGGTTGATCAAGATAACACAACTGAAGGATCAAATTCCCCATATATATCTTCCTGGAGGAACTAACAAATAGTTGTACATACCTGACCATGGATTTTAGCGGCAGTCCAACTTTGCATCACATGATCCTTCTTCTTAACATGCAAAATACTTGTTGAACAGGAACCGCTGGTGTGTGGCGCATATCTGCTCTGAATGAGGCAGGTGGCTGGAAGGACCGAACCACGGTAGAAGACATGGACTTGGCAGTCCGAGCAAGCCTCAAGGGATGGAAGTTTGTGTACCTTGGTGATCTTAGGGTAAATATGCACCAGTAACCTATCAGTTCATGCAAGAAAACCACTGCATCACTTTGCACTCCTTGTGTGAACCATGTGCTGAGCTTGTAAATGTTGTTTCAGGTTAAAAGTGAGCTCCCAAGTACATTCAAAGCATTTCGTTACCAGCAACACAGATGGTCATGCGGACCTGCAAATCTGTTCAGGAAAATGTTGATGGAGATTGTCAAAAATCAGGTCACTTGCACCAAGCTAGTATATTTTGAAATGTCTATTACGAATAGAATTTATTGCTAACAAGCTATTGATCTTGATGCAGAAAGTGACGATTTGGAAGAAAATCTATGTCATCTACAACTTCTTTTTCGTGCGCAAGATAATCGGGCACATTTTGACGTCCATGTTTTACTGCCTTGTTATCCCAGCCACAGTTTTTGTTCCTGAGGTTGAGATACCAAGGTGGGGTTACTTCTACATTCCAACCGTTATCACCCTTCTCAATGCTGTTGGGACTCCAAGGTGCCAATCACATCTAAAGAACCTAAACTTCCTGAGTTCTGGGACAGAGATAACGTACATGTTAATATGAGAAATCATCAATTCATGCTCATGCAGGTCTTTTCACTTGGTTATCTTTTGGGTCCTGTTTGAGAATGTCATGTCATTACATAGAACAAAGGCGACCTTCAGCGGTCTACTGGAGCTAGGTAGGGTGAACGAGTGGGTGGTGACAGAAAAGCTTGGTGATGTTCTGAAGATGAAAGTACAAAGCAAAGTTTCCAAGAAGCTGCGAATGAGGATAAGAGAAAGGTGCATTATCATAATTGGCTTACTCATGTGCATCTCTCAACTCTCGTAGCTAAACTTTAATATGGAATCAGGTTGCATCTTTTGGAGCTTGGTGTTGCAGCCTATATCGTCTTTTGTGGATGCTACGACCTCTTGTTTGGCAAAAGATATTACTATATCTTCCTCTTCATGCAATCCATCGCTTTCTTCGTCGTCGGTGTGGGCTTTGTTGGGACACTTATCCCCAACTGATAATACTCTCTGTTTCATGATGTAATGTTGTCCGGAAAGATTCAGCATAAAAACACCGGAACAGAAGATATAGATAAGTTTGTTTAGCTAATAGGCATGTGCTGTGAAGCACATTAATCAGGTGATGATCAAGAAGGCTATTTAGAGCCTCTGCATTACCGCATAGATCGTTGAAGTTTAATCGTTTGTCTTTAGTGTAATGCTGTTCCAAAAGATTCAGTGTAACACCACATGTTTGTTTTAGCTGATAGGCATGTGCTGTGAAGCACATTATTCAGGTGATGATCAAGAAGGCTGTTTAGAGCCTCTGCATTACCGCAATAGATTGCTGAAGTTTAATCGTTTGTCCGAAAAGAAAAACATAAGGGAGTTCGTTCATTCAGTCTTAGCAGGCAAGGTTTGCTGTGAGAGGAGGAAGAAATGGTGTCTGGTGCCTCAGTTGTGCCCATCCAAAATACTATAAGGATGATTCGCCTGCTTACCTTCAGCTTTGCCCATAACTAGAAGGCTTGGACGCGCTTTGCTGCGCCGTTAGTGTTGTTGGGTTTCTTTTTTTTTTAATCACTATGTTTTAAAATATAAGGTGTGTTTTTTTTTTAAAGTCAAACATTTTAAGTTTGGTCAAATTTGTAGAGAAAAATATCAAAATCCATAATATCAAACTGATATGATAGATTCATCATGAAATGAATTTCCATACCTTTTTTGTTCAATATTGTGGATGTCGATATTTTTTGCTCTGAATTGGTCAAAGTTAGAGAGATTTGATTTTCCAAAAATCTAATACCCCTTATATTTTGGAACAGATGAAATATTTAGTTTGGTGGGTGGGGGAGGTGATGGAGTGTGTTTATTTTTATTTATACCACGATGATTTGACGGGACTTTCGTAGTGTGGTTTGTGTTATCTGCTAACCAAAGTATATTTATGTGAGAAATTTCTGCGTCCGTGGATGCATGTACTATATTGGTCATATGGTGGCTTTTTCTAGGTGATGGGAGGATGCGCGGGATATTTTTATAGGCCGGTTGCTGCTGACTGATTTGAAAAATCATTGGCCCAATCAAAATCGTAAACCAAATTCAAAATTAAATACCTCAACTGAATGGAAGAGCTTCAAAATTAGAGAACATATGGAATTAAAAGAATTGGATGGAAGAGCTCCTTCAGAAATTGTTGACCCGGTCAAATCGGGTGACCCAGTTCTAAATTTTAGATCTCAATTAATTGTGAGGCCTTAAAAAATTAGAAAGCACAAAGAAATAGTATGAAAGAATTGAATGGGAACTTTGAAAATTATTGATCCAGTCAAAATCGGGTAACCAAATTTCAATTGAAGACCTCAATTGAATGTGGGCTCTCTAAAACTAGGGACCATAGTGTGGGCTCTTTAAAACTAGGGAGCATAGTGTTTTAGAGAATTTATATCTCCCCTATCAATGTTAAGTGCAATAAACATTTTGGAAAGTTTCATTCAGTCAACAGTTGAAGGGGAGCCTTGGCGCAGTGGTAAAGCTGCTACCTTGTGACCATGAGGTCACGGGTTCAAGTCCTGGAAACAGCCTCTTGCAAAAATGTAGGGAAAGGCTGCGTACAATAGACCCAAAGTGGTCGGACCCTTCCCCGGACCCTGCGCAAGCGGGAGCTACATGCACTGGGCTGCCTTTTTTTTTTTCATTCAGGCAACAGTTGATGGAAACAGAGTTAGTATGGCATTAGCTGACCTGAGTTTGTTGCTTCCAGAGAGATCAGCTGTTCCATCTCTTGTCCGAATGAATGACCGACTGTGCTATGTCATTCAGAAACATTCCCTTCAGATGGTACTGCCAGTATTACCCCATGGATACAGCTGAACTGCTGGCAAACAAGAAGACCAGCATGTCACTCAACAAATCGCAACGATTTATTCACGTCTCCGACCAGCAGCGATCGCCAATGCCGTCCATCGCACACACTCGCAAGGGTTGCTCGGTGGTCGCACGGGCCAAGGCATTGCAGGCCTCGTATATCTCCCAACGCTCGTCGTGGTATGTGTCTCTGGCGAGGAAGATGTGCTTCTTCCCCTGAACTTCGACGGCGCTCCAAGCAGGGTCCTTCCGAATGCCCAGCGACTTCATGGCCTCGTGCATACCAGCCACGCTCTCCCACATGTCGCAGGCAGCGTACGTGTTCGCCAGGACGACGTACTTGCCGGCGTTCCCCGGCTGCAGCCGGAAGAAACGCCGTGCGGCGAGCTCGACCAGCCTCACGTCGCCGTGCTTCCTGCAGGCGCCCAGCAGCGCGCCCCAGACCACCGAGTGCTCCTGGCAGTCCGGCAGGTTCTTGACGAGCTCATAGGCGTCGCGGAGCCTGCCGACCCTTGCGAGCATGTCGACCACCGCCGCGTAGTGCGCGCCCTTCGGGGTGAGCCCGTATTCCGACGGCATGGACGAGAAGTGCCTCAGCCCCTCGTCGACGAGCCCGCCATGCGCGCAGGCCGAGAGCACGGCGAGGAACGTCACGTCGTTCGGCCGGAACCCGTCACGGGTCATCTGGCCGAAGAGCGCCAGCGCCTCGCGCACGTGCCCGTGCTGGCCGTGCCCGGAGATGAGCGCGGTCCACATGGTGACGTTCCGCTCTGGCGCGGCCGCGAACGCCTGGCGCGCGTCCTCGGCGCTGCTGCACTTGAGGTACATGTCGACGAGCGCGCTGTTGGCGAACAAGTTCCCGCTGACACGATCCGACTTGACCATGACGCCGTGCACGCGCCGGCCGTGCTCCAGCGCGGCCATCCTGGCGCACGCGCAGAGCACCGACGCGAACGTGAACTGGTCCGGCCTCAGCCCCTCCGCCCGCATCAGGCCGAACATCTCCACCGCCCGCGCCTCCTCGCCCCCGCGCGTGCACCCGGATATCATCGCGTTCCACGCCACGACGTCCCTCCGCGGCATTCCATCGAACAGGTCACGGGCGACGCCGAGCTCCCCGATCTTGGCGTAAAAGATGAGCAGCTTGGTGGCCATGTAGTCGCTGCATCTGAAGCTGGTGGAGACCATGCGCGCGTGGATCCTCTTGCCGAGCCTCGCGTCCCTCCGGTTCACGCACTCTTGCAGCAGCAGAGAGTAGGCGCTCGAGACGGCGCACGGGGCGCTCCGGTGGAGGAGGCTCACGGCCCGAGAGAGCTCCCCCGCGATGCACAGGGACCTCAGCTTTCGCGCTAGGCTAATCGAGTCCATGGCCTAGGGAAGCCTGGCAGGGCCAGAACAGGGGAATTAACCGTAGCGTTTTAGTTGCTCAAAAGCATGTTGTTGTTCTGAATTTCAACAGGAACCTTCCTTTTCCAAAGCTATGAACAAGGGCTTGCATATATCAGTCTATAATTCTTAATAAATCCTCCGTAGTAGGGAAGTGCAGTTTTTGAGCTCGAGCTCAAATTAGCTCTGTGAAGTGTAAAACCAGAAAAAAGTTGAAAACGAATTAAAAAAATCTGATTCTTTTTTGATAAAAACATTGACAAAAGTTTTACGTGCTCACAAATTTCATCTTTAAATCACATTCTTAAAATTCATGGCAAAAAAAGAAAAAACTGATGCTTCAAAAATATTGTTCGAAAGCATTTTAGAGTCTTGGTTTTGTTTTTCTTTTTTCTGCACGGCTTCCACAAATGTCTTTTCAATATGAAATTTTGCGAGCATGTAAAAATTTTGTCAATGTTTGCACCAAAAAATTCAGAATTTTTAAAAAAAAATCATATTATTTTTCTGATTTCACTGTTCATCGCGAGCTCAAATGAGCTCACCACTACAGGAATCAGGTACTTTGCCGTCTACCATAGCTGATGGCAAAGAGCAGGACCACTGACGGCAAAGGCTTTGTCGTCTACTGTCGGACGGCAAAATTTCCGGCACTGCAAAACCCGATAAAGGAGTGCTTTGCCGTGTGCCTTGGCTCAGCGGACGGCATATTATCTTTGCCGTGAGGATGCAGACGGCAAAGACGTTGGATGACCTATGTTGGGACTAACCCCCGTTAGTGGCTAACGGCAGTCTTTGCCGTCTGCCGCCGACGGCAAAGAACTGCCACCTTTGCCGTTCACCGGCCCCCACGTTTGTCGTCTGTCGATCCCCGTCGTTGCCATCTGCTAGCCCCCACGTTTGCCGTCTGCCGGCCCCCGGACGGCAAATTCCCCCAAATTGCACCAGGCCTGCACTCCCAGGTTGCACAGGCAAGTGCCACGTGGCACCTTTGTCGTCGGTGGCAGACGGCAAAGCCTCTTTGCCGTCGGTGGCAAACGGCAAAGTAGCAATATTGCCCCATTTTTCTGTTTTTTTTCTTATATCCAACAATTTTCACAGGAATAATATATATATATAT
The DNA here is from genome assembly GCA_022496015.1 of Hordeum marinum. Taxonomy (NCBI): domain Eukaryota; kingdom Viridiplantae; phylum Streptophyta; class Magnoliopsida; order Poales; family Poaceae; genus Hordeum; species Hordeum marinum. The sequence continues at coordinate 448,587,508 of CM039678.1, read as the reverse complement.
ATATATATATATATATATTACACAATAACAATATTCTTGCCATGTTGATGATCATCCAACAAGCACAAATTAATATCATCCAACAACAAACACAAATATCATCCTATCATCCAACAACAAGCACAATTCATCCAACAAGCAGCACAAATATCATCCAACAACAAGTAGCAAGTTTAAAATTATCATCCAACAACAACAAGCACGTCATCACGGAGGTGAGGTGCCGCGGTTGCTCGGGTCGGTTTCACCTGGAGAAGGCTGCCTTGGAGAAGGGTTGTGCGATGCGACTCCGGAGTTATGATGCACCAAAGATGATTTGCAATGTCTCGTTAGCATGATGACACTGAAAAGATCATTGCAGCATTCAAATGAAACTCACCATTGCAGCCGTGGTAATGACTGGCATCAACGGAGTGGTCTGGCCGTTCTTCTCGCACATAGTCTGCGCATTTAGTTTTCACAAGTTAATGATATTTGTTATTAATGAAACGACCATTAAATGCAAGATTTGAGAAATATGAAGAAGAATCTTACCACGAATAGCTCGTACATGGCCCGGTAAGACGCATCAGACTGTGCCCTCTCCTCCTCCAACAACCTAGTCGTCCTCTCCTCCATCTCCTTCTCCTTCGCCGCCATAAGCGCATGTGTTGCCTCTCTCTCTTTCTGAATAGCAGTCTGCAACACAAATCCTCGTTAGCATTGTAATCATCGTTGTTCAAACACACAACATAATGAGGAAAGATATCTGAGTCCGTATAACTAACCTCGATGGCGAGCTCGACTGGCCGTGGACGAGGCCTTATCTCGGGACAAGAGCTCGTTTGGCGTGCCTTGATCTGCCGGAGAGTGCTAGGACAACATATAAGGCCATCTCCAATGGCAATCGAGCCATGGGGCCTCCCGCCGCCAGCTATCATCACCAGCTCTGGATCAATAGGCCCTTGGCTCGGGTTAAAGTCCTTCCTTTTCCTCGCCTTCCCCTCATCTCTGTACCTCACGAGCTTGTTGTGGGAGGAGATGTTGGTGAACTTCTCGGGATGATCGAGGTCAGACTAAGAGAATGCCTTGACCTTCTTATACGAGGCAGTATGGGACATCGCATAGAGGTCGTACATCTCTGGCACCTCCGTTTTGTTGTGATGCGCCTAAAAGAGAGAGAGAGAGGAACAAAGTATTAGTAAAGGGCTCAAGCTACAATCAAGAATGAATTGCATGAATCATGAAGCTAACCACATACCCAGTTCTGACCAAACTAATTTAAGTTGGCACTCCCTTGATGGTGTGGCATAGCAACCATTTTGTTACATCGGTCCTTGGCATTGTTGTGGACAACTAGCCATTGTTCTGAGCACCACCCATCCACCAACGCCTCCCAACAAGACATCGTATCCGCACACCATCTCGAAGGCACCTAAGTTAATAAAGAGATATTTGAGCGCTACGCGTAGGAATCAAATGATGGGAACTAAGTACAAGGCCTTAAGAATACATAATTACCTTCATGTAATGCTCCTTCTCCATCTTCTTTCCATGGCACGTCGACTTCTTCTTCCTAATATGCCGCGAAGCATAGTAGTCTCGAACAGCCTGCACCCGAGCCTCGTACCGAAAGTTTTGGAGTAGGCGCCTGCATTGTTGATCGATAGTATTTGCCGCGGCCTCCTCGTATCCCTCCTGACATCTATAGAAGGTCTGCAATCAAACGAGACAACACTTATTAGTACAATAACTAGCTATTGTTGATTTTTAATTGTGTAAAGGAGAAATTACCCAAAACAGTCTGATCGCCATCTCCGCCCTCGTGTGGCACAAAACACCGTCGATCCTCTCCTCAGGCGGGGCCAGTGCAGCCAAGTAATGCTCCCAGGTCAGTCCTAACTCTGGAACCTTACCCT